>CM039471.1:18681312-18746693 GCA_022433065.1 Begonia loranthoides
GTGATTTTATAGAATATCACATATTCTATTAAATATATATAAAAAAATATTTAATCAAAATAAATTTATTTTATATATAGATTATTAATTTTATAATAAAATTATAAAATTAATGATACTAAATAAACAATTTATTTAGCACTTACAAAATAATGCCAAAATTTTAACAATTAAAATTTTGCATTATTTTATTTTCTCACATAATTCATAAATATGAATTGATAGTTTTAATTTAATTAAAACTATTTAATTTTTAATAAACTAATTTATTAAAATTAAATAAACAAAATATATGCTAAGAATGCATGTCAATGTGAGAAAACTAAATGATAAGTAGGCTCTATATGCAAGTACTATATGAATGTGAATGCATGACAATGATAGAACAACTTATATCAAGCATAAAAGTAAATGAAATAATGATCGGGTCGATTTGGGTATTTCTAAAATTACATATAAACCTATAAAAAATTATATAAAGTCTTGGTAGCCTCCATATTTTTTGCGTCATACGTCGTGGTGACAACAATTGCACACCATAGTCTCGTTCCAAAATTTGTCTTGTCCTCCTTTCTTTGATCTCCATCAATATTGCAGAAAGAGTATTTACCCAAGACAAATTGAGTTTATATCAAAATTAAAAATAAGAAATTTAAAAAATATTTTTAACCCAAATCAGCCACATGAAATTACGATCATTATTTCAATCAACATATATCCATACATTCGACATTCCAAAAATATATATAAATTAAAAAAATGCATAAATCTACTTATCATCACATATTATGATTTTCATAAAATCGCATTATTAATATATTATAACTACAACAAAGTTCTTATACCAATTGTTGGTTTTTAGAGAATTACCGAGGTTCATAACAACGGTAACGTGCATAACCTATATATCATGAAAAATAATTTTAACATGAGCATAAAACGGATCGTTGTTATAACATATTAATAATAATATGTATTCAAAAATCTTTATTTAGATATAATATAAAAGATGAAGAATATTACCTTTATAGCTTACTTTATACGGCTACAAAATCAACCTTCGATATTCTCCGCCAATCCTCCTCACCTCGAATAAGCACGTGTAGGCGTGATGACCGAAACAAGATTACACTTAATTTATGATAGATCATATTCTCAACACATGAGACGATTTATTTTGGATTTAGAAAACACTTCTCTAAAGCCAACATGGAAGACACAAATTTTTCTCTCAAAATGGATTTCTTAATCTTAAAGATTTCAACACTCTTAACCTAATGAGGTTGGACCTCTATTTATAGTGGTATTGCTCTATAATGGCCATTACGACATTTAGAGAAAAACACTACAAATTCCTCATTAAAGTTATAATTGATTTTATACATTTATGAAAATATTATGGAAATCAAAAGGTCTTGTCATCATAGCTCAACACTTGACACTATGACATTAACTTATTAATTTCTCATTTAAGTTATAATACATTTATAACAAAAATGTTATGACAAACAAAAGGTCTTGTCACCATAGCTCAACACTTGGCACTATGATATAACTCAAATTTGACATTAACTCAAATTTGACAAAATCCATTTTAAAAATTATTTTTAAAAGTTACTTTATATTTGTTAATTAATTGAATAATCAATAATTCAATTATTTTATCTAATGAAAAATAATAAACTTATTATTGAGTGTATTAAATAATGAATTCATAATTAATTATTTAATTTTATTTGTTCATTTTTCTATTATTCGAATAAAGATAGAAGGTGACGAAGAGACTGATGGACCTATAATTTTAAGCTCCAATAATATTTTGTTAATTAATATAAACTCTTTATATTACTTAACATAATTATTAACTCTAAAGTGATTTAATTAAATACTTAGAGTTGCACTATCAAAAACTACATAGTATATTTACTCTAATTAGTGTCCATTGATATAGTCATTACATATGTATTAACCCTCCATTTAGATTCGCAATAGATTTAGGTTTATAATTCGTTAATCTCTCATACTGCGTCTTTATCTTTGACTACCATTAGTTCTTAATTGAATAATTAATTCATAACGATTATGAATTACGCGCTAATTATTCGATCCTTGGACTAACAAACAAGAGAATCTATAGAAATGGATTTTATTATATCGATATTAACATTCCCAGCTATTCATATTAATTTACTCCCAATATACAAGGTATATGAATCGTAACTCGTACAAAACTTTACCGAGTAAATCAAAGAATAAATTAAAATAAAATAGGAGTTGTTTAATACAACGAATTAAGATTATGCATATATGACCATCATTATGATAAAATTAATTGTTCTATATTTAACAAAAATTATCAGAACAATATAATTTTATCTGGTCCAGTCTTATATAATCATATTATATAAAACATATTTATCTTATGTCACTACATATTTAGTTAGGATATGACTATATATTTTTAATGAGATAAACTATGTTTATGACTAGGAACTATTTGAAGATTCCATACTTCAAATATAAGTCATTGACATATTCTGGTTATTACTCTATATATTTTATTCCAAATATATACAATATATATGTTAATATAAAGTTAGCATAAATAACTAAGGAATTTTCTATGAATTTTATAAAACATAATATAAAATGTTAACATAATATCAATTAATATAAATTTATTCAAATATTATAAAATTGTTCTATTACATTTGCTTGTTGGACATATTACTCCCAACAATCTCCCACTTGCCCTAAAGCAAATGAGACATGTCTCTAATGTAACGACCCAGATTTTCTTCGTAAATCCCCTTTTAAAATGCGATAAATTTTGAGAAAGAAATATCAAAGTGCGAGCCGGGCATTTAGAAAACACTTAAAACTTGTCTTGCAGAAGTAAAACGTTCATGGCGGAAGCGTAAATAATTTAAACAAAATAACTAACAGTTAATTACAATTTAAGAAAACTTAATTAAATTACATTTCAATTATCTCTCACTTCTCATAGTCTGGCCAACCTCAAGCTCAGGAGTGTAAATCCATCATCCACTGCTTCTAATCTAACGCTATCTTCTCCTGTGGGTACCTACACCACGAGTAAACTGTAAGCCTAAAAATGCTTAGTAAGGAAAGAGTTAACAATCAAATAATAGGATTTAATTACAATTATTAACCTAGATGATTTAAACATGCTTTTAATAACTAGTGCACTTAGGTTAACTAAATCGATTAGGTTAATATTCTGGATAGATTAATAACTTGATTAACATTCTCAACAACATATAAGAAAGTTCATATAGCAACCATAATGGACACACAATACACAACAAGATTAAAGAACGATAACATGCTTGTTATAACCATTTATTAACATGCTTGCATTACTTTTTTTACTTGAGTTAGCTAAATTGATTAGGTTAACCTACTATTATAATTACTTATTTTAGATAACATGCTTAAAGGGTTGATTTACTACAGCAGGAAGTCATGGCACAGACAATAAGGAAATCATCTATAAAGCTACGCAGTATCAACAGAGAATTTACAGCAACATACAGAACATTCAAGCATGGGTAAACAGACAGGTTCACACTATCACAGTGAGCTATCGCACAGAGCATCCAAAACATACAGCCAACAAGCATATAAACATGCAGAGTATCATAGAAAACATACAGACTCCACAACTCACGCACACATACTAATGGGTAGGGCTTAGACGGCAAGACACTACCCATTCCTTACCATACGAAGAACACAACAGGGACAGCTTTCTAACAGCTGGATAGTCGCAGCTCACGGTTCAGCAACTCCTCCATCTGCAGCAGCAACTCACCCATCACCCACTCATCACTAGTCCAGCACACATCTCACACAACTCTCCTCCACTCACACGGCTCACTCTCTCACAGCTCACTCTCGGCTTCTCACTCTCTTGCTCTCAGGATTTTCTCTCTCGCAGAAGAAAAACCACAGCTGAATAATAGAGAGGGAGAAGAGATGTACCTGGAAAGGTGGGAGACATCATTAATGGCGAGGGAGACAAATTAGACGCCTAAGGGTAGGGAGGAGGTGGCTTCTAGCATGGGCTACGGTCTGGAGGCGTGGGGAGCACCGTCTGTGTCTCCTGTGCGTGGACTAAATGGCTAAATGACAAGAGTTTGGATATTAAATCCCTAAAATTACACTGTACTGGAGACTTTAGGACGAGTGCGGATGACTTCGTCTTGTCCGAATTCGTCCGCAAGACTAGAAATCTGACAGGCTGGGGACGAGAGATGGCGTCCTCGTCCCCTTTCCGTACCGTCCGTAAATGAGGTTCGGATGCCATTAAGCATCCACATGTGGCGTCCGAATTGTCCCAGAATGAACAGAGTCGATGTGGACGACGTTCTTCTCGTCTGCAACCATCGTCCACAAATGTCCAAAATTAGAAAGAGTCAATGCAGACGAAGTAGCTCGCGTCCGCAAGCACAAGGCAGCGTCTGAAGGCTTGTCTGAAGCCTCATAAAAGGAAGGGGAAAACTTTGAGGACGTGAAAACGGCATCTCGAGTCATCCCAAAGTGCACAGTCAGCACTTTCCTCACATTTTCTCGCCTAACTTCTATCCCGTAACACTTCCCCTATTACATGTTATTACATAACATGTAACCATGCGAAATGTAATATCCTAACTACCCTATCATCACCATTACATCGCATGTACGGGTGGAAAATACCCTTAAACTTAACCCTCAAAACATGTTCTGTAATATACCGATAATTAAAAATATTGGGGTATTACATCTAATCCCTAAGCCCTCTAGATGTTTCTCAAAACATTTTGCAGATAACGTCTTGGTGAAGGGATCAACAAGATTCTCAACTGATGGAATCTTCATAATAGTCATGTCTCCTCGCTGCACTATATCTCTTATCACATGAATTTTTCTCTTTATATGCTTTGTTCATTTGTGACTTCTAGATTCTTTAGCATTCGCCACCGCACGACTGTTGTCAAAGTACAAAGACAATGACTTATCCATATTTGGAACTACTTCCAAATCACTAAAGAATTTTCTAAGCCACACAGCTTCTTTTGCTGCTTCACAAGCAGCAATGTATTCTGCTTCCATAGTAGAGTCTAAAACACCACCTTGTTTTACACTTCTTCAAACTATGGCTCCACCTCCAAGGGTGGAAGTTGATCTAGATATCGACTTTCGATCATCTGTATCAGTTTGAAAATTAGAATCTGGGTATCCAGTTGGAATCAAATCCCTACCAGAATATATTAGCATATAGTTTCTTGTTCTCCTTAGATACTTGAGAATATGTTTGATTGCTATCCAATGATCTAATCTTGGATTTGATTGGAACCGGCTAACTATCCCTACTGCATAACATATGTCAGGCCTCATGCACAACATAACATACATTAAGCTCCCAACAACTAATGCGTAATGGTAACGTCTCATATCTGTTTCCTTTTGAGGTGTGTCTGGACACTTCTTTTTAGAAAGAATAACTCCATGTTTAGAAGGTAAATAACCTTTCTTGGAGTTTTGCATCGAATATTTGACAACCATTTTGTCAATATACAATATTTGAGACAAAGCTAACATTCTATTTTTATGAACTCTCATTAGACGAATCCCAAGAATGTAGCTTGCATTTCTTAAATCTTTCATTTGGAATTGCTTAGCTAGCCATGCTTTTATATCTAATAATAATTCTACATTATTCCTAATAAGTAGAATATCATCAACATACAGAACTAAGAAGACCACACACTTGTCATTGATGTTTTATAAAACTTTTAGTTGTTTTATAAAAGTTTTAAATTTCACGCATTCTAAAAGGTTATAAAAATCGGGTCGTCACAAAAGTGAACTTAAGCAGATATTCCTAATCCACCTTCTTCCTGCTCCATTTCCACCCTAAATCCGTGGTTGCAAAAGACATTTGCGTGTCCAAGTATACGTTCGGTGCATTGGCGAACAACAGACCCTCCATGGGTTGATTGTCGTACTCATGGAATTGTACCTTATTAGTGCACATTCGGATCACCCTCATCCCCTCACTCAAACACCAAAAGATGCCGTATAGGCTGCAATGCCGTACAGGCTGAATTTACACAAGGGAAAATAAATACAGCTCTTTGTCAGTGGGCGCTACGATGACGAAGATTGCTTCAGGCATCAATTGCTAGTAAGCGAATTGAGTGTGCAGGTCAATGGAGGACATAAAACACCCTTGCTTTGGGTGTGTCTGAAACGTAAACAACGCATTAGAAACCATGAAACATTGAAGAAATCCTGGAGAAGCTAGATGGTTACTTACGTGAATCCACCCTAGTGTGAGTAGAGATTTTTTGCTGTTGAAACGCGAAGGCATCTTCGTCGTTCACCGAATAGCACTGCATATAAGTTCATATGAGTACTAAGATAAAAGCTTATAAATTGAGATACAAAGAAGGCTTCTCACCTTGTTTGGCAGCCCAACTTGATCCGAGAAGATGATATCAGTGATGTTGTGATCATCGGCGATCAACTTTCCCCCAAGAATTGCGCACGTCTCCAACATATTTCTTGAAGACATCCACCAAATCCCGAGACTGCGACAAAGATGGCAAAATGCCATCAGACTAATAAAGTATGAATAAGTGCTAACACATATATAACCAACTCAAAGTCGTACCACGCGCACAATTTTAAGGGCCTGAGGCTGTGACTCACTTGTCTCATGCACCTTAGCAAGCACTGCTAGGGGAGCAGGTTGGCGTCTTATGGCAATGGTGTTGCAAATCAACAACATGTTATTACGTCAAACACAAATAAGGTAAAGACTAGACTTTGCGTACAAAGTAAATAACTTACCAGCGGTCTGTGGCTTTTGTTGCTTCAGAGGACGAGGGAGAGGCTGCTGTACGAGCTGCTTGCTGCTCTATTATCTGAAGTGCTACCAACAGCTCATGATGCCTCTCTTCTACTTGCGCATGCCTCTCTTTTGCTCACTGATGCCTCTCTTCTGCTAACTCCTCCACTTTTTTTATTTGGACCTGCGCCATTTGAAGGTGCTCCTCCATCATTTGTATTCTGGTAAGCGCCATATAATATAGCTCCTCCATCCTGCTCATCGAGCTGGATGTCTCCTCAGGCATCGTAGTAAAATGAGATGTCTGAGGAGGGGAAGAATGCATCGGCTGCAGAGCATCCTCCTCCATGTGCTGCAGAGGAGATGCTGGAGGCTGTTCCACCGAGGGGCCTAAAGGCTGAGCCACTAAGGGAGGTGGAGGTGCTAGCGGCTGGGACACTGAAGGTGGCTGCTTCGGGTCTTGCGTACCCATTCCCCTCCAACTTTTGCTGACCCCCTTTCAGTTCACTTTCAGTTTATTGTACACATCAGTGGCCGTCTCTTCAATTCTTAGCTCATCCTCCGAGATGGGTACCCCATATTGCTCAGCAATCCGCTTGATGAGCCAGTTAAATGGCAGATTCTTCGCTAGGTTGTTGAGCACCTCGTGCATGTGACTTAGGATGACATATCCGATGTCCACCTTTTTCCTGGTGAACACTTTCTCCAACAAATAGAGATCCATGCAGCTAACATGGTCTCAATGTCCATCCCGAGGCAAAATCGTGTACGTCATGATGAGGTGGATCACTCGGGCTATGGCATTTAGGTCCTTGCCCTTTGGCTTTTTGTACTCAGCAATCTCGGGATCCCGGTGCAACAATCAAAGTACTGCTAGCCCTTCTCCTCGGCTGATGAAAGGTCGATCCCGAGACACATGATAATACTAATCCCTTAGCCCCTCTAGTACACATCCAAGCATTAAATTCAGATCGTTGGGAGTCAACCTCAACTCCTATCCAAACATATACGTTCGCACCTCTAATGGCTGGGTGGACAATTTCAAATTTGCGTAAAAGAGTCTGACAATCCTCTCGTAGTAACTTCCCCCCATCCGGCACAAATCGCCTAATCCAGCATCATCAACCAATTGTTGAATTCCCATTCTAGCCAAGGACTCCAACTCTACTCTTTTCAAAACAATAATTGAATGGTGTTTTATATCATCTTCATACCGTCTTGTGGTGTACTCTGTTCTGAATAGTTGGGAAAGGAAACCCGCTGTAACGGGTTAGAACCGGACCACTGATCCTCCTGCTGCAGGCTCGGGTTGTGGTTGTGTAATACCCTGAATCTTTACATCAGAAATTATTAAGAATAATTGGAAATTAATTAGGGGTATTTGGATTTATTGGACATTTATCGAGGTATTACCAAGGACGTAACATTTCGGTTATAATTTAAGAGAATTTATTGGAGGTTTAATTGATGGAAATCAATTTAGGAAATAGAATTTAGAAATTTAAATTAGACCTCTAATAATCTTTTAACGATATTGGGACTAAGTCGAGAGTTACAAATTGAGTCGGTTAATATGTGATACTAATATTCCACACTTAAATATGTGCTTCTTTTAATATTAATTAATTGCGATTTAATTGTTGGGGGTTTAATTAGGTGTTAGGTTAAAGTAAATTGTGGAAAAGGTGTGGAGTGTATGAACCGGTTCACACACCCGAACCTGCCTAAGGCCAAAGAAATGGCCTTTGGCCTTTCTTTGCGAAAGAGAGCAGACAGAGGGAGGGGGGGGGGGGGGTGAGAACGAACAAGAGAGAGACGAGAGGGAGAAGGGGCGATCAGAGGGACGAACGGAGACGAGGGCGATGGAGGAGAGCGCGGAGTCGTCGCCCGATGTGCAACGAGCGATGGCATCGGGAGTTCAGGTCGTAGCTCACGGGTCACCGAATTTGGCATCAGGTGGCGACGCCCTGTCGATTGCGGTGGCTGGCAACGACTGACTGGCAATGGTAGGGTGAACAGTGAGAGGCAATGGTGATGGTGAGCTAGGGCTCAGGAGGCTGCGGGTGATTGCCTTGGGTCGCTGGGCAGATTGGACGGGCCGGGTGGAGCTGCTCGGCCCGGGTTGTAGCTCGGCCCAAATTGGTGCTCCTTCCAGCGTGGAATCAGTATGGGGAACACTCTAGGAAATCTCCAGTGGTTGTCGGGCATGCGGAGTGCAACACTCTACCATTCTAGGAGGCAGAGTGTTTGCTGGTCGGAGATGCTGCTATGCAGAGAGGAGAAACGAGAGGCAGTGTGAGAAGTCTCTCGGGTGAGCTTCTGCGAGAAGGATGAAGATTTGAGACAAGAGTTGGAGCTCTCTGGGGAACGCCTGGACAGTGGGTGTGCAAGCTAGGAACTCTACTCTGGAGGCCGAGAGGGTAAGGCTTCTTTCCTGAGTCTATTGTTTTCATGTGATGCTTGAGCTTGAGTTAATTATGAAAATTTTGGGTGATTGAGTTGGGATTGCTCTCTTGAGCTGGACCGTGAGCAGCAGGAGAAGAATGGAGGCTAGGTGCTCCCTCTAGAGATTGGCCAAGTTTCTGTTGGTGAGTTCCCTCCATGTTTTGTTGAGAGTGCAACTCTGTCGATTGGTTGGTTTAATAACCTGTTGAGTTATACTTTGATTATGTGAATTAGTTGCTGTTGGTTGGTGTTGGAAATGTTGGTTGGTTAATAATCTGCAGGAAATGTTGGTTGGTTTAATAATATGTTGAGTTATGCTTTTTGATTGTGTAACTTGGTTGCTGTTGGTTGGTTTGATAACCTGTTAAGTGATGCTTTTGATGTAAATGGATTTTTTAATTTTCTTATTATAAATGATGCTTATAAACTAAAGGAAATGTATGAGGGTTGGGAATTGTTGTGATGATGCCTCTGTTGGATTTCAATTTCTTGGTGTTATGAATGGACTTGCGAGAATTGATATGCTTTTGTTGATTATGTGAGGGATAGATCAATTATGTGTTGTTATTCGGATATGTTCTGTGAAGAATTGAATTTGTGAATTGATTGTTATGTGAACTTCCTGTGATAAATGGATGTTAGAGAGTGATAGAATGTTTTGGTAATTGTTTATGTTTGAATGTTGTTGTCCAGAAATCGTGTTATGTGTTTGATCGTTATTGTCTGAATATTTCTTTGGATGTTACTGTTCTGTTAAATTTAGTGGAAGCATTGATCGTTGGTTATCTGCTAGGTTATGATCGTTGGTTGTTTTCATATTAAATGTTGTTTCTATCAATTAAAATAAATTGTTGAAATGAAATATGCTCAATTGATTATAGTTACGTGATATTGGTTACATGTTGTGACTAACTAAAATGGGTTAAGACTTTTAATGTGTTTATGCTATTAAATTCCAATTTAATTATAGCTTAATGTTCGCTGTATCGTTGCAATGGAATGTTGATATGCTGGAATTGATTAGTTAATCGTCTACATTGGATAATTCATTGGTCTGATCTTATGTTGTTTAATATTAAGTGTATGTTGTTTAATATTAAGTGTAATGTATTGTGGAAATGTTGTGAGACTTAAGTGAGTGTTATGCACGTACATGAATGCATAAAACGTTTAAACGATTCAACCGTTGTTTTGTTAAGAATGCATTGGTTGTTGTTGGATATCTACTATTGTCTTAATTGGTTTAAGGATAATGCTCTCTGCTTGACAATATACTATTGTTAGTTGGGTTAATATATTCTGAGTATCAAATTAAGTCGTACATTGATTGATAGTTAAGTTAATATATTTTGAGTATCAAATTAAGTTGTACATTGATTGACAGTTGAGTTGGTTTCATACCCTTCTTGGATATTAGTATAGGTCGTTGGTTTTGTTCGGGTTCTTATTATGTGGATGGTATTAGGTACAGAGAAGAAGAGAAGAAGAATAATTAAATGCTATTGCGCATTAAAGATTCGAGGTAAGGAATTTGGGTGTGTTTTGGCCATTGAGGCCCTACACCACAAGTAGAGTGCGTGCGTTTTGTGTCCGTTCATGAAATGCTTACTGTTAGATAGTTCCTTGGATGATTTTATATTTTAGTTTCTTGCTGATTTTGTGTAGTTCTTCTTGCTACTAATAGTGGTTATTCTCTGTTATGTTTTCCTTGTCAATTCTTGTTGTAGGTCATTACTAGCTTTGTGATGTTTTCTTTTCGTTGATTTATTCTGTTTTGTTGACTATTGGGCGATATAAATGCTTTGTTGAAAGAAGTGATGAATGAGAAAAAGGTGCTGAATGTCAAGGATGTGAATGACGAGTGAATATGTGTAGTCTGGAAATAAGCTAGGACATCTATTTTCGATACTGAATAATTACTTACTGTTTAGTATCCTCTATCATGTTGTTATTCCTTGCTATTGCTCTGCCACTTATTAACCGCTTTATCTCCCTGAACTGGTATGCTCACTTGTTAATCACTTTAGTTAAACGTTAATCTATGGTAACTAATTAGTTGATTAATCTGAACATGTGAACTAATTGATTGTGTAATCCCGACATGTAAATCGCTTAATTCTATGTTTATAATCCTTTGAGCATGTAAATCAGTTAGTCGTTTGACTCCTCTAATTCTAGCATGTTTATTTAATGATTAGCGTATAAATTGTAATCAATTGAGCATGTCAACAAAGCTAGTTAATTGGCTAAGCATGTAGATTAACTAGCATGTTTAAATGTTAATTAGTATTGTACGAGCATGTTAATTGGCCTAACTAAATTTGTTAACTTGAGCATGATGATCTGATTAGAGTAATGAAATTAATTAGAAATTGAGCATGTTAATCGAATCGCCTAACTAATTAATAGTTGTTAATTACTTCTTGAACATGCTAATCTATTTAGGAATATTTAATCATTTAGAGAGCATGTTTAATTGATTATTTTAGCATGTTTAATGGCTAGTATTTAATTGAGCATGTTAATTAATTTATGCCTTACTTTAATATGCACGTCGCTTGTGATCCGTTGTATCTCCTTTTATTATTGTGATTTTATATATTCGAGCACATTCCCCGTTGTGCAATTGGTTCTATAATTGCTTTATTCATATGCTGTATGTTATGGGGGTGTTCCATTCCTTTTATTTGCGCTTTTAATTCAGTTACTATCTTCTATATGCACACTTCAATTCATATTAAAGTTATGTTATATACATTGTGCGTCATGTTAGGTTGAGATCGTGTTAATAGAAACCCAGTAGGGAGTACCCCCTCGGGGTGGTACCCACATGCATGAGTGAGGAAAATGCTAAGAACAAGAATGTTCGGGATGGGTGGGATACACCCATCACTGAAGAAACCCTCCAGGAGGGATACGTCGGGAGGGAAGAAACCCTGAAGGCGAGATACGCCAGAAGGGGAGGACTCTTGAAGGCGGGATACACCGGAAAGGGGACGAAAAACGGAGTTGGAGGGTGGATGGGTAGCGGAACTAGTCCGCGGCTAGGCGAAGCCCCAAACCTTGACGAGAACGGGGACTTAGTTACAAGTAAAGGGTTAGGTTCGGTCCACTATTCCATCCCCTAAGACCCCTCCAATCTCCAGTACGAGTAAAGAACGAATGTAATGAAAAGAATTGGTTTGGGTGGCCCTCATTCCAAGAAGAATTAAAGAGAGATATGCATAATTGTTTTCCCCATTTCCTTACTCTGTCATTAGGCTCACGTATTACTTGTAGTGTAGGTACAACGACGAACATATAAGAAGTAGATGATAAACACACAATGAAGCAGGGATGGATGATTTCGCACGCACGAAACTCGGGCTGAACAGGCAAAGAAAAAGATGAGTAAACGGTTGTAAATCAACGATGTTTAAATTGTCAAGTTTTATTTGTTAAACGTAGTGTTTAAATTGTTTAGTATTTCCTTCTTGAACGATTTCTTTATGCTTTTGCAAGATTTTAAAATAAATAATTTTATTTTATTATTTACGCTTCCGCACAATTTATCATAGGGTTTTTCATAACGAGTTTTAAGAAAAGAGTCAGTAGCGATCTGGTTAGACGCACTTTGATACGTTTTGTTCTGAAAAGAAAATTTTCAAATTTTAAGCATTTTAACGATGTACGAAAAACCGGGTCGTTACAAGTTGAGATTGAGATTCTTCCACTCTTTCTCCAGCCTCCGTGGTTTCTGCATGTTGCACCGCCGTGGTTTGGACAACTTGCACCGTGGTGGTTTGGACATAAAGGACAGTGGAGGGTGCTCCTTCTTGCACCGTTGCTGAACCGGCAGACTCTGTCGTTTCTGCCTTTGGTATCGATCGCGACGAACTACTCTTTCTCTTCGGCGCCAGTTTCTTTACTCAGGAATACATTGGTATCGAAGGTTTGAGCTTGTTGCTCGCTGAGCTGAGATTCTCGTTGTTTGTTCATGGTGAAAATGGCGGAGCCCTCAATCGAGTATGTATAACGACAGAGGATCAAAGACCGAGGTACGACAAACTGCTGCGGTTTAGGATGATGTTGCAACAGTGTCTCAATAAACAGTTGCGGTTTAGGCTGACGCTACAGCGATGTGTCAATAAACCGCGACCGCTTCATACCAAACCGCCGCGATGTATTGAGACACTGCTGCGGTTCCTACATGAACTGCAATAGTTCATCATAATTCTTCGCTTAGTTTTTAAAAACTATGGAAACCGCCGCTGTGCCACATCATCATGTTTAACGGCAACGAGACAGCGATGTTGGATTTGACATTTTTTCATAGTTTAATGGTTAATTTATTAGGAAAAAAATGATAGTGGTTGGTTTATCACCAATTGTAAAGAATGATAGTTAATTTGTCATTTTTCTTAATTTTTATATAAAGTAGTAATTTTAGAATTCTCAATATAAAAATCTATTTCTAATTATTTGAGGTTGATTTTATAAATTAATTTTATTTTTACTAAAAATGAAACCTATATATTAAAGAATGGAAACAAAAAAGAATAGAAAGTTAGATAAATTCAGAAACGGGCCGTTCAAGAAAGACGGAGATTTGGAAAGTTAACAAAATCATCAAGTCGCCAAATTCCAAGTTCATATTTCAGCTATAAATAAGTCACCGCCAATCTTCATTAAAGCAAGCGTCCCAGAGAAGTTTTAAAATAAATTAGAGTAGTTTTTTATGCTCGAAAGAAGAACACGGATGCTATAGCAATATGTCTTTTGAGACTGACAACTAAGGATTAGTTTGCTATTTTGTTTGTTGCATAATATTTAATTCTGTTGTTTTGTTTTTCATGTCACAAGTTATAAACTATTTTTTTTTTTTAAATTGAGAAGATAAAATATCAAACTTTATAATTGATGTTTATTTTATTGACTTTGTGATTGTTTAAATAATAAATTGTTTGTAAAACGTGTCAAATGGTAATTTAAATTTAAAACTTATATTAAATAATGTGCATTAGTTTTTAGATATAAAGTTAGTGTCACGACTTGAATGGTGAACTATTTGACTTAAAAAAGTTAAACTGTTTGGCTCTTAATAACATTAAAATTAATTCGCAATGGAAGACTTAATAAAATGAAATGATAACCAGGGGCAAATAACATTGGGTCGATATAAAGGCTTAACAGTGACAATTAAATAGTGAATAGTAAAGGATGAAATGTAAAATATTGTGTAATAATTAAATCCATATTATGCTCAATACATCGTAATCCAAGCAGAAGTAGTGTACTAGGAAAAGAGTTATATCTCATTAACAAGTAACTCTTAAGAAATGAATGACTAAAATAAAATAACTATCGAACCAAAGCTCGCATCAGTAGCTGATGGTCTCTTTGACTAATGGCTATTCTGGTATTGTTGTAGTTTTTGTTTTTAAAACAATAAGAGAGAAAAAATAACAATGGTCGGGTAAATTGTAATACCTCGATTTTCCGTATTATAATTTAAGAAGGATAATTGAAAAGTAATTGAGGATATTTGAATTTATTGGATAATTATCGGGGTATTATAAAGAACGTATTCGTACGATTTTAATTTGAGGAATTTATTGGATGAATTAAGATTAAACTGGAATGTGTATTTTGGAGTTTTTGGATGCATGCGGACGAGTGCAGACGAATGCGGACGAGAGGAGTTTGAATCTGTACAAGTAATTGGACGCATTACTGAAGAGGTGAACCGGTTTGCACTGAATTGGTTCGGTTTGAAGACAAATGGAAAGAATTAAGTTTTGATTTATTTTATAAAAGAAGAAATATGATTTAAAAAGGAAGGAATTAAAATGAAGGAAGAATTAGAAATTAAATAAAAGGGAAGATGGTGAACCGGCTGAAGAAATGGGAGGAAGTTGAACCGGTTCTCCCTGGATTGGTCTGGTTTATGCAGAAATGAAGAAAGGAGAAGGAATGGCCTTCGGCCATTTCCCAAAATGGAGAGAGAGAGAGAGAGAGAGAGAGAGAGAGAGAGCGCCAGCGCGGGAGAGAAGGCCATCGAGAAGGTGAGCTCGGTCGGTTGGCGAGCTGCTGCAATGACGAACGGCACAGGTTGGCTAGGGCTCCAATGATGCGTCAGGTCGCGAGTGTGAGGCTCTGGTCATCGAGGCAGTGTCAGGAGTCGTTGTTCTGCCGATTTTGGGCGTCGGGTGATTGGCGATGCTGGCGTCGATGGAATGGCGACGACAAGGGCGGTGATAGGCAGAGGAGGTTGGCATCGGGAAGGGGCTGCGATTCCAGCCTCGGGTCGATGGCTGGAGTTGACGATTCGGGTTGGAATCAGCTAGGCGATTTGCGGTTCGGCCCGAACCGATTTTCTTCCCTGGTTCTTACTATGAAGAAACTGATAGCGGAGATATACGAAGGAATGGTTCTCCCAGACAGGGCATGGCTTGGAGGACACCCACGCACGTCCATGGTAGTGGTAGGATAAGGGTGCTTCTCTGAGAATTGAAAGGCATAAGAACACAGAGAATGAGGAGGGAGGAGAGAAAACATGAGGAGCAGAGAGCTCTCTAGAAAGAGCAGAGCTTTCTGGAGAGTGGAGCAGAGGAGAAAGTGAAGAGAAAGGAAGAAGCCAGTGAGGTTGTGGAGAAGGAGCTTCTCGGGTGTTCTGGTAAGCCTATTTCTTCTCTTCAATGGTTTTTATGGATTATAGATATACACTTTGTCGATGGATTAGTTCCGTGTTTGTATTCAACTGGTTTATAGGTATATTATGTTGGTGAATCAAGCCTCTGTTAATTTTTGCTCCTCAGTTTTGTGTGTTTGTTGGGTTGTGCAAGGTTGCTCAGCTCTGTTATTATCAACATTAATATATTGGATTTGTGTTTTGAGATTTGGTTACTCGAGTTAGTTGCTGATTATAGGATATTAACCTGTTGCGTTACTATGATGTGAAGTTTGACTCTGCGTTGGAGTGTTTTAAGTTATGCTCTGTAATTTTGATTAACTGCCATTGTCTGGGTAATGTCTCTATGTTGTTATTGGTCTGAAGAATGTTAAGTGTATATTATGAATAGATTGTTGGAAGTAGGAAATGTTAAATTGATGCTATGAATCAAATGGTTGGAGGGTTTTTTGCTACTGTCCTTATATGTTCAATGTTGAAGCATGAATATACTCTGCAATTAGGTTGATTGTGGAATTGTGAGATCTAAGTTAAGTATTTTGCATGATAGATTAATACCTTGTTATGGACATGCTTCCTGTTGGATATTGTCTGAATGAGTTATGAAGCATATGTTCTGTAGTTTTGATGAATGGATTAATTTATTGGGATAGATTATATTTCATAGTAGGGATTAACGGGTTCCTATAATTGCTATGTAATTAAGGATAAGAAAAGAGTGAAATTAACAGGTTGTGATGATTAATACGTAAATGTTTATAATTATGAAGGTGTTGAAATGAGAAGAAGGATAACTATTGAGTGCCAAACGCAATAAAGACTTAAGGTAAAAAATTGAGTATTGTCGTTTGCCAGTGGAGGCCCTACACCATTAGCAGTGTCTTTCCTTTAATTGTTTGTTTACGTTTCTACCATGTTGCTTTAATTATTATGTCTATGCAAATCACACGTTATTAGTTTAATTTCTGAGCACGTTTAGGATGCTAGCATATTGTTATTATTTCCCGTAAATTGCCCAGCATGTCTAAATTGTTATTTCCTTTAAACTGCCACGTATGTCTAAATTGTTATCGTTCCCTTTACCAAGGATGCCTATATCACTGTTGTCCCTGTTAATTAGCAAACATATATCTGATTCTTTTAAATTACCAAGCATGTTTATAATGTATCGCCATGTATAGGGTGTTAGTAGCTTTTATTCTGTCTCTTACTTGTATATATATGGTTGTGATTATTGCTTTATCTTTCATGCTTTTATGTCGTTGTTATTACTGCTTGTCATGTACATGCATCATACTAATAGAAACAAGTAGGAAGTGCCACCTTTGGGGGTGGTACTCATATGCATTGAGTGAGGAAAATGAATGAATGAAATGAATGAAAGAAAAAGAAAATGGGGAGTTGGAGTACGGATGGGTAGTTTCGGATCTAATCAGGTAGTTAGGACTAAGCCCCTCCCTAGTCGGGTCCGGGACCAGCTCCCACAGGTGGTTAGAAGCCGAGCACAAACTCTACCTCCAACACGGGTTCCTCCAATCTTCCGCTTGACGTACGAGTTATGAATGAAAAAAAATGAAAGAATGAAACGTAAAGAAAAGATTGGTTTGGGGCGGAACCCATTCCAAAAGAATTAAAGAGAGGCATAAAGCATACTGCATACCTCATTTCTTACTAGGTCTTGGGCTCACAGTTGCTAATGGTGTAGGTACACGCATGAAAGTCCAAAATACCATAATGTTGAAACCAAATATCTTGAAAGTCCAATAAACTAATCAAGCATCAATATCTATCATAAAATTCTCATCAGTAGACTTCTAAAACTCTAAGAATATACGTGGAAACCCATAATCGAGACAGAAATGAACTCGGGAACTTCTAAAAATAATCCCTCAAAAACTCAATCTAAATAAGAATTTTTAACACCTAATGGTCAACCTAAACCAACTAGTGATTGACCAGAAAAAAGGGTACGGTTGACAACTAATAAACTCGATCGACTATGAATATGGTTGAGGAAAATTGATCAGTCGATTGAACAAAATTAAACATTTGGTCGATCAATCTGAGCTGAGTCATTCAAATCGATATCTGTCATCAATCTTGAAATCAATAGATTTCTCTAAAGGATTTTGAAGAACTTTCCTCCAAACGTAAAGTGGCAGTTGACCGAAAAGTTCTCAGAATTGTTCGGTTAGATCACAAGTCAATCGATCATGATTTTCCTCTATTTTCCAACACCAATTTTATAAACATAATTTCAGATAATTAAACATTATTTTTGGGCACAAATTTATCATCTTTAACCATAAAATTCGAAGCCTTCCAAAAAAAAACTCTAAATTTCTCATTTAAAGTAGGAAAGTTCCCAAAGTTACACTATGGGAGTCTAAGGATTCCCAGTACTTTTGAAGTCCTTTCATTTATGGAGCCCCAATATTTACAATATCACTTTGACCCATGAAACTCTCAATCTAAATTGGATATAAAGTCTTAATATCTACAAAAGTGTTGGGAAAAATAATGATAGAGTTAAAATAATGAAATTAGTACTGGTCATGATAATTTCTAGGAAAGATTGTTCTTGACAATCTCTTTAGACAAAATTACATTTCTAAGTAAGTTCTTAGTAAAGACTGGAGGGCTCACAAACGAACCCACTTAAAATTTAGTCTCCTTAAACATAACTTATTTACACAGTAAAATTATATTACTAAATAAGCAGTACAAAAAATGATAGTAGATGCAATCTAAAAATATCAAAAATATTTTTTCCACACTATTATAATATAATAGGCAAGAAGTAAGAGAAATAATAGCAAAAATTGATACTGAGAATTTTTATGTAGAAACCCAAATTGAGAAAAAATCATGGGGACCGAGTCCAGAAAGATCTCATTATGAAAAGTAAGATTTATAATATTCTTCTAAAAACCAAATATTCTAAAGAATATTCACTAAGAGAAAAACCACTACTCTTAGATTTCACAACGTGCACAAAAGCACCTCACCTATTTTTCCTTCGTACTCTTTTTTTCTCTTCCTAAATTCACTCTATTTTTTTCTCTCATTCTTCTCTTCTCATTCTTCTCTTCTTGGATGCAACTTTCTTTGCCAGAGACTCCCTATTTATAGGGAGGGATTCCTGCAAAGTGACAAATTCAGCAAGATCTGAAGATCTTGCTGAATTGTGCTTCTGTATTATTTTTCCATTTGCATTAAAGAGGGGGTCTCTCATCATAAAGCAGAGACACCCACCTCACAAATCTTCCCCTTTGACTTATGACGAGGTATGTCAATGTCTTGTAAAGTTTCTACATAATTTGTGTTTACATTTCTGCAAAATCTTTATCATCATATCTGAGTCATTTTCATCCGTGTGAATCTTCTCAAGATAGACTTGCTTGGTGTCCAACACATCTCGTATCCCATGATACTTGATATCTTTGTGTTTTGACTTTGAATGAAAGTCTAGATTTTTGCTTAAATGAATGGCACTTTGACTATTGCAATACAAGATATATTTATCTTGTTTATGACTCATCTCTATTAGAATTTTTGGCGTCCACATAACATCTTTGTAGGCCTCTGTAGCAGCTATAAACTTAGCTTCTGTTGTCGATAATGCAAATGATTTTTGTCTCTTAGATTGCCATGAAACTGCTCCTCCTTCTAATGTAACCAAATACCTTGATGTCTGGAGGCAATGTCTCTAGCCAAGTGTGTATCAGTATAGCGTACTAACGAATACTCTTTACTCCTAAAATACAAAGTTAATTCAGAAGTACCTCTAAGATATTTAAGAATCCACTTCACTGCATTCCAATGCTCTCTACCTAGATTTGATAGAAATTGATTGACTACTTCAACAGAATGTGAAATATCAAGTCTCGTACAAACTGTAGCATACATCAAGTTGCTGACTCCAAAGGTATATGAAATTTTTTGCATTTATGTTTTTTCTTCTTCAGTAGAAGGACTTTGTTAAGAAGTAAGCTTAAAATGTTTAGTAAGTTCTGCCTTATCCATATAAAGTCGACTGAGAATTTTCTTGATATATTTTTCTTGTGATAGCCATAACTTTTCATTTTTCCTATTGTGAGCGATACTCATCCCAAGAGTTTGTTTCACTTTCATGGCAAAAGACTTGCTAAGTTCTTTCTTTAACCTAACAATCTTTTCTTTATCTGGGCTTACAATTAGTATGTTGTCAACATAAAGGAGGAGAATTATGGATGTACCATCTGTGAATCTTTTCGCGAACACATTGTCTAAGAAAGTTTTCTTGTATCTTTGATGACCATGAAGGAATCAAATTTCTTGTAATATTTTTGTGGGGTTTGTTTTAATCCATACAAGTTCTTTTTCAATCTACATACCAGATGTTCCTTTCCTTCAACGATGAATTCTTCTGGTCAATCCATGTAGATCTTTTATTCTAGTTCACCATGCAAGAAGACAATCTTAACATTGAGTTGTTTGATCTCTAAGTTTATACTTGAGGCTAATCCGACCTAAGAAAATAAATACTATTCATCACTGAGCCAAAATTTACAAACTAAGGATCTATCTCAGGTTAACAAATTCCAAATAGGACAAGACAAGTTTAAGACTTCTGAAAGGAACTGAGACTATGGATTGCATCCTAAAACAAATTACTTGAATTTGAAACTACATAGACCCACTACAACCCAGATGAGTTCATAGACTCATAATTTTGAAAAAATTTCTCTTAATAATCTACGGAGCACACTCACTACTCACGCAGATTGGAAAAGATAAGGTCATCGTCCAACGAACGACCTTAAGATGCCTTTTTAGTAGTATCTATACTCATTCAAAAATTTTGACTAGGTGTTGGAATAATTCCATGCATAATGGACGAACGTCCAAAATATTATACTATCTATTTCTCAAGTGATCACCCACAGTGAACCCATGCTTTGATACAAATTTATTTCTTTCATGACCTGTTTGTGGGTTTAATAGAAACGCTAGATCGAATGACCTGAATCCGCGGAGAGAACCTGATTGCCCAACCCAATGCTAACTTGTCAGCAGAAAACTTAGCATAAATCAAAGCTCAAACCAAAGAGAAAATGGATCAATGTTCACATAGAGATCAACAAAAGATATAGATAGCATAATAATAAACAACAGAGAGAAAATATTGCATAGGAAATGAAACCATTCAACACCATGCAATAAATTCTACAACTAAAAAGAAAAAGAACTCTCACCATGAAATACAGGCACCGGCTACCCTGATCAAAACTTGGGAAAGGGGGGGGGGGGAGTTGTGGGAGGGAGTGACTAACATAGTAAGGAAATCTATACTACATGTCATGCATGAGAAAACTAGTTTTGTCTGTTATCTCAAAACCATGATCAAATGATATGTCAAGCATGGATTTTAAATCATTTAAAATTCTTCTTGATATGCCATGCATGAATTTTAAATCATTTAAAAATCCTCTTTATCAGTTTAAGTAAAATTGACCCATTGGCCACCAACGAGTCAGAGATCAAAATATAGTTGTATACATATATAGCTATTATCATGACTCTGACTTCGAACCCCCCTCGAATTATGGGATTGTGATAAGGATTCTTCGCCCAGAGAATGACACATTCACATTTGTACTCAGATTGAAATATGATAATGTTAGATTACATCACCCAGATATCCTTAAAAGAATAATATTACTAGCAATCCTAACATGTTTTACCATGTTTCAGTCCTAAAATTTATCTTTTTATTTTATATGCACCCCACAGTTAAATATGTGATTTCATTTTGTAACAACCTCATTTAATCTAACACATAACCACATAAGTTATTATTTACAAAGCTTTATGGAAGTTCCTGGATCGTGTGAAATAATGATATAATCTAACTTTATTACAAACACTAAGACCATTATATGTAACTCTCACACAAAACTATACACAGCAGAAAGTAAAACCCACACACACGACAGGTTCAAGAGATAGAGTTCTATTTCTACCCTAAGTGCCTAGCCTCTTGTCTTTGATCTGGCTTGGCCTTGTCATTTGGTTACTCTTTGTATCTAAAAAGAAGAAAACCACAATGGAATGAGCTATAAAGCTCAACAAGTAAATCTAATACTCAAGAATTACAATCTCATACAATTCACAAATATAGGACCAACACCCACCACCTAGATCTCTATCTAGACCTCTTTATAAAACCAATATGCTATGTAGTATAAATATCACACAACTCCTTTCTACTCACTGTAATGCAATGATAATATGAGTTAATGCAATATCTATTTAATTTATACAATAAGGTTTTTTGACAAGTATCGCATCAACATATTCCTGAATCAAAATGTAGGATCAAATACTATCGTATGTAAAGTCGCACACAACCATGAAACTCTACCATACTGGCCATTATGTCCAATAGGTGCATCCATGAACAAATAAACATTTGGAGGGTTAGGGTCTTGTAACCAAAGGGGGACCCACAGTCCCTCCCCTACTATTTTCCACTTTATATACGTCACATAATACAAAGCCTTGCGAAGTATATTGGGTTCCTCTATTATCAATAATAATACTAGAATAATATTTTTGTATATATAAATATTTTCATAATGCATGATTTGCCATCTTTACTATGCCTACATTGAATACATATAATACATAATAATAACACATGTAATATGAACCATGCAAATCTTGTTATTAAGCATACATAAATGATGTATGAAATAGTGTCAAACATCTATCTAGACATGTCTATCTGTCTCAATAATCTTTGCAAAAGGGTTTATGAAATGGTTAAACAATTGTTAAAAACCTAAGGAAAATGTTCTAAAATAACAAGTTCCAAACGATCGTACCTTAGTTGTAGTCGTCAGCTCTAACACATTTCAAGGGTAAGAACACGAATTTTGGTCATCCGCTCAGGACTCCAATCATCTACTCATGACTACGTTTTTAAAACCTGAGACTATGATTGTTCCAGACGTCCGCCCCCAAAGACTAATCGCTCACTCTCAAGGCATTTTCCTCTATGCTACTCATGTGGTTGCTTGCCCTTTCCTCTGTGGCTACCCACACATATCTGCGACTTCCCATATTCATCCGCAGACATCTACCCATTCGTGGCTACCTGTTTCTGAGGCACAATACTATGTTCCGATCGACCGCTCTTTAATATCGGTCGACTGCATTTTATACAGTTTCAACTTCAACATTTCAGTCATCCACTTGCTCGACCAATCCAATGTTATTTTTAAAGCCCAGTCATCCACACTTCGACCACGGTCTCTCATACCAAAGTCAGTTAAAATCACACCAACAAATGATACCAAACAGTTAAAATCACTTCTTCTTTTGATAAGAAGAAGTTTATCCAGAGAATTCCCTAACCATTTACCATGTTGGCCATACTCATTGAAGTTAAAAGACTAATTTGCCCTTAAACTTCACATTATTTACAATTTAAGCAGCTTGTTTCAGCTTGACATGTGGCACAACCCTATTGTTGACCAGATTTACTATATGGCATTATAGATACATGTCTTAGGAAACTTCCATCCTTAAAAAGCATCCTCAAATTCTTACTCAATTTATCTGAATTAAGTATTTAACAAAAAATGTACATAAACATCACATACACTCAATCTGAATTTAAAATATTATAACATTGGTTATATAATTCCAATTTACATAATTCCAATGTCATTATCTTCCTTAAGATTTCTAGTTTATTATCTTAAAATTTCATCCAATTTCATGCTCATTTGCGTATTTAATTATGCCAATATATTTAAACTGTTTAGAAAAATAGTTTACTACCAAACTTTAATTATACATAATTCTTTGATTTTTACTTTTACACATCACCTATATATCATTCATAAGTAAGAAAAATTTCTAGTCATTACAACTATAATTAAAAATAGGAACTCATCGTTTTTCCATTCAGAAAAACAACCTTATTGAAAAAGAGGGTCACTCAAGGAATCTCTCGCATACTCCACAGAAAGATGGAGTCTGAAGATGACAACACCTCATAAGTAAGAAAGGAAAAGTGACAGTGATCTAAAGACCAATGATGTCACCTGGGTTGCTGGCGAACAATGGTCAGTAATGACAAAACCCGTAAATCAAAGAATCTGTGGTGGCAATCCAAAGATCCAACCTGCCACGTAAGTGTGAAGCAATATGACGGCGATTCGAAGATCCAGCTATGTCACATGTAAAGAAATAAAATGACTAAAGACCCTAGCGAAGTTTAGGGATTTGAAATCCAAGGAGCACATCATCACTGCCCTATTACGCATTTACTTTAGGGATTCAAAATTAAAGGACACATTATCAATGCCCCATTACCCATTTTTGCGAACAAACAAACAACCTTCATGCAATAGAAGGCGTCTAGGGACAACTGCCACTTGTTGCTTTAGTTGTCCAAAATATATTCATGCATATAAATCAAATGAAAAAGTATCGTGCATGCATAAAGTAAACTTATAAAATGAGCATACATATAATATAAAAACAGACGTGCTATCGATTAAGCCACATCGGGTTTTCATGTGTGATAACTCACAAAATTAAGGTTTTGGAAACCATGATGCAATGTAGTATAGTATAAAAGTCTCCACGTCAATGACTACAGAAGTCTAGGCGACAAGCTGAATGGGCCGTTAGAAACAACCATCGAAATAAGAAACATCGTGGAAACCTAAAACCAAACTAATGTCAAAATTCTAACTAAAATGTTAGAGATAAAGCACGAGTCCTAAATTAGAATTTGAACTAGATCGGAAGCACCAACAATAAGACTTCCTAGCCCAACATAAGGAGCATTCGGAAAGCTCACATTGATTCGAGAATCTAAACTCGCCAGAAAACAAGAGATGTTTGAGGAAAACGAATGAAAACCACTAAACACAAAAGTCTTTGAAATCTCACTGTGTAGTTGACCAAGACATAACAACAGTCGACTAGGTAAATTCATGGTCGACCAAAGTGACATAGCGATCGCCAAGTCATGGGTGTGGTAGACGAGATATAGTTGTGGTTAACCAAGGACTAGGCAGCTGCTGACGAGGCATAAATGACATTGACCAAAGTCACACATAAGCCGAAAAGGCATAATTGGAGTCGACCAAACATGGATGCAGTCAACCGGGACTACACAATGTCGATAAGACACAACTTTGGCCGTTTAGGAGCCATAACAATCGACATGAAACAGTTGTGGTCAACTGAGACCAAGTAGTAGTCGACAAATCATCTTACAGTCAACTCGGACCATGCAGGAACCCAAACTAACGGATATATGACTTGAACATTCGCAAAATTACACTGTGCAATCAACCAAAGACCCATAGTGGTTGATCGATCTAGGCTGTAGTTGACCCATCATGGTTGCAGTCGACCAGCCACGTAATGGAGTTGACCCCACTCCAGCCATGGTTGATTGAGCACCAGCCCGAAACTATCAACCAACCCTGCGGTCGATTAGACTCGTACAGTGATTGACCGAGGATGACCCTCCAGTGCGATTTTTGAGACAAAAACTCACTGTTTCCACTGTCTCCTTTCTCTAAACGACCAATATTTCTGTATAAACTCTAGATTGACTAACATGTCACAGAGACAATCAAAGGATTCGAGTTTTCATTCTCAAATCCGAGATTGACACAAAACAAAAATTTCATATGAAAATACAAAGTTAAAAATTGACTTGCCCCTGAGAAACCTTCACAAAAGATGGAGATCAAGATGGAACGAACATGGATCAGATGGGAGAACGATGAATTGCTCTCCCTCCCTCGTCTTCCCTTTGTCCTATGCATGCTTACTGCCGAGGAAGGAAGAAACTTCTTCTTATGAAAAATAAACTAATATTTTAATTAAATTAATTTATTTAATATATATTGTAACGCCCATAGCGTTAAACTCTTTTTTTTAAACTATACATTCGTAAAAAATTGGCTCCTTTAGAAATTCATACAACGAAAGTCCTTAAGAAAAATTTCTTTTGAAATCAGAGCTTAGTAGAACTCAACATTTATTAGATATCTTTTTGTACTCTTTTAAAACTATACAGCGGAAGTTTTTATGAAAACTCTTTTAGAATTCAATGAAGTAAAATTCATCTTTAAAATAATCCAAAGCCTTTATAAATGTTTCCATTTAAATCTAAACAATAATAGACATAGCTTTTAATAAAAGTATTTAAGACATGTTATTAAAATCCATCTTTTCGTTAATTCTCACCCACGAGTCAACATCACTTCGATAACGCTCAAATTTTGCCCATGAGAATTCCTCTTCAACTGTGGTATCAATTGCTTCTATCATCATGTCCCTTAAAACTCCATCCATACCTACATCACAAAGTTCATCTTTGAGTCTAATGCTTAGTAAAAGATATAACATAACATAACATAACTATAAAGTGCAATATATCACACGACTATGAGATGCAACACGTAACATGACTATAAGATGCAACATATAACATGATTATAAGATGCAGCATGTAAAAACCATGTCTTTTCAGCCAACAGTCTTTTTCTTTTCTTTCACTTTACAGCTCAATCGTTGTTGGTAATCAGTTTAAGGGTGAGTGACACTATTAGATCCATAACAATCCTTAATGTTTATTCAGTTGTCTTTTATTTTTTATTATCTTTCTTAATGTAAACGTTTTTCATGAATGCATGTACATATTTGTAACATAATGACTGTCTATCATGCATGAACATATCAACAGCAAATCCTCAATCAACAACTCATAGGCATCTTATATATCATAACATAAACATAACAGTAAATAAATCCTCAATCAACATGATATCAGCCAACGTATTCATAACATAATAACTAGTCTAACATCTCTAAAGTCATCACCTTTCTATCCTAATGTTAACATTATGTGTTTCTAAGGGGAATGACAGTAACACATAAACTACCGAATAATCCAGCAACGCATTTAACGCAACATATCCTCAGAATCCCAATCAGGTAATACATAAACTATCAAACAATCTAGCAAGGCATTTCAACGTAACAAATCCTCACAATCCCAATCAAGTAATACATAAACTATCAAAACAATCCAACAATGCATTTCAATGTAACATATCCTCAAACCACACCCCGTAGGCATCAGCATAACATATAACATACTATCTTACCCTAGCATCTTTGTGACGTAGGCCAAAGGCCAAGCACAAACAACATCACTTACCTAGATATCCGGTCTGCTTATTCCAAACCCATCCATATGCTGATCTTTTCCCTTTTTATAAACAAAGAACTAGTTATTAAGAGAATAACCCAACGATTCACGCTTTTAAACGTAACTTGGAACCTAAACCGTAGAACCTACCTTGAGGATCTTGGAGGAAGACTAAGCCAAGAGTTTTAGAGAAAGCTCTCATCATCTCCCACGGCTTCTGGGGTAACCCAAGTTTTAACCTAACTTTGCTATTTAAAGACCGGTAAACAGAGAACCACGTGGGAGTAAATCCCATGAAAATCGCATCATAAATCCATCCTTCCAAAACAGTCAAAGGATAAATCGTGGCTCTCAAAAAATCCATAAACTATCATATTTAAAATTGCTCGAGCTACAACGGAAGCGTAGATAGCTGTAGTAGAGGTCTGCAACAAGCCACTCAACCAATGGCCAACAAACACATAAGCTCTAAAACTCATAAGCCACATAAGCCAATGCTTCCATGGGAACCCCAATCCAAAGGGTCACCTTCTGCCACATTTTCTAATCTATCGCTAAAACCCATTTGCAGACACTAACACTTCCACAGACTGCGAACTCATTAAACCAAACGATGATGTTTCACATCGTCTAAAACCCATTTGTGGCACCAATCCATCCACGGAAGCAAACGATTCCACTAATCAGCACTAAACCGAGACATTACTAATTCAAACAACATCGTTCTCATCATCTAAATGTGCAATAACCTAAAACGACGACGTTTCTATTTACTTAACACTCTCAAAATGGCATCTTCCCTTTCTATGGAAGAAACTTTTCCTAATCCACAACTTACATTTCTCCCGCTAAACCTGATCTAACAGCCCATCATTCTTCCACGTCTGAGCGGCACCAAACGCTCTCTTGGGAGAATCTTTTCTAAATCTAAATGACCTTGTTCCTCTCGCTAATTTAATCTTACAATCCAAAACACTCTCACACTTAAACACATCAAACACTCTCGCGGAAGCATCTTTTTCTTAATCCAACGTTCTATGTTCCTTCCACTAAACCTATCGAATAGTCCAACGTCTTCCCGCATCAAACACTTCTGCAAAGAATCTATTCCAATCTTGAATAATTGCAGCAGTCCCTAAATCTCATCCAAAGGTCCTTGCTGCATCTGATCCCTCATTCCCTTATTTTCCTTAATTTCTAGAATTAAACTATGAGACTATTGCTTAAATCTTTTTCTAAATTCTTCCGTATATATTATTAAACCAAAATTTTAAACTTTACCTTAACCATGAATATCCTTTACTAATTCTATCATATTTGAATTTCCTAATTCCCCAATAATTATATACTTAATCTTTCATAATTTCAATAATTTTAATAATGATTTCTAACTACTTTATTTTAACTTTGCTAATTTCATAGTTATTTAATAATTTTAGTATTTTTATTCCTTTATTTTAACTTCCTTAATTTTCAATAATTCTAATAATTCAACCATTTTAATTTCCTTCATTAAAATCCATAATTATTTTATAATTAATCTACTAAATTCTAAATTTTCGTATTATTTAATTAAACTATTTGTGAAAATTTTGGGTATTATATATATAATATAATAACTTATATAATATATATTAAACAAATCCTTAATTTCATCGAAATTTAAACATACCCCGAAACACAACTTAAGGAAACATAGACTTGGACCTCATGGCAACTCGAATTCTTTTTAATTTGACCAATCGACCAAACCCAACCATGTCGCCGAAAACCCACGACATGGGACAAAGACTTGGTCAACGCATACAAATTGGCCTTCATTAAAACAAAAAAATATTACTCATGAAAATATAAAATCCAAAAATTGTAGATTTTATAATCTTAGCTTTCTGGACACCTGTATTTCATACCAAACATCCGCTGTGGACACCCTTACTTAACCACTGGGGTTATGCGGAGTTTCCTATTCATATAGATGAATGACTGTACTTAAACAACAATCGATCACACCAATGCATGTATAAAGTCGCAAACACCCTCTATAGAAATCTGTGCGAACCTAGGTAATTTTTTGCGAAACCAGAGCAAACTTAATCCAATTTTTTTCATTTTCAACTTCCTTAGAGGGCAAATATTGAAGTTCCAAGTTTAGAAATCAAATCTCTCATCCCTTTTGCTTTCCGTCGTTCACAAATTTCTCAAAAATGCAACTCCAAAATTTTTCACCTCAAATTTGATGTTTAACGGTAGCAAGGGCTCCAAAACTCACCCTAAAGTGGAAAACTGCTCCTCTCAATATCAAGGTGATTCGTCACATGCTGGTAGACCTCAAAACAAATTCTTCTCACTTGAATTCAAGACGTTGTGGCTAAAGAGGAGGTACGATAATGATATAAAACATCGGTCGATTATATGCTCTAAGAGAGTAGAATTTCATAAGTTCAAGGAATTAGAAATTGAACTTATGTTTAAGAAAATTTGAATTATTGAGTTGTACAAAATGGGCAGTCATTACTGTGAGCGCATTGTTAAGCTATTCTACGCAAATTTGACCATGCGCACCCAACCCTTAGTAGTTCAGAGTTATGTGTTTGGATGGGAGATAAAATTAACTCTCGATCATATAAATGAGTTAGTTGGATGTTCGATAGAGGAACTAAGGGACAAGTATTTTCAAGTATCTCGAGAGCCAGATTTCATTAAACATGGAGAAAGGTTGGCATTCCTTCGACAATTGCACCACAATCCTGACATTGGAGCATTTTACAAACCAAAATCTAAGGACCTAAATTTCAAAGCTCGAGTTATGCATCCTCTAATATCGCACATGATTCTACCTTACGTTGGACATCAAGACCATGTTAGCTGCATGGATCTCTATCTGGTGGAGAATATCTATAACAAAAAGAGATTCAACCTTGGATGTGTGATTTTGAGTCGCATGTTTGATATCCTCAACAATTGAATGAAGAATCTGCCATATAATTAGCTTATTCAAAAGATTATTAAGCGTAATGAGATAACACTACTTGTGGACAAGCCAATGTACAAAGAAAAGGCAGTTGATGAGTACAATCATTTGACCTTGGCTCGAATGGGAATCTGCAAAATTGAAGGTGAATGGGTATTTGCTTTTTTACAATCCTGGACATGATACTCTTTCTTATCATCTCAAATATAGTCAGAATCGGTTTGTCCCTGGCTGGTAAGATGAATGCGTTGAAAGACTCGCTCAAATTGTTAGGCTTATGTCGCACTTTGGGAACGAACTAAAAACATGTTTCCCCCAAAATCTCATATTATAGATTCGTAGATATGCGTTTGCTGCCTTGTCAAAAAAATTAATCTCCTCAATTCTCTCTCAAAGTGCACTGAAATGGTAACCCTAGAAGCATTCCACATTGTGTCTTTATACAACTAACCCCAAAATTATTTTTTGAAATTGACATACAAATATTTGAGGTTGAAATGATGTTTAACTAACGATAAAAACTCCTCTATGGCAAACACCAAACCCTACTAACATAAACATTAAACACATAATAAGATAAACTTTCACATAAAATGAATAACATAAACATATAGTACAAAGGCTATGCACCATACTTTTTGTTGGTCTGAAACAAATGTCTATCCCTTGCCCCAAGCACTATCTATATCCAGTAGCAACAATCGCAAAAAACCATGACCAAGAGTCTCTACATTATGATTCAACCTCTACTATAGTAACTAGATAAATTCCATCATTATTGTCAATGTTGAGAGATGTGAGCAACTGGCTTGGACAAGAGCCCTTCAAACGCCAGTCATATAGACAAATGATAGGTCTTTCACACTTAAAAAGACCTCTCTTACGTGCAACCAAACACATGTACTGTAGGATCGATATGTGCCTATAGAGGAGGAGGGGTTAATTAGGCGATCTAAACTTTTTCGTGCGATATTAATTTTTCTAACCCAAGTGATTTATCAATAATAAATAAATAAATAATCATAAATATAAAAGACATAAGGGAAATAAATACAACACTAAGTTTGTTCACGCGGTTTGGCAAATCCGACCTACGTCCGCACTCCAAGTATCTAACTTGGAGATCATTAAACCCAATAACCTTCCCGATTTTTGTTGATTGAACTTCACGGGAGTCAAACAAGCCTTTACAAAGACTATTGCAGGCGTCACCCTTTACTTGACTGTTCACAGGGCTTCACCCTTTGTTTGTCGTTTACAAATGCAGAAATGAAAATACAACTTTAGAACTTAACTCTCTAATGTAAAATCTCAAGTTGAGGATTGAGAGAGTTAAGCCTCGTGTAAGAAATTTACCAGAGCTTTGCTATAATTCTCGCATTGTTAGAGTGTACTTCAGAGAGTCTTCTATATGACTCTGCTTGAGCAGCCAACCACCTCCAATTTGGTCGACCGCCTCCCAACCGTTGGAATGTTATTGTTAGCTTTATCCATTTTTCGCTTCTGGTTGTCGAATCGGTCGACCACTTCCTCATTGGTCTACCGCTTCTTCATATTGTAGAAACTGGCTCGAATTTGTCTTAATTTGCGGTTGACTATTTCTTCACCGGTTGACCACTTCTTCAGCAGGTTATTCACTTGCGGTTGATCCACTCGACCATTTCCTCAACTGCCAGAACGACAAGCGTTCTGTCTTTAAAATCGGTTGACCACTTCCATTTTGGTTGACTACTTCCTTCAGCTTTACAAAAATTTGGTCGACCACCTCTTCTTCGAAGTCGACCATTACTCTGTGTTTTGCTCTTTTTCATCCTCTTAAGTCTGAATGATTAACATATAAACTACATAGACTTAGATAAACAAGTTAGAGCACTTTAATACATGTATTAAGGGTATTTCCAATTAAGATCAATATAAATATAAAGATAAAATAATTAAGTATAAATAAATAATAAACAACTTATAGTTGCGATTAACACATTCATCATCAAAACAAATTACCCTAATGACACTTAGGCTAACAATCTCCCCCTTTTTTATGATGAAAACATATTATAAGTTGTTTATTCCTAAGTCTAAGCATGTACATAAAGTATTGTATAATTTGATCTGTTCCCCTTAGTTTACACAATATTTCTAACTTTTAAATGCATGCATACATGCTACTTACAACTTCTATAAATCTCTCCTCCTTTGTAAAAGAAAAAATTCAATTTGATGTCTAACAAGGTTAATCAACAAATTTATCCCCTTTATCTTTGTTCAAAACATAAAATTATTGGAGGAAAATTAACACTCAAAATCAACCATTCAATTCAACATATCAATATTTCAATCAAAACAAGTATCATTTCCCCCTTTGACATTTAACATATAAAAATTGGGGATATAAACAATTCAACCAATTTTAGAGATGAAAACATTTAAGCTTTGAAACAATTATTCAAACAATTTCTCCCCTATGTAAATATAAATATACAAATTCAATCAATGGGGATGTATAAAACATGATGTGCCCCGAAAACCCTATCATGTGACCTTGTCCCTTGAGGTCCACTTTTTATCTAACAAGTTATTGTTTTGTAGGAATTACTTCGTTAAGGAAACTTGAGGAGGAACCCACGCTTGGAGGAAAATGGAAATCAACCAATATGTTAGTCGAAGAGCCATGCAACTCTCAATCAACTCGGCTAGCATTTTCTCGACTTGGAGGAGTTCACTTGGATCGATGCCAACAAGGTTGATTAAAGAACGTCATGTTGAGTTTTCTTCGTCAAATCATTACTTTAGTTGTTATTGGATGATTATATGTTGATTAGGATTTGTTTTGTTGGTTTTTAGTTCATTTTGTTATCTTATGATTCGAGGTGCTCGGTTTGCATGTAAACCGAGCCCTCATGCCCATTTTTTAGAACTTAAGGGCAAATACGTAATATTCATTAGAGGGGTATTTAGTCCTCTCTAATAAAACCCTAATGGAGATTAGAAACTCCCATTTTTGCTGTGCAAAATTGGGAAGAGCTTGTGCTCTCTCAAACCCTAGGTGGACGGCTAGCTTCAACGCAAAACCTACACCAAAACCATCTCCCTCATTCATTCTTGTGCTTTCTTGAGAGGGAGGTTGGCACTATCTTTTCCAGCATCTTCGTTTGAGGGTGTCCAGTGGCGTATGAAGATAGAAGAACATAGCAAAAGACAAGTTGGAGTGGTGTTTTCCGAAACATCCGAACAAGTCACCTCTCTCAGCCGAGTAGGAGAACGCAGACCAACTTGGTATTCCATTTCTATTCAATTTTCCTTAAGTCCCTTGCTATGTTTTGAGTTGAAGATCTTGTATTCTCTGTTGTGGTGATTTGCTGGGTGAAAGTTATTGATTTGGATTTATAAATTTTGAGTTGTGCTCGTTTGTTCAGGAGGACCGCAAAACTATTTTTCTACAAACCCTAAATCTGAGGGGATCCGCTATCCAATTTGGTACACAATTTTCTTCTATTTTCCTTAAAGGATACTACTATTTTACATGAGATTATTGGCTTCCTTGTTCTTGTGAAATGCTAGGTGTTTTGCTTGATTTGGACTTGTATTTTAAAAGTTATGCATGTTTTGCTATGAGAGGCTCAAACCTGTTTTCCGCGAATTCCATTTATGAGTTCCATATTTTCTCACGTATAACTTCATTTATGTGATGCTTTTAAAGTTGGTTTTTGGAAGTGCCCTTATTCTGATTGTTAACTACTTGTCCTATAAATTTGGGATCCAAAGCCTGTATGCACATCGAGTTCTCTGCATTCTAATTTCAGTGTCCGAGTTTTAAGTATTGTCAATTGCTATTTTTATTCGGATTGAGTTTTGGGGTTTTGGGATGTATCAAAACATCAACAAAAAAAANGAATGAAAGGTCCATCTTCAATAGTGTTCCAAAGATCATAATATAATGATTGAATATATTCTCATTCTAGATTTCCAATAGCTATAATCATTGCCATCAAAATATGGAGGCCTAATCAACGATTGTCCTTCAACTTGCATATTGAAGGCCATATCAATTTTTATCAACAAAGAATTCAACCAAAATTATCCAAGCAAAAACTCAATAAGACAAATAATCCAATATATGCAAATTTATCCAAATAAGACCAAAATCACACAAAAAGTTAATTAATCGTCTTTGATACCAATTTTAGGATCAATACCTATAGAGGGAGGGGGATGAATTAGGTGATCTAAACTTTTTTGTGCGATATTAGTTTGTCTAACCCTAAGTGATTTATCAATAATAAATAAATAAATAATCACAAATACAAGAGAGATAAGGGAAAGAAATATGACACCAAGTTTGTTCACGCGGTTCAGCAACCCCGGCCTACGTTCACACTCCAAGTTTCCAACTTGGAGATCCTTAAACCCAATAACCTCCTCGGTTATTTTTCATTGAACTTCACGGGCTTCAATCAAGCCTTCACAATGACTATGGTGGGGCGTCACTTTTCACTTGACTGTTCACGGGGTGCCACCATTTGTTTGCCATTTACAAGTGCGGAAATGAAAATACAACTTTAGAACTTAACTTTCTAATATAAAATCTCAAGTTGAGGATTGAGAGAGTTAAGTTTATTCACCCATTTGAACATTGAGAAAACGTGTAGGAAAATTGCCAGAGCTTTGCTACGATTATCGCATTGTTAGAGTGAGCTTCAGAGAGTCTTTTATATATAGACTCTGCTTTAGCAGTCGACCACCTCTAATTTGGTCGACCGCCTCCCGACCCGTTGGAATGTTACCTAGCTTTTTGGTAGTCCATTTTTCGCTTATGGTCGTCAAACCGGTCAACCACTTCCTCATCAATCGACAGCTTCTTCATATTATAGAAACTGGCTCAAATCTGTCTTAATTTGCGGTTGACCATTTCTTCACCAGTCGACCGCTTCTTTAGCAGGTTATTCACTTGCGGTTGATCCACTCTACCACTTCCTCGACTTCTAGAACATTGAGCCTGTGTCTTTAAAACCGGTCGACCACCTCCATTTTTGTTGACCGCTTCCTTTAGCTTTATAGAAATTGGGTCGACTACCTCTTCTTCGAAGTCGACCATTACTCCGTGTTTTTCTCTTTTTTATCCTCCTAAGTCCCAATGATCAACATATAAACTACATAGACTTAGATAAACAAGTTAGAACACATTAATACTCGTATGAAGGGTATTTCAAATTAAGATCAATATAAATATAAGGATAAAACAATTAAGCATAAATAAATAATAAACAACTTATAGGTGCAATTAACACATTCATCATCAAAACAAAGCCTAATGACACTTAGGCTAAGATGTACATCCTTATAGATATCGGATAAGGTGTCAGATCATTCCTATGTATGCTAACAACCAATGTGTTGCTAGGATTGGATCTCCAAATCTCTTCTTTGTACGACCATAGTCGCTTATATTGTTCATTGTCATTCCCTTCATTCAATTTTTGAGCTTCATTCTTTGCCCTTTTCGCAAGACTTGGTGTAATATTGACATTAAAATCCTTCCTGGTTGTTTCAATAATGGAAGGAACATCATAGTTAGCCTCACTTTTGAACCTATTCAAGTATTGGTTTGCCACCAATTTGGCAGAGACATATCGGCTTTCCATTTCTCAAGAACAGTTGTGAACATCATTATAACTCTTTATTTGAAACGTAAGTTCACCTTGTATTTTTTAAATATAAATTTGCCAATTGCATCCTATCTGACACACAGTTGTCAACCAATTAGCATCACTTTTGGCAAATTTTATCGCATACACATTTTTAAACGCATAATCCACTACTTCTTCTCTAATTGATTTTATCCCATCATCATCATCTTTAGAATCACATAATGAATGAAGCTCCTCTTTTAGAGTTACTAAGATCGAATGCACCTTTATTTGACTGGTACCAACTTCATGATCGAATGCCCGAAGCTCATCGTCCAGAAATGCCAAGATTGGTTCTACCTCCATTTCGTAGTTAACAAATTCTTGATCCTTGGTTTCTTTTATATCTGAAACAACAAAGCATTTACACACTAATTATATTACCAAATCACTTGCTAGAAATAATTTCTAACAGAAACTACAAAATTATCTCTCCACAACACCATTCAGTGTGCAAAAATCAAACACTTTGATTTCTCCAACTTCTTATCTTCGCTTGAATGCCAATAAACTCCAATTCTTAGGGGTGTGCATAACCGATCCGAACTGAAGAACCAAACCAGAACCAGTCATTTTGGTTTGGTTTGGATCAGTTTTGACCTTTGAAAAATCGATATTCGATTCATTTTATCCAAAATTGGAAAAGCCAGTTCTGTTGTCGGTTCAACTTTCTCAAAACTGACAAAACCAAACCAAACCGAATGTCGTCCTCCTGGACCTCAAATTGTTTCATCTTCTTCGTGCGCCCACGCGCCTCTCCTTCTGGCTATTGCAATTTGCGATGCCCTAGGGCTAGTCGGGACTCAGGACCCCTTAAATCGGTAGGCAACAACGCAATCGCCACTATGCCAGACCTGAGAGAGACCCTTGCTTCAGACTTCACTGCTCGGCTTTAGTTTCGCCTTGCTCAGTGAGAAAGACTCACGTCATCAGACCGAGTGCCAATCCCACTATGCCAGTTGTCAGACTCTCGTCTTCAGTGCTTTCTGTCTCTACTAGTGCTTGCAATCTCGGTCAACTCCTGACGGTCAGTCACCTTCTGTTGTTAATTGAATCTTTTGTTGTTAATTTGATGAAGTTTATGAATTTTTTTAATACGATATATTGTTAATTCAATCTTCTATTATTCAATATTCTGTTGAATTGATGAATTCTCTGCTAAACATGCCAATCTTCTATTGTTAATTTGTTCTGTTGTTAATTCAATCTTCTCTTCTTCAATCTTCTATTGTTCAATCTTCTGTTGTTCAAACTTCTGTTGAATTCCCTGCTGAATTAATATACATTCTCTACTGAAACATTTTTTGGAAATAATGAACTAAACAGAAAATGAACAATTGCTCATTGTTCAGTTCTCTGCTGAACAATTGCTCATTGTTCAGAAAATGAGCAATTGCTCATTGTTCAGTTCACTGTAAATTGCTCATTGTTCAGTTCTCTGCTGAAAACATTGTTCAGTTCTCTGCTGAAAACATTGTTCACTGTAAATGAACAATTGCTCATTGTTCAGTTCTTAGCTTTGTTACATTTTATACATTTCTTATAATTATTTTTGGTTTTATACGTTTGTTTTTTTTTTCAGGTAAGAAAATAGGTAAGTTTCAGTTTAGGAAGAGAGAGATGAGTGAAGATTTGATTATTTTGATATTTGAAAAAAAAAACAAAAAAAGAAGGTAAAACCAGAATTAGAACCAAAATTGTGGTTCAGTTCCTGTTCGGTTCCAAAAAACCAAAAAGTCAATTTCGGTTTGGCTCCGCATCAAAACTGAACCGAACCGGGTTTTGAACACCCCTACCAATTCTATGAAGAAAAGCATAAAAAATGGATGAAACTAAATTTCCATGACAACACATAAATTCACACAAACATCAAATCTATTTTATCCAAAAAAAAAATGGTTTGAGATTATTATATCTAAAATTTGGGAGGTTAAATAATGGATTAGCTTGGGAAAAACGATTTTGATGTTGAAAAACTAAGAGAAACACTAGAATGGGGTCAATTTCTTCGCTGAAAGACAAAATTGTAGCCAAACGATTTAGGGTTCATGAAAAAATAGGTCTTGCTTTGTTAAGTATGCAATATTGTGATCACCCAGTACTTAAGTGCAGGTGTCCGCTGAGGACGTCCGATGATGAACTGTGGACACTCAAAAATTTAAGTGTCGAGTTAGATTTTAGAAGTAAGCTTCCAGTTGAGCACTCAAGTGGCTCGTGTCTAAGCGACTTGCACGGGTGCTTGCTACTTAAGTGACGGCAACCGCGATGAAAATCCGAGCTACTGATGCTAGTGACTACAAAGCATTTTTTAACGAAAAAAGTAACTAGAATGACTACTTTGCTAATTGTTCATAGTTTAAATGTTGACTTGTTAAAGAAAATAATTTAAGAATTAGTTTATCACTGATCCCATAACATAAAAATGTTTTTGATATTTACCCCAACGATTATTATATTTTACTTACTAATCTATTACAATCAAATTAATTAATCATTAAATCTATGAATTTATTTTTCGAGCCATACATAAAGAAAATTTCAATTAAATGATGAGTTTTACAGCTCTTTTTGAAAAGTAATAATAATTATATAATTAGTGTCCAAATTTTGCATTTTTTTATTTAATTAATAATAAAATTTAGGAAAAATAACAAATCAACTATCGTATTTTGTGATCAATGACAAGTTAACCACTAAAGTATTTTCGCTAACAACTTAATAACTGAACTATGAGAAATGGAAGGAACAAACACCATAGTTATGTTTTCTGTTAAAAAGTGTTATCGTTCTGCTGCGGAAAGTTGTCTTTCCGTCGTGGAATGTTATATTTTGAAATAAAATGATTATAGTTTGTTGTTCTGCGGCTGAACGTTATAATTTCTGCCACGGAAAGACATCTTTCCACAGCGCAACGCCATATAGGAAATAGAAAAATTTCCTTATTTCCTTATAGGAAAATTTATTTCTCCTTTTTTCTTTCCGAAGAGAAAAAGAAAGAAAATTTCCTTCTTTTCTCTTGGAGAAAAAAAGGAAATCTTCAGAGGAAATTTTTCTTTCTTCTTTTCTCCAGGGGAAAGAAGAAAAATCCATCACATAATACGTGGAACGTGTAGTGTTCCGCCATAGAACGAAATTAAAACGTTTAGTGGCAAATGTGACAGCGATGTTTGCGATGACTTTTTCTCATAGTTCAGTGGTTAATTTATTAGCAAAAATAATTTAGTGGTTAACTTGTCCTTGATCACAAAGTACGATGGTTGATATGTTAATTTCCCTAGATTTTAACCCCAAATAAATATTTAAATAATAGTACGCTCATAAATGACTTTAGTGATAACTTTTATAAATAGATCCACAAAAGTGTAATTTTGTTTTAGGTAATTATCAATATGACCCCTGAAGTATGAATGTATCTTCAACTAATATCCTAAACTTAAATTTTGAATTCTGACACCTCAATGTTTAAAAGGTTATCAACGAACACCCTCATTACTACTTCTGTTACCAGTTCCATCAATTTCCTCTTAAATTAATTAATTTAACCTAGGGAAAGGGAATAATAGGGAAAACTTTTTCGCGTTTTAGACTGTCATCGCAACTTCTTATGGTGCGATGTTAATGGGGGTTTTTCTGGTTGCACTTTACTCCAAAATAATGCTTAAAAATGCCATCTTGCTGAGCTTAATCATGGACATTAGAGGGATAATCGAGCTTTTCATCTTCCACAAATTGCTACAAGTAAAAGTAAGAATCATCTTTTTCGTTCCTCCTCCCTCTCTATCTTGGTAGATTGATCTTTGTTTCCTTCTCTGAGTTGCAGTTTATAGACACCCAATCTTTCACTCAACTAGTGTTGTCAACAATGGGGTTGATCATGATCATAACTCCACTCAGATTTATTATGAGCCTCACATACAACTCGCTCAAAAACTAGACAATTTCTCAAAAGGGTCAGATCAATCAAAGAAATTTGGAACCAATCTGAATTTTGAATCATTTCATGCGTCCACAGCCAATATAATGTTCGAAGCATCATCGCCCTCCTCAAAAGTTCCAATTCTAAAGAAGGGATTTGTTATGGTTTTACTCAGTATTTACTAGAACAAGAAGTATACAGAAAGAATTACAGAGAAGAAGAAGATTACAGGAAGAAGAAGAAGGAGAATATTGCAGAGAAAACAGAAACTAAACAGAAAGAACTAACAAGGAGTTTCATCGACATCGTTTCATCATCTCTTCTACTTTATTATAGGCATCGCCTTCTTCCACGTCAGCTAACGAACGTCCCCTTTCGATCTTGGACGTCCTTATTTCCTTTAATAGTTGAGATTGGACGTCCCTTTTCCTTGAGCTTGGGACGTCCCCTGGAAAGCTCCGTCATAACAGTCCTCCCCTTCACAATATCCTTGTCCCCAAAGATATAAAAATTTGACAAAATCATCAACTCAAGTTTATCCTCCAAAACCCATTCATGAAGCTCATTTTGGAACAAAAAATCAACACTTAGGTGGTCTAGCCATCCCACGTCATCGATATCCATGGCATAATACGCATTCCCAGCCATTCCCCAACCTTGTTTCATCAGACATGTAATCAACTTTGACAACAATGGGACATGTTGATTGTTGTTTGTTCCGAAGTTCTCTCCATCTGTGCCATATGGTGGCTAATGAAAATCAGACATCCATGACCCAAGGACAATAAACAGGTTGAGGCTCCATAATTTCTCAAATAACAAAAGGATGCCTCAGCAACTCAGATGCAGTTGGTCTTAGGTATGGTTCTTCTAGCAAACATTTCACCAGAAAATCTTTTGCTTAAAGCATAGAGATGCTCAAGAATTGGTGGATGACTTCGTTGTCCCAACATGAAAGAGAGCAGCTACCTCTTGGTATTGTTGGTTCCAAGGAGACTTTCCTGTGGCCATTTCAATCACAGTGCACTAGAGCATAATAGTGATTGTCGTATGTACCATATCTTCAATCATACCTGATATTTTGGGAATGACAATTAAACACCCACCAATAGCATTTAGACTATAATCATTTTTTGGTTCCAACTCCGTTAATAGAGCAAAAAGAACAACCAAAATGCAGGGATCTCTTCAGCAAGTTGAAAAATAACAAGAATAACAATAAAGACTTGAATATCCTTCAACTGAATGGGTATTGAAGCAACAAATGTAACCTCAACACCTAAAATGATGCTAGGGTCACCACTCCATCTGAAATTAATTGAGAGTTGAACATCCTTTAGACTTTGAACATGAATACCTTCGACTTTTGGAGCCACATTACCAATAGCAAAAATCCCACCACCATTCATATTATCTAGAAAATGCGCAAAATTTTTTTTCACTTTTCTAGATGCAACTAATTGTGATATCATGGATGAGTTTGCTTGTCTAAAACTAATAATTCCATCGAGTGTTTCAGATGTTGTGCCTAACTCACAGGATTGTCTTGCCCCACACCCAAATATTACCCTTCCATTAATAGATGAAGTTTGAAAATTTCCATTCACTCGGTCAAGTTGAACATAATCCTTCACAAAATATCCAGCAGTGGCACTTCCATCCCCATAGGAAACCTTATATTGGCATAACAAGTTGGGTTGACACCCTGGAATTGGACCATTGTCTATGGAAGTCCAAAACTCTTGATCACAGGCAATCAAAACTGAAGAACTGGAGCTCTTTGGGTCATATAATATGAGCTCTATACCAATATCAACCATCATCTCAATAATAAAATCTTTATAATGTCCAACAATCTTATACACCCTCAATACCTCCAGTATGTCTATCGTTACCCACTTCTTATTAGAAACATAGACAACAAGCAAAAAGACATATAATAATTTTTTCCTTGTGGATTTATAGTTCATCATTACCCAAATAAGAAGGAGATCCTTAACTATAATCTCACCAATAATAAAGTTGACTTCAATTATAGTATCAATAGAAAAATGGCAGCTCCAACTTCTATTTGAAATTGTTTTACTGACCACTTCATGAACTAAAATCAATCCAAGATCTTCTATCACATTCATTTCCCAGAACTTAGGTTTGTTCTCAATTTTTAAATTCATTATCATGTCATTAGAAATCCAATTCCAACCAAATGTTATATCCATGACATAATCAGAACCATCGATGGCAGGGAAATAAGAATTTTGAACTTGACTTGAAATTTGATTCAGGTTTCCAACTGTTAACTCATCCTCGCCTCTTACCTTGTCTGTGACTTCTACATCGGTTCACAGGTCGTCGAGGGTGAAATCTCCATTTTTGTTTTCTTTCTCAATAGTAACTGAGATTGCAATTTTCTTCATCGCAGTGCTGTCAAGAGCATTAGTCTAAAGATCCACATTCATGGAGTTGGAAGTAGAAGCTACGGTGTGCCTCTGATTGTCTTCCGATTGAGTTAGAAGTGGCCGATTTAACTTAGCCATAACAGCATCATGTTTGGAGTTGAAGTCTTGAACGAATATGTGAAGAATCTCTTCCAATCGATCCTAGCGAACAATCAATTGTTGAAACTTTTTTTCTTTTGCCTCTTGACGAGGGAAGACAAAGATGAAAGAAGAGTTTATTCCTTTCATTTTCCCCTCAATTTGCCTGAATGCTTCTTCATTTGCTTTGGAATGAGTTTCCTCCATTGTTGGACCGTACAGCTCTGATACCATTCGTTATAGTTTTACTTAGTATTTACTAGAATAAGAAGTTTAAAAAGAAAGAATTACAGAGAAGAAGAAGATTACAAGAAGAAGAAGAAGGAGAATATTGCAGAGAAAACAGAAACTAAATAGAAAGAACTAACAACCAGTTTCATTGACATCCTTTCATCTTCTCTTCTGCTTTACTTATAGGCATCGCCTTCTTCTACGTCAACTAATGGATGTCCCCTTTTGATCTTGGACGTACTTCTTTCCTTTAATAGTTGAGATTGGACGTCCCTTTTCCTTGAGCTTCGAGCGTCCCTTTTCCTTGAGCTTGGAACGCCCCCTAGAAAGCTCCATCATAACACAAGTTCACTTTTTGTATATGTAATCCATCTTGTCAAGTTAATCGGTCGAGCTAATCCTCTTCTTGTCGAACACGATAAGTTCTTCTTTCAATACTAGTTCTTGATTTTGAGTTACACAAGTAATGGCTATGGCAGTTTTAGGAGAAGAGTGATTATTTTATGACTTCATCTTCTTCGATTTCAATATGCTATACTCTTTGAGAACGATGACTACGAGAGGAAGAAAGAGCATAAAAAAGAGGAGAGTGAGTGAGTGAAGAGAGAGAGAGGAGAAAGAGTGAATGGAGAGAGAGAGAGGAGAGAGATTTTGTTTAGAAATCCTGCCCCTTTTAACGTGGAAGGTGTTGGTTGGTAACAACTCAAATATTAAGGTATCAGAATTCAAAATTTAAAGTTTAAGATATCAGTTGAAAGAACCTCATTTAGGGGCCATATTGATAATTACTCTTTTGTTTTATAAACAACTAACTTCTCTTAATTCTTTCTTTTGGCAGTTGAAAACCCCTCCCCGTTTGTGTCTTATTCTACAATTTTGGTCTCTGTTAGTTTATAAGGTCGAATCACTTGTCTTTTTTTTTTTTAATATAGGTATTTAATTAAAAAACCCTTGAACTATGGAATTAGTAACAAACTAAATTTTAAACTAATTTCACTAACAAATAAAACTCTAAATTATGAAAAATGAATAAGGTAAGCCCTCTAGACACATTTTCCATTAAAAAGTATGTCTTGGACGTCCGCACTTTTATTAGTAGATGTTCATGCCAACCTGCAACATTCATGCTAACCTGTGGATGTACCCACATACGTCATCACTTTAAATTAGCAGATGACCACACCAACCATCAGAATTTGAATTAATTTAAATTTAATAACTATATTTAAAGTGCACGCAGGTACATTTGTTGGTTGGCGTGTACGTTGTAGGTTGGCGCGAACGTCTTCTATTTAAAATGCAGACGTCCACAGGTACATTCGTGGGTTGGTGTGAACGTCCACTAATTAAAGTGCGAACACCATGGGTTGGTGTGAATAGTGCGGACATTTGAGACACATTTTTAATAGAAAACGTGACTACAAAGTTTGCCTTGTTCATTTTTCATAGTTTAGAGTTTTATTTGTTAGCAAAATTAGTTTAAGGTTTGGCTCATTACTGATATCATAATTCAAAGTTTTTTTTGTTAATTTGATTATTCATCAAATTATAACTAATTGTTATATGAAAATCATATAATAAAGTTAAATTCAAACCTCTAACATTATTGATAGTCCAAGATTACTGATGATTAAACGTTTAATAAAAACAAACTACAACCTACACCCATCTTATTGGGCTTTGTCCCAAATGCTTGCATAGAGGCCCCATAGCCCATATCGAGCCTCGACCCAAAAAAGAAGAAACCCTTCGTCCAAAACCAACGGTTGGAACTGTAAACTCAAACTCAGCCTCGCGCCGGCGACGTTGTGGCAACTGAGCCCGAATTGAAGGACGCTATACTAAGAGGAAAGGAAGTTCTTTTCTTTTTGGGTTTCCTTCATTTCCAGATGGGCGAGGACGGAGGCAAAGGAGGAAAGAAGGGCGGCAGAAGTCGCACGCAGAGAAGGCATTTTCGGCAGGATAGAGAGAACGTTTGGAAGCGTCGGAGGAACAATACTTCCTCCTCCACTAACAACAACGATGACGCCGGAAGTGAAAGCAGCCATACCGCTTGGGAGCCTTTCGCCACCCAAAACCCAGAATTTAATGAATATTACAAGGTTTATGTTCATCAATTTTCGTTTGGTTATATTTCACATGCTCTGTTCTGTTCATTTAACCATTGATAGCTTGGTGGGTGTGCGAAGTTTTTGTGTTCAATGTTGTTTTCGTTTATGCAGGAGCAACTGATTGTTTCCCCCGACGAGTGGGATACCTTTATGGAAGTTCTTCGAAAACCACTTCCTGCTGCTTTTAGAATCAACTCAAGGTGTTCTTTGGTTTTTTGGTGCTTTTGTTTTGTAGTGAGAATATGGGTTTTTTTTATGTTTGGTTGTGCCCTATTTGACAGATTAGAAAGCATTTTTTGCATACTTTGCTGTCTGCTTTGTTAGTTTAGAAGATTTTAATGAAGAAAACTGTGGTCAAATGAGAAATGTATTGTCTTTGGAAACATGTTCTGATTAAACTTTGCTGTCGGGCATTATATTTACGAGCTCATGCTTCTTAAAATTGATGGTTTTTTTTTTTATGTTTTTCTAATTTTACAGTGGCCAGTTTTGTTTGGACTTAAAATCCCAATTAGAGAATGACTTTATGAAATCTCTTCAGTCGGAGGTAATTATTCATATCTATAACCAGAGATTATTTTCTGGCGCTGTGCTGTTATCTAAATTGCTTCATATTCGTTTCAGGTGGCTGATGGTGGTGAACTTCAGGCTATAAGACCATTGCCTTGGTACCCTGATAATCTTGCATGGCATTCTAATTTTTCACGCATGCAACTGAGGAAGAACCAAACACTTGAAAGGTACCTTGAAACTACAAACGTCTCATATTTTAGTAGCTTATTTTATTTTCTTTTATCTTTTTTACAGATTTCACAGGTTCTTGAAATTAGAAAATGAAATTGGAAATATAACGAGGCAGGAGGCTGTCAGCATGGTGAGCCAATAATAAATGTACTTTTTAATATTCTGTTGTTTTCTTTGTCAAAGATTTAGAGCGTGCATAGTTTGGTTTTAATCCTGTTGGTTTAATTCTTTAATTCTATAATCATAATTGAGTCAATGTTGCAGGTACCTCCTCTTTTCCTGGATGTACATCCTGACCATTTTGTTCTAGACAGTAAGGAATTTACAATTCCATGCAGTATAATTTCTTACAATTTTCTGCCCATTTGGATTACATTTTGGCATTTGTAACTTAAGAGCTTATTTGAGTAGATGGGAAAAAAACTATTTCGCATTTTTTGTGCACTGGAAAAATATTACGTACCTTTATGTTGTTTCTATTGTTGATAATATTGACTTTTTTCTATCAACCCTGCATCTCCCCAAGATCCTGCATGAGAAAAAAGGGAAAAGAAAGGAAGGAAGAAGGGAAGTATAGAAAAATGACAAAAAATTGTCAATTCCTCTTACCTTTTTCATTTGCTTTTTCTCAGTGTGTGCGGCACCTGGTTCAAAAACATTTCAATTGCTTGAGATCATACACCAATCCACGAAACCTGGATTATTACCTAATGGAATGGTTTGTTCCCTTATAATATATTACAATATATCCTGTTCTGCACTTGGTACATTGTTTCTTTTTTTGGTTGGTTATAAGGATAATTTTTAATGCAGAATCTTTTGTCCGATTTCCTTGTTATGTATTTTATTTGATCTAACTTGGACTACATCCCACTAGTGATTAAGTATTTAAGTTTCCTAGTATATTTTTCCATGAATCAGGTTATGGCAAATGATCTTGATGTCCAAAGATGCAATCTTCTCATTCACCAAACAAAAAGAATGTGCACTGCCAACCTTGTAGTTACAAATAACGAAGCACAACACTTTCCTCACTGTCGTTCGCACAAAATCAATTCTGGTGCTGTTGAAGTGGAAATTCAATCAAGACCATGTACTAGTCAACTTGTCTTTGATCGTGTATTGTGTGACGTTCCCTGTAGTGGAGATGGTACACTTCGCAAAGCTCCAGATATTTGGAGGAAATGGTATTATTTTTCAAATTGATTGTGATACTTTCTTGTCGAATCACTTTTCACATCCTGGCTGATGACTTGTTTTCTTTTTATACAGGAGTGTAGGGATGGGTAATGGGATTCATAGTCTACAAATTCAGATAGCCTTGCGAGGTGAGTATGTTAGTGAGATTTGCTGGAAGTTTTCTATCTTGTGCTACATCTTCTGTTACCTAATCCAAATAATACAAAATGTTTGATATCAGTGCCATGCTATTATTGCATAAGTAATATTCTTTAGGACAAAGTCATATTTTTTATTTTATTTTTATTTATTTTGTCATCTGAAATTGAGGTATAGCCTTAGTGGGGCTTAAATCGATCCCATTCTAGACATATGGTGATTTCTGCCCTAGTTAGAATGAAGGATCTCTTTATACATGTCACAAAAATTGAATAAGTCTCATAAATAGGGACTTCGGTATTACCCATTTGCCAAGGGAGTTTAGTTATTAATAAACATCTTTGGTAACTTATATATTGAGATACGCCAAAATACAAATCAGTTGACTAGAGATCTGTCTATATCATGCTATGCATCTGTTTAAGCCCAATGCAAGCATATGAAAAATCATAAGTACAGCTGTTAATCAGATTGGCGAATGCAACGAACTTTTTATGTTGTGCAGACAGATTTTTGCGATTGAATTCACGTGAAATAATCGGTTGATCCCGCTGAGAGAATACACAGCCGCTAAGTTACATTAGGAATTAGCTCTTCCATGGGGTTGTTAAGTTTTCAATACCCATCTTTGTCTTTGGTTTGACCTCATATTTATAAGATGATCATGCTATGCATATGTTCATTCCTCTATCTTGTCTGTTTAAGCCCAATGCAAGCATATGAAAAATCATAAGTACAGCTGTTAATCAGATTGGCGAATGCTACAAACTTTTTAATGTGGTGCAAACAGATTTTTGCGATTGAATTCAAGTGAAATAATAGGTTGATCCTGCTGAGATAATACACAGCCGCTAAGTTACATTAGGAATTAGCTCTTCCATGGGGTTGTTGAGTTTTCAATACCCATCTTTGTCTTTGGTTTGACCTCATATTTATAAGATGATTTGCAGTATCATGAGACTGACGGATCTTTGCTTCTGAATCAAACTAGGAACTTTGATCGGGTGGAATTCATCCAAAATGGGTCCATGGTGTCCTATGGTTTAATTCGAAAACATATTTATGGGTAAATTAGATATTCATATTCTATTGTTCACGTCATAAGTTAGATCCTGAAAGAAACCTGTAGGTGGTTCCCTTCTTATTCCCCCCATATATATTCATGAAAATCAGCAATCACCTTACAAGCAACTGAAAACATTTGCCTAATGTGTAATTGTGAGATCTGAAGTGATAAATGGGGGTTTAACTACAATTATTATTTTATGTTGTATGGTATTTTATCACAATTGTTAGTTCATGACGTGTGCTTTAAGTATTTGCACATCAACGCCTGTAGGTGCATCTCTGCTTAAAGTCGGTGGAAGAATGGTTTACTCAACATGCTCCATGAATCCTGTTGAGAATGAAGCTGTAGTTGCTGAGGTAGAGAAGCTGTTATTTTCAATAAAACGGCTGACTTGAAACTAGAATTTAGAAATCCCTTTCTTGCTGTCGCATAATTTTAGTTCATTTTTTCTGTCATTCCATCCTTTACAGATTTTGCGGAAGTGTGACGAGTCTCTTCAGCTTGTTGATGTCTCTAGTGAGCTTCCACAACTTGTTCGCAGGCCTGGTCTGAAGAAATGGAAGGTTTGCTCCTTATATTTTCCGAAGCTCTCAAGTGTTTTTTTGAAGTTGGATGTCCCACATTTCTGTTGCAAAGATGTTAATATACTAATTTTATACTATTTTAAACAGTGAAAGATATTTAAATTGCCTACCCATCTTTTGTTCTCCAAACTGTATATTAAAAAAAAATATATTTGTCTTCAGATATGTTGGCTTGAAATGCAGGTACGTGACAAAAGTGTCTGGTTAACTTCTTACAAAGATGTTGGCGAATTTCGCAAGAATGCAATATTTCCCAGCATGTTTCCTTCTTTCAGAAACCCCATAGACTCTAACGACGATCATTACAATAACAAGCAAGAGAATGGAAATACTGAAAAGCTTGGCCCATTAACAGAGAATCGTGCAACTGTGCTTGGTGGATCAGACGAAGAAGTCTGTGAATTCCCTCTTGAACGTTGCATGAGAATAGTGCCTCATGATCAAAACAGTGGAGCATTTTTCATTGCTGTTTTCCATAAAGTTTCCCCAGTGCCAGGTGTTTAAAATAAGTTTTTTAGGAGTGAGTTTATAAGTATTGCTCAGTTATTTAATATTAATTGAGTTTTTATATTCTTCCTTGTCTGGCTTGCTGGCATTCTATTTCATTGCAGTTATTCAAGTTAAACAGAATACGACTCAATGGGATTCATGTTGTCCCAATGATACATCAAGTTTAGATTTACCAAGCAAGCACATTGAAGTCTCGGATCGCATGAATGTTAGCAAAGCCGATGAATCAGATGGGAACGTTTTAGATGCTTCGGAAACTAATTTAATCGAAGATGGGTTGGATGGAGATTCTTTGCAAGATAATACTTCTAAAACACCTGAAGAACATAACCCAGAGGAAGCCCAAGGGGCTAGCGAAAAGGAAACTGATCCGAATAAGACTGGAGGGAGGAGAAAGTTACAACTTCAGGGCAAATGGAAAGGAGTTGATCCTGTTGTCTTTTTTCAAGATAAAGCTGTTATTGATAGCATTAGGGCGTTCTACGGTATTGCTGAGTCTTTTCCTTTCAATGGCCACCTCGTGACCAGAAATAGGGATACTAATCATGTTAAGAGGATCTACTATATTTCAAAGTCAGTTAAGGATGTGCTCGAACTGAATTTTGCAGTGGGGCAGCAACTTAAAATAACGTCAGTTGGGTTAAAGATTTTTGTAAGTATTCATACCAATCATTGTTTTAGGTCTCGTATTTGTTTGTCTGGGTCTAAGATATGATTGAAAATTTCATATTTATCTCTTGTTTTGGCTTTCTATCACCCAGACTGGAAATTTGTTAAGCTCATTTCATTTTTTTTAATATATAATTTGGAAGAATTAACCAATGGATATATCTTGATGAAATCTGACTAAATTTGAATTTACCCTGATAAAACAGGAAAGGCAGACGGCAAAAGAAGGCTCGGTTACACCTTGTTCGTTCAGAATATCGTCAGAAGGATTGCCTTTGATTCTTCCGTACATCACAAGACAGATCCTATGCGCATTGCCAGCAGATTTTAAGCATTTATTGCAATACAAAAGCATCAAATTTTCTGATTTCGTTGATGCCGAGTTCCGCCAAAGGGCATCAGATCTACTGCAAGGATGCTGTGTGATAGTGATGGGTAAAGGTATTTTACACGATACACATATACGGTGTTGGAGACCATTGATATTAAATTTCATGGATTAGAATAAAATACTATAACTCTTAATATTCTTAGATTTTAAATAAAGATCCAAATGTAGAAGCTCTTGTCTATTTCATGTTTATTGAAGGCACCTCACTATTATTCTGCAGATAAAACTTGCTCTTCTGATAGTATCCAAGTAGATGAATCCACAATAGCTATTGGGTGTTGGAAGGGAAGAGCAAGTTTGAACGTGATGGTGACAGCCGTTGACTGCGAAGAACTGCTCGAAAGACTTTCAATGCGGTCAGAAATTGAAAAGGAATCATGTATGGAAGTGGACGACAATCACTCAAATGCCACAGCAGGTGAGATCAACATTGGCAACAACCTCCACTGATTTTCTATTTTTAATTGAAAAACAGGGGAATGATGAACTCATATTTTGGATCTGGTCATTAGTTTGGACAAGTCAAGTAATAGCTATAGAGCATACCCAGGATTCCTTACATAGACACGTAAATTTGGTTGAGGTTTGTAAGTAATAGCTGAACTTACAAATTCAAAATTATTAGAAGCGATTATCATGGGTTGATAATCAAAGAACATCTTAACTTATTCGGTAGACCAAATGAGAAGGGTTTGTTTAGGTTTTATGTTATGGCGAATTGTTGGGACGGTGTGTTATTCTTGAATAAAAATGTTTCGTTTATATGTTCAAATGGCAATGATAACACAAAAATTGTATGTTTTTTGATCATTAGGTAAATCACCTAGTTCGAAGTGACATTGCGCATCTTGGTATTGGGTGAAAGAGACTCGGAGAAGATCATTGTAAGCACCTCGACTGACGATCTTATATATTCATTGTCGATATCTATTGCAAATGTTCACTTTTATGCACGAGTAGATCTCTGGAGTGATCACTTACTAGAATTTTGACGTGCCCTTTTTGGTCACCTGCGCAGTGATAATCATGTGCTACTCTTTTGTTTTTCAAGTATTATTGGAGGTGGGTTCTTAAAATAACCTAGTCGAATCACAATGATGATCATTGTTCCATAGAATTTTGTTGTACTTTCTCTGTGATTAGATTTTTCTACCATAATGTTATATAGACCTTTATTGTTCTTGAACAAATTAAATATTTGCATTTTAGATATGAAGCATTTTAAATTTAATTAGGTATTTTAATGCAATTTCGAACTCTATTCCACAATTTGATTTGTAAAAAACAGTAGTTTTGTTTAAATACTAGGAGTTTATTTGTATTTTATATAATTTCTAATGATTTGTTATTTTAATAATTTATAATTTATTAATGAATAAGCCGGTAGACATGAGAAAATAAAAAATCTTAGAATTATATAATATAAATGTAGGCAAAGTTGTTACCCATTTTAAGTATAATTTCATCACACACCCAGCACCATTAATTTAATTTATGACCAAGGTCAAAGTATAGAGAAATGCCTAGATTTGGTAACAATTGAGAGGAGCTAAAAGGATATTTATAGCCTGTCGGCAATCTTATTTTATTGTTATTATTTTTTATTCGAGAGATTTTATATTTAAATAAAAAGAATTAAACACAGCCGATTTTATAGTTCACGGTCAATGACAAGTCAAATTTTGAATAATTTTTTTAAAAACTAAAATTCTAAATTATAAAAAATTCTCGCCAGCGACCTTGCAGTCATTTACGTCAAGGACCGTCAAGTTTAACCTCTTTGTTACGTCTTTGTCAAGTATCGTCGAACGGAGACGAAGAACGTCAAATACCATTTTTCCTGGCAGTTCGAAGAAGATGAACAATGGCGGGTGAGGGCGGACGATGGCAAGGGACGTCTCTCATCTGGCGTCAAGTACCGTCTTCCTAGCTGTTGGATCGAGTGAGGGACGTCCCTCATCTAGATCGACGGTCAGGATTGAATCTGGCGTCTTTTAGAGGCGACGGACGAAAGTCTATCCCTGACCGTTAGATCGAGCGACGGACGTCCCTCATCTAGATCAACAATCACGATTGAATCTGGCACTTTCCAAAGGCGACGGACGGACGTCCTTCCTTAGCCGTTGGATCAAGCAAGGGATGTCTCTCATCTAGATCGACGGCTAGGATTGAATCTGGCGTCTTCTAGAGGCAACGAACGGATGACAATCTCTGGTTGTTGAATTGAGCAACGGACGTCCCTCATTTGGATGGATAGCCAGGATTGACTCCAAATTAACTGGGTCACGTGCAAGGCGCAACTGATTTTAAAACCGCGAATTTCCTCAATTAAGACGGACGTCCCTCGCCATGAAACGGACGTCCGTCGGCTAATACTAGGTCGTTTGGCCCTCAATGGACTCCTCTTGCCTTTAGACGGCGTCGTTTAGGGCATGACCGACGTTCGTCTTAATACGAGGGACGTCCGTTCCTCTTGAATTTCATTCAAACCTGCCTTTAGACGGCGTCGTTTAGGCCATGACGGACGTCCGTCTTAATACAACGGACGTCTGTTCGTCTCGGATATCATACTCTGAATGCTAAACGACAGCGTTTTCCTCTTGACGGACGATGAGAATCTGCCTTATAATCGCGAAGGGCATTCCTTGCTCTAGATATTGCAGAGAGATAACTCGACGAACTCGTCGAACTTCCCCTGACGAACTCGAACTTCCAATATCAATCCTCCCGATTGTTGAAGTGGAAAAGGGCGTCGAAGGCAGGTCAAGTGTCGAAGAAGCGTAAGGTGGCTCCCTCCGAACGACGTAGTATTGGCCGACGGTCGTCTGTTTCATGGCGAGGGACGTCCGTCTTAATTGAGGGAATTCAAGCATTTAAAAATTACGTGTGTCTTGCACATAACAGTTATTTTGGAGTCAATCTTGGCCGTTGATCCAGACGAGGGACGTCCGTCTCTCGATTCAACGGCTAGGGATAGACATCCGTCCGTCGCCTCTGAAAGACGCCAGATTCAATCATGGCTGTCGATCCAAACGAGGGACGTCCATCGCTTGATCCAACGGCCAGCGATGGACATCCGTCCGTCGCCTCTGGAAGATGCCAAATTCAATCTTGGCCGTCGATCCAGATGAGGGACGTCCTTCGCTCGATCCAATGGCTAGGGATATGTGTCTGTCCATTCGTCATTCGTCCGTCCATGCAATCCTGGCTGTACATTCCGCGATCGAACGTCCAATGAGCTTGACAAATATGACATCGCCAGGAGGGACGCCATTGTCCGCCCTAGCACACCATCGTCCATCTTCTTCAAATTGCCAGGAGGAACAGAACTTGACGTCCTTCGTCTCCGTTCGACGGTGCTTGACAGAGATGAAATCGAGACGTTAAACTTGATGGTCTTGGACGGGAATCCTGACTGCAAGGTCGCCGGCGAGAATTTTCTATAGTTAAAAGTTTTAGTTGTTAAAAAAAAAATGTAAAATTTGATTTGTCATTGATCGCAAATTATAAAGTCTACAATGTTAATTTTCCATTTAAATATTAACTGTGGACATGTTACTGCAGATCTATAAAGTTACCATAGTCGATTATATGTTATATTTTACTTTCAGACTAGATAAAATAATTATTAAATAAATTTATTTTTATTTTCTTTCAATTTGTTGTTACACGGCTTAAAACCACAAACTAATTGATTTTGTATTTCCAAAATATATTTAGTGATTATATTATAAGAAGATTTATTTATTTATTTTATTATTTTTCCACAATATAGGCTTCAAAAAAAGAATGCACTACACTATCATATGGCCCTAGCTAGCATCCAGAGAAGCACATGCACATGGATAGACTTAAAAGCTAACCGACCAAGTGTGAAATGCAGATTTAATAAAATAATATTTAATATTGCTTCTTTATTTTGGGTAATATGTTTTTTTAAATTTTGAACTTAGAAGTAAAGTGCAAATAGATGCTTTTATTTAGAAAATAACAAATCAACTATCGTGATTTACGATTAATGACAAATCAACTACTATGGTATATTTTCTAATAAGTTAACCACCCACATATGGTAAAATGACAAATCTACCATCGCTGTCCGTTAAAAAGCTGAAGGGCCCCATAAATTTTGGCCTAGACGCCGCGGCATCCAGGCGAGGCCAATTGGCCTCTACCCCACCCCAATCATTTTCCCCATTTAAAAAGGGAAAATGAAAATTAGGGCTCTCTCACACTCTGCCCTCTCCCTTCCCGAATTTCACCCTCTGCTCTCTCTCTTCCCGAATCGGTGACTCCCTTCTCAAATTGGCGACACCCAAAGTAGTCTGACTACCGCAAGGTGACGACCACGCGAACCCGACGACCGAACGACGACACTCAAACGAGGCCGACGACCGAACCACAAACAACGTTCTTCTTCCATTCTCGGATCTCGCCTTTCTCTCGATCTCGCGGTTCTTCTTCCGTTCTCAGTTCTCGCTGATCTGTCGATCTCGGTATTTCTTTTCCATTCTTTAGTCATTTAATTTGTTTTGATGGTATGGATTTGTTAGTATTACTCTGTCAAATTTTCTAGTTCGGTGATGATAGATAGTCATTGTTAGTTGGTTTGGATCTGCGATCAATCAATGCTTTAACTATTGTCTGTTGTCGTTTATTGCCTGTGATAGAGTGATAGTTTCCTGTGATAAATCCTTGCACTCTGTCTATTTTTCGTTGGCATTTCCTTGTTATTTTCTTTGTTACTTGGGGTTTGTTATTATAGATGACTAGACAATCGGTGAAGGAGAAATGGTTACGAAAAAGGGTTAAGTCTAAAAACTTTTTGTTGGATGTTGTTCAGTTGTTGTTTTACTCTTTTAGAATCTGAATTTCAGAATTTGGATTGCCTACCGGGTTGTGGTTTGTTGATTCTGTTTTATTGTTGTTTTTTGGTGGTTTGTTGATTTCTGTTGTTTTATTATTTTCAATTTTTGTTTGATTGCATTTTTTATTACCCAAGAGACAATTTGAGGAAATACTGTTATGCTAACTTAAGCATGTTCTGTGGGTTATTATACTGCAGGTTGGCAAATTACTCTCAACGATCAGAATGCAATCCTGGACTAAGAAATTGATTTCGAAGCATGGGAAGGCAACGGTGGAGGCCATTGAACCCATTCAAACCGCGGCAGTGGAAGCCGTGGCAGTGGAAGATGTTCAACCCGCGGTGGCGTGGAAGACAAAGAAACCGCCAAGCCTGAAGAAGGAGAAGCCGGATGCTCATTGGTCCAGTTCCAACCCGTTAAAGCGGGTTCAAGGTCCAAACTATTCTGGAACGCAAATTGCAAAACACGGTATTTAGAATATATACAAAACCGTAGAATTATTGTGTCCAAAATAGTAGATTTGGACTCTTTCGCAAGAATGGGAATTGATCGTATGCTTGAAGCTGCTGGATTAGCCAGGTTGTGACGGATGAGGGGCAGTTACTGTGAGAGAGTTATACGATTGTTTTAAGCAAATTTGTGTCCACCCAACCATTACAGGTGCGGACATACGTTTTTGGAAGGGAGTTGAGGTTCATTTCCAACGATGTAAACATTATGCTTGGATGTGTACTGGAGGAGCCAAGCGATAAATATTATCATATGGCTCGGGAGCCTCCATTCGTCAAACAAGGAGGTGGGTTAGCAGTGCTTAGATTGTTGCACCAAGATCTCGAGGTTGCTGAGTACAACAAGCCAAAGGGCAAGGAGTTGAATGCCTTAGCCCGATTGATCCACCTGACCATGACGTACACAATTTTGCCTCGGAATGGGCATCGAGACCTTGTTACCAGCATGGATCTCTATATGCTGGAGAAGGTGTTCATCGGAAAAAAGGTGGACATCAGATATATCATTGTGAGCCACATACAAGAGGTGCTCAACAACTCTGAGAAATTTTGGATATGGTAGTCTATAAATAGGAGATGATAGATTGAAGCAGAGAAATTTTGGAAAAACTGTGGGGAAGTTCTATCAATTTAGAAATAGGAAGTGAAACCGAGAGGGTTTTCGTGAATTTTGAGAGAGAAACTGGTTGTTGCTAATACTATTTTCATGGGAATTTAGTAAGAGATAGTGTTGTGGGTGAGAAAGAAATTATGATAGATAAGCAGTGAAGGGAAACCATGTGGAGAGAAGGTTTTTGGAACAAGAAACTTTGAGGAAACTACTGTGATTTGACGGAGTCTATGAAGGGTTTCGTTTTCAGATAGTGACATGGATGAATCGCTGGTTGAGGTTTGAAGTCTCTAGAGTTCTAAAATCATGAGGAACTGTGAGTTATACTGGACGATAGGAGAACCGAGTGAATGGTAGGGAATTTGTGAAGGGAATTTTTGCCAAGTGATTGTATTGATAAGTTCTGGGTTTTGTTCTTTGATCAATCCAATGTTTTCAAACATATAAATGGTTGGTCTAGTGATAATCATGTTGGTTAGTTAGGATGCTCTCGTTTATTGATTAACAACATGTTGTAATTGATGTACTGATTCTGCATTTTATGTTGGTTCTTGATGATAACTCTGTGAAGTTGATTTGCTTTTAGTAATGGATTTAAGTAATAAAATTTAGAGAATTACAAGGTTATCCTGCTGCAGTTTTAATGGATACTAAGGAACGTGGTAGAATTGGTATATTCTGTTATTGGATTATCTTGGCCACTGCTGAGTATTGGGTTTTATTATGTGGAATCATTGGAGAAGGTAGTTATTGGATTGAGGTTTGTGGTTATTTGAATTTTTATGGCCTCGATTGCATTAACTGTAATGGGTTTTTCTGTTAGGACTAACTTAATACTTGATGGTTGGGTTTTATATCGCTAAATTGTGGAGGATAATGTTATAGTTAAATGATGTCATGTTAAGTAGTGGTTGTGGGATTTTAATAATCCTTGAAGTGTTAGATTTCTAGCTTGTGGATAGATGATAAATTTTGGAGAATTGTTATTGATATAGTGAATATCTATCTGATTGTGTATAGGGATTAAAGAGAAGGAACTCTTAAAGCTAAGGACTCTAGGTAAGTGGTACTGTATGTGTTTTTTCTGAAAGGACCTACATCATGGTTAGGGTTTGTTTGATGCTTGCGCTTACTTGATGTATTGTTGATTGTTTTGTATGAATTGTATGTTTATTAGAATAAAGTTAAGTTCATTAGTTAAGAATAGATCATGTTTTAAGGATACGATAGATAGACATGTTAGATAGAATTGTATGATAGCATCAACGTTAAGACTTTGAAATCCTAAAATATACGGAAATTGAATAAACGTAATTGAACCTAAAGTACACGAAAATGAATAAATGTAAATAGGTGTTTAAAGATGTGGGTTCTTGAGTTGGTCGCTTAGGTGTGTGCCACGGGATGGCCGCCTAGGCGGTGTATTAGATGTGTGCCACGAGATGGCCGCCTTATGCATAAACTGTTATACCTTGTCAAGTTGACATCTCTAACACTTATATGGATAACTGGAACTAAATGGAATTGAAACAGTACTGTAATAGAATTAAACAGAATAAAATTAAATACTTGTTTTGAGTTCCAGTTGGTTACGCTCGGCACAAAACGGAAACCAAAGATAAGTAAATAATTATTTTGAGGTCCAGTTGGTTACGCCCGACACAGAACAACTATTGGAAATTATAGTAATAGGCTAAAGAAACTAATATGTAAAAGACAAACGAAAACTAAAAGGAAAACAAAGAACTTTATACGGACTTTAAAAGCTGCATGTGTATGTATTATTTTATGTTTATACCGCTTACTGAGTTTTAGGCTCATAGTTAGGTCCTACGATGTAGGTAAGGAGCCAATGATTGGATAAAGCATATAAAGAACGCAGCTGATGGAGTATTGTTGGGTTGGGCGTTTGTGCTGTTGGCGATGTTGACCTTGGGGGTTATGGCTCACAGAAATGGAATAAGCATAATTAAGTGTTTATGAGTTTTCGAACTACTTACAAGTGTTTTTGGCTTTAAATTGTTTTAAGTAAATGTTTTAGCAATGTTTGTTTAAATAGTCTTTAAACTACTGGTTTGTGGTATTTAAATGTAAAAGACTTCCGCATTTTTTTTTACTCTGAGCTTATATGGTAAAGACTTCCGCTTTATTTTACTCTGGTATTCCCTTACACAAGCGTTTTAAAAGAAAGAAAATTTTTATATGAAAAAAGGTTACGAGATGTTCCAAGAAGCTTAAAGAAGCGGCGTTAAATCACCTAACTTATGACAAGAAGTTATATGCTATAGTGCGAACTTTGCAAACATGGCAGTATTACTTATGGTCAAAGAAGTTCATCATTCATTCAGATCATGAGAGCTTGAATTATTTAAAGTCTCAAGGTAAGTTGCATAAAAGACATGCAAAGTGGCTAGAGTTCATTGAAACATTTCCCTATGTGATCAAATATAAACAAGGTAAGAAAAATGTAGTGGCTGATGCATTATCCAGAAGGTATGCGCTTTTAACTTCCTTACATGCTAAATTGCTTGAATTTGAGTTCATTAAGGACTTGTATGAATCAGATGTTGATTTTGGAAAATTTTGGAATTTTTGTTTTAAATTTGCACATTCTGATTTTTATAGGCATGATGGTTATTTGTTCAAAAAAGATAAACTTTGTGTGCCTAAGTGTTCTTTGCATGAGTTACTTGTTAGGGAGACACATGGAGGTGGATTAATGGGACCTTTTGGTTTGAAAAAAACCTTCAACATTTTACATGAGCATTTTTATTGGCCTAACATGAAGCATGTTTTGCAAGTTGTTTGTGACAAGTGCATTGCTTGTAAACAAACTAAGTTCAAAGTGATGCATCATGGATACTATACTCCTTTACCTGTGCCAAATTAGCCTTGGAATGACATTTCTATGGATTTTATTTTGGGTTTACCTAGGTCTCGCAATAGTAAGGACAATATATTTGTTGTTGTTGATAGATTTAGTAAGATAGCTCATTTTATTGCATATTCTAAAACCAATGATGCAGCACATATTTCTGATTTGTTCTTTAAAGTAGTTGTACGTTTGCATGGTTTGCCTAGATCTTTTGTGAGTAATAGGGATATTAAGTTCTTGAGTCCTTTTTGACGTACTTTGTGGAAAAGATTAGGAACTATGTTTTTTCCTCTACTATTGCACATCCTCAAACTAATGGACAAACTAAAGTAGTCAATAGGACCCTTTCTACTTTGTTGCATGCTATCATTCAAAAGAACTTAAAATATTGGGAGAATTGTTTGCCAATTGTTGAATTTGCATATAATAGGGTTGTGCATTCTACTACTTCTTATTCACCTTTTGAGATTGTATATGGAATTAATCCTTTTTACTTCATTAGATATTTTACCTTTGACCACTAATGAGTGTGCTAATCTTGATGGAAAGAGAAAGACAGATTGTGTTAAGGGCTTGCATGCCAAAGTTTGAGCTAATTTTGAAAACAAAATGAACATTATGCAAGGTAAACTAATAAGGGTCGTGTGAAAGTCATCTTTGACCTTGGAGATTGGGTGTTGGTTCATTTGAGAAAAGAAAGATTTGCTACTCAAAGAAAGTCTAAGTTGCACCTTAGAGAAGATGGACATTTTCAAGTGTTGGAATGCATCAATGACAACACTTACAATCTTGACTTACCTAATCACTACGGTAATGTTAGTACAACTTTTAATGTTGCTGAATTGTCTTTATATGATGTAGGAGATTCAAGGATAAATCCTTTCGAGGAAGGAGGAAATGATGTAGATATGATTGCATCAAATCTTAAAAGTTTACTAAGTCCTATGATCCATTGCAAGCAATTGAAGGTACAATGACAAGAGCACAAACCAAGCGAATGAAGGAAGCTATGTATGGAATAATCATGGAAATTCAAGAGAAGAAAACTATCTAGCAAGTTTCTAACACATCTCCTAAACCAGTTAGTATTCTATGTAGAAGTAGAGAGAAATTAGAATTGGACATGGAAGATTGGAGCCTTTCAAATATTTTTGGATTGAAAACACAACCTTTTGAAGTCTTGGGCTTATGTCTAATTATGGCCTGGCCACTTTGGGCTTAGGTTTGATTATTTGAGGGTTTTAAATTGTAATTAAAACCTTATCCAAGCGACTGTACGAAAATTAGACTTCTTAGACAAGTTTGTCTTTTTATTTCCCTTATATTGTCTTTTCATTTCCCCTAAAAGTCTTTATTAGGTTGTTTGGTTGTGTTCTAGGCTAAATTATCTCAGCCTATTTAAACTCTTTGTTTCTACTCTTTTAAGGAAGATTTTGGATGAATGAAAAATTATTTTGAAAGCTTCTTTGTGAGAACTTTCTTTTAGTTCTTTGTGAAAGAACTAAATCTGATTTCTTCAAGTTAAAACTCGGGAAGATCAATATTGATAACTTTGATTTTAATTGACAGGTTTGATTGGGGTCAAGTTTTGTTTCCTTGTTCAAGATGATTCTTGCGTTCTTTTCCATCATTGGTAATTGGGTCTTAGGTTTTCAATACCTAGGGATCTTATCAAACATACTATAAATATCACATAACACATTCTCAATCCACCACCATAGAGCATAAAAAGCAAGACAATCATAACAATAAAATACCCTAGCACTTGGTGATGTAGATCAAAGGCCCAACATATGCAAGTATCACTTACTTGGGATTCTTAGTGGAGCCTGTTCACTCACAATATGATCTAACCTCACTCTAACTAGTTTCCAACACATTTATTTTCTTTTAGATGAATAAAGATTGAGTTATTAAAAAGAATAGAATTTATCAACTACATTGCTTCAAAAATTTAGTTTCAGCTCTCATGATTTTTGTCATTGTTTCGTTCATCGTCGTAGTCCATCTTATGAATGATGAACGTATCCAAATTACATACTTTTAAAGAGCTTGAGAGGAAGAATGCAAACTCTCGTGGCAACTAATGCATAGTTGATTAAGGTTTCACCCTAACCTTCCTTTTTATAGATGAACAACCTTCAATTTTTAGCAGTTCAAAAATATATTCACGAATATATTCTAAAATTTGAAAATATATTAGCAGTCTGAAGTTACATTCACAGTCTAAAAATTCCATGACAAATCGCATCCCGAACTATCCAGTATAGTTGCCACGGGCACGTGTGCTTCCTACCCCTAATGCTTGTACTTTCTTGACACAGACGCGTACGCTTTCTCCGTAGACACGTGCCTTTCTACTGTTGATATCCACTTGAATATACGCTGGATATCCACTCGTTCACATTGTCCACCAATCACCATCGTCTGCCAATCACAACCTGCAATGTACACATGTCTTTTAGCGAAAAAACCACATTTTGCAGATTCCACCTCATCTATGAACACCAAATCTTCCGTTGTTGATATCCCCTTACATCGTCCTCCAATCACAACATACCATGTTCTTTCCCTAGACAAACCTCATTTCATAGATTCCATTTCATTTGTGGACACCAACGCTTCCGCTATGGATATTTGATCACTCTGCAACACCACTCATGTGTGGTCACGTGTCATTCCTTAACCAAGCATTCATGGCCACCAACACTTTGGCGATCACTAACCCTTCTGCGAATACACCTCATTCCAAAAACACCTCTTATATGCAGTCACGTGTCCATCCAAATATCTACAAACACAAACACTTCCGCTACGAACACAAACACTTCCACTGCAAACACTATTAGCCTAAGCGTCATTAGGCTTTTTTTTTATGATGAATATGTTAATTGTAATTATAAGTTGTTTATTGTTTGAATATACTTAATTGTGTTATCATTATAATTATATTAATCTTAATTGGAAATACCCTCAATACAGGAATTAATGTCTACTAACATGTTTATCTAAGTCCATGTAATATATAGGTTAATTATTGGGACTTAGAAAATTGAATTTGGGCAAAACACGGAGAAAATGTCGACTAAAGCACTAAGGTAGTTGACCAAATTAGTGAAAAATAGTGTAGGCGGTCGACCAAAATGAAGGTGGTTGACTGGTCATAAAGACATATTGCTCATATATTGAAACTGCTGTAGAGGCGGTCGACCTGTTAGAGAAGGTGGTCAACCAAAAAATAGACAGTGAGCTCAATATTTCTATGGCTAAGGAAGTGATCAAGCGGGTGAATGGCTGAGCGACTGCAAAATAGACAGAGACATGTGAAGGCTTCTGAAATGTGAAGAGGCGGTCGATCAGAGTGATGAAGGTAGTCGACCAGTTAATCTGTATAACGTAATGACTAGTTTCCAAGATCAAATGGCAGTCGACCAAAATGGAGGTGGTCGACTAGTCGAGCAGAAGTTATATATAGAAGGCACTCTGAAGCTCAAATTAACCAAGTGACAATCAAAGAGAAGATTTGCCAAATTTTATATTCGATTCCTCATTAATCAAAGAGTATCAAACTTAGTTCTTTCCTCCTAAAACTTGAGAGTTTACATTTGGAGAGCTTAGGGTATTTGTTGTTCTTTTTTTATTTATACTCATTGCACTCAAATCAAAGGTGAAACCCCGTAATAGTGAAGTGTAAAGGGTGACGCCTTTAGAAAGAGTCATTGTAAAGGTTTGGTTGATACCCGTGAACTCAATCATCACCAACCAGAGAGTTTGGGTGATTAAGGATCTCCAAGTCGGAAACTTGGAGCGCGAACGTAGCCTGGAGTTGCCGAACTGTGTGACCATATCATTGTCATCTCTCTAACTCTTTCTCTTATATTTGTGATTGTTTCTTTTATTTATTATCAATAAATCACTTAGGGTTAGAAAAATAAACATCGCACGAAAAAATTTAGCATGCGTAATTCACCCCCCCCCCCCCCCCCTTTATAGGCGTGTATACAGTCCAACAAGTGGTATCATAGGGGGTTAGATAAACTTTTTTGTGTGATATTGTGCTTATTTGGATAAATTTGCATCTAATGGATTGTTTATCTTATTGAAATTTACTTGGATAAATTTGTTTGAATTCCTTGATTATATAAATTGCTATGGCCTTTAATATGCAATTTGAAAGACAATGTTTGCTTAGACCTCCATTTTTTTATGGTAATAATTATGTTTATTGGAAGTCTAGAATAAAAATATATATTCAATCTTTGGATTATGATCTTTGGAACATTATTGAAAATGGGACTTTCATTCCACTTAAAATTGAAAATGGTATAGATGTTCCAAAAGAGTATAGTGAATATAGTGATATGGATAAAAGAAAATTGAGTATGAATGTTAAAGATATTAATAATTTATATTGTGCTTTGAATAAAGATGAATTTCATATGATCAAGCATATGATAGTACCTATGAAATATGGAAATTGCTTGAAATCACTCATGAAGGCACTAATCAAGTAAAAGAAAATAAATTGAGTATGTTTATTTATGAGTATGAATTATTTTCTATAGATAAAGATGAAACCATTGGTAAAATTTTAAATCGTTTTACTAACCTTACTAATGGTTTGAAAGTGCTTGGTAGAATTTATCCCAACGAAGAGTTGGATGAAAAAAGTCTTAGGGGTCTACCAAGGACGTGGCAACCAAAGGTGACCGTCACTTAAGAAGAACGAGACCTAAAAGCTTTGAAAATAGAGGAGCTCATCGGATCATTAATGACACATGAGATCATGATGATAAGCAACGAAAAGAGGAACAAAAAAGAGAAATAATCCTTCAAACCAAGGAACATATCCTTCAAAGCTTCCTCAAGCAATCAAGATGAACCGGAGAAGAGGGTGAAGATGAAGATATCAAATTCATAACCTGGAAGTTCGAAAAATACCTTCAACGTAAGAAGGAAAAATGAGAGAAGGTAATAGTTTGCTTTGGGTGCGGAAAACCTGGACACACCTCTTATGAGTGCCAAAAAGCAAAGAAGAAATCAAAGGGCTTCAAGAAGAAAGTGCTCAAGGGCATTTTGGACGATAGCGATGAGGATTCCTCTTTTGAGATTGAAGAAGTCTCCAAATTTTTCTTCATGGCCAAAGAAGATAAGGTACACAACTCTTCTAGCGATTTGGATAATATTGATAATGATAATAAATTGCTAGATGCTTTTACTGAGTTGTTTGACAAATTCAATGTGCTTAAATGTAAATATAATTTGTTAAAAAAGGATAACGATATTTTGATGAAAAAAGCATGTTGAAATGATTAAATCTTTTGAAAAAAAAAATTGTTCAGTTGAAAAGCATGAAACATTACTTGAATGCTACAATTAAATCTTATGAATTTAATGTTAGTGAATTGAGAGCTAAAAATAATGATTTGGATTCTATAGTTTTGAAATTCACTAGCGGTAACAAAAATTTGAGCATGCTTTTAGTAAAAACAAAGGGTTAATTTTGACAAACCCAGAATTGACTATCAACTCTTTGCAAAGAAAAAGAATTATGAAAATTTCTTTGTTTGTCCTCTATTTGTAATAGTTGTAATTGTGTAGGATAAAAATCTTTTAGTTTCCCTCTAAAATTGAATGATAAAAGGGCAAATTATAAAATGGTGTGGGTTCCAAAAAGAACCATTCCAAAGTTTAAAAGACCAAAAAAGGGTTTGGTGCTTAAGAAAAACACCTAGGTGTTTTTCAATGTTTGAATCAAGAGAATGCATATAGTTTGATGAAATTGCTTAACAATTTATACTCTTGATTTGATTTTCTTGTGTGAATATTTTATTTTATTGGTATCATTGGTTTATTTTTCTTTGTAAATCCTACATTCTTTTTCTTCAATTGGTATCTCTTGGCTTTCAATCATGTTAATCCAACAGTTGGTAGTGTAAATTTGTTTACTAAATTGGTGTTGGATGTTGGTTTTTAATGTCTTGGTATAATCCCCATTGAGTTGAAATTGTTTGTTGAAATAGGGGGAGAAAATAGTGTCTCACTTGAATAAATTTTTTCATCAAAGTTTAAAATTTGTTATTATCAAGAATGATCTTATTACAATTGGTAAATTGAAATTCCTTCTTGGCATCAAATTAAATGCTTTCTCCCACCAATTGATATACTAAGAGGGAGAAGTATAATTGATTTGTTTTGATTGAATTATTTTGTTTTGATGTTTTGGAAATCCTCAGTTATTTTATTTTGTATATTGATAAAGAGGAAGAGAAATTTTTATTTCAATTGGTATCACATTCTTAAATTGTTTACCCTCCAATGATTTATATGCTTTAAATAATGACAAAGGGGGAGAATTTTTTTATGTTTTTATTCTAGTCCTCCCCATTGGTTTCCTTTTTATTTTGACAAAGGGGGAGAGATTTATATAAGTTGCATAACATGTTTGTATGAAATTAAAAGTTAGATATATTGTATAAACTAAGGAGGAGAGATCAAATTATACAATACTATATGCACATGCTTAGACTTAAGAATAAACAACTTATAATATGATGTCA
>CM039471.1:18751650-19004152 GCA_022433065.1 Begonia loranthoides
TCAGGTAGTTCGATCCGATATGCGTTGTTATTAATACACTCCAGTAATTTAAAGGGACCATCAGCCCTCGGCAATAGCTTGCAATTACGATAATTAGGAAATCGATCTTTCCAAAGATGCAACCAGACAAGATCACCCACTTCAAAAATAACTTCCTTTCGTCCCCGATTTGCAAGCCTGGCATACTCCAAATTTTTCTTTTCGATATTTTTCCTGACTTCTTCATGTAGAATTTTAACTCGCTCAACCTTCACAGCTCCATCCTCACTAATATAATCAGTCACTGGTAGAGGTAATAGATCCATAGGTGTAAGGGGATTGAACCCATATACAACCTCAAATGGCGTATGATGAGTAGATCCATGTACACTTCGATTGTACGCAAACTCCACATAAGGCAACTGTAAATCCCAATCAGTTAGTCTTTTGCTGAGCACTGACCTTAGTAATGCTCCCAATGTTCGATTTACTACCTCGGTTTGCCCGTCGGTCTGGGGATGAAATGACGTACTAAAGAGTAGTTTAGTGCCCAGTTTCCTCCATAAAGTTTTCCAAAAAGAACTTAAGAATTTCGTGTCCCGATCTGACACTATGGATCGAGGAACTCCATGCAATCGAATGATCTCCTTAAAGAATAGGTCAGCTATATGAGAGGCATCATCGGTTTTTTGACAAGCAATAAAGTGAGCCATTTTAGAAAATCGATCCACAATTATCATTATAGAATCTTTGGCTCGAGGGGTGCGAGGAATTCCCAAGATAAAATCAACACTGATTTCCACCCAAGGATGAGTGGCTACCAGAAGCGGCTATAGAGACCTTGAGGAAGAACTCGACTCTTTGCCTTCTTGCACACAATACATCGCTCAACAATTCTTTGTACATCCCGGCGTAAATGAGGCTAGTGGAAGTGCTCTTGAATGACTTCAATAGTTTTCTTACTTCCGAAATGCCCTGCTAATCTGCCACTGTGTGCCTCGAGGATTAAGGATTCCCAAAGGCTGCATATGGGAATACATAACTTGCCACTTTTAAAAAGAAAACCATCCTCTACGAAGAATGGAAACTCCGGTTTGCATAGACAATTAAGGTAAGTACTCCCAAAATCCCGATCCTCTGAGTATAACTCTTTGATCTAGTTAAAACCAAAAAGTCTGGCATTAAGTTCTGTCAGTAAAATACATCGCCTAGATAGAGCATCTGCAACCTGATTTGATTCCCCCTTCTTATATTTAATAACATAAGGATAACGTTCGAGAAATTCTACTCACTTGCCATGACGACGATTTAGCTTCCCTTGACTTCGAATATGTCTCAAGGCTTGGTGATCAGAATGAATAATGAATTCTCTAGATAATAGATAATGCTGCCAAACTTCTAGTTCTCGAATGACTGCATAAAATTCTTTATCGTATGTAGAATAATTGAGGGCTGCTCCTTTTAATTTTTCACTAAAATAAGCAACAGGCTTTCCTTCTTGCATAAGGACGGCACCGATACCCAATCCAGAGGCATCGCATTTGATCTCAAAAACTTTTTTAAAGTTCAGAAGTGCTAGGAGAGGAGCATTACATAATTTCTCCTTAATGGATTCAAAGCTAGATTGGCATGATGAAGTCTATTGTGCTTAAGTTTACTAATGGTAGAAAAAATTTTAATATACTTTTAGGAAAGTAAAGAGTTACGTTTGATAAAGCCGGAATTGGCTATCAACCCTTTACAAAGAAAAAAAAAGTATAATAATTTCTTTGTTAGTCCTAGTACATGCAATGTATGTAATTGTATAGAACATAAATCTTTTGTTTACCCTATAAAATTTAATGATAAAAAGGCAAACTCTAAATTGGTTTGGGTTCCAAAAGGAACCATTCCTAAAGATAAAGGGCCCAAAATAATTTATGTGCCTAAGAAAAGCACTTAGGTGTTTTTCATTTGTGAATCAAGAGTATGCATAATTTTTTGATGAATAATACTCTTGATTAGATATACTCTTGATTTGAATTGAATTTTTCTTAATATGTATAAATAGGTTAGAATCATATTCTTTGAATTGATTTGGGTTCACTTGGTTGCATATTCTTATTGGTATTATATTTTTTTTTAATTCTTCAATTAATATCTTTGGCTTTAATTGTTTTTAATCCAACAATTGGTATTCTAAGTTGCATATATTAAATTGTTGAATTGTTGGATGTAGGTTTTGATTTGAACCTTCCCCATTGGATTGAAATTATCTATTGATATAGGGGGAGAAAATAGAAATGTATTATTTTGATTATGTGTTTCCCTATTGATGGAAAATTGATTATTAACATAGGGGGAGAAAATAAAATTGTGTGTCTTGATGCAATGCTTAACTATTATGTATGCTTAATTGACAAGGGGAACAATTAATTTGTTTTGAGATATTTTGTTTTGATAGTTTGTATATTTTCCCTATGGAAATGAATTGATGTTGAATATTGGTAAAGGGGGAGAAATGTTTTTACAACAATTGGTATCAATAAATTTATTTCAATTGGTAATCTAACAATTGGTATCAATCTTGAATTGCAATCCCCAATGATTTGATTTTGTGCATTGATATAGGGGGAGAGAATTGTTTTAACTTGGAAATATATATTTTTTCAAAGATAGAGTATTACAATTGGTGTCAACTTGAGTTTTTTTTATTACAATTGGTATATTATTCTTGGAAATATGAATTGAATTGATGATTGATTTTGGTTGTTGATTTCCCTCCAAATTTTCTTGATGATAATTCAATAGGGGGAGATAAAAATATATTGTATTGATTGCTTAAATTGTGATATTCCTTCGGCATTTCCTATGATTTGAATTTTAACAAGGGGGAGCTTTCTTGTTAGTTTACCTTCCCATGGTTTCTTTTTGATTATGACAAAAAAAGGAGAGAAGTATAAATTTTTTAGGGGAAGAGATTTATACAAGTTGTAAAGCATGTTTGCATAAAATTAAATGTTAGATATTGCATAAACTAAGGGGAAGAGATCAAATATGCAATAACATATGCACATGCTTAGATTTAGGAATAAACAACTTATAATATTTTGTCATCATAAAAAAAAAAAAAATTGTTAGCCTAAGTGTAGTTAGGTTTATTGGTTTTGATGATGATTATATTGATTGTAACTATAAGTTTTTTATTGATTTTATTCTTAATTGTTTAATATTATATTTATATTTATATTCCTTGGAAATACTCTCAATACGGGTATTGAAGTTGTGCTAACATATTTATCTAAGTCCATGTAGTGAATATGCATCATATTAGGACTTAGAAATATCAAGGATGGAAAAACAAAGGAGCTGAGGTCGAGTAAAATGGCATTATGGTCAACCAAAAATACTCTGTAAAGGCCGCGATCGAGGGACTGGTCGAGTGGACCGACCAAAACTGAATACAGATTACTTCAAAATCTTTCTATCAAGCAAGCAGATGAGGGAGAGGTCGACAAGATAGGCCGAAATATAACACAGAGTGCTCAAAGATATTCAGACGACAAAGTGGTCGACAGTGCAGACGAAGAGATTGACCGAAAAACAACACAGAGAGCACCTTGGGTTTTCAATCGAGCAACGAAGAAAATGGGCGACCGGAAAAATGCATAAAACACAACGGCTAGTTTTTAACAGTCGGTTGTGGTCGACCAAAAAGGATTTGGTTGATCGATTTTATAAAGCCTATAAATATAGGACTCTCCAAAGCTCATGGTAACGAACTGGGAATTGAGACGAAGCCCTGCCAAATTTGAGACTCAATTCCAAATCATTTTTTGAGCTTGTAACCTAACTCTCCATACTCTCAAACTTGAGTTTTCTATTTAGGACAGTTAGGAATTTTTTTTTACATTTTCCATCATTGTACTCCAACGAAAAGGGTGACGCCTTACAAATTAGTCAAGAGAAGGGTGAAGCCCCGTAATAGTCAAGAGAAAATGGTGACGCCCTGAGAAAGAGTCAAATTGTAAAGGTTTGGTTGGCACTTGTGAAACCAATCAATACTAACCGGGCAGGTTAGTGAGTAAAGGATCTCCAAGTCGGGAACTTGGATCGCAGACGTAGGCAGAATTTACCGAACCGCGTAAATAACAACATTTGCAATCTCTATCCCTTAAACTCTTTAATATTGTGATTATTTGTATGCTTTATACTTGATAAATCACTTAGGGATAGAAAACCTAATATCGCTAGAAAAAGATTAGAACGTCTAATTCAAACCAAAATGTAACACAGAGTGCTTGAAGATATTCGGATGACAAAGCAGTCGACGGTGCGGACGAAGAGATAGACCGAAAAACAACACAGAGAGCACCTTGGGTTTTCGGTCGAGCAAGCAGTCGAGCAACGAAGAAATGGGCGACCGAAAAATTGCAGAACACACAGCGGCTATTTTTTAATGGTCAATTGTGGTTGACCAAAAAATGATTTGGTTGACCGATTTTACAGAGTCTATAAATATAGGACTCTTCAAAGCTCATGGTAACGAACCAGGAATTGAGGCGAAGCACTGCCAAATTTGAGATTCAATTCCAAATCATATTTTGAGCTTGTAACCTAACTCTCTATACTCCCAAACTTGAGTTTTCCATTTAGGACAGTTAGGAATCTTTGTTTTAACATTTTCCATCATTGTACTCCAACGAAAAGGGTGACGCCTTACGAATTAGTCAAGAGAAGGGTGAGCCCCGTAATAGTCAAGAGAAAAGGGTGACGCCCTAAGAAATAGTCAAATTGTAAAGGTTTGGTTGATACTTGTGAAGCCAATTAATACTAACCGGGCAGGTTAGTGAGTAAAGGATCTCCAAGTTAGGATCTTGGAGCTCAGACGTAGGCAGAATTTGCTGAAGCGCGTGAACAACATCGTTTGCACTCTCTATCCCTAAAACTCTTTAATATTTGTGATTATTTGTATGCTTTATACTTGATAAATCACTTAAGGATAGAAAAACTAATATCGCTCAAAAAAGATTAGAACGTCTAATTCGGACCAAAATGAAACACAGAGTGCTTGAAGATATTCGAACGACAAAGCGGTCGACAGTGCGGATGAAGAGATCGACCGAAAAACAACACAGAGAGCACATTGGGTTTTTGGTCGAGCAACGAAGAAATGGGTGACCGAAAAATTACAGAACACACAACGACTAGTTTTTAATGGTCAGTTGTGGTCGACCAAAAAGGATTTGGTTGACCGATTTTACAGAGTCTATAAATATAGGACTCTCCAAAGCTCATGGTAACGAACCAGGAATTGAGGCGACGCACTGCCAAATTTGAGACTAAATTCCAAATCATATTTTGAGCTTGTAACCTAACTCTCCATACTCCCAAACTTGAGTTTTCTATTTGGGACAGTTAGGAATCTTTGTTTTTACATTTTTCGACATTGTACTCTAACGAAAAGGGTGACGCCCTACAAATTAGTCAAGAGAAAGGTGAAGCCCCATAATAGTCAAGAAAAAAGGGTGATACCATGAGAAAGAGTCAAATTGTAGAGGTTTGGTTGGCACATGTGAAACCAATCGATACTAACCGGAGATGTTAGTGAGTAAAGGATCCCCAAGTTAGGACCTTGGAGTGCAAACGTAGCCGAGATTTGCCGAACCTCTTGAACAACATCATTTGCACTCTCTATCCTTTAAACTCTTTAATATTGTGATTATTTGTATGCTTTATACTTGATAAATCACTTAGCGATAGAAAAACTAATATCGCACGTAAAAGATTAGACCGCCTAATTCACTCACTCTCTCTCTCTCTCTCTCTCCCTCCTTCCCTCCCTCCCTCCCTTCCTCTCCCTCTCCCTCTCCCTCTATAGGCGCATATCGGTACTACACAGTACTCTCCTGCATTCAAATGGCATTACGCTCCCGCATAAGCATCTTTTTCTTAAATCCAATTATTTACATTTCTTCCGCTAAACTAAACCTCATCAAACGACTCATAAAGCATCTAATCCTTCCTACATATATTTCCTTAAATTCTAGAATATAAAAGATTAAACTATCAATGAAATCTTTTTCTTAACCGTGGATTATTACATATTATTCTTTACAAATTCTATTATATTCGGTTTTCCTTATTCTTCTATAATTCTTATTTTATTTTATTATCGATAAAATTAATTTCTTTATTTAATCTTTCCTAATTCCATAACTTATTCAATAATTCAAGTATTTTACTTCTTTATTAAAATTCTCTAATTAATTTATTAAGTTATAAATTGTCATTTTTACATAATTAAAACTATTTGTGAAAATTTCGGGTATTACATAAGTAATCCTAAGGAGTGATATATTGTTGACTTGAGCAAACACACATACATTTGTTCTTGGTGGGAACTTACAGATATACATTGTGTGCATTTTATTTCATGTTTATTATTTATGAGGAAGAAAGTGGAAGAATTTGTGCATCCATATTACCACAGTCAAACTTACCTAAAAATGTACTCCCAGCGTCTTGAGCTAGGGCACAATCGCAGTGTCTTCCTCGCAATCGCGAGCTAGGGCAGAACCAAACTTATTTCTTCGCAATTGTCAAGCACGTCTTCCTCACAGTCGTAGAAGTCGCAGGCTAGACCACTATAGAGAAGGCGATCTTCTTGTTAGGTATTCTACAATGTTCTTCAAAGCATGTGTGTGCTTTAACGAACCCTCTAATTGTCAAAGTGTCCATTGCTAATGCCTCAAACTCTAAGGTGTTAATTGCTAAAATTAAAAGTTTAAAGTGTCAATTGAAAATACACTTTACTGTCCATTTTTATATTTACCCTTTTTTTTTTTAATTTGCCCCAAAAAAATACAAATACCTTAGAATAAGTATTAATTGTGTGCAATAATATAACGCGATATGACTCAATACAAAATATAATATTCAATTGCAGTACATAGAAAAATATAATGCGATATTAGTATGATAAAATTTACAGCAAACTGTATGACATGACTGACTTAGCCTAAGTTGAAATCATTAAAAATTACTGGGAAAAGATTGTCAAAACACTCTAAAATGGGAAGGATTGAAAATGGGATATTATTGCTGTCATCAATTTGGTCTGATAAAGACAAGCAAAGTTTGCAGAAATTTCAGGTGAAGGATGGAAGAATTAGAGGTAGGAGTGAACTATAAACAATGGAGCTGGAATTGGATTGAGTTTGCTTGAGAATCTCTCCCATAGAAGTTGGATGACTACTGGGTTAGAGAAGAGGCATTACAAGTAGATGCAGATGAAGAAGAAGAAGAAGAAGAAGAATTCTTATGGTTGTGCATCCAAACCTTGAAAACCTGCCTGCTGATTCCAACTCCTCTGCAGAATCTCTCAATCTCATCTTCAACATCTTTTCTCTGCAGCTTCCAACCCAACTTCTCTGCAAATGCCAGCATCGTCTCCTTCTGATCCGCCGTGAATTTTGTTCTGAACCTCTTCTTACTGCTCTGCGACTCGACGACCGCGAGTTGGCCGGAGTCCGTGAGGTCGACGGCCATTTCAGATTCGCAACCTCGGCCGGTGCAGGAAACTAATGCATGGCCGATGTGGGTCACCTTGCGGTGGAAGTTGCGGTGGCAGCCGCACGCTACGCATTGTAAGCTCGAACAGGAGGAGTTGTCGGAGGTGAACTCGCCGCAACCGTCGGTGGCGTAGCTGCCGATGCTGGCTGCATGGTTTTTTAAGCACTCTCTGTATTGAACGTTTGTGTTCTCTCTCACCATCTCTCTCTCCATCTCTCTCTCGTCTGCCAGATGGAAGATGGGAAATTGAAAGGCTATGAAATGGCCATCTCTGTGTAGGGTATTTTCGATGTCCAACAAAATCAACCATTAGGGTATTAATTTAGTTTTTCTTTGACCTAATAATAAATATATGCGACTGGCCCATTTTAGGTATTAGCTTTAAGAAGTAACAATTGCACTAGAAAATACAAACCCATCATCAATATTTGTAGTTACATAATTAGCATATGTTGAGCTCCATCGAAGGATGACACTTCAGGTTCTCATTGCCACTTTTGCAGCTTCTACACATACTCTCGGATTTAGGGTTTTCACAAGTAACAAGTGATTTTGATAAATTTAGTATCACCCTTGACTTCTCTAGAAGAGTTTCATCATCCTCATGGATTTGATACGTTGAACCGAATGTCACGAAATTATAAATAACAAAAAGGTAATAAACTATTTGAGAGACATGTGAGGGCATAATGATAATAAATACATATTGAATCTAGTGTGATGAGAGAGCCCTAATCTGACAGTTAACAGGGTTGGAAATGGTCCACTTTGGACACCTTTCTCGTAAATTAATGAAAAAATTAGGGGCAGTTTCGACAATCAGAGCATACAAGAAGCTAAACCCAATAATTGACGTTGGGAAATAAAGACGACAGTTGGAAGCTTTGATTGATAGCATAAAACGACAACCGCTTTCTGCTTGAAGTGAAACTTTTGAGCATTTTATCTAAAAATTAATGACCCGTACAAGGCATTAAAAGAAGAAGCAAATGATTGAGCTGGAGGTACCAGATATGTGCCTATCTATGTCGTTTTGACTCAATAGAATAGTTAACATTTGGGTTGTATTGGATTTTAAGTGGGTGAAGCCATGTACCCAAAAAGATTATCGCATGTTCATAATGTTGGTCTGAAATTAGAAAGTCTGCCTGGACAGTTTGTACTGGATGTCTGGATTAAGCTAAGATAAATAGTAGAAGATGGCCAGGGCAAAGCAGAGAGATGTTTGAGGGGAGGGGAGTTGGTGGATTGGACTGAGGAGCAGAGGCTCACCCGCTTTATGCTTCACCTGATGTGTCGGAATAATGATAATAATAATTAATGACATAATTGAGAAGACGGTCTTGGCCTTTTCCGAGCGTTGTTTTGACTTTTGCTTCCTGTTTCCCACCCAATCTTCTCTCCTTTTCTCTTGCCACGCACTGCATCTCTTCACCGCTACTGATAACGACCTCTTCCTAGTTCCTATAAAGCCCAAAGGCCAAACACTAATAAAAGATTAAATTAATAAATAAACATGCGCGAAGGCCGCTGGGCTGGGCGGGGGGCAAATCAGGATTACCATCATATTTATTCCAAATCATCAGGGAGTTTATATAAGTCGAAACAGCTATACAAAAGATGTACAAACTACAAAAGGTAATCAATATGTCCAAGTTTACCATGCCTGACCCACGAAAGTTTTCTTCCTATGCATCGTCCTTTAAATCCGAAGCTCTGACACCACGGACAGACGGCTGGATACACGTGTGATTTATGCGGATCTGAAGTTAATCAACATCATCAAATTCACTGATGAGATATAATGTTTGAATGCACCAAGCACCACAATTAAACTAAGTAATAGCCCATCATTGGATGATTATATTAAGACCGCGGCTACAAGCTCTAGATTTACAAGCAATTGAGAATATGGAAGATGATTATATATTTGAATTAGAATCACATCATAAAAGTAGGATTCATTATGACATACAAATATTATAAAACACACTAATATCATTTTAGTAAGATATTCAGCATTTCATTCATTAGTTATTTTGTTCAGCAATTATCTTAACTTGGTTTATGTTTTCTTCATTCGGCAAACCCTTGAATTAACCTACTAAACAGAAATTTGATTATGATGGATAGATATTGATAATATTATAAAAAATTTCATATTGATTTCATTGAACTATCGTTTCTTCTTGTTTTCTGTCTCTCCCCCTTGTACCTTCCTAGTCTGATTCCTTTGTTTTATTTCCCAATAAGTGGGCAGCAGATAAACCAAATTATCGTCTTATCTAATCTCACTCTGTCCAACATCATTATCTTAATATCAGTGGCATGATGAATAACGCTAGATTTACAAAACAAATTTTCACCAACAATAATCATATCAAAAAAGGTTTCCTGGTATAAACTAAGATATATATTCATGAGTAAAATTGACCTGCGCAAATGCGTAAATTGCTCGCAATATTCTAGCATAATCTGTTCCCATCATTTGTATAACAATATCAGCCAAAAAGGTGCCCCAGACCCTGCACAAAGTATAAATGCTATTAAAGTAATCAGAACTGAAGGAAGACACGAATTTTTTAGAAAATTTAAAAATTGAATCCCAAAAAGTACAGAAGGTACGAGTGGTGCAAGATATAGACTAGTGCTAGAGAATACACTTTCTAACACATTCCTACCCGTTTCAAATTTTTTTAGTTTAACCTCTATCATAATCCTACCCCTTTCATCGCCATCTTTGGTTGGGGGCAGTCAAAGCACTCAGTTGTTCAAAATGCACTTTCTAACATATTCCTCATCGTCTTCTACTATAATGATCAACATTCCATAACATTTTCCTACACAAATGCTACAGAAACATCTAGGTTCAAGTCATAAAACAAAGAGTTCTTATGTGTGTAGTGACAGTAAGTGCAGAAGAGGCTATTACATAGGACCAAGTAAAGTCATCATGCTTCTCAGACCCGCATATCTTGAAGCAGCACCAACCAAACCCTGTAATATAGTAAGTATGAGAAATCCTAGACAGAAGATTTTCCTTTCATAGAACCATACTAGTAATCCATGTTACTCGATCCCTACTTGCCATACACATAAGCATAAATCCTTTTATAAAGTTTCATAGCAGAATATGAGTTAAATTATTCAGGAGAGCCCCCGCTTAGCAAATCATCATAAAAAGAAGAACATACCTGTTTTGCCGCAAGCAAGGCTGCTCTTGACTCAATATTAATTGCCGCTAATTGTCCACCCTAAAAAAAAGAACGAAGTACACATGTTGAAGTTTAGCATGCAATTAAGCAACCTATAACATATCAAAGCCATTGTAATCTCACATTCTGAGTATGCATATTAAGTGATTAGGTTGAGTTGATGGAGCCATTATTAAATTAAGAATCTATATGATGGCAAGCATAATGAGACTATCATTCACTTGCATAAAATCACATTACAAACTATGAAAATGAGAAAGTAGAAAAACTCAAAGCTTCACATTATTCGTTACCAACACCCTTCAAAACTCAAATGTAAAACGCTTTTATGATGTGTAAATTCTGATTGCATTTACAAATCAAATTTTGTATTGAACATAAAAACTAACAAGAACACAGGAAATTATCCAATTGGAAACAATATTCAAAAAGTAACTGACAGATCTACAAAAATGAACCCAATAATTCCAGCAAACAAAAGGCAGAATATCTAAGAAATTATGGATTGATAATCGAAGGAATTGCAACCTAACAGACATAAAGAGAGGTCCAATTCTCTCCTTGCTCCTAAACCAGAATTTACCAAATATCCCCCAACTCTCTTTCCCAAATATATTTATATCTCCTTTCATTTCAAATCTTCCCATTGTACTTTCTCCTATTCCACCTCACCTCCCCCTTCCCCCCACCCTTTCCCATGCTCTTTTTACTCTGACAACTTCCAGCTCAGCAAACTCCTTTTCTTTGTTGGGCTTGGGCCATTTCGTATGTGTATTGTATTGGGGGCTTATCAGTAACACTCTTTCAAACTCAAAAGAACCACAAATAAGAGGTATATCCCAACATTGAAAATTTATGCTCCATTAAATTTATGATTTAATGTGCCCAACATGTAAATACAAAATACTGATGTAGCAAAAATACATTCTCCTAAAAAGTTTATCAAGTAGAAAATAAGAGAATTGGGAATTCACACCCTCAAGGATTCTGTTTACAACATTGATTTCAAGCATGCTCCATCAATTACTTATAACCTATAATGTCATTCCACGGTCTCCACGTTCTTTTCCAACCACCAAATTAACTGAACTGCTTTCTAAATACATACAGAATTAATCTAAACACCACATTTTTCAAGATATTGACAGGTTTTACATGTTTTATAAAGAAAATGAGGTGGAAGTTAAGCAGAAAAAATAATGATCCTATAGTAGATCATATTCTGAAACATTGATATTAACTTTCCTTTCCAGTTATTTGCAGCTAGGAATCATTGCTTCCCTCAATGGTAAAACTGTCAACCCAGAATTTCCCCAAAAGATGGATGTATCACTACCAGCTATATGAAATAAAAACCAACTTTATATTGCATATCAAATTATAAAACTTAAAAAAACAAGCCAGCCACATATCCTTACAAGGCAGCCATTACCATGTTTATTGGTAAGTAAAAATAATTATATTGAAAAAAATATTCACAGGGAAGTCCAGGAAAACTCAACAACTTTGCTTTCCTCACAAAAGAGCTCAAAATAATGGATAGCTTTATCCCACCATAAAAGACTTCGACAAAAAGTATTTTTGAGTATTTCCACATCCAAGATATCCATATATAATATAATCCTATTTCTAGTGCTCCAAATACACCAAAAAGTAAAATAAGGCGCCACCTTGCTCCTTAGTCAAGCATCCACATCTACATCATTCAATCATCAAACTCTTCACCATCTTCAGCATAGACCAAAATATACCAAGTCATTCCACAACCAATCCACAAACTGCACACATAAGGGCAGGGTAATCTCCAAAATCCCGCACAAGGAAGGAAAATCAAATGGAACACCATTATCCTTTATGGAAAAGAAAAATAGGTCCATTTCCCTTTCAAGATGAATTATGCAATTATTCTCCAACAGCAAGGACATATACAGAAAATGGTAGACAATTAAACAAAGGTAAAGCAACAGTGGGTCAGCAGGACAATGTGTATGAATTCGTATTATGAAAGTGTCCAACTCAAAATTCCTTAGTTTGATGCCAAAGATTAATTTTCTTTATGTACAATGCTAATGAAAAAGAAAAGTCCGTGCTAGTTTAGTACAAATGTATATTTATGATCCCAAACACATACCTTTCTGATAAGCTCCTTCCTTATCTGGTAGTTGGCAGCTTCTCGGAACAACTTCCCAGACAATTTACTTGCTAACTATCAGAAAGAAAAAAAATTGTTCAACACGTACTATACCAGATAACCATATGTAGAGTAGTTGTATTCTTACATATTGAAATACTTTTGCGAAAGTCAACATACTACCACCCTGCAGAGAGACAGCTGAATATGAAAATAGAATAAATATATTTATAGTCAAGAAATTAGCCTTAGATCAAGAGCTTTTAGTGGAAATAAAGACACCTTTAATATCAAGACCCGAAGCTCTGCAGCCCCATCTTTCAAAGCATGTAGCCCTTGAACTTTCCACTGGCTTATACCAAGTTGTAGAGTACCTTCACTATTAGACTGCGCTGGAAGTTCGAATAAACTCAAAAGAAATGCTGATTCTTCACTACAGGAAGACAAGAACAAGCTTTTGAGTAATCAAAAGACACTAAGAGGAACATGGATCTAAACAGACTACATCAAACTTGACAAACTAATATGAAATGAAAACGCAATGCCAGGTACATAAAAAGGGCCCCTGGACAAAAACATACAAACCAGGATGGAAAGGAAATCTGAATACTGAAATGGAGTCCAATATATAGAAATCACGTTTCTTTCTTTGTCAACCATACTGAAAATACCAATTTGCATTAAATAAGAACAAATATCGGATACTACTGAAAAACTTTATATGGAAAATCAACAATGTTCACCTATAATAAGCTGACATTTTATATTTTTCAAGGAGATGGTGCCATAAGAACTAACTCTAAGAATTAGTGTTTTGCGGTTTTAGTCATGATTCTACTTTGACCTTCATCTTTTAACCTCTATTGGTTACTGAGATTTTGATAATAAACAAAATGTACACACCTTGGATCCATGATGACATTATAAAGAAAACTCTAGTACAAACACCTATCATAATTTTCTTCTAATGCGACAGAGCGACATTTTCTAGGCACCCTTACCACTAAGAAGCCAATGAAGTCAACCAATCATAAGTTTCTAGTAACTGGGCTTACTACATTTATTATAAGCTTCGAATTCCACAAGGATTTGACTAAACCTTATTCCATTAATGCAAACAACTTAAATTCAAAACCATGACATGCAATCCTTCGTTTTGTACAGGTTATTCGTATCAATATTTTCCTTAAAGAGGCTATTATCTATAATATTGATACTCCTATGTCATTGGAATCTTAAACTATCAACATTTTTTATAGTTGTTCCACACAAAGGCCTTTTAACCATTTACCTCCGTTGACACAATATTTTCATAACACAAGTTTTTTACACCTCTCCACTCAAATAAATGGTTACGAGAAAGCAAAATCCAAATTTATTAATTTTTTTTACATAATCATCTATAGAATTCTTCCATCAAGTAAATGTCATATAACTATACTTCATAAATACCATAAGCAACATTCATATCTCTGAATTCAGAACTTTAAACTCCAAATTGTCCTTCACCTCACCATTCCTATCCTTAGAAAATATCGAACAAGTTATTGAATTTCACAACCACTATGGTCAAAATAAAACATTTCTAAACATACTTGTCTTCTAGATATTATGATTAGTGCTGAACATACCCCGATGAATACTCCTGTAAAAGATAAAGAAAAATTTCTGCTTCGAGATCGTCTGTTGATAATTTATTTGAGCATGGAATATTTAGCTTTCTTCTCACAGCAAGCAAGACATCTCGATATGATGGTCTCCAACCCCTACCAAGAGCATGATGAAGAAAAAGAAAGGATGTCAAACTGAAAGTTCAGCAAAAAATGATGGGAGGAAAAGTTAAAATAAGTTGAAAAACATTTATAGTTGTTTTCAAGCCATATTTACAACACTGATACAGTAAAATTGTGAAAAGACACCGCAGTTTATTTATTCACTCCGATGTGTTTGATACCATGTTCAAATCCCATAGTGAGAAAAAAATAATTAAATCTTACAAATTTAAATAAATGTCTCAAGGGACCTTAATGTTGATCGAGCGTCTGCTGCCAAGAATAAGAATCTTGACTCAAGTATAGCTATAAAATTTTCTCGCTCTTCAAGGTCCTCCTCAATCATGGCATAGTCCACATTGGCTCCGCTAGTAATTGATTTAAGCAAAGGACTGAAGAAACTGAAAATTGATAACAGCATTTCACAATAACTTCTTTTTATCAGCTTATGAATCTTATAGACTGAAAAAACAAACACGGCTCGGAAATTTAAAAGTAAACAAAACATTCTACAACAGTAAACAAAAGGTTCCCTTTCAGCAGCATTTGAGATTCGATTTCCAATATATTGACGCCAATAATCTTTCTCTAATTTCAACTAAATCATTTCAACTGCACTTACCTTCTGCCAAAAAGGATTCCTTCAAGCTCTAGTAACTCAGAATCAGTAGCGAGATCAAGAACTGTGCGAAGATCTGGATCGAAATCTCCTGTACAATTCGACGCATGAAATCAAAAGTTAAAACAGTGAGAGGGAGAGAGAGCGCGAAAGAGCACAAAAAAGAACCTTGCCTTTCCTACAAATGACAGAGCTCGCACAACCAACAGTACGAAGCCCATTTCTACATCTCCGAGTGCAATATATCTGCAAAGAATTAAAAAAAAATCCATTCGGCGGCGAAGACAGCCAAAAGCAGAATATATAAGAAATTGTCTGAGATAATAAATTCTTCCGAGGAAGAAAACAGAAAAAGGAAGCAGTGGAAGAAGATAAGCTTACAGGCTTTGTGAATTTGACTGGGATGATTGGGGAAACAACGAGGTGGAGGGCCATAGCATTCGCCATAGTTGACGTTTCAGTCATTCAGTTGCCAATTCCCTCCATGACCTGAGAGCACGAACGATTCCTTTCCAGAGTCCAAATTATTTTATTTAGAATAAAAAATAGTAATTTCAAAAAAAATGAAATGAATATATTTAATCATTTTTAACAAATTATAGTAATCTTTCTTTCTTTCGTTTTTTAATTTTGGTCTTATTTTGTCTACCATGGCGGAGTAGGCTTTGAGATTTGGGCGCGAAGCCAAGTTGTGGGCCATATAAAAAATAGGTCGGACTATCGTGACTTGATTTCTTTACGGGTCAACTGCAATTTTTTGAATTGGCCCAACCCACTAATTCTAATGAAAATCAAAATGTTTTGGGGTAAAAGATTAGAGGGATTAAGATTACATTGCCTCCTCAACTGTTATAATATCATAATTTATCAGTTCAACCATATCTAATTGCTTTGTAAGATTTTGAATGGCGTAGTTCACGTGACAAGCGCTATAAATGAAGATTTTATTTTATTTTTTGTTTCTTCGACTCTCATGACTAAGGCTAAGGCGGGCGTAGACTCCTTGAATGAGAAGCTTTTATCTCGAGAGAGTTCATGAAAGGCTAATGAACTTTTGAGTCATCCACGATCATTGTTAATAGATTGATTATTGAGATCATACGGTTAATGTCTGAAAGCAATTCATTCTTGTCTATATCACCCCACGTAATGAGAGGGTGGTACAATTACTAGCTTCATATAGACATGACAATAAAACATTAGTTGTTTTCACTAATGATTGAAAGGATCATCCATTGACGCGATATAAGATTCTAACAAAGAAACATGGCTCGCAGCTTTGAAACTTGAGAAGAAAGCTAAAAATTCCAACTATCTTGAATCTCTAATTCGAATGTTCAATTTATACACACTTTAAGACATCTCAAGTCAATGATTTTTTGACAAACTAATCCCAACATTAAAATAGGAAAAGTGTGCAATTGTGCGGATGTCTTCATCATTGTATTCCTCATACATGCTACGACACTAAACCCAACAAGCCAGGCAACAAATCTTCACCATTTTCGTCTGTCTTTGGACACAATTTGAGATGTTTAATATTTTATGATTGGCAGTCAAATAATGTAGGCGCCACACTCTATTCACGTTTCTAAAATTTGCCAATTTTACCGTGCTAAGTAATTAATGATTAGCGAGGGCAAGCAACAATATTACCCAAGACTCTATTGATGCAAGTCTCCAAGAAAAGTAATTGAAAGTTAGTGAGATCAGTGAACACCATTCGAAAACTACTTCCAAAGAACTTCATTTTCAGAGCCTTAACATAAAGGCAAAAATTTAACTTCAACATTGAAAAAAGTAAACAGGCTAACCTCGAGTTCATAGTCGTTACCACTGAGTTACAAAAGAGTAACTTTTGTATAACCATCCATTTGCATTATAATAGAGGGAACGTCTTCCTCTCAAACAAAGTGCTAAAGATGTGTCTCCTCTTCATAATCATTCGCACTTGATAGATCTGTACATGTGTCGGATGAAGATTAAAGCTGAACGGAAACCCACCGTTCCAAGCATGAGGAAAAAACCATAGGATATGCAAGCCATGTAACCAAAGAAAAATGATGTTTGCATAAATCCCGACATATCTGAGTGAGCATGGTAGTAGTATAGACAATAAGCATATATAAATATGCCAGTTGATCCACCACAAAGAAAAGACCTGTATCAGGTAGCACATAAGAGTATTGTACAAATATGAGATATTGGGAAAGAGAATCTGACATAATATGCGACAATTAAACGACTCTAGCTAGACTGATAATATGCATTTGTACATCGTGCCAAAATGCATGAAAGAATGAGGAAATTTCTGAAAAGTTTAAACATGAATACAAGTATATACATGACAAAACATGTCTGACATTAACAGATTCAAATATTCTCTTTCGTTAATAAAAAAATACTCCTCTTTTGGTGTAGCCTCTAGAAATAATTATTTGTATGTAATTTCAGTTCAAAAAACAATTCCAATGCTGCACTATACCATTGTTTTCTACCAGTCCTAAATCATTTACTTAACCCAAACCACAGGAACTGTAACAGTTCAATTATCCTCATCCTTTTAAGGAGATCAGAAGGAAAAACGTGTTTAAATAAAACAGATCTAATCCAAGCTAAGTTTCACAAAGAAATAAACATAACTGTGATCATTAAGTCAAAGATGGATTACAATTAAATGCCAGCAATGATGTAACAAACTAACTAAACTAGTGATTGGAAAATAACATGCCGAAAAAAATATGAAATTGCACTCAATGGTAAATAAGTAAGATTATCCAAATCAGCAAATAGTCATATCTATCAAAGAGTAGTAGATGCATACCTCCACCACCATTGATGATCCTCAGAGGTTAGCTGGAAGTAGGTCAACGCCACAGTAATAAAAGCAGTAACTATCAGAAGAATTACAAATACAATAAACAAGATGCTATATATGGTGTATATTTTGTGACCCCACACACTTGCAAATATATAGTACAACTCAATATATATAGCACTGAAAGGCAAAAACCCTGCCATCGCCATCTGAGGAATGGTACTCCGATACAATGGCAAAGGTGGAATTTCTCTAGGATATTTGGTAGTGCGGCAAGGAACTTGAAACTCTGCCCTGCTATTCTTTCCAGCAATCCCACCTAATACTAGCAAAGGCGACGTAACAAGAGTCCATATTAGAACTATAACGGTAATTGTGCCAAATGGGAGAGCAGCAGTAGCCCCATACGTTATTGCTACAGTATTCAAAAAACAAAAGGTCAAAACCACAGGTCCACAGAAGAGGCATCCCGTCAGAATAAGATTTCTAACCTGTTATCACAAATTAGTAGAGTAAACACATCGCTGATCCATCAAAATCAAAAGAAAAATAAGCGTCAGGATAGAAGTACCCAATTTTTTCCTTCTAGCTGACAATAAAAGGAGGTTGCAGTGTATCCCGCAATGCCAGATGTGAGTGCATATATTACTACCAAGGCGGTAAACAAAGAACCCCGATTATATGGATAAAATACACCAACAAGGGCAAGAACGAAAATGAATACACTTCTGCACATCAAGCAAAGATACACATAAAATTAAACAACTTGACATTAGTTTTCTAATACTAGAGAGGCAGTGACACAGACGATCTGGTGGAACTGAAGATCTGATACAATGGATTAGATACATACAGGGTAAATAGTTGAGTACCAGAACCAAGGCAAGCAGCGAATAGAGATTTGTACTTAGGGAACCTGAATACATCCCCATGTATGTACTTCCATCCAGTCTCTTCTGGGTTTTCAGTTGATTCTTCATCATCATATGTATATCTGAAATAGAACAGAAATAAAAAAACAAATAATTTTCAAAAGCAGTCAAAGTGAATGAGAAAAAAAGTAGCGACAACAGAGTGTAACATTGTTCTTACTTAACAACATCATTCCTAAGAACTCGCATAAGAACGGCCGCAAGAAACCCAGTGAGCAGGAGAACTGTCACACATGAATTTATAATTGAGAACCAATGAATTTCCAAATGGCGAGGCAACAAGGATGTCTGAGAGTACTTGTCCATCCGTTTCTCAAATGGGATGCTTGTTTCCTCCCACTTTACAGAGTACATAAATTCAACTTCAACCTTTTTATCCTTTGTCATGTCCACAACAGTATTGGGGTCTGGTCGAACATTGATTTCAATAACATGATCTTTGTTGTAATGAATGTCAAAATCAATGTGCTTAAAAACGTAATATTTGTTCTTGCTGGGATCAGGACCTTCCTTCTCAACCTTTCCTATAAATCCCCAAACTGGCAAGTCGTCATAGTACATCTGAAAGTAAAAATCCTTATCCACTGCAGAACGAAACTGTGCTACTTCTTCTTTTGAGAGAATTCTCTTGCACAAAACCTCTGACTTTTTTGCCCGACGAAAGACAAGTCGGTAGGGAGTACTAACAAGACGATCCCCATTTAAAAGTTCTCCAAGAGCTTCCTTCTTATCTTCCACGTGAAATTTTTCTGAGCCCAATGAGATAAATAATAAAGAAGGGAATAAATATTTTCTGAGCACAAATTCTCTCTAGCTAATTTGGTGTCATGGAAAGGAAAACATTGTAAAAGAAACAACTCAAATCAGTTGAATAAATGCAAACCTGGTACGCAGAATGGGAGATCAAAATATCGATAGGTTTCACTGAAACAAGAACACAACAAAAGAAAAGAGAAAGTACATGCTATTATCCCCATATTGAACTTGAAAAAAGTGCAGACAGTAATTATCCACATGTGAATCAAGGAATAAACGTAGGATCAACATTTGAACTTGTAATTTTGCCCCACTGCTTGTAATTTTGAAAGATGGCCAAGAAAAATTTAAAGTGATTTACCAGTGGTTGTCTCGGAATCCAGGAGATGGTTTGATTGATTTACCTGGGGTTGTGAAACGGCCCCACCTTATTAGCATAAAGAGGAATTAGATCGCCTTCTTTGTAGCGATGATCGGATGCATCAGAGACGGCCATCTGCGAACTGCAGATGACAATGAGGACGGTGAGGACAACCACCGCACGAATTTTAACCATTTTCCTCACAGAGAAAGAGAGAGAGAGAGAGGTTATTGATCTGAAGTAATGCGGAATGAGCTTGAGACAACGACGAACTGAGCGAGAAATGCAGGACAGTGAGGGGTTTACCGGGGAAGGTTCACTTCCCGTACTTGTACGGCGAATTTCCCTCCATCAAAGAAAATAATAATAATAAGGGAAAATGACAAATCAACCATCGTGGTTTGCGATCAATGACAAGTCAACCACTGTGGTATATTTTCTAACAAGTTAACCACCAACGTATGTGAAAATGACAAATGCACCATCGCTGTCCGTAAAAAAAAGCTGATGGCCCCACCATATATGCCTGGACGCCGCGGCGTCCAGGCAATTTTGGCCTGCACGCCACGGCGTCCAGGCCAAAATGATTTTGAAATAAAAAAAAAAAAAAAAATTTATACTTAAACCAATTTCGCCCAAATTTCAAGCCCTAATCTGCAACTCTCGACAGACTTGCGACGAGGAGTGCGACGAGGAGAGGAGCTGCGTGCGACTAGGAGAGGATCTGCGTGCGACGAAGAGAGGAGAGGAGCTACGTCCGACGACGATTTGAGGTAGATTTGTGTGTATATGTTGATGATTTGAGGTAGATTTGTGTGTATATGTTGATTTGAGGTAGATTTGCTGCGTTTCTTCGAAGTTTCTTCGAAGTCTCTTCGCCGCCGGTCACATTTCCGCGGCGTCCAGGCAATGTTAGCCTGCACGCCGCGGCGTCCAGGCACTTTTGGCCTGGACGCCAAAAAAAAAAAAATGGAAAACTAACTGAGACATGTTGTGTGGGTTATTATATTGCAGGTTGGTGAATTACTCTCAACTATCAGAATGCAATCCCAGATTAAGAAATTGACCTCCAAGCGTGGGAAGGCAACGATGGAGGCAGTTGAACCTGTTCAAACTGCGGCGTTCGAAGCCGATGTAGTGGCGGCGGTGGAAGAAACCGCTGAGCCTGAAGAAGGAGAAGTCGGCTGCTCCAGCGACCCGATCCAACCCGTTCAAGTGGGTTCAAGGTCGAAACTATATTGGAACCGGAATTGCAAAGCACGGTTCGTAGAAGATATCCAACGCCGTACCATTATTGTGTCCAAGATAGTAGATTTGGACTCATTCGCAGAGATGGGAATTGATCGTATGCTTGAGGCTGCTGGGTTAGCCGGGTTGTGCCGGATGAGGGGCAGTTATTGCGAGCGAGTTATACGATTGTTCTATGCAAATCTGAGCATCTCCACCCAACCCTTAGAGGTGCACACATATATTTTTGGACATGAGGTCAGGTTCACGGCCAATGATGTGAACATTATGCTTGGATGTGTGTTGGAGGAGCCAAGCGATGAATATTATCAGATGTCTCGGGCGCCACCATTCGTCAAACAAGGACGTGGGTTAGAGGTGATTAGATTGTTGCATCAGGATCCCGAGGTTGCCGAGTACAGCAAGCCAAAGGGCAAGGAGTTGAATGCCTTAGCCCGATTGATCCATCTGATAATGACGTACACAATTTTGCCCCGGAATGGGCATCGAGACCTTGTTACCAGCATGGATCTCTACATGCTAGAGAAGGTGTTCACGGGACAAAAGGTGGACATTAGATATATCATCCTGAGCCACATGCAAGAGGTGCTCAACAACTCAGCGAAGTCACTGCCATACAACTGGCTCATCCAAAGTATCGTTGAGCAGTTAGGGGTCCCCATCCCGGAGACGGAACCTAGAATTGAAGAGTCCGTCAATGACATTTACAACAATTCATTAGTGGACCGAATGGGGATCACCCAAACTGGAGGGGAATGGATGCGCAAGTCAAAGAAGGAAGCAAGACATCCACCCCGGTCAGAGCCAAGGCATTCAGTCCCGTTTCCTGAACAACCTCCTCCTCCTCAGGCATCTCATTTTAGTTCGATGCCTGATGAGACGTTCGCTTGGATGAGCAGGATGGAGGAGCTCCACCATATGTCCATGACCCACATGCAAAAAATGCAAGAGCAGCTGCAAATGCAACAGGTCCAAATACAAGAAGCGGCCAAGCTCGCAGAAGATAGGTGGGCCATAGCACAACAATGGCATATGCAATCTGCCGAGTGGCATCGTGACATGGTGGCAGCCCTGAACCCAGGTGACAGGCGATCACCCCATTTTGCATCCGCATCATCCTCCTCAGACGCACCTGATACGACATTCCGATTGTAAGTTAATTCCGTTGAACGCTAATTCCACTTTGTTACTTTATTTTGTTTCATGTAATGACATGTTTTTAATTGGCAGCAACCCTGTTGGAAGCAGCCAACATATTCCTCCAGCGGTGCCTCTAGAGCCGCCGCCCCTGAGAACTGTGCGCGTGGTATGTCTTTCATTTCCGTATATATGTGTGTTCATTAATGTTTACACTCACCCTTTTTTGACATTTTGGTTGCAGGCTCATGATTTGATGAGTAAGTTCAAGGATTATTGTCAGAGTAATCTTCGAAGGAACATTGAGACATGCGCAATTCTTGGGGGAAAGCTGACCGACAATGAGTACGTCGTCAGCGAGATCATCTTCCTAGAGCAGAAGGGCACGACAGATACTGTGAGAGGCCTTCGTTGTGTGCTAGTTTATAAGCTTTTATCTAAGTACTCATCCAAACTTATATGCAGTGCTATGCGGTCGACGGCGCAGACGTACATGTGTTCAGACATCAACATGAACACGATCTACTCACCGTAGGGTGGATTCACGTAAGTATTCAGCTCGCGTCTCCAGTTTACATTGATATCATATAATGCGTTGTTTACATTGCAGACACACCCGAAACAAGATTGTTTTATGTCGTCCGTTGACCTGCACCAGCAATACGCGTACCAGAAATTACTGCCGGAATCCATATCCATTATCGTAGCTCCCACCGACAAACAGCGGTAAGAAGTTTCCCTTGTGTACATTCTTAATATTGCTTTTCCACGTAATTGTTCCCTTTGCATTACAGGCCGTTCGGCGTCTTCCAGTGTACCCCTGCGGGGATGGAGGTGATAGGAAAATGCAAAATTAAGGAACAATTCCACCTGCACGAACCTCCAACCTTTGAGTATGAGGGGCCGTTGTTCGCCGGAGCAGATAGAGTATTTCTTGACCCGCACTTGTCGTTCCTGATCACGGATTTGCGCCCGAAACCGACCAGGAAGAAGAAGGCGTAGTGTAGGTCAATGATATGTTGTTAAAAAGATGTTATGTATAATTTACATTTAGTGGATGATTTGGATGATACTGGAACTGTTTGGGATTATTTTTTGTGCAGGATGTACGAGAGTAGCTTTGGGGGAGTAAAGAAACAAGGCATATTATGTCAAAATTTTTAAAAAATTATGAAGTCAGGTCAATTGATTAGTTGTAACGCCCCTGGAATTGAAAAAAAAAACATTAACTTAGTAACCCAAAACTTTGAATTTGCAAAACTTCTTTTTATATTAGAAAAACACAACTTTACATCAGTGCCATTTCACTGTCATCTACATTTGTCGAAAGAAAAAACAATTGTATCACGGCAGGTTAAGGTCCACATTTGTGTACGTTTGTGTGGGAGGACCTTCCGTATCAGACTCCTGCAGATCACATTGAAAAGGAAATGAGCATATTTCAAATAACAATTGAAAGCATAACGTGATAATGCACGGACCTGCGTCTCATGAACTATATCAGGAACTCTGAACCCCATAAAGGTGTCCTCCGACCTTCCTCTGTCGCCTCTGCCTCTCCCTGTGTTGCCACTGCCAGCCCCTGCACTGGATTGGCCTCCCCCTTCGCACGTGCGGGCATTGTGCCCCACACTACCACACCGCCCACACGTGACGCTCAAATGTCTTCTGCTTAGCACTGTCCGGCTGGGGGCCTCGTCCACATCCCGTATTCGACGGACGCGCGGCCTTCCTGGAAGCCTTTTAAAAGGCGGTGGGATAATTGGATCAAGATTCGTCACAGGAAGCCACTCGATTGGTCCATTAAGGGGGCGGAGAAAGTGGGAGTACATCACCATGTATGTTTCCCGGTGATAGCACCAATGCACAAAATCCTCAGGAGATCTCCTCATGAAGTGAATGCACGGGATTGCATGCACACACGGGATGCCGGTCAACTCCCACCGGTAACATGTACAGGTACACCTTTCCAAATCAACAGCGTACATGTCGGTACCGTTGCTGACCTCAAACTGGGCAGCTCCTGCAAACTGAGGGCTCCAATTTCTACTGGCATGTTGTACTTTGGCGAGGCGGTTGCTGATCATTGGACACAACCGTTCGGTCGACTGAGCCATCTTTTCATATTTTTTGACGATCCTACCCATGATGCCCTTTCGAATGATCTCGAACATACTTAGAATAGGTTTGTCCCGGGCGGGTAGGATGCAGGCATTGAAGGACTCGCTGAGGTTGTTGAGGCTTATGTCGCACTTTGGGATCGAAGAGAAGGCATGTTTGGCCCAGCATGTCGCCTCTATTCCTCGTAAATAGTCATGGGCCGCCAGGTCAAGGACACGTAACTTGGCCATCTCTTTCTCAAATTGCCTCACTGTTGTGGCTCTTGATGCAGCCCACATTGCATCTTTCAACAACTTGCCTTTAAATTGTTTTTGAAAATTGGCATACAGGTGTCGGATGCAAAACCGCTGGTCTGCTTGCCATGCCACATCTCTCACAGCTGGCACTAGTCCCTGCAAAGATGCATAATATGAGACAGACATTGGTAATATATGACAAACATAAACACATAATGCAAAAGCAGTGCATAACACCTTACCTTTTGTCGATCAGAAATAATCGTCCACCCATTGCCAGAAGGGGTGTTTAGATCGTCCAGCAACAATTCTAGAAACCACCTCCATGAAGCCCTATTTTTTGCTTCAACAACTGCTACAGCAATCGGGTACATACCATCGTTCCCGTCAATGGTGACAGCAGTAAGCAGTTGCCCCGGAGTCGCTCCCTTCAAGTGGCAGCCATCTAAACAAATAACAGGTCTACCACCATTCAGCACTGCCCTTTTGCATGCATCCAAGCACATGTACATCCTTTTAAATACACTCATATTGAGGTCAACACGCAGTGAACTTCCGGGATTCGACCTCCGAATCTCCTCAGCGTAGGACCATATGAGCTTGTATTGCTCATTGGCATCCCCTTCGTTAATTTTCTTAGCCGCATTTCTTGCCCTTCTAGCAAGGCTGGAAGTAATGTTGACGTTGAAGTCCTTCCTGACAGTCTCAATTATGGAAGATATGGCCCAGTCGGCCTGACTTTTAAATCTGTCCAAGTAATGCATTGCCACCCATTTGGCTGTGGCATGGCGGCTTTCCATTTGTCTCGAGCATGTGTGAACGTCGTTGTACATCTTTATTTGAAACGTCATTTCATTTTTTATTTGTGAGGCGTGCAGCCGCCACATGCACCCTTCTTGACAAGCAGCTCTCAATCGATGCGCATCACTGTGGGTGAATTTTATCCCGTACCCATTATCCATTGCATAATCAACAATTTCTTCTCTAATTTTATTCAAGGAACTATATTTTTTGCCTAGCCCCATACCAACAAATGTGCACTCTGCTTCTGGTTGGCGTCTCAATCTACTCTCTGCCATGTCCATCTCTTCATCACTAGTGGATTGGCATGCTGATCGGAGTTCCTCATCGTCCTCTTCGTTTAAATTTGCTGAGACAGAATGCAAAATAATAGCAACTTCGTTTCCAAAGCCACGTACCTCCTCATTGGCCAATAATGTCTCTGAAGGGCCCACTTCAGCTTCACGGTTAATACCACCTTCTGTAACACTCCAAGATGCCATTTTTTCCAACAAATTCTTCAACTTTTCCAAAATCCCTTTCTCTACTCGCTTCAGCACAGCTCAGACTTCTCTAGGGTTAGCTAATAAGGGAAAACGATAGAATACATGCGAATATCGCAGACCACTCGGATTATGTATTCTGCTGAATTAATTCACCTGACTTAACAGAGGGACGCAAATGGCCTGGACGCCGCGGCGTCCAGGCAAGCTGCGGCGTCCAGGCCAAAATTGCCTGCACGCCGCGGCGTCCAGGCATACATGGTGGGGCCATCAGCTTTTTTTTACGGACAGCGATGGTGCATTTGTCATTTTCACATACGTTGGTGGTTAACTTGTTAGAAAACATACCACAGTGGTTGACTTGTCATTGATCGCAAACCACAATGGTTGATTTGTCATTTTCCCTAATAATAATAATGTATTGATGAGAGAAATTAAATTATGTTAATTTAATATTCGATTTTTTTTTTCTTTATAATTTAGATATATTTTGGAAAATTAACATCACAGACCTTATAATTTACAATCAATGACAAATTAAATCTTAATGAATTTTTTTTAATAACAAAAACCATGAACTATAAAAAATTCTCATCGGCGACCTCGCAATCACGTTTCCCATCCAAGACCGTTGAATTTAACGCCTTGATTTCGTCTCTGTCGAGAACCGTCGAACGGAGACGAAAGACGTCAAAATCGGGGCCAAAGGACGTTTATCCTACCCGTTGGAAGACGAAGGACGACTATCGGGCAATGGCGGACGTCCCTCATTAGCTGTTAGATCGCGAAATTGACGGCCATGATTAAATCTGTCGATTCTCAAAGGCAATGGCGGACGATCGTCTAGGGCCGTCGGATCGAACGAGGGACATCCTTTACAGTGATTGATTGCTATGATTGAATTTGGCATGTCATGACCCAGAGGCGGGCCGAACAAAACCACTGGGTCAGGCGACCCAATTCTCAGAGAGAACTCGGTTACCCAGCCCAAAGCGTGAGTTTTTATGCGAGGATTAATACCAAGCCCAAACTCAAATAACATGGATTGAGGTCCACAGAGTGATTAACTAGAGACATGATAGCATAATATAAGAAAATATTGTGTAGGAATTAAAACAAACAACACCAAAAACTAAAATCCCAATGTACTGGTGATGCAATCCAAAGAGCCAATGAGAGCCAAAACATGTAAGGACCAAGTCAAATATCAATGACAAAGAAGATGGACCAAAATATACAAGATTTAATCGATGAAGTCCAACTTAAAGACCAATTAAATGGCAAGTCATGGCCCATTGAAGTGTTAGGGATTGAGAAGTATCCAATGGAGGCAAAAAAAAGGATTGGATTGAAGAGAAATGACTAAAATGGAATAAGAGACTAAGCTGCCCGCGAGCCAGGCCCAACGCGGTCGCTAGAGCGCGGCCGCCACACCGACCAAGCGCCCACCAGTGTTGACCAGCTGCGCGCGCCGCCGACTTGCCTGCTGACCACTGGCGCCCGCCATTCAGCTGACAGCCTGGCGCGTTCACACCTGCCCACCACCCGCGCCATCCGCTGCGCCGACCACCAGAGCGCACGTTCACACCTATCTACCGCGCGCATCGCCGCACCGCCACCTCGCACGGGGCTCACCTACCCCGCCCGCGCTACACCTTTCGGGGCCGACCAGTCGCCGACCACGCGCACCACCGCCCATAATTGACTTCCAGTTGCCACCTCGGCAATTATTCACCGAACTTTGAGTTTTAGCATTCTTTTTTACATTTTAGGACATTTTATAATGTTTCTAGGTTCCCTTTCTTTGCCTTTAAATAGATGGGCAATCCTTTATTGTAAACAACAACAAACAATTTACAACTTAAAATTTGAGAGCATTTTGCTTAAAGAGTGATTCTCTTCTTGAGTTCTCTTTGGAGGACTTGATCTTCTTCAAGTGTTTGCTTGAAAAGATCAAACTTGATAGTTTTGGTTTAATCAACAAGATTGATTTGGGTCAAGCTCCATTCCTTGCTAGTTTTGGTTCCTATCTCTTTATAGATAACCGGTCGAGCTCCTAGTTCTTTTGTTGTCGGGTCTCGGATCTCTATCAACCAGGAATAGAGGGATTGGACCGATAAATCTCCGCCCATCCACGGGAAGATCGAAACACCCATCTGGGATCAACAGCATCGCTCCGCTACCGTACTCACAAGACCAGTACTCTAAACCTACACCCTAACCTAAAGTATAGTCTAAGGGTGAGTGACTAACTCAGTAGAGAAATTTATACTAAATGCAATGTATGCTAAAACTGTTTTCTTCATCTTTGAAAACCATCTCATGCTTCTTATTTTACCTTACATGAATTTTAAACATTTTTAAACTTCTTTATCATTTTATAAATCCGAGTCATGGCCCTCAATGTGACTTTATTAAAACTCGCTGTATACATAGATAGTTATACTTGCAAAGTACGCTAACATCATTTTCCATATGAAAACGTCATTAGTGAAAATGAATGGTCACACAAAGACTCATCCGTCATTCATCATCGTAAAGTGGTGTAATCTCTCGGACATGCCGACAAGCCGTAGCTACTGCCGATACGATCCCAAGATCTAGCACATTACCCGAGTTGCCGACAAGCAAGCTCCGCGATGACACAACTCGTGTAATTGCCTAAATGTGCCGACGAGCCGTGGCCACTGCCGATACAATCCGAAGGTACAATGCATTACCCGAGTTGCCGGCGAGCAAGCTCCGCAACGACACAACTCGTGTAACCGCCCAAATGTGCTAACAAGCCATAGCCACTGCCGATATGATCCGAAGGTATAGCACATTACCCGAGTTGCCGGCAAGTAAGCTCTGCGACGACACAACTCGTGTAAAGTGCACAAAATCACATCATCAATACAGATATATGCAAATATCAGCAATACCATGTACGGAATGTAAACGTGAGAAAACATACTAATAATAAAAGCTGACGTGCTGTCGAACAGTCCCCTTTGGGTTTTCAGGTGTGGTAACCCACAAAATATTTGTTTTGCAAACCATGATGCAAATGCAGTGCAAAAAGTAAAAAGTTCTCTACCTCGATGGCGATCACGACACACTTACCGACAAACCCACTCTACGCACTGTCGTAAGCTAAAGGTCAAAATATCTGACACCACCAGAACCTACAACAAGGTCGGTGTCAACATTCTAATGAACATAACAGTGATAACAGACAAATCTCAATCGAGACTAAAATCCAAGACGATTCTTAAGGACAACCACGAGTCCCAATCCAGAAACCGAAACTAGGAATCCCAACAAAATTTCCAATCCTATCCTTCAACAAACCAGACAAGATTTTAACCGAACTATCAGCCCAATGAAGACAACATACACATTGGATTAACCTAACGTCCAATAATATCCAGAAGTAATGACAAATGGGCAGAACAGATACTAAGACAACTGAGCACATATATTTTTCCATAACTTCATCCAGCAGTAACCAAAGAATGCAGAATGACAAATAAAGCTCAGACCACGGAACATCATTCTCAATGACATCTATATAGGGCAACATTTACCAACGATGTCTAATAAGCAAAAACCAACAAACATAGGACATGAAGCAACCTTCAATTGAAAACACAATTTAATAATCCAAGTGATATAGGTCCTACTACCCAATTCAAACAATTTCATTTCTTACAGATTTTAAATTCTATCTAGAGGCAGATTAAATGGGTAAAACACCTACAAATTCTAAACTTTGCTAGACTTCAAATCTAACTTAGAGACATAAACCAATTTGTCCATATCTACCTATTTCCAACTTTCAAATTTTCAAAACTATACAAACTATCAACATATGTTCCCACAGTACCTGTCACACCCCTAAATTTTCGCCGTGCAGAATAGGGCGAATAGGTGTGCAGCGCCGTGGTCCCCGATCACGACTAGCCTTCCCCGATGTGCTTGCTCGTTGCGAACACAAGAACATCTCACTCGAACGTTGCCTCCTCGCGATGAAACTAGATCTTTACGAGAGCCCCGCCCCCAACCCGCTCTTTCGATTCCAAATCAAAGAACCTAGGATACAATTCTTCCACTCGGATCACCACAACTGCTCAAGGAAGCTAAACCTCGTGCTTAGCTCTCCACTTCGACTCAATTCTACTCAATTGATCGAATGCCTTGGCTTGGTGTCTCAAGGGTCTTATTTATAGGCAATAAGCAACCCTAATTCAACTAGAACTAGGAATCCTAATACAACTCAAACTAGGAATCCTACTTTAACTAGAACTAGTAATCATTGGGCAACTAGAACTAGGAATCCTAGGGCAACTAGGAATCCTAAAACCCATAAATTCTCATCTGGTCCTCTAGGCCCTGGGCCCAGTTGGCGCACTGGCGGCCCAATCTGCTCGGCCCAGTCCCCGCTGCGCCCATCCTGCTCGATGGTCTCTTTGCCTAGCGCGCGCGATGCGCGCGACCAGTCTGTCTAGTGCGCCCAACGCACTGTAGCGAGGCTTCCCGGAAGCCTCCTTTCGGGCACTGCGCCCGTTCACGCCTCTTGAGAAAGGGGGCGTGATAGTACCAAACATTAGCACATATGCAATCAGTAGTAACTTTGAATTTAAACAGGGTAATCAGTCACTTACACAGGCAAGAATAAAACACTCAGATCACCAATTTTCTTTACGCAATTCTACAAAGAATTAAAGCAGGTATACCAAACAATAACCTCAACCTAATCAGCAGAGTACAAATTTCAGGAAATTATCATCCCTAAGAAATTTGGACACCAACCCGTGGGAGAATTTATCACAACAGAGACTGAAAAATGACAACAACATGGTTTCAAAATAACGTAAAGCAGCGAGCAAATTTTCCCATTCTTCCACTGAATCCATCGACAAATCAAAGACCCTAAAACAGAACCAGAATCCAACAGAGACCCAAATTCACTACTCTCGGGAGTTCTTAAAAACCAACATAATGTGAACCAAAACATCACAACAACGAATCAGAATAACCTAGTTCGCATTACTCACCAATGTTGGAAGAATGGACGAAGAGGAACGCTCGAGACGGGAAAGCCCTAATCTCCCAAGCCCCCTGTTTTTCCTATCAGACACCGAAATCAAACAGAACCGGTTGATCGATTTGGATAACCGAAGGCAGAGGCGGAAACAAAAGAAAAATGCAGTAAATCAAAACACACGGCATTCCTCACCTGATTGAGCCGTGGAAGAACCTCCACCGCCAGCTCGTCGTCGCCACTCCCGCTCTCAGGCGAAGCTCACAGTCGCCCGAACTCTCGGCCGAAGGAATCGTTCTTCCCTCGCTCGCCTCTCGCCAGCCTCCGCTCGGGATGCTCGGAAGGCCCTCAGCCGGACCCTTCTCTCTCTTTCGCTCGGAGTCTTCAAAAACGAAGAAGAACCCCCTGAAGAGGGAAGGAGTTTTCAGTTTTAAAGAAAAAAAATCCGAAAATAGAAATGAAAAAAATAAAATAAATGAATTTTCTAAAATTTTTAATATAATGTATAAATAAATATAATATATTGAAAATATATATTATATTTCATAGGGAAAATGACAAATCAACCATCGTGATTTTCGATCAATGACAAGTCAACCACTGTGGTATATTTGCTAACAAGTTAACCACTAACGTATGAGAAATTGACAAATCCAACATCACACTCAAGTTAACCCAGGAAAAGAAAAAGCCTGGACGCCGCAAACCAGCGGCGTCCCTTGCCTGGACGCCTGGACGCCGCACCCCAGCGGCGTCTAGGCAATTTGGCCCACCCCAATCATTTTCCCTTTTATAAAGGGAAAATAAAAATTAGGGCTCATTCTCCTACCCCTACCCGACCCCCTGCTCTTCTTCTCCCTCCCAATCGGCTCTCCCACTCTCCCCAAATCGGCCACGAGTCCGACTACCGCACGGTGACGACCACACGAGGCCGACTACCGCACGGTGACGACGAGCACGCGAGGCCGACCACCGAACGGCGACGAGCACGCGACGCCAACCACCGAACGGCGACCACCACGCGACGCCAACCACCGAACGGTCTCGGATCTCGCCTTTCTCTCGCCTTTCTTTGATAGATTGTTAGTATCCTGTGGTAGATCTGCACTGCGTCTATTTTTTGTGGTAATTTCCTTGTTATTTTGTTTGTTAGTTAAATTGAGTTTGTTAGTTATTTTTAGTTTTGTTAAAAACAAAATAGCAGTTTGGGTTTGTTTGCTAGAAAATGCAATTCTAATCGATAATGGTACTAAGAAACTCGATATACTACTTCCAATTATGAAACTGCTTGTACCATTGGCTAAAGCTAAATTGTGTTTGTTGATTTATGAAACTGCATTCTGTCTATTTTTTGGTGGTTTGTTGATTTAGGATGTTTTATTATTCACAAATGTTTGTTTGATTGTATTTTTTATTATACTGCAGGTTGTTGGCAAATTACTCTCAACGATTAGCATGGAATCGCGGCCGAAGAAATTGAGGTCAAAGCGTCGGCAGGCAACGGTGGAGGCCGTTGAACCCGTTCAAACCACGGAAGTGGAAGATGTCCAACCCGCGACAGCGGTGGAAGACGAAGAAACCGCCAACCCAGAAGAAGAATTATTCTGGAACGCTAATTGCAAAACACGGTATTTAGAAGATATACTACATCGTAGAATTACTGTGTCCAAAATAGTAGATTTGGACTCTTTCGCAGAAATGGGAATTGATCGTATGCTTCAAGCTGCTGGATTAGCTGGGTTGTGCAATTTGAGGGGCAGTTACTGCGAGAGAGTTATAAGATTGTTTTACGCAAATTTGCGAATATCCACTAACCCATTAGAGGTGCGGACGTACATTTTTGGAAGGGAGTTGAGTTTCACTTCCAACGATGTAAACATGATGCTTGGATGTGTACTGGATGAGCCAAGCGAGGAATATTATCATATGGCTCGGGAGCCACCATTTGTAAAACAAGGAGGTGGGTTAGCGGTGCTTAGATTGTTGCACCAGGATCCCAAGGTTGTCGAGTACAGAAAGCCAACGGGAAAGGAGTTGAATGCCTTCGCCCGATTGATCTACTTGATCATGACGTACACCATTTTGCCTCGAAATAGGCATCGCGACCTTGTTACCAGCATGGATCTCTATATGCTGGAGAAGGTGTTTATGGAAAAAAAGTGGACATTGGATATATAATCCTGAGCTACATGCAAGAGGTTCTCAATAAGTCGGCGAAGTCCCTGCCGTACAACTGGCTAATCCAGAGGATTGTTGAGCAGTTTGGGGTCCCCATCCCGGAGAACGACCCAAGAATTGAAGAGTCGGTCAATGACATGTACAACAATTCATTATTGGACCAAATGGGTATCACCCAAATAGAAGGTGAATGGTTCCGCAAGGGGAAGAAGGTAGCAGCACATCCATTGCCGCCTGGCCTTCGAATTCAGTCCCTTCGCATGCACTGCCGCCTCCTCCTCAGTCATCTCACTTTAGTTCGATACCTGCTGAGATGCTCAACTGGATGAGCAAGATGGAGGAGCTCCATAATATGTCCATGACCCAAATGCAATTGATGGCCGACCAGATACAAATGCAACAAGGCCAAATACAAGAAGCGGCCAAGCTCACAGAAGAGAGGTGGGCTATCGCAGAAGAGAGGTGGGGTATAGAACAACAGTGGCATATGCAAGCAGCGGAGTGGCATCGTGAGATGGTGGTAGCACTTAAGCAAGGGGAGAGGCGATCAACCCATTCAGGAAGTGCGTCATCCTCCTCGGACGCACCAGATGTGACATTCCGATTGTAAGTTAATTTTGTTGAACGTGGATTCCAATTTTTACTTTATTTGTCTTTCATGTACTGACGTGTTGTTAATTTGCAGCGAACCTGTCGGAAGCCGCTTACAAACTCCTCCAGCCGTGCCTCTTAGGCCGCCGCCCCTTAAAATTTTACGCCTGGTACGTCTTTCATTCCGGTATATATGTGTATTCATTCATGGTTACGCTGACCGTTTGTTGCAGGCTCATGATTTGATGAGTAAGTTCCAAGACTATGTCCGGGCAAATGCTCGAAAGAACATGGAGACATGCGCAATTCTTGTAGGAAAGCTGACCGACAATATGTACCTCGTCTATGAACTCATCTTCCCAGATCAGAAAGGAACGCCAGATACGGTGAGAGGCCTTTTTTGGGTGTTAGTGTATACAATTTTATCCTAGTACTCATCCAAACTTATATGCAATGATATACGACGGCAGAAGTAGACACAGAAGTGTTCAACTATCAACAGCGACATAATCTACTCACACTTGGATGGATTCACGTAAGTAATCATGTCGTTTCTCCAGGTTGGAGTTAATGTTTACTGAGATCATATAATGTGTTGTTTAAATTGCAGTCACACCCAAAACATGAGTGTTTTATGTCGTCCGTTGATCTGCACATGCAATTCGCTTACCAAACATTGTTGCCGGAATCAATCTCCATTATCACAGCTCCAACTGACAAACAGCAGTATGTAGTTTTCCTAGTGTAAATTCTTAATTTTGTTTTCCACGTAATTGCTCGACACTTGTTCCCTTTGCATTACAGGCCGTTCGGCGTCTTTCGGTGTACCCCTGAGGGGATGAGGGTGATATCAGAGTGCCACATTAAGGAACAATTCCACCTGCACGAACCTCCAACCTTTCAGTATGAGGGTCCGTTGTTCGCCTGAGCTGAGAAAGTAGCCTTTGACGTGAACTTGTCGTTTCTGATCACGGATTTGCGTCGGCAACAGCCCAGGAAGAAGAAGAATGCGTAGTTTAGTTGATTTTGTGTACTTGTACTTTAAAATGTATGTCAAGTTGTCAATGATATGTTGGGAGGTTAGGTGTAGTTTACATTTAGTGGATGAATGAGATGGTCGGATGATACTGGAATTGTTTGGGCTGTTTGTGCAGGATGTACGAGAATAACTATGTGGAGTCAAGAAACAAGGGACATTTTGTTCAAATTTTTGAAAAATTGGCAAGTCTATCAAACTCATTTTATTTTCAACAAAATAATTACATCAATGGCCTTTGACTGTCATGTACATTTGTTGCAAGCAAAAATGGTTATATCACGGCAGGTTAAGGTCCACATCTGTATACGTAGGTGTGGGAGAACCTTCAGCATCAAACTCCTGCAGACCACATTACAAAGGAAATAAGCGTAGTTCAAATATTAATTAAAAGCATAATGCGATAATGCGATGACCTGCGTCTCATGAACTCTATCGGGAGCTGTCTCGGGGACTCTGAAACCCATAAATGTGTCATCCGACCTTCCTTTGCCGCCTCTTCCTCTGGCTCTAGCCGCCCCTCTGTTGCCTCTGCCAGCCCCTGCACTGGATTCCCCTCCCCCTTCGCACGTGCGGGCATTGTGGCCCACACCCCCGCACCGGCCACAATGCACGTTTAAATGTCTTCTGGTAAGCATTGTCCGGCTTGGAGCCTCATCCACATCCCGTATTCTACGTATGCAGGGCCTGCCTGGAAGCCTTTTATACGGCGGTGGGATAATTGGATCCAGATTCGTCATAGGATGCCACTCGATTGGGCCATTGAGGGGTTGGAGAAAGTGGGAGTACATCACCATGTATGTTTCCCGGTGATAGCACCAATGCACAAACTCCTCAGGAGATCTCCTCATGAAGTGAATGCACGGAATTGCATGGACACACGGGATGCCGGTCAACTTCCACCAGTTACAAGTACAAGTACACCTGTCCAAATCGACAGAGTACATGTCGGTATTGTTGCTGACCTCAAACTTTGCCGCTCCTGCAAATTGGGGACTCCAATTTTGACTGGCAAGTTGGACTTTGGCGAGCCGTTTGCTAATCATTGGACACAACAGATCGGTCGAGTGAGCCATTTTTTCATGTTTTTTCACGATCCTACCCATGATGCCCTTTCGGATGATCTCGAACATACTTAGAATTGGTTTGTCCCGGGCTGGTAGGATGCAGGCATTGAAGGACTCGCTGAGGTTGTTGAGGCTTATGTCGCACTTTGGGATGGAAGAGAAAGCATGTTTGGCCCAGCAGGTCACCTCTATTCCACGTAGATATTCATGGGCCGCCGGGTCAAGGACAAATAACTTGGCCATCTCTTTCTCAAATTGCCCCACTGTTGTGGTTCTTGATGCAGCCCACATTGCATCCTTCAACAACCTGCCTTTAAATTGTTTTTGAAAATTGGCATACAGGTGTCGGATGCAAAACCGTTGGTCTGCTTGCCATGCCACCTCTCTCACAGCTGGCACTAGTCCCTGCAAACTTTCATAATATGAGACAGACATTGGAAAAAATATGCATAACATAAACACATAATTCAAAAGCAATGCACAACACCTTTTGTCGATCAGAAATAATTGTCCATCCATTGCCAGATGGGGTGTTTAGATCGTCTAGCAACAATTCTATAAACCAGCTCCATGAATCCCTATTTTCTGCTTCTACGACTGCTACAGCAATCGGATACATACCATCGTTCCCGTCGATGGTGACAGCAGTAGCAATTGGCCTGGAGTCGCCCCCTTTAAGTGGCAGCCATCTAAACAAATAACAGGTGTACCACAGTTCAACACTGCCCTCTTGCATGCATCTATGCACATGTACATCCTTTTAAATACACTCATATCAAGGTCAACACGCAGTGAACTTCTGGGATTCGACCTCCGAATCTCCTCAGCATAGGACCAAATGAGCTTGTATTGCTCATTGCCATCACCTTCTTTAATTTTCTTTGCCGCATTTCTTGCTCTTCTAGCAAGGCTAGGTGTGATGTTGACGTTGACGTCCTTTCTGACAGTCTCAATTATGGAAGATACGTCCCAATCGGCCTGACTTTTAAATCTGTCTAAGTAATGCGTTGCCACCCATTTGGCAGTGGCATGGCGGCTTTCCATCTTTCGGGAGCAAGTGTGAACGTCGTTGTAGGACTTTATTTGAAACGTCATTTCACGTCCTATTTGTGATGCGTGCATCCTCCATGTGCATCCTTCCTGGCAGACAACCCTCAACCGACGAGCATCACTATGGGTGAATTTTATGCCGTACCCATTATTCAATGCATAATTAACAATTTCTTCTCTAATTTTCGTCAATGAACTGTATTTTTTGCCAAGGCCCATACCAACGTAGTTGCATTGTGCTTCTGCTTGGCGTATAGACCTACTCTGTGCCATGTTAATGTCTTCATCACTAGTGGATTGGCACACTGATCGGAGGTCCTCATTGTCCTCTTCATTTAGACTTGCAGATACAGAATGCAACACAATTGCAACTTCATTTCCAATTCCACGTACCTCGTTTTCATTCGCCAATAATATCTCTGAAGGGCCCACTACAACTTCACGGTTAATATTAGCTTCTTCGACACTCCAAGCACTCCAATGCGCCATTTTCTTGAAAACAAATGCTTCAACTTTGCCAAAATACCTTTCTCTTCTCGCTTCAGTTCTCACAAATAGCTAGGTTTAGGGTATGTTTCAGATTCGGGAAGGTAGAGTCGAGACTGGATCATTTTCTTGCAATGTTGCAATCTTGACTAAAGAAATTGCCTCGACGCCGCAAACCAGCGGCGTCCCTTGCCTGGAAGACACAAACCAGCGGCGTCCAGGCTTCCAGGCTTTTTCTTTTCCTCGGTTAACTTGAGTGTGATGTTGGATTTGTCAATTTCTCATACGTTAGTGGTTAACTTGTTAGCAAATATACCACAGTGGTTGACTTATCATTGACCGGAAACCACGATGGTTGATTTGTCATTTTCCCTATTTCATATTACCCCGATTTTAAATCCGATTCGTTTAAATGCCAACGAAAAAAAATGTTTTGTTGAGTCAAATTAACTTATCGAACGTTTTTGAAATCAAATCTCCACTCGGAAAACCCAATTTGATCGCTTTTCAGAAAAAAAAAGCACGCATCGCCATTACGTGACAAAACTAGTCAATTTTTCACCATTGACTGAAAATTAACGAAAAATTTACAAGTGGCATTTTAAAATCATTTAAAAATCTCAATTTTTACATGGCAGCTTCTAGAGGCAATGGCAGACGATCGTCCAGGGCTATCATATCGAATGAGGGACGTCTTTTATAGTGATTGATGGCTATGATTGAATTTGGCATCTTCTAGAGGCGATGGTGGATGAAAATCCATCGCCATTGGATCGAGCGAGGGATGTGACTTATCTAGATCGATGGCTAGGATTAACTCCAAATTATCTAGGTCACGTGCAAGGCAAAATCGTTTTTAAAACTCGCGAAGTCCCTCAATTATGATGGACGTCCCTCACCCAAAAACAGACATCCGTATACCATGACTATGTCGTTCTGCCCTCAATGGACGTCTCTCGTCTTAAGACGGCGTCATTTAGGCCATAATGGACATTTGTTTTAATATTAGGGACGTCCGTTTTCCTCTCGAATGTCATTCTCTGAACGCTAAACGACAGCGTTTTCCTCTCGACGGACGACCCAAATTTGCATTATAATTGCGAAGGGCGTCTCTTGCCCTACATATTGCAGAGAGGAATTTTGTCTTCCCCCGACCAACTCCCTGAGCACAATTGAAAGAACAACAAAGTTTTTTTAGTGTTGCACATCACATGGAGTCAAAGAGTGTTGCACCATCTATTGTTGAAGAATCCATTAATTGTGGAACGGAGGTGGACCCTATTTTAGTAGTAGAGACCGATGAGCATATTGGTTCTATCACGAACCTGGTATAGAGGTGCATTCAATCTTAGCATCTCTGGACTGGAGCTTTGTTCAATACGTGACTCAGATGATGATGATTAGGCAGAGAGTGTGCATCACCAACAAGATTGTTCGTCCTCGGAGCTCTGTTTAGGGAAGAAGCATAGTTCGTTGAAGGAAATTAGAGATGAAGTGATTGATTATGCTTTGAAAAATGGGCACGAGATAAAATTTTTCAAAAGCGAACGTCATCGATTGACTACTATGTTCAAGGATGGATGCAGTTGGTGGCTTCACACTTCAAAAATGAAAGGTGACCCTAACTTTCAAATTAAGAGCTATAATGAAGCACACACATGTGCCCGACAAATGGAAAGCCGACACGCTTCCTACAAATGGGTGGCAAACTAATATTTGGATAGGTTCAAAAGTCAATCGACATGGGACCTTCCTTCAATTATTGAGACAGTCAAAAAGGACTTTAATGTCAACATTATTCCGAGTCTTGCTAGAAGGGCCAGAAATTTAGCACTGAACCTGAACGAAGGGGATGGTGATGAACAATACAAGCGACTGTGGTCTTACGCAGAAGAGATTTGAAGATCCAATATCAACAGCACATTGTTGGTGGTGGTAGATATTATGGATCTGACGGCCCATCCAAGTCCAATATTTAAAAGAATGTACATGTGTTTGGATGCGTGCAAGAGAGGTCTAAAGGAGTTTGGTAGACCCGCTATTTGTTTATATGGCTATCACCTGAAGGGGTCGTGCCAAAGCCAGTTGCTCATAGCCTTCAGCATTGATGCCAATGATGGAATTTATCCAGTTCTTGTGGAACTTGTTGAATCAGAATGCAGAGACTCCTGGAGCTGGTTATTGTGTTGCTTGCTTTTGGACATAGACAGTGACATAGGCAGGGGATGGACATTTATTTCTGATCGACAGAAGGGGTTGGTGCCTACTATCGAACAATATGCGCCAGGAGCTGAGAATCATTTCTGCCTTAGACACTTGTATGTCAATTTTAAAAAATAATTTCTAGGCAATAAGTACAAAGATATCATGTAGAAAGCAGCTAGGGCCACAACATCATCGTAATTTCAGACAGAGATGAATAAACTACTTGCGCTCGACCAGTCAGCACACGCATATATGCAAAAAATTAACCCGAGGTGTTGGTCATAACATGGTATTAGTTTCGTCCCAAAGTGCGACATGGGCCTCAATAATTTGAGCGAGTGCTACAATGCCTGCCTCTTGCCAGCCCAAGACAAACCGATTCTCACTATGTTTGAGATTATTAGAACGGGCATAATGTATAGGATCGTTAAGAAATATAGCAAGATGGCTGAATCGTCCTAAGACCATAAAGAAGCTTGCCATTCTACAACTTGCAACTCGGAATTGGTGTCCAACATCTGCAGGAGCTAATTGGTTTTAGGTCAGTGACGGTAATGAACGGTACATAGTCGATCTGGACGTGAGCACCTTTAACTGTTACCAGTGGGAGCTGACTGGAATCTCATACATGCATGTCATTCTGTGCATGGATTTTATGAGGACTTCAACTGAGGATTATGTGTATGTATGGTATCATCGGGACACATTTATGAGGATGTACTCCCACTTTGCCAGACCTGTCAGTGGCCACCACATGTGGCATGAAATGAACCAGCCTCCAATTCTAGAAAGGGCATTTGCGACTTGATTTGTTTCTCCCCATTTATATTTGATGATATAAGGATAGTGCTCCAAAAACTCTACCCATTTGCCATGCCGGCGATTCAACTTCCCTTGGCTCCGAATATGTTTAAGGGCTTGATGGTCTAAATCGATAATAAACTCCTTGGATATTAGATAGTGCTGCCACACTTCAAGAGTTCGAATCACTGCATAAAACTCTTTATCATATGTTGAGTAGTTCAAAGTAGCTCCCTTTAGTTTTTCACTGAAATATGCAATCGGTTTGCCTTCTTGCATAAGAACAGCCTCAATTCCCAATCCAGAGGCATCACACTCTACCTTGAAGACTTTTGCGAAATCCGGCAACATTAATAAAAGAGCATGACATAACTTTTCTTTAATTGAATCAAAACTGGCTTGACAGGCCACAGACCATATAAATTCCTTCCCTTTTTTGGTGCAATCAATAATAGGGGCCATAATAGTGTTAAACCCCTTTATAAACTGCTGATAGAATGAGGCTAAGCTGTGGAAGCTCCTCCCTTCGGAGATGCTTCGGGGAGTTGGCCACTCCTCAATAGCTTTAATCTTGGCATCATCCACCTCCATACCTTCCTTAGTAATAATGAAACCCAAGAAGTACACATTTTCCTGAGCAAATGAACACTTCTTCAAATTACCGAAAAGTTATGGCACTCAGAGAGTTTCAAATAGTGTTCACAGGTGTTCTATATGTGTCAGCAGATCAAGATTGTAAACAAGAATATCGTCAAAATAAACGACGATAAACTTTCCCATGAAATCTCGCAGAAGATGGTGCATCACTCTCATGAAGGTACTTAGTGCATTACACAAACCGAAGGGTATAACCATCCACTCATAGAGACCATACTTTGTCTTGAAGGCCGTTTTCCATTCATCCTCTTCCCGCATCCGAATCTGATGATAACCACTTTTGAGATCAATCTTGGAGAAAATAGAAGCACCACTGAGCTCATCTAGCATATCTTCCAAACGGGGAATGGGAAACCGGTATTTGATTGTTATCTGATTAATAGCTCTACAATACACACACATACGCATAGAGCCATCATTTTTAGGAACTAACAATGAGGGAACGACACAAGGACTAAGCAATTCACGAATGTACCCCTTCTCAAGGAGCTCTGTGACTTGTCGATGTAATTCTTTAGATTCTTCAGGATTGAGTCTATAAGATGGCCGATTAGGCAAAGTGGCTCCAGATACAAGATCAATTTGGTGCTCAATGCCCCATAATGGTGGAAGGCCTTGGGGAAGTTCTTCAGGAAAAACATCTTCAAACTCTTGAATCACATGTAAAACCGAATCGGGTATAATTCACAATTCTTCCACTTTTTCCTTAAACATCATCAATACTAAAGGACCTCTTTGCAGCAAGGACCTCTTCAAATCATTTTTGGAAATGAATAATGTAGACTCGGCCTTTCCTTTCTTCATACACTCATAGTCTTGGGCTATTTGTTCGGGATAGAGAGGGGCTAGATTGACCGTTTTTCCATTTACCTTGAACGAGTAAAAATTTGTAAGGGCATCATGAATCACCTTTCAGTCGAATTGCCATGGCCTCCCTAGTAGTAAGTGGCTTGTACTCATCGGTACAACATCAAAGAAGACTTCATCTTCATATCCCCCAATAGAAAAAAACTAGCCGAGCTTGATTAGCAACTTTGATGGGATCTTTATCATTCAGCCAATTGGGCTTATAAGGATGACGGTGTGGCATTGTTTCTAAGCTCAATTTCTCAATAACCTCAAGAGATACAACATTGGTGCAACTTCCTCTATCTATAATCAAAGAACATAGCTTTCCTCTCACTTGACATCAGGTATGGAAAGTTGTCTCTCTTTAATCTTCTGCTCCTCGGGTGTGCATAGACATAGATCTCTTCGTAACAATTAGCAATGAGCCATCTTGTGCATAATAATTCTCTTCGGAGGGTTCTTCAATAGGGCAAGATTTCATATCATTCTCATCTTCATTGAAAATCTCTTCGATATCACCTCTTAGCACTATCACACACTTATTAGGGCATTGGGAAGCTATGTGACCAAGGTCAAGACATTTGAAACGCTTAATGTCTCTCGGCCTAGTTTTGGAGCCATCAACTATTGCTTTCTTCTCCTCACTACCCCTACCATCTTGTCCTTTAGTAGGGAGACTTTTCTCATCATGTTTAGGAGGTGGCCGAAGGGAGAGCTACTCTTTTGAAATGACCGATTGTGACTTTCTTTCAATTTCCTCTTTCTTTGTCTTTCTATCTTTAAAGTAAGTTGGACTACATCATCCATGGTGTCAAAAGGTTGGACAACTAAATCCCCAATTTCTCTTTGAAGTCCTTTGATAAAATGAGAAATGGTTTGCTCTTTAGGTTCCTCCATGGCACAACAGATCTTCAAGATCTCAAACTTGGTTAAGTAGTCTTCAACCGATTGGGATCCTTGCTTCAAATTTTGTAATTGAAGGAACAACTCTTGTTTGTAGTGGAGTGGCACAAATCTTTTTTGCATTAACGTCTTCATGGTCTTCCAACTTTTTACATCATCATAATCATCTCTTCTCCTTTATGCTTTTAAATCTTCCCACCAAAGAATTGCATATTCGGATAATTCCAAGGAGACCATTTGTAGTTTCACCTTCTCGGTTAAATCATAACACTCAAACACACGATCCACTTTGTCCATCCATTCTAAGAAATCACTACCATTATGAGAACCCTTGAAGGGTGATATTGTGGCCTTGACATGCCTCATATCATTCTTGCCAAAGGATTTTCTTCTTAGACTTAAGGATTCATCCCTCTCGGTTTCCTCTTCCTAATCTTCAAATACACTTTTACTTCGATCTCATGAATCCATAGAAGTACTCAATCTCCTCCTTGGCCTAGGAGTTCTTGGTTCCCTTACATAATCATTAGAGGGTCACTCTCGACCTTGTTGTAATTTTAGGAGCATGTCCCTCATTTCATCAAGTTGGCGTTGTAAATTGTTCTCAGTTTGACTTCGTTCCTTCTCAGGAGGTGGTGAGCTAGAGCTAGACATGGTCCCCTTACTTTGCTGGTAATTAGCACCACTTCTTGTACTCATTCTTAGCACAAAATAAGATAACAAAACTGAAGTAATGTGCCAAAAATGGCTCAGATACCATATGATAGATCCCAAGCCTCAAGATGACAGCACAATGCAACTAGTAATCAGCTAACTCAAAATCCAGGCACTGAAATTAGATTGAATAGAACTCAAGTTTCATACAGCTTCTTGACTCAAAATTTATAGGCCAGCTAGCACTTATGTAATATTAAAATACCTTCAAAAATCTCCTTCAAACTCATCATTTACGCGGAGTTATGCATGGAAAATGAATCTGCCCTAAAACAGACTCCTTTCAAGACAGACTAGCATCTTCCAATAACTTACGAATTCAAATCCAAACGACGTTAAAATTGTACCAAAATCTTCGTATTCCAAAAGGGATTACTCCATCAAAAATTCATATTCAAATTCGGAATAACCATAGAGTTACAGACAGAGGAACAAGCTGCTCGAAAAATTACAAATTCAACAACAGGTTGCGGACTTCCACTAAGACATGTACACTTCCAATATTTTGATTCCGAATCACCAACTTCGAATCAATATTTCACAATCTTAAAAGGGCCAATAATTCCAAAACAAAAAACACAGCAAGAACCTTTAAGGAAAACGGAAAGAAAAGGGAGCACCAAGTTGGTCCGCAAGCCCTTAAACGGTCGAGGGTTACGACTTGTTTTGGTCACTTCGATGAGTACCTCTCCACCTTTGCTTTTGCCACGATCTCCTAACTCCACATGCCAGGGACACCTCCACAAGATGATGTTGGTAGAGCTAGCAATGATCCTCCTCTCATAGATCGTACAAGAACAAAGAGGAAGAACTTTTTGGTGAGAGGGAATGCGATGAAGCAAACCGCGCACACCTATGGTTTGAGAGAATCCTTCTCACGGAGGTTGCAGCAGCAAAAATGAGTTCTAAACTGACATTAGGGTTACATTAGGGAAGGTTAAATACTTTCCTAATGAAAATAAAAAAGAAATTATAGAAACGCCCTTGAGTTCACAAAATTTAGGCATGAAGGCTCGGCTAACATGCTAGTCGAGCACCTCAAATCAAAACAATTCCAAACAACCAAAAATTAACCAAAATATAATCCAAGTGGTAGTAATCAATCCAACATAATCTAAGGCAATATGTCAAAGTGGAAATTAAACATAACTTCTTCTAATTGGCCTTATTGGACTTGGCCAAAGAGTGCTCATGAAAACCGAGGGAGGGAATTTCTAGCCGATTGGAAGTTGATGGACTCCAAGTGAGTACATGCCGAGGGGCTTCTTTATCTTTATGGAAGGGTTCCTCTTCAAGCTCTAATAACTTAGTATTCCCTACAAAATAGTAGCTTGTTAAATAAGTAATGAGCCTCTTGGCTCGGGATCGGGTGATGGGACCTTGGGGTGCATCACAACTGGTGAGTTGCGTGGGGCTACGCGGATAAGGTAGGTGGCATGCTAGGCGGAAGAATTGGGCGCGGTCGGGAGGGGCGCCAAGTGGAAGGCAGATGGGCGTGTGGATCATGTGCTGGAGACGGACGCGCTATCGGAAAGGCAGTTGGGCTGCGAATGATGTCTGGTCGGGCGATGCATGCATGGGCCATAGCCAGATGGGTCGCGGATGAGGAGCGCTTCGGAGTTTGCTGAGCCGTGATGAGAGGCGTTGGACGTAATGGACTGCTAGGCCTCACAAAGGAATCGAGTGCTGTCGGATAATGCGTGGGCGCTTGGGTGGGATGATATGCGAAGGATGTACGAGCGTGCAGACGGAATGGAAGCGAGGGGCATTGAATCGGGTGTGGGTTGCTTAGACGTTGGGTTAGCGCGTTGCGCGTGGGTGGGCGCAAGGTGCGTTAAGCACTTGGGTCGCACTGCTGGGCTACACGTTGGATGAGCACTGGGCTACGTGCTAGTTGTGCGCTGGGACGTAGGTGCTACGCACGCTATCTGGATGCACACTGCGCATGGCTAGAATTTTGGAAGATGTGCGTTGGACTCCTTCTTTGGTCCTTCAAATTAATAACAACTCTTTGCATCATTTGACTTGATTTTCCTCTATTAGTTCTTCTCCAATGCTCAGCAAAATCAATGTCTTTTGGCTCATGGATTGTAGACTCATTTTCTTGGATTTTTTCCACTAAAAGTTGTAAACTTTCTTTCATATTCTTGGATCTTGCTCTAGTCATTGGACTTCCAATGCCTCCTAATGAATCTTGGTCTTTGTAGGTTTTCTAAATCACATAATTCCTCCCTTTTTCGAGAAGAATTGTCCTCGAATCGCCTGCATCATACAAAGACAAGTTAGTAGCTTATAAAAAAACGAATTACTTTACCATAAATGCTTGGTAGGTCAATTCTAGAAGTGTTGTCATGGATGTGCTCCAAGGCTTGGAATGAACCATCTCCTCGTGGTTGCAACTTGTGTTTTCGTTGAAGGGAAAATTTTTCTTTCTTTTCGTAAGTCCATATCCAATTTCCAGGCTTGAAAATAAATAACACTCGTCCTTCATTTGCTTGCCTTGCATCATGTTTATTCTCTTTCTCAATGTTCTCCTTTACCTTCACATGTAATTTCCTAACAAATTCGATCTTTTTCCTTTCCTTCAAGATTAGCAAACTCACTAGTAGATAAAAGTAAAAAGTCTAAAGGAATTAAAAGATTAAATTCATAAATAATTTCAAATAGTGAGTAAGATATGATAGAATAAACAATCTTATTATATATAAAATTATCATGTGGTAAACACTTCTTCAAATCATCAAAATTGATTATCTCTTAAAGTAATGAAAACTAAATCCAAGTGTTCAATATGTGTTTCTACAATTTTGCTATAATATAAATTATCATCAAAGTATCTAATAGCAAATTTCCCAATAAAAGATTTGTTCACATAATTCATCCATATCATTATAGTACTAGAATAATTGAATAATCCATATGGCATTATCAACCACTCATATAGCATAACTAATCATTCATATAGTCCATGTTTAATTTCAAAAACAATTTTCCACTCATCACCTTTGTTTATTCAAATTTAATAATATCCATTGTTCAATTCAATCTTAGAAAACATGCATGCATGCTCCATATAGTTCATTTAAAATCTTAAAGATACCATTTTTCATATAGTTTATATAATTGCTAATTGGTAATTCATAAAGATTAAACTTAAGAACAATAAATGTATTTTTCTTAAATAGTAATCCTTTATGCCCATAAAAATCGACAAATGTAAATTTTTCATAAACAATCCAACATTTTTCATAAAAATCTACATATGCAACTTTGTCACAAACTATCCAAAATTTCCCATAAAAATCCACACATGCAATTTCTATCCAAAGTTTCCAATAAAAATCCACACATGTAAACTTTTCACAAACAATCCAAAATTTCCCATAAAAGTCTACATATGCAACTTTTTCAAAAACAATCCAAAATCTCCCAAAATCTAAGTCATTCTTATACAAATTTTTAATAAATTCAGATCTCAATAACTTAATTTGAAGGATAGTATGAAGTACATACATTCTGGACAATGTGTTGGCAACCACATACGAATTTCTTGTAATGAATGAAATATGGACACGTCTTGATGTACTCCATAAACGGATGTTTAATCCCCCCTTAGTGGTGTTATGCCCATTGGTAATTCCTTCAAATGTATGTCTTTATATTCCTGCAAAATACATGAAACATCTACTAGAAAAGAAGTAGTTAGAAATATACATTTTTACATAAAAGTAAATTCAACTTTCTACTTTCCTCTCTCTTTTTAATCACTCCATTTGTTTCTTCTTCCTTTTCTTCCTCGGTATTTTACCTCCTCTCCCACTATTTTTTTCTCATTTTCACTCTCAGTTTTTCTTCTCTCTTCTTCCAATTTCTTTTCTTCCTCTTTTCCTATTTTACTCACTTCACTCTTGGCTTTTCTCTCTATGGCTCTTTTGTCTCCTTTTCATATTCGTCTTTTTCCTTTTCAACTCTTTTTGTTTCTTCAACTTCCAAAGTTTGTTCAACTTCACCAAACTCATATTTCTTTTGTTTCTCTTTCAATTTGTTACCCCACTTTATCGCTCTCTTTTCCTTTAGCATCACTAACATCTTGTTTTTCCTTATCTTCCCTCTTTTCTCTCAACTTATCTTCTTTGTTGAAATTGATCCCTCGATTTACTTCATTCTGATCATCACACATCTCTTTAGAACTTGATGTTGAACTGGTGATTGGTTTCTCCTTCAAATAAGACTTATAAATATTCTCAAAATCACCTTGTATAACTCTATGCTCATTTTTGTCAAAATTGGATTCCCTTGCAAACGAAGAACATAAATTCTTCCGATTTATGATGTTTACTCCCTTTTACTTGAGTTGTCTTTCAACATTGATTGCCTTATGCACTATATCCTCTAACTGTATGTAATATTGCATCTTCACCACACTAGCTATTTCAAAATCTAAACCTTGTAAAAATCGTTTCTTGGTGGCCTCGGGATCCTCTTTAACATTCACTCTTGCCATGCAAATTTTAAACTCCTTATAATATTGTCCCACACTCTTGAAACCTTGATTTAAGCGCTGAAATTTCTGACATAATTCTCTAGAATAGTGTGAAGGAACAAACCTCTTTCTTATGATGTCTTTCATGTTTTCCCAAGTTCGAATTGGTGGTTCTCCATATCTCCTTTGATTCCTTAATAATTGTTCCCACCAAACGCTTGCGTAATCCATGAACTTTAAAGTGACCAACTTGACTTTCTTTTCTTCCGAGTAATCTTGGTGTTTAAATATGAGATTCACTTTTGCTCTCACTCTAGGTACGTCTTCGAATCACTTTTTCCTTGAAAAGGTGGTATGTTTACATTGATATTACCATCTACCCTATCCATACGGAAGTCTCTTCTCTTTTGGTTACTTACCTTTTCCTCCTCAAACTCATCTCTTTCAAAATTTCTCCTTTCTCGGCCATGTGTTGGAGTTGTTGTTTCAAAATGATACATCCTTAAAGTAAGGGCTTGGAATTGGTCTTGCATAGCCCCCATAAACATCTTCATAGCAACATTTGCTTCTTCTCCACTTCCACTCATAATTTTGGATCAAGAACAAACCAAACAAGAAAGTGTTAGAACAAAAATAATAATAAAGTATGGACCTTTACTCTCCCTCATGTGTTTCACTTGAACAACGATCACTCCGCTCGTGTTTACATTCAAATGGATTTTATAGAATGGTATAATTCTCTTACTTTTTACCACTTATTCTTCCCTTTTAGATATTTACGTAACCACTCAATCAAAGATAAGGAAAAATTTTCGACAAGCATAAACTGAAAAAAAATCAAAACTTTTTCAAACTTAAATCCAATTCTCCTTCAAATTTGATCAAAATCAAGCTACTCAAACTACTTATTGTGATTAAGTAGCTTAAGAAGCAAAATACCTTGAATTTAAATAAGGTATCAAGAACTTTCCCAAAGAATCCAGAAAAACTTGTAGAAATAGGTCATGTTTGGATATATGAATTGCAATTTTTGAGATGCATCCAATAGGTAATTTCAAATTTCAACAAGAGTGTTTTTGAATAAAAAGCTCACTTTTTTTTTAATAAAAAAAAAACTCACTTTTTTTTTATAGGTGATCGAAATGATCAAACCTTTTTCTTTGCTATTTTTGATAGATGATCGATAGGACCAAAACTTTGTTTTTGATTGATGATCGAAGGATCAATAATTTTTTATAGATGAATGAAAGGAATTTTTTTTTTTTGTTTTTGATATATGATCGAAAGGATCAAAAGAAAGATAACGAAAAATAAAGATAGCGCCTTGAATTTGATCGAGCCAATGCTTTGATACCAACTGATGCAAATCGGGGTATTAAAGAACTCTTGACCCTACAACAATGCAAAATATTACGGATCGTTTCACAAATCAAGAAAATAGCAACTTGACCCAAACCAAACCTATCGGCTAGAACCAAAGTTATCAAGAAGTGGAGTTTGACCCTAACCAAATTTGTTGGATGAATTAAAGCTATCAAAATGTTTGATTTTTCAAGTCACACTTGAAGAAAATTAAGTTCTTCGCAAAGAACCAAAGAGAATAATCTCTCACAAGCAAAAGTTCTAAAATTTAATTCATCAAAAGTTTTTTTTTTATGGTAGCACTCATGCACTTTTATAGCATAAAAATAAACTAAAACTAATCCTAATAAATAATTAAATTTAATCCTAAAATAAGATAAGATCTAACTAATCAATGATATATGCTTGGCATGTTCATGGGTTAAGACTTGCTTGGTTATGGGTCACACGCGTGAAGGCTGACAGAAAGGACGGTGCACGTGGACTTGCGGCTAGCCCGAACGGAAGGCAACTGGTGGGTTGCGTGGGGCTACGCGGATAAGGCAGGTGGAGAGCTAGGCAAAAGAATTGGGCACGGTCAGGAGGCGCGCCAGGTGGAAGGGAGGTGGGTACCCGGATCATGCGCTGGAGATGGGCGCGCTGTTAGAAAGGCAGATGGGCTGCGAATGATGTCTGGTCAGGCGGTGTGCATGGGCTACAGCCAGATAGGCAGTGGATGAGGCGCGCTTCGGAGTTCGCTAGGCCGTGATGAGGGGCACTGGACATAATGAATTGTTGGGCTTTTCGGAGGAATTTGGCACTGTCGAATGAAGCGTGTGCGGGCGAGCGCTCGAGTGGGATGGCCTGCGAAGAATGTGCAGGGCCGTCCGGTCCGCACGTGGCATATAGGTGAGCGAGGGGTGCGCTAAGCGCCTGGGCCACGCTACTGGGCTGTGCATTGGGCTACATGCTGGGGCGCGGGTGCTGCTCGCTTTGTCTGAATGTGCACTGCGCGCGGCTAGAATTTGGAAGATGCGCATTGCGCTCCTTCTTTGGTCCTTCGGATTAATAACAAGTCTTTGCATGCTTTGACTTGATTTTCCTCTATTAGTTCTTCTCCAATGCTTAGCAAATTCAATGTCTTTTGGCTCATGGATTGTAGACTCATTTTCTTGGATTTTTTCCACTAAAAGTTGTAAATTTTCTTTCATATTCTTTGATCTTGTTGTAGTCATTGGACCTCTAATGCCTCCTAATGAATCTTGGTATTTATAGGTTTTTTAGATCACATCAGAATTGTTTTATTGTCCATGGAAAAATTACAACTTGTCTGTGTTTTTTTCGAAGAAAACAATGAATAGATGTAGAGGAAGGTCATCTTTTCTAAGCAGAAAGACAACTTTTCTCTATGAAACGTTGTCTTTCCTCTACAAAAAGTTATCTTTTCGCAGCAACGAAAAGTTGTTTTTCCTCTACGGGAAGTCGTCTTTCCTCTGCCAAAAGTCGTCTTTCCTTAATAATATTTCAAGAACTCAAGCAAAAAAATAACGTTCCGCAGCGGAATGACAATGTTTTTTAACAGAAAATGTAACAATAATATTTACTGTGTTCATTTTTCATAATTCAGTGTTTAAGTTGTTAGCAAATATTGTTCAGTGGTTGACTTGTCATTGATTCCAAAGTATAGTGGTTATTTTGTTAATTTCCCATTTTTATAAGTTATTAACTGAAAAAGCATTTGTTTTTATTCTTTTTTGTTTATTTATCCTGTTTGACATTTAATTTCTCCCTTTTTTTTTGTAAGTTTTAAAAGACTAGTGGCTTCACGTGCAATGTTGTGTTACTATATATATATATATTGCCTATATTTTTAAAAATAATTTTGAGATTATTCACAATGTAATTACAATTCTATTTTACATGTGGATAAAAATGTTTGGATTTAAATAAAACATAGCTAATTGTGTTACTTCTCTAGAACAGAAAATATTTAAAATTCAAAATGTTTCGATTATTTGTCAAAGTGAATATTTCGATTGAGAAAAAGAAACTCAAGAAACTCGGTCTAGGTGGAATCAATAGAGCATTTATTGGAAAATATAAGATTACTGTATATCTGAATACAATTAGGTTTATTCAAAAATGACAAAATAGGTCTTACATTGTAGTGAAACATAACTTTTAATTATGAAAAAAACTTTTGAAATGCAGAAACAACAAACACAATCAGTAAATTCAACAAAGTTGACAAAACAAATTATTCTGCATCATCAGTCAAACAAAATGTCCTCAATTCACCTTTCGAGGAGCAAAATATGTCGTTTTTTTGTAGGAAACTTCAATTCAGCTTCTCATCAACTTATACTTTTCTAACACATCAATTCATGATCATCTTTAACACAAGAAAGAACTATGGTTTTGACCTCTAAGTTGACCTTCTTGCCTCATCTTTTGTATCTTATAGATATAATCCCTAATAATATTATGTTCTTGTGGATTGAAAATGCCAGTGTGAAGCTCAAACCCTTTGAAGAATATTAGTTGATCTTCTATTTACTTGCTCCATATTAGTAAACTCTTTCATGCCAACTCTTGAAAACCTAGTACGCTCTTTTTCTTCTTCATTGAATCCATCGGTCAACAAGAAATCAAAATCCATTTGGTCCATCACATCAAATTCATCTGATATTCTTCTAGATGAGTGACTATGTTCATAATATTCATTAGAATTAAATGAAAATGAGCTTCATGTTTCCGCAGAAGGAGACTTTTTGGCTTTTTTTTCTTTGAATGTTTGCTCACACATTTTTGTTGCACCTTGAGAACTTAAAAGATGACTATTCTTCTGCAAGGCATAGATTTCTCATTTCCTTTTGTAGTTAGCAGCTCTCAGACTCAGTTTGTTGCGAATACCATGAAAATCTCTTAGACATCTAAAAATAAAAAATAATTCTATAATTTTTAAGCCTACTATTGTGAATCATCAACGTTTTTGAAGAGACGAAATTTAAGAAATTGAATATCTAAGAAAATGTGCATTTGAAATAAATGAATACTTATAAATATAAAATAACAGAATGAAATTAGTTTACTTATATTCAAAGTAAACATTAACATAAAGTCGACAATTTACAACAACAAAATACAAATGTAACTAATCTCCAAAATAAAAGTATCAACTATATGTTATTTCAAATTTAAAAATGTAATTATAAAAAAAGACCCCCTTTAACAATGAGATCAGTGACACATTGACCATAAACTATTTTTGTGAATAAAACAGCCCCTAAAATATTATCAATTAACAAAATAACCCTTCCGGTCTAATTTTTTTTAAAAAAATTGAGTTCCGAGCACTTGCGTCAACCCCGAGGACGTCCATGGCGAGCGCCCTCACTTAAATGGTGGGTTCCCACAAAGGTCACCTATAAAATAAGTTGTATCTCCTTTCTGAATGCATGTGTTTAAACACTAGGTGCCCACGACATCACCTATATAAAAGAGGCAGACGGTCGAACATAAATAGCAAGCGACTCTGACATCACATATATAAAAGATCGGAAGCCCTATGTGTGAATCCACATGAACCTTAGCTGTGATGATCTGGATTAGAATTAACCATAATAATCATATTTACCGGAATTAAAATATGATTAAGTATGAAATGACTTTGAGGAGGAAATTGATCAATCAATTGAGGACACTTTTTACACTAAAAATAAGTATAATAGTAGATACCTTACATTATAAAATGGTAATGAAATTGAATCAATTGATTGTATGCTCATTAATAAATGAATTTTGCATAGAAGTGAATGGATGTATTATATTTGAGTATAATCACTGTTTGAGGTTAATTGAAGAGATTATTGTGATTAGCAATTCAAACCATTTGAAGATTATAAATTAAACACATAAATGAAGTGTATGGATTTAGATTGAAGGGATCGATGGAGAGGTCGAGTAGCTCGACCGAAATATGGGTCTGAAGCGAAATCCTTTGAGACCGGTCAACTGTGCGGTCTACTGTTCCTGTCGACCGGAACCACGCTGTTCTGCGAAAAAGCTATTTTTTTGTCGTGACCATTTGTGTGATTCTCCCGATAATTTTTCCTCAATTCTCCAAAACCATAACATAATCCACGTGGCAATTGTCAATTGGACCACCTCAACGTAGTTGGTGGAACGTCCATCATCCGTGAAGCTTCTCCAGGAAGCTTTCTCTTCTGCATTATAAGGAGACAGAGTCTGGGAAGGATTTCAAAAAGGGAGAAGAGAGAAAGAGAAGGCGTGAGAGAAGAGAGAATGTGAGAGAAAAAGAGAACGAAGAGGAGTGTTGCGTGACTTTGGCTATTGAGGTGAAGTGATTGCTGTTGTTGGAGAGGAGGAGTTCAGCTGAAGAAATCTCCAATGTGAGGTAAGAAGTAACGGTCGTGGCCAGAGGAGGCCTACACCACAAGTGGTCTGTTTCTGGGTTGAACTGCCTTCTGTGAATGGTTTAATTTTTGGTCTCTGTTAGATTTAACTTCCTGCCATTTAATACATGTAGGTTGAACTCTCTGTTAATTTATGCATAAACTATAACTTGTTGTATAATGGTCTCTGTGCTCTCTGCATTCTCTGTGTTGGATAGTGGTCTCTGTGTTCTCTGTGGTTGGGTAGACATCCTGTTACTTTGGGTTAGATAAATTCTGATTAGTGATGAGTGCTTCGATGCATGCCTCTGGTGAGTTTAAATTCCATACATTATTACTCTGTTGGTCATTGATGCATGGTATTTCGTTTTGATGGCATGAGATGCTATAGTTCTGCTTTGTACTTGGTGATTAACTTTGGTCATTAGCTTTGGTTATTGGCTGATAGGATCTATGTAATTATTCTATTATTGTTAACATGGAAGAGAATTAAAGATAAAATGGTACAAAAATGACAAAAAATGATGATGCTCTGCACGTTTTCTTGAGTTTATTACATGGTATTGCTAATTAGTTACGAATCTATTACCATGCCATTGACTTGTGGCTTGAGCTACTTTGCTATATTGTTATGATTATTGCATTACATTGACATGCATCATGATAGAAACCCTAGGAATGTCATGGTTGACATGTACATGCCTTACATGGGAGATACCAGATTTAAATGAATGTAATGGGAATTGGAGGTTGGGGAGAGTAGTGACGATGATGCCTGGAGACTACATGAAGATGTATCCCTCCCATGTAGGGTTGGGTGACCTCTTCAGTTAGGCTACACCCTGAGGATGTATCTATTCTTCTTATGAGAAAGGCCTCCAGTGTCCTAGTTTAATGATATGAAACTGTGAGTAAAAGACAGATTGGATGAATTCTTTTCTAACATAATCAGACATATGCATGCATCATACTGCATCTTACTTCTTACTGAGCGCTAGGCTCACTGTTTACTTGTGTGTGTAGGTGATGATGTACAGGATACATATTATATACCTGAGGAGGGAGCGGTTCCCGATAAGCACTTGGTTTATCCAGCAAATTTGACTAGAGAGTTATGGCTCACGAAAGAGAAAATGAGGATTTTGGGAATAGTTAACAATTTTTTTTGGAAACATGATAAATGTTTAAATATTTTGCTGAACAATGGACTCTGATTTTAAAGTTTAAAATCATGTTTTGAAATTTATAGTTTCCGCTCTATTTACTATGATTGGTTTCCTCTCGTTCAGCTATGGTCGACTTATACTCCGTGTTTTGCTTTTCTTGAATCTTCTAAGTCCCCATCATCAATATATAAGTTACATGGACTTAGGCAAATACGTTAGTAAACATTAATACTTGTATTAAGGCTATTTCGGATGAATAATAGTAACATATTTACTTGATTCAACACATCCATATTAAACAACTTATTAAACACTTAAACAATCATCATCAAAACAAATAGTTTAATGTTTATTAGGCTAACTGAAAGAAGCGAAGAACATATCAATAGAAGAAGAGTTGGTCATTGCGTTGCCCGTTAGGGGACTGAAACTTGGGAGGAGGAAAAAGACTAGAAGTGAAGAACGCCAAAACGATCATATTACTGGTTGGGCAATTGTCACTGTGTCACATGACCGTTAGGATTTGGGCAATTGTCACTATGTCACGTGATTGTTGGGATTATTTGATGGCCGTAAGGTCCTTGGATGACGAGATCAGAAGTCCTTCATCACTGAAGGACATCTGACACTAGGTGAAGGACTAAGATCGACGACTATGGATGGTTATGATGAGAAAATGGGGAGTCTAAAGGACACTGGCAGATGAAAAGATGATCGTTGGATGAGAGAGCGTGTAATACCTTGAAAATATATTTCTTTTTTGATAATGTATTAAATCTAGATGATTTTAATATGTGAATAGTGTATCACATTATGCGATGGTACGTGTCAATTATGCTCACAAAAGTACAGTGTTATTATTGGAAAATAAGTTAAGTGTGGAAATTAAGGAAAATGCATAACAGTGGAGTTTCAGACGCCTAGGCGGACGACGCGAACGAAGAGGGCTCGCATCCGCATTGAATCTGTACAACTCTGGCACAATTTGGACGACTTGCGGATGAAGCGGACGAAGAGGATTTGCGTCCGCATTGAATCTGTACAACTTTGGGACAATTCGGACGACTTGCGGACGAAACGAACGAACAGGACATGCATCCGCATTGAATCTGTCCATACTCTGGGCACATTCGGACGGTAGCGGACGATGAAGGATAGCGTCCGATTTGAATCTGTATTGAACTTGGACTCCATTCAGACGAACTAGCGGACGACGTTAGGACGAGGGATCTTATCAGAATTGGGCTTACGGACGGTGCGGACGAATTGTTGGGATGCGTTTCCTCGTCCCAACCTGACATTTGGACTGGTGCGGACACGACTGCGGAGAACTCGACTTGTCTGAATCATCGGGAATTTCTGAGAAACCTATTTAAATTTCTTCTCTTTCTTCCGATTTCTTGCCACACGCAACAAAGTCTTACCCTCTCAGTCTCCTGCAGCAACGTCCCTTCCCCTCTAGAAGTGTGGAGGACTTTCCACTTAGCGATTTCCCATTGGACCCTCTTCCCTTGAGATGGGTGTTGGTCTTGAAACCTTATCCTCTGCAACTGCTAGCTCTCTTGCCTCCTCCGTCTATATAAGGTAAGGCTCCTCTTTGTGTCTGTTCTGGGTAGACGATGAAGTGTTGTGAGTGCCTTGTCGAGTGCTTTGTGAACGTGGTGTGAGTTGAGTGTAAAAGAAGAGCATTGTGAGTATGAAGGGTAGTTGGACAACCATTTCTCTGAAGGGATTCCCGTGAAGAACTTTCCGCTGTGAAGGTAAGAGCTAATCTTGGGATTGTTGGTTTGATTATGTTCCCGATTTAGATTGAACTAATATTGAACATTGAATCTAAATACTATCTTTGCATAGGCATTATTGGATGTTTGAGAAGTTAGAGACATTGGCTGTTGATTGTTGGCTTTCGCTATGTTCTGCTTGAGTTTTAGCTACTGGAAAAGCTTAAGGTAAGAATTTAGAATTATGGTTGGCCAAAGGAGGCCCTACATTACGGGTTTTGAATGATTTGATATGCTGTGAACTGTTTTGTGTGAATGACAAGTTTTGTCAAATGGCTTGGATTCTGAATCTGGTTGTTTCTAGTTGTTCTGTCAACACTTGGATTTTGTATTAGGCATGAGTAATAGAAATAGATGTTATGACAACCTAGACTAGGACTGTTGGTTGCTGGAGTTTAACGCCAAGTTTTGTTAATTTTAGAGTTCTATAATCTGTTGTTTTGTGATTGACAGTATGCATGAAACTCTGAAGGATTGTGTAATTAGTTGATAATATGAAGATGATAACTTGTTGCTTTTATTGATTGATAGAAAGCATGAAAAATCTAAAGCTTAATCAGTTAAGAAAATGGACAGTCGATGTTGTCAATTTGTCATGAAATCGTTGTTGTGGTGTAATTGATTGATAATCGGAAGATGATAACTTGTTGCTTTTATTGATTGATAGAAAGCATGAAAAATCTAAAGCTTAATTAGTTAAGAAAATGGACAGTCAATGTTGTCAATTTGTCATGAAATCGTTGCTATGAACTATCACTCTATTGTACGATTGTTATTGCTGCCATCGTAATAAGTTATTCATCGAAATCTCTTACTAGAATATGAATGGAACACATGTTGGAACGATATGAATCTGTAAAACGCGAACCCATTAATTCGAGTGTTTTATGTGTACAAGATAGCTGAAAACGGAGATAGTTAAACTCTTTTCTTGGAATTGATCTGAATGTGTTTTCCTTGCTCCTAATGGTTGGTTAAATTGAATAGTATCTTTGAATCGAACTTCTAATTGTAAACTATATTTGGAATGTCCACGCTTCTCTTGTGTGTTATTCTCGGTTTTATTTCATGGCATTTATGCATCACCCTAGGATTTATGAAACTGTTCACATGCTGTAAGTCATCCTAATATACGTAAATAGACATGTGGGGGTTCGGGAGAATTGGGAATGGTTGTCATGGTGACACCCCTATTGGAATGCCTACTCTCAATTAGGGAGCGTGAGGTACGGTTAAGCCACGGAAATTTTAAGATTCTCAATTCTCTTGTACTGAAATCTCCAATGCCTTCAACAATACGACTGAGTATGGCTCGTGGTGATACCCCGATTGGCGTGGTTCCTAGTCGGAAACACAGGTTAAGCCACGAGATCAATTGACTTACCCATCGCCCCAAACTAACAGATGAGATACGGATCTCCTCTGTAATGCATCGAGTGAACATGCATCATATGCATTGCATTTTAAATTCTGCTTATTGCTAGGCATTAGGCTAATTGTTTTCCCCGTAATGTAGGTGAATATTTTTTATTGAAGATTTTGTACCAGTGGAAAAGGAGGCGTTCCAAGATGACCCCTCGTGTGATCAGCCGATTTGACCTGTTGAGTGTGGTCTGCATAAATTGGGATTGTTGGTATTTTGAGAGAGGGGTGTTTTGGTAATTTATTACTATTAATGTTTTGAACGTTATAAACCTTGTAGTAAGGGACTTTGGGGATTTCGTTAAAATAGTTGGAACTATATTTTGAACTCTTATTATTATTCCGCATTATTTACTCTGATTTCATTTCCTTTTAAAAACAGATTTCAAATGTTAAATAAATGAAGCGAAAAATTTTATGACGTATTTCTAAAACGAGAAAATGCTTTTAAATTAACGGGCGTTACAGAGCGCCAAACAGACGAATTGATGGCCGTTGGATGAAGAGAACAGACATCCTTTATAATTGAAGGATGTCCGAAGCTGGGTGATGGAAATGGAATTAAGAGGAGGGGTATCCATTATCCAAAGGACACTGGCAGTCTACAGATGAAAGGATGGCTGTTGAATGAGACAGCGCCAAGCGAACAAATTGATAGCCATTGGATGAAAAGAACATACATCCTTTATCACTGAAAGACGTCCGAAGCTGGGTGATGGAGATGGATATCCTTTAGTGATAAAGGACATCTGACCTCGTCATCATCCAACAACCATCATTGATAAGGAATTTGTCAACTTTCTCATCCAACAGTCAATTTTATATTTCTTTCTATGGTGGGCTCGGCAAGTTTGGCCCGACTGAGCTGAGCGAGCCCTTTCTCTTGGCCCAGTCTTAGGTGGGCTCGCAATCTTAAATTTCGGGCTCGGCTCACCCCTTGGGACTGTGCCAGGTTCGACTCACTAATGTAGCAAGCCAAGCGGGCGAGCTAACACACAAACTAGTGCTAGATACATGCAAGTCGTGTCCACATTTGTAACACCCCAAATTCTACTTTCCTAAAATTTCAAAATCCTAAAATTTTTCCCCAAATTGATTGAATTTAGGTCAAATTAGTTTAGTCAAAAACCTAATTTCAATTTTAGGAATTTCTTAAAATCTTCAGAGTCATTAATTAAGCGGAAGAAAATCTAACATTTATGTAGAAATATTTAATTTAAACTCTTAATCAAATATTAATTAAATTTAACGATGAAAATACATAAATACCATTTAATAATTTCTACAAACAAAACATTAAAGATCAAAATATGATTTATGAAAGTACTAACTGAAATAAAATTTTCAACAATATTCTAAAAATTTCAAATAGTCTTTACTCATTTAAAACGATATTTAAACAATTAAAATCACTCATTTAATCTGACTATATCATCATCTATATGCTTGTTGCCTCTGGAATATTCTCAATCAGCCCAAATTCTTCTTCTGTTAAAAACTCACCTACATCATAAAAGTAAGTAGTGAGCTTATAAACTCAATAAGTAAAAATATATGCATAATTAAATAATTTTCATGCGTTACCGAATTTCCATACTTAAAGTTACATACTGGTTGGAATTCATTTTTCAGCCTTACCAAGCTTCAAGCTTTCAGTAGCTATCGCAATGTTTCATGCATTTAGGCTTTCATTAGTCATCTCAAAGTTTTGCGTTTAGACTTTCATTAGCCGTCTCAAAGTTTTGATTTCAGGCTTTCAGAGAACCAGCGGTTTCTACTCTCATAAGGTCTCATCGACCATCACAACATGTTTTCCGTCAATTCCATCAGATTTGTACACATACAAGATGTCCTATAAATTTTATATTTATTTATTCGTAGTTCAATATCCAATCATGCTTTCACAATTCAAAATATTAAGATCAAAAGAATAACATAAATTTGTAAAATAATAATATCCTTTGTGATGTAGGGCCAATTGCCAAAATGTTGAAAACCAATATCTTTACTTACTTGAATTCCGAGATCGTAGTGCGTAAAGGATTTGGGTATATCTGACTCTTTGAATGAATTAGCCTACTGGAAGGATTTATCAATTAATTTCTAAATAAAAATTTAAAATAATCCAATAAGGAAAATTGGACAGAAATTTGTTACCGATAAAATTTTCAAACGGTTCGAAGATAAATTCAGTCTGGGTTGGTTCAATAAATTGGACAGAATCGGTTTGATTTGGTCTGACCGGTTCAGATTGATTGTACAGGACTGGTTTGGTTTGGTTGAGCTGGACCGATTCGGTTCGATTGGGTTGGGCCGGTTCAGTTCACTTAAAAAAAACTAGTTCTTTCTTTCTTTTCTAGCGAACCGCTTCTTCTTCTTCTTCTTCTTCGCGTAGACTGTTCCTTCGCAAGCAGTCTCTTCGTGCTCGATCCTTCATGAGAAAAATGAAGTTCTGAGCTTTTTCGTTGGTAGGGGTCCTTGGCAGAGGAGTTTCGGCTGGTAGGGGCGGAACTCGACGATGGCTGGGCTAGGCTAGGGTTTGACCGATGAGGAAAGTGTTAAGCAAAAACCACCTAAATCAATTATGCGGAATATGGCTTTTCCAATATTTAGTACCTGATTCAAATCACAAATAAAAACTGAGTGCATACGCAATAACAGTCGAGTGATAATCAAGACAAATGAACCAAATCAACGCACACAAATTGTTAGCGTGGAAAACCCCAAATTGGGGAAAAACCACGAGACTCGATTAGGCCGCTTAAAACTTCCACTATCAACAATAATAATGGGTACAACCAAGTCTCAGTACAGCACAATCATCATCACAAAGATGGAATCAAGAGAGTAACAAAGAACAAAAGAATCTCACAATGGAATACCTAGATTTCTCTTGTTCATTTTTATCCAATCAGATAGACTTACAGAGCTCAAAAAACAGATCTACACTGTTCAGATTGATGCCCAAGAAGTCACGAACCCGCTGTCAAAGTTTCACGCCGATCCAACGATCCAAACTTCGGCAAATTGAACTTTTCTGAGACTGCCTAGCTAAAATCTGAAAACTGCCCCTTTCTCTCTCTCTCTCTCCTTCTTGCTGCTATTACTTTTAGGGTTCTCACACACCTCCTTTTATTTTCCTCTTCTTCTAATATTGGGCATGGGGCCTTATTTGTCCACCCCACTATTGGGTTGAACATAACAAACTCTCCCTTCGACTCAAAAGGTGGGCTCTAACAAGCCCGCTCTTCGTCGACAAGCCTCAAGCTTTTCCTTTGGTAAAGCCTTTGTCAACATATCGGATCCGTTTTCACTAGTGTGAACTTTCGCCAAGTGCAACTGCTTTATTTCAAGCACGTCTTGAATCCAATGATACCTCACATCAATGTGTTTTGATCTCGAATAAAATGATGAGTTTTTAGACAGATGTATAGCACTCAGACTATCACTGAATACAACATATTTCTCCTGGTTGTAGCCCAAAAGGCCTGGGATCGTGGGTGTTCCAGGATGAGACTGGGTGTCAAAAAGGCGTGGGAACGTATGTAGAAAAGAAAAGAAAAGAAAAAACAGAAACAGAAAACGAAAATGGAAATGAAAACGGAAAACGATATACAGATTTGAAAAGCTGCGTGGCATGTGCATAGTTTATTTTATATCACTTATTGAGCGTTAGGCTCATTAGTTAAGCCTTGTGATGTAGGTACACACATGAGAACAAATGAATAGGTTAAAGTATAGTTGATAAAGGATTTGCATGCGCAAATCTTGTGGTTGGCCAGACTAAAGGATTTAAAAAAGAGAGAGTTTGTAAAAGATTTTATAAAGTGATTTAATTGTAAAAGATAAGACTTTTTATTTATTTATGCTAATAATTTTATTTACAAGTTGGTATCAGAGCAACTATAGCGAGTTTTGTATAAAAAAGAGAATTATGGATTACCTAAATAATTTTACTGCAACATCACGACAACATTTAGTGTAAATTCATATAAAAGGAGAAATCAAATCTGAGCCGTGTTTTCATCTTGTAATACCTTATTTGATTTGTTCTTTGTTCAATTTAATTTCCAAGTTATTTATCTCTTAATTAATTTGCATTACTCCAAAATTTTTGTTTTTAATTATTCTTGTTTTTCTAAGATTTGAAGTATGATAATTTTGTTTGTGGGATTCGATACTCTTTTTATCATATATTATTTGAATGTAACACATGCAATTACATAGTGTTAGAGTTTTGCATGACATAGAAGAAATCTAAAATAAGCAACAAATAAATTAGCAGAACTTCCAATCCACACTTTGTAGGCTTTACAAAAAAAACATTTCTTCGTAAAAAAAAGGTTTCATTTCTCTTTTTTCAAATAGCAAACCAAGCAATCACTCACCTTGAAACCTTCACCAGAATTTTATCTGAAGGCAGCCCAGCAAAGCAATACGAAGCATGTTGCGTCAAAGGTCCCTGTAAGGGTTTGTGATGGCGCAGACATCCTTCCATCGATGCAGGGGAGAAGATACAGGTCTAGAAGTTCCGTCAACGAATTTATTCCTTCTGTCCTGCAGGAACATTATTCAATTTCGCAGTAAATCCAATGGAAAAGAATGGACCACATATACCGTAGGGAGACACAACGTCTGCAAGGAGGATTTTATTGGTTAATGGAAAAGATGAATCCTCTAATTATCACAAGTGGAAGAGGATTGAAAGGATAAATTGGTAAACTACTATCAACAACTTGTGAAATGCAAAATACGTGGCAAAAAAGAATAACAAATGGGCATATAGGAAATAACAAATTTTATGATTAAATAAATCAATATTAGAAAATTAAAAAAAAAAAAAAGAAAATGACAAATCAACAATTGTACTTTGAAATCAATGACAAATCAATCACTAAACTATTTTTACTAATAAATTAATTATGAATTATAGAAAAAAGACACTATAAACATCGCTGTCATGTTTGCCGTTAAACGTATTGATTTCGTTATGCGGCGAATCGAACATGTATTGATTTCAATCCACCGTAGAACAGTATTTTAAAAAATAATGTTGTAACATCAATGTTCCGATGTGGATGGAGACATTTTCCGCCACGGATTGACCATGATCCTCCTTGGATTGACCACGATTTGCTGCAGATTGACCACGATCCGTCGCAGATTGATAACGATTCGTTGCGGATCATCGTGCCTCGTCCTAGAGAAACGGTGAATCTTTGCAGATTGATAATTCTCTCCATTTTCAATGGTTTTGGATGCTTGAAAACTCGTTTTCCATCGTCTTTTCGTGATGCACAAGTGGAAAATATCTGTGCAGTCATCCAGTGCTTATCAGAGCAAATTCGAGGAGGAAAAAAATTAGATTGTCTACTCGAAGACTTTGGAAGGCTATAACTTTATGCTCAGTTGACCAATTAGGATGACTTTTTTTTTTTAATTTCGAATATCTTTTCAAGAAATAGAAACGTTTTGTGAAAGATATGCAATCTCAGCATATACAATAATATGTTCACCTCCGCTCTTCTCTCCCATTTGCCCAGATTTCGCAACATCTTGCTTAACCATGAAAATGCTATCGACACCATGATACAACTTCATTTTTGGAGACGTGTCGCCCATGTGTATTAGGAGAAGATCAACGTGACTTATGCAAAAAACGCTAGCTGCAGCAATGACAAATTGTAACACCCCGAATTTTTATATCAGGGTATTACCTAGGACATAATCGGAGCGTTAAGTCAAGGGGGTAGTCCCGATAACGTTTTCCCCGTATACGTGAGGTAATTGAATGTCAGGTGGAGTAGGATATTACGTTGTGTATTTATACATGTTAAATCGTGACGTATATTTATGGGCATGATGTTATGGGACGGATTTTAGGAAGGGAAAATGTGTTAAAGTGCTGGACTAGGCATTTTCTGGCACCTGCAAATGACCCGCGGACGGCGTTCCTCGCCCGCAAACGTATGGGACGCTATCCCAGCACTTTGGAATGACTTTTGCGGACGTTGTCTCACGTCCCAAGTAACCCTTGTATCTAACTCGACCTTTCAGATGAGTCTGGACGTATGCGGATGCGGGTGGCTTCGTCCGCATTGAATCTGTCCGAATCCTAGACAGTTCTGGACGAGTCCAGATGAATGCGGACATGAGTAGTTCGCATCCGAATTGAATTTGTCCAATTTCTAGATACATTCGGATGCATACGAAAGACATTTCTCGTCCGAAGGCACAAATCTGCCTTCAGTATTTTACTCTTGCGGACAAAGGCGGACGAGACCATCACGTCCGCACTCGTTTGAACTAGCCCAGACCTACGATTAAATTAGGGATTTAAAATTTGATTCCTTGATATGTAGTTATTTACTTCATACGATTTCTAATCCATCCCCTACCTCCCCCCCCAACGGGTACGAATTACCTCTCGTCCTTATGGTATAAACCATTTCTTCCGTGGTTTTTCCCTTCATTTTTGGTTCCTTCCTTCCTTCTTGGGAGAACAAGAGTCGGAGAGCTCTCCCCTGTGAGCTCGTGTGTGAAGAGTGAAAGAGCTGTGGAGCTTGGAGCTACTGTGGAGCTTGAAGCTGAACGTGGAGCTACTGTGGGCTGGAGTTATTGTCCTTATTTTGTGTCTTCGTTAGTGGTAAGGAAATGGGTGAGTGTTGGTTAGTGGAGGCCCTACCCACGAGTAGAGTGCATGAGTTTTATGTTAGTTCTCTGAAATGCTTACTGCTAGTTGCTGTTAGTTGGTTTCTAGTTGATAGTTCCTTGGATGATTACTTGCTATATTTTCCTTGTTGATATTGCGTTGATACTCTGTAGGTGATTCCCTTATTGTTAGTGTTGTGACTAAATGCTTCATTTGTTGATAGTATAGATTTGTAGCACTCTGTAGATTTTGGTTAAGCTCCGCGATATTTCCCTTTTGTTGAACTGCTTTGTTTTAGTGACTGTGCTATGATTCAAATGCCTTGTTGATAATGAGAGACTGAATGCAAAAAGGTGATGAATGGTTGATGCGTGGAATGAGGAATGCTTACTGTCTATGTACTTGCTGTTTAATTAAATACCTCTGTGGTTATTTCCTTACCCATATATTTCTCTACTGCCCTTATTCTGCAGGTTAATACCTTTGTGTAAATACTTGTATTGACAAACTAAGATATTAAAAGTAACTAAGCATGTTTAATTGAGCATGTAAGTAACTAGAGTAATTAACAACTAGAATTGAACATGTTAATTCATTAGGATAACTAATTAGAATTTGTAATTGAAATCTTTACTAGAGCATGCTTAATATGTCTAATTAATTGAATTACAATAACCAACCAATTAACGATAACTAAGTACGCTTGATTTACTAGAATAAAAGCATGTAATCTGAGCATGTAATTAACTAGGCATGTAATTAATTAGTAGCATGTTAACTAACTTGTAATTATCATGTAATTAGAATAGCATGTTAACTTTCCTTTGTTAGAATAGCATGTCGATGAGGAGCATGTAATTTACTTTGTAACAATGAACTATTAATTGGAAATTTAGCAAGTTTAATCGTTACTTAAGTAGAGTAATTAGCCTAATTGAAAGTTGAGCATGCTAATTAATTTCATTAATTAACTAGTCGTTAAATAACTAATTCGGCAATATTTAACTAGTTGTTAATTAATAACTAATCATTGAGCATGTAAATTGACTAATAATTAACTAGAATAACAAGCGTAATCTTTCTTTGAGCATGTTAATTTCTGTATTCTCTCGCTATTTGACTTCATTATGTGTTTTGTTGTTATAATTCAATATCATAATTGTTCTTCGTTATGCTCTTTAAATTTCTGCAATTCAATTATTGATTGCTTCCATTTCCATGCGCAATTTCAATTACAGTCACTTTCAATTACTTTCTTTTATTGGCCCACTTCAATTATTGTTAATGATACGTTATAAAGCATCATGCATCATGTTAGGTTGAGAATGTATGGTCATGCATCATGTTAATAGAAACCAATAGGGAGTGCCACCTTTGTGGTGGTACTCACACATGCATTATGTGAGATAAAACATTAGGAAAATGAAGGAAATAAGGAGTTGGGGGGCTGTACATGGGTAGCGGGTCTAGTCTGCACTAGACCAACGCCCCCAACCATGACGGGAATGGGAACCTAGTGCAAGTAAAAGGTTAGATCCGACCAACTATCCCATTTCAAAGGAAAATCCTCCAATCTCCCGCTCGATGTACGAGTAACGAACAAATGAACCCATGTAAAAGTAATAAACAAACGACTGACGTAATGAAAGGATTGGTTTGGGTGGCTCCCATTCCAAAAAGGACTAAAGAGAGGCATTTCATAATTGCATTAAACCCTTTTCCTTACTAAACCCTCAGGCTTACAGTTTACTTGTGGTGTAGGTACTTGTATGCGAAAACGACGAACAGATAATGAACAACACATAATAAATCTAGGACGAAGGATTTGCACACGCGAGACTCGTGGCTGGCCAGGCTAAGGAGAGAGAAGAGAGCCCGGTTGCAGTTAAATTGTAATTTAATTGTTTAGTTCTTCTTTTATGCTTCCGCTATGTTTTAACTAATTGATTTTATAACGCTTCCGCATTTTATTAATTGGAAATTTATAATGAGTTTAACGAAGGGTTAGTAGTGGTCCAGTTTAGTGTTGCGCTCTGATTTTTTTTGAAAATGAGGTGTTTGGTTGTTTTAATGAAGTTTTAAAATTTCTGCATTTTTTAAAGGATTTACGAAAAACCGGGTCGTTACAGAAACCGTCACCTGAACATGCGGACCTTCACAATTTTGAATTGTAAAAGGGAAATTGGAGTACGTAGAAGCGTTTTTGTCCCTCAAAAGTCAGACAAGCTGCCTTTGGCATCTTGCCAGCGCATTGATCTCGAAAATTTATGCAAAATAAAAAAAAATCATCCTAATCGGTCAATTGAGCACAAGTTATGGCCTTTCAAAGTTTTTGAGTAAACGATCTTATTTTTTTCTGCCCGAATTTGCTCCGATAAGCACCAAATGACTGAACAAATATTTCCTACCTGTGCATTGCGAAAAGATGATGGAAAATGAGTCCTCAAGTTATTTTCACCGTTTATGTAGGACGAGGCATGATGATCCGCAGTGGATTATTATCAATCCGCAGTGGATCGTGGTCAATCTGCCGTGGATCATGGTCAATTCACCGCGGGTCATGGTCAATCCACGGGGGATCATGGTCAATCCGTGGCGAATTGAAATCAATACATGTTCGATCCGCTGCGGAACGAAATCAATTCGTTTAATGCCAAACATGACAGCAATGTTTGCGGTGACTTTTTCTCATAGTTTAGTGGTTAATTTGTTAACAAAAATAGTTTAGTAGTTGACTTGTCATTGAGTTCAAAGTACGATGGTTGATTTGTCATTTTCCCAAAAAGAAATTAGCAAAAAAAAAAAAAGAAAATTAACAAATCAACCACAGTACTTTGTGGTCAATGACAAGCCAACCACTAACATATTTTGGCTAACAACTTAACCACTGAACTATGAGAAATAGACGCCACAATCATCGCTATCATGTTTGCCATTAAACATTTAAATTTTGTTCCCTAGTAGAACCATATATGTTTCTTCACAGAACGTGAGTGTTAAATATGAAGTTGCGTGTTTGTTGTTCCTTCATATGTAATGACCTGGTTTTTCGTAATCCTTTAAAATACATGAAAATTTAAAGCTTTTATAAAACCACTAAAACCCCCTTTATTTAAAACTCTTTGAAAGAAATATTAGAGTGCATCTAACCGGATCGGTACTAACCTTTCGAAAATTGTGGTATACTGTGAAACATCACAATTATAAAATCATTTGTAAAATATAGCGGAAGCGTAAAACACTTTTACGAAATCATTAACAAAATGTATCAGAAGCAAATCGACGTAGCGGAAGCGATTATAAAAGTGTTTTGCTGAAATACTAACAAATTAATACTACTTAATTACAAACCATCTTTCTCTTTCACTCACTTAGCCTGGCCAACCACAAGCTCCATCACATGCGAATCCTTTCTCCCTGCATTTTGATTTGTATATTGTTTTTGCCTTGATTCCTAATTTTGTGCATTCGCGTACAAGTGTCTACGCCTACACCACAAGTAAACTGTAAGCCCAAAGGTTTAGTAAGGAGAAAAGTTTAATGCAACAGGATAATGTCTCTCTTTAGTCCTTTTGGAATGGGGGTCACCCAAACCAATTTGTTCATTAAGCCATTCGTTCGTTCATTACTTTACATTAGTTAATTCATTCATTACTCGTATATCGAGCGGATGGAATAGTGGATCAGACTAACTTTTTATTTGCAACTAGGTCCCCTCTACCGACAAGGTAGTTGGATATAATTTAGTTAATTTAACATGCTAGTTAATTACTTCTAGTTAATTTAACATGCTCAAGATTAGTTACCCTAATTAATTTACGATTAAACATGTAATTTCTAATTAAACACCCAATATATAAGCTAAGATTAGCAGTTGTGTTAATTAAACATGCTTGATTTAAGGGTCATTGTTATTCTAGTTAATTAAGATTCAGTTGTTACTCTAATTAATTAACTTAGCAAGGAGAATCACAACTTCTATCTATCACAGAGAAATTTACACAAGTCAATATATACATAGCACTAAGGAAAGCAGTGAAGCAGTAAAAATTATTGTGATAGCATGTAAAGCAGTGAACAGAATCATCATCAAGGACCTCTTAGCTTGTTTGTCATTCACGCAGCATTTATCACATTCAAAGCATTCGTCACAACATTGATTTCAACCTTGATTTCTTCAAAGTAAAGCATTTGAAACACAGATTTAACTATAAAAATGAAGCTAACACTAAAGGAGATATATCACAGGGCAAGTAATAATCTACAGAGTATCAACGCAGAGTCAACAACGAAGGGACAAGCTAACAACCAAAGGGAATACTACAGAACACTAACAAATCTACACTATCATCAAAACACATCAAGGAAATCAACGAAGGAAATAACAACAGTAATTCATTCAAGGAATTATCACCTAAAAACCAATTAACAACAATTAGCAGTAAGCATTTTGGGGAACCAACATAAAACTCACGCACTCTACTTGTGGGTAGGGCCTCCACTAGCCAAGAGACACCCAATCCCTTACCTAAATTGAAGAAACTAACACTGAAGGGCATCAAACTCCAAGCTCCACAGCTCACCACTCAGATCACGGATGACAACTCCAGCTCACAGCAGCTTGAGCTTTAGCCTCACTCACATACCACACTTAAACCCCAATAGTTACCCCATAATTTCTCTCACTGAGAAGCTCACTCACACAGACCTCCCCTCTCTTTAGAACTCACTCTCTCACAATATCTCTTCTCTCTTGCAGAATGAAAACGCTGTTGAAGAAATCGGAAGGGAGAATGGCTAAATTGAAATCTATACCTGGTGAGGGAGGAGGCAAACGTATTCCTAGGACGATACAGAGGGAGGTGGCTGGGCAAGGGGAGGGTGGCTCCTACGTGGTGAGGGTGGGGGAGAGTCGCTTCCTGTCTAAATTTAATGGGCTAAACGACAATTGAGCATCATTTTAACCCTAATTTCTCATAGGTCTGGGATATTTCGGACGAGTACGGACGTGCTAGTCTCGTTCACATTCGTCCATATGAGTAAAATTCCTAAGGTAGAATCGTTTTCTCGGATGAACTGGCGTACTCGTCCCGTTTGTACCGTCCAAAATTGACATTCAGATGTGTTTTAGCGTCTACACGTTGCATTCGTAAGCATCCGAATTTGTCCATAAATTAAACAATTCAAATAGGATGAGGCCCAACCACGTCCGTATTCATCCAAACACGTCCGAAACTGTCTAGGATTTGGATAGAATCAAAGTGGATGAATCCACCCTCGACCTCACTCATCCGCAAAGGGTCTAAAAGGTCGAGTTAGAGACAGGGGTGACATGGGACGTGAGGCAGCATCGCCAAGAGTCATCCCAAAGTGCTGGGATAGCGTTCCATACGTTTGCGGACGAGGAACGCAGGCCGCGGGTCGTCCGCAGGCATTTGAAAATGCCTAGTCCAGCACTTTAACATGTTTTTCTACCTAAAAATTTGTCCCATAACATCTTCCCCATAAATACATGTCATAATTTAATATGTATAAGTACGCAATGTAATATCCTACTTACCCTATCATTAAATTACATCGCGTATACGAGGAAAACGTTATCGAAAATACCCTCTTTCAAGATCCTACTACGTCTTTAATAATACCCCGATAATTATCCAACTTAAAAAGTCAGGGTATTACACCGCAGAACGTTATTCATTCCTCCGTGGAACAACATACTCTTTGTGGAGGAATGTCATTACAAATAAACGTTTCTCCTTGTCTATCATTCACCCTCGTAGAATGTCATAGTTTCTGCAGCGAAAAGTTGTCATTCCTCCACGGAACATCATAATTCCTGGGTGAAACATCATACATCCTCTGCCTTGTATAAATTCACAATACACTCAAAGCAATTTCCTCAGTGATTTTCTCAACGATTATCGAACCCTAGATCTTTCTGAGAGTTGAAGTGTACCGCATCCAGGCAAAGTTGAAGCGTGAGTAATTGTTGCTCACCAATGCGTCTAGGAGTGATTATGAATCCGTTAACTGCACATTAGAAGTGGTGCTCATGTCCACAGTCTTGGCACATGATATATATGCATTTGGAGACAAAGTTGCTATAGTGATGCATTTCATCTCAGCAACTCTAAACAAGGAGGAGCTCCATTCATTATGCGAATCCAATGACGAAGACAAGGGTCATAGTAGGCTTCAATGACCACCACAAGTAGTATGTTCTTTTGCTAGTATGTGTCTTGGTAAGAAGTATAGTTCTATTAATCAAATTAGAGAAGAAATCGTACATGCATTGAAGAATGGATAGGGGATAAAATTCACCCACAATGAATCTTATCGGTTAAGGGCCGCCGCCTGTGAGGAAGGATGTACATAGTGGATGCATGCCTAAAAAATGCAAGGTGAACTGATGTTTCAAATAAAGAGCTATAATGATGTTCATACTTGCTCAAGAAAGATGAAAAGTTGTCATGCCTCCGCCAAATGGATAGCAATGCATTACTTGGACAGATTCAAAAGCCAGGGCATCTGGGACCTTCTTTCCATAATTGAGACATTCATGAAGGATTTTAACATGAACATTACACCCAGCCTTGCTAGAAAGACAAGAAATGAGGACCAAAAAATGAATGAAAAGGATGACAATGAGCAATACAAGCTCATATGGTCGTATGGTGAGGAGATTTGGAGGTCTAAACCTAGAAGCTTGCTGTGTGTTTAGCTAGAAAGGATTGATCTTTTACATAGTCCAATATTTAAAAGGATGTACATGTGTTTGGCTGCATGTAAGATGTGGCTTTTGAATTGTGGTAGACTGGTTATTTGTTTGAATGGTTGCCAATTGAAGGGATTGACTCCAGGCCAGTTGCTCATTACTATCAGCATTGACGACAACAATAGAATACGTCGTCATTTTAGGAAGTGAGGGACGTCCTTAATGGAAAGTGGGATGTCTGAAATGAAAGAATAAAGGATGGCATTAGTATTAAGTGGGATGACATTGTTTGGAACAAAGAAGGGAATGGGAAGGAAGAGGTGTCCTTTATGGACAAAGGACGTTCGAAATAGAAATAAAGGGAACGATGATAAGATTTAAGTGGGATGGCGTCATTTGGAATGAATAGGAAAGGCTTATAAGAAGCAACAGATGCCCCTAATTGAGGAACGGGAGTCCCTCATGGCGAAGAAGTTGACTAACATCTCTTAGAAATGATGGACGTCTAAAATGTGAAGGCAACAAACACTCCTTGTTGTGGATCGAATGTCTCTTACAATGAAGGGGCTAACGGACGTTAAAGATGGAATAATGGATGCTGCATGAACATGTGAGAAAACGGATGTCCTTTACAAGGATGGACGTCCCCAACAAAACAAAATCTTGCCATGAGCAACATGTTTTTGCAAAAAATCAGATTTTTCTCCTGCAGCCAGTTTTCTGTTTCTTAAACGATCTTCATGTAATTCTCTAGAGATGATAAGGCACTCTCCACGTGGTAGGGATGAATTGGACCTCCTCCTTTGAAATGGGCTATTGTCCATCAGCCATCACCTCCACGTGAGGCTCCTTACTTGTCTATAAAGCAATGATAGTGGCAATGTAAGGCATTCTGTGCTTTGTGGTTCCTGTGAGCTGAGAAAGAGTGCTAGAAGAGATTGTGGAAGATAGAAGAGAGGCATTTGTTGTGTTCATTACAGAGTGTGAGTGTGTGAAGGAGAAGGAAAGTGGTGCAACAATTGGCTTGGGTTTCTCGGTGGACCGTTGGCCGGTGTTGGAGTTTCTGCTAAATTGGATTTGCGATATATGTAAGAAATTGGATGTCAGTTGGCCAGTGGAGGCCCTAAATCATGGGACTTTGTATGTGGTTGATTTCTGCTTTGTTCGGTTAAATGTTGCGTGGAGTATTACCTGAAACATTTGCTTGCTATGTGAGTTGTCTACTAAATGATTTTGGGTGCCTGTTAAATTCTAGTATGATGGAGAAGTAAGAAAATGGTATGAGATTTGTTGCTAACCGTGGGTTATGGATAATGGAAAATGGCTTGGAGTATTATTCTGCTATTTTGGATTATGAAGTGTTGGCCAACAAAGAATGCATAAAGAATGTATAAAGCTCTCAGGTGCCTTATTATGAAACAATATCTTGCCAAAAAATAGAAAGGGTAGAGAGGAAGGTTATTGATATGTTGTTTTTAGATTACTGTTTCAAATTGGGTTGCTCTTAAATTTCCCCTGACCTTACGAATCCTCCCTGTTAACTAATATATGAACTATTATTAACTAACATGTGAATTTACCTCTGTCAATAGCATATAAATTGTCTATGTTAAATAGCATATAAACTGCTATTTGTTAACTAGCATATAAGTTGCTTCTGTTGAATGGCGTGTAAATTACTCTTTGTAAATTAGCATATATGTTGCCTCTGTCAATTAGTATATGAACTGCTCTTTATTTCAGCTTAAGCATGCACTGTTATATCGCAGCTTCGATATTATGTTTCCTTTGGTGTATTCTGTACATTGTTGTGAAATGTATATGACAAAACATACATGCATCATAAATAGGGCTTATGAAATTGTTGACATATGCATGACATGCATAATAATTGTAAATAGGCTTGTGGGGGTTTGAGAGATTGGTGGCGATCCATTGGTGGTGACACCCCTAATGGATGTATCTCCTCATCAGAGTGATGATTAGCCACATGACCATACGATGTATTCTTTCTCTCAGGAATAACAAAAAGATAGGTTCTTTTCTAAGACAGGCACATGACCATGAGCATGAGCATTGCATTTCATCCTACTTTTTGCTAAGCATTAGGTTCATTGTTTTTTCTCGTGATGTAGGTATGTACGAGAAACAAGAGAACAAGTCAAGGACAGTTGATGAAGGATTTGCACGGGTAGATTTTGTGGATGGCTATGCTAATGAATATAAAAGAAATGGCTTGTAAAAGTTTTGTAAATAAATTTAATTTGAAAAAGAAAAGAAGTTATTTATTGTATTCTAAAATGCTTTGTTTTATTTATTTAGTTTTCCAATGTGCTTTATAAAATATTTTTAGAAAAGATTTCTATTCATCGTATCGTTTAAAAAATGGTTTTTAATAATGAAAAGTATTCTGATGTTTTACGAAAGAAAAGAAAAAGTTTTAAATTTTACACATTTTCAAATATAAGAAAAATCATGTCGTTACAATAGATGATAGATGTGTAATCACCAAGCCCAGTACAATATTGTCCGGTTTTGATGCAGGCCCAAGCCCCTCTGTCCCCACATATTTGTTCCTGGACCAAGCCTTTTAGGTGACCTTTGACCCTCATCTTGGTCCAAAACACGTCGTACAAGGTCATGGTCACCACCCACTTATATCCTAGTGCCCAAGCTTCCCTTAAGTCGATGTGGAATTGCAGCACCTGCCCTTAGGGCACTACACCTCTGTGGTTGACCGACACCTGCATAGTTGGACCAGAACTTACTTTGATCAACCACGAACTCCCATAGGTTTACTAGAACTAGCACTGGTTGACCAGGGACCGTTTCTGATTGGCTAGAACACCTATGTGGTAGACCAAGACCCTAGCCAAAACATTTTGAAACTCTCGCCAATTTTTTCAATTAGCTGAACACATCTTACGATCAATCGGGGATGATTTTTCAACGCAAAATTGTGTGGAAAACATGTTGTTTCCATTGCCCCTCGCCCTCTCTTCTTCTCTCTGCTGTGAGGAAGGGGGTTTTCCCCCTTCTTCACACATACATATAAAAATATAAAAATAAAATTTAATTAATTTTATTTAATATATATAATATAATAAATTATATTATATATGTTAAATAAAATCTTAAAAACTCTCTTTCATTGGAGATTTAAACATGGACCAAAATAAAATCGAGAAAATGTTAGACTTACTGAACCTAAATTCTTAGACTTGTTCTGCACGATAACTAGAATTTTCCATCGGTTTGATCAACTGACTAAACCTTCACAGTTGGCCGAATACTTATGATACACGACAAAAACCTGGTCAACGCAAAACAAATTAACTTTGACTAACGCAAAAAATTACTTTGAAAATATAAAATATAAAAATAGCGGATTTTACATCCTCCCCCCTTAAGGAATTTTGTTCCTAAAATTCAACACAACTCAAATGGGCCATCGAACGGATAGGAGTACTTATGACTGAAAATTTGAGAAAACTCCATGTTCTGTGTAATACCCATAACACACGAATCAAGGGAAGAACCTAGAGTACCTACGTCTAGGACTCACTTGTCTACCTAGCACTATCCTAAGTCTCTCCTAGATCAGTTGGATTTCTCCTGAAGTTCATCTAACTGTCCCAGATTCAAAAGAAACCTCTTTTTCTGCCCTGCCAGCCCATTATGGCAGCAGGCAACACGATCTCCCATACAATGCCTTATTTGAGGATACGCCCATGCTGGCTTAGTGATTACTACCACACGCAATCAAAATAATTACAGAGGAGATGTCCAACTATTACCCAAACCCAGAATACAGACTCATGACATATCCTCCTAAAATCTAGATAGTCCAACTTAGCCGTCCAACAATTTGAGGACGATGTGCTCCCACGAACCATTTACGTGCCTAGAGCTCCTTGCTCTCATTTTAAGAACGCAATCAATATCGACATTAAAGGAAACACCGTAAAAATGGACAACACTAGCGATGCAAGGATGGTTTAAGTAGAACAAGGGAAAAACACTCGTACAAAAATGAAATGGCACGATTTGATTGGCTTGTCAACAAACGATTCAATTTCGAAATGAGAAGACCTTCACGAATTGAAAGAAAATTGATAGGGATATTTAACTAGTTACAACGACTCACACAACATCAAATTGATGTGGAGTCCTCGTTACACCCTAGATACAATTTAATGAGTATTTTGACCAAAAACACATCCAAGCACTTTTTGGCCTCGTTCTATCCAAGCACTAAGCCCAACAAGACAGGTGACATTTTAATTTATGGTTTGAAACACTTGAAACTCATGCTACACTGAAAGCTCCTATCGAAGGTATAGAACAAGATTTTGCAGCAAATTCAAGGCAAAGTTAGGTAACCAGGCATCCACTGAAAACCAAATCTCGCGGACGCATGTGTAACTACTATGCCCTGATGCATATGAATACAACAAAAAACTACTGTCTGATACAGTAGTGCAGCCTGCCTAATGCTTCTTTCGGTCAGGAACTGTCAGAAATGGTATACTCAATAGCCGACATTTTAACCCCCTAGTGCACCCAGACCAAAACATCAAATAGAAACCCAACACACATCTTGTTCTAACTGGTCTACGACGGAACAATTTAGAGAAAAGGAATTCTAACAAGAATTTGTCAACCAACAAGGCTCAGGAATGAATGAATTCTAGCACAAGCAACCAAAGAGAATTCGATTGATACCAGATGAGACACTGCAAGTCCAAAACATAACGTTGACATTCCAAAATCTTCCTTCTACATCTTAACGTGCCATAAACATCTACTAGACATCTACACGCTACATAATTTATGATACCTAGTAGCTATTAAATCCCAAGATTAATCAAGACACTGAAAACAAATACCACGATGATTGATCAAATGGCCCAAAGGTACAGCTAACGACATCTACAAAGGCAGTTGAGCATTAGTCAAACCAAAAGGTAAGATCAGGAATACGAGATGCCCAAACTCCAAAACAGAAAACGCCCTTAGGATATCCTTCCACAAATCAACGTCCAATAGCATCAGAGCTACAGTTCAAACCTAGGATGCCAAACGACAAAGTTTACTGAACAGCCTAGAAAATTTACCTATCCCCAGGTAACAAACATTCACTCCATCTTGACACTCAATTAGCTCTGTAGAGAGCACAAAATAGAGCCCAAAAAGGTAACACCACCCTTGCTACAGCGCAAGAGTGTAAAAAAATGTACTAAACAAAAAATAGATCCACGAGAGGTCAAGACTAAGACAGAGGTCAGAATTGAGCCATGGCAAAACCAAACCTCCTGTTTGACTGACACACCAACTAGTCCATTGGGAAGTGCGACCCACATCCCTAGTCAACCAACAACATGGTTCCAATTCAATGGCGTTGTCAAACTCGGGTGACCAAAAGAGATTTCCACATGCCTCCAACTCTAACGGCCACCTACACAAATTCCAATCAAGGGATTAATCAATACAATGTTAGATCTAAGGAAAAGACGATGGCTCACTCTCTCCATGATATAAGAGACTCCTTCTAAATGAAAACCAATAACAGTCCCCACGTCACCAAAAGTTTTAAAGGATTTGAAATAGATAGCTCTAACGACAAAGTGATTTGGATCATAGAGAATTGAGGTGAACCGAAATGAATCTAGAACTACAAATGTAAAAACATCTCTACACAAATATCGATGGCATCAAGTATCAACAGGGTCCCCACAACCCATTGATATTGTCACGGCCCAACCGTCGATCCCCTCGAAAACCACAACGCGAATTGAATTCTCCACCCAAAGAGCGCTCACAACTCATAACGGAAGTGGATAAAAAAAACATACATTCCCTTAATTGGGCCACATAAATATAAAATTTAACCCAAACAAGAAAGTTTCACTATTATTTGTTTACAAAATTTTATCCAAATTTATTTTACAGGCATGGGCCATACTAAAATTTAAAACAACAAAATAAAAACCCAAAGCATATTATTGGACCTATGTTGTGCTATTCTTTTGATCAACCAATCTTTATGTGTTTTTTCCTTGAGCTGCTACGACTTGTTCTTAAAAAATATAAGAAATAGAACCACAGTGAGTTTTTTGAGCTCAGTACAAATCATAATCTAAGAATCCAATAAATCATATAAATATCACAACTATCCATGTAGTAAGCCTAACATGATTAGTCCTCACCTCCTTAACTTCTAACATTTAACTTTTGATTAACTCTTATGATCACACATGCTAGAATCTTTATATTATCTAGATCTTTAGATGTTTCTTTTAATATCTCAACTATGTAATACATGTTTTTATGTAAGAAGTATTTAGTGCATATGTATAATTGCTTAGGCCTATGATTTAGGTAATCCTAGCCTTCCTTTCCCAATTCTCATGCGTAATTACTCTTCATGCACAATTTAATCTCATATGTGGTTATATATTAGATACTCCCATCACAAATCTCATGTAGTATCCTTTTTTAAACACAACCACTTTATGGATAATTTACTCCATATATATCATTCTTATATTTAAGATGATTATCTATATCATACATCTTATTCTCAATTTCTCATGTGCTATTCCATTTAAGCACCTATATACTGTATAGAATATTTATTCTATAATTTCTTTTCTACATTTCAACATGATTTCCCGTATTATGGATCCCATTTTATATTATGGTATATTTATTACCATTATTATTTAGATATTCCAATTAATATCTATTTCTCAAACCATATCTTATTTTCCTCTATGGTTTATCTATCACCAATGCTAAATATCTCTAATGCAGGTTTAATCTCAAGCAATCAAGACATTCATAATGTATGTCTAATCTCAAATTATCCCCAAACATTTCTAATTAATATTCATCCCACACTATCTAGACATTTCTATTCATGTCTATCACAAATTATTCCTCAATCACATAATCCTCTATATGAAAGACTTTCCTATTTCTATACATTTTTAATTAATGTCTATCTCAAATAATTCCTTTATATGAAGGAATCTATATGGTGCATATACATAAATGCCTAGACTCATGGAACAGTAAATCATAGCCTACATTCCTTAACACTCCATTTGACTTAACAATTTAACCATGTCATCCCATAACCAAAATTATACAATATATATGAAATGCATATGAATATCACATAATGTGTCTCATTTTATAACTATGCAGTGATAATGTGAATCAATGCAATATTCTATTTTATATTAAATGGTGATATTGTTTAACAAGTACCATATTAACATGTTCGTGATGAATGTGACCATCGTATATAAAGTCACACACAACCATGAAACCTTACTATACTAGCCACTGTTTCCAATAGGTGTGTTCATGAACAATAATTCCCTCTAGAGGGCTAGGGTTTTCAATCCTATGGGGGACCCACAGTCACTCCCATTCTATTTTTTACTTTACATATGTCATAGAATACATAGCCAAGCGAGGTATATTGGGTTTCTTTGTGACCAATAATACCAACCAGATGATATTTTTCATACATACAAACATTTCCATGATGCATGATTTGGCATCCACATTTGCATACATTAAATGCATATAATACATACTAATAATGCATGTTGTATGAATCATGCAGATCTTGTTATCAAGCAAATATAAATGATGCATGAAATGATGTCACACATTTACCTAGACATCCTTTATATAAGTCCCAAACATATCCCAAAAGGGTTTATGCAATGGTTAAACAATTATGATAAAACCTAAAAAAATATTCTTAAATAACAGGTTTTAGACATCCACTCCTCGACAACACAAATTCACTGTTTATCTTCCTGACTTTCTCTCTAACGTAAATTCACAGATGCTCATACATCTCGCTTGTGGAAACCTATGGGTTTGCTGTGGAAAACTACAAGTCTATTGTGGATAATTACACTTCCATTGTAGAAATCTATCTTGCACAATATATTCCACAGACACATCTAATATGCGGCCATGTGTCCTTTCAAATCCTAAGTATCTGTAGAAACCCATGTTTTTGCTTGTGGAAATCTTTGTTTCCGCTACGAATATTCGCTCCCACACTTAATATTATGTAGTCACCCACTTAGGTCCAGCGACATGTATTCCTAAAACTAAGTATCTGGGGACATCTATGCCTTCGTGGACACCAATACTTTTATTGCAGATACCAACATTTTTGCGAATCCCTTATTTTGCATATTCCACCTCTCATATGTAGACACCTCAATCTGTGAATGCCAATGCTTTCGTGGATTCCTCATTCTTCTTCGTTATTTTGTCTTGAGGATGCTCTACCCCACATATAGGGTGTTTGCTCATGTGTCCCATTTCACATTTCCTCACAATTTCTAACTTGTTTTCTATTCCAAATCCATACCAAAATTATTCTAGAATCATATTTATATTTTATAATCATTCAATTCAATATTTAAACTCACTCAAACATTATAATTCATCATGTTTTTTCAATTATGCAATATACATAACATAATTTAATACTCATCAATTTCATGCTTTTTAACTAGCCAATTCCACCATTATGATCAATGTCAATCATAAATCTCATTTCTATATAATTTAACCCAAATTAATATATAATCATCACCAATCATACATCTCAACATATGTCTAATGGTTTAACTAAATCAACCAAATTTAACTAATAATATGCAAATTCCATGCTTTCATTTAATTATATCTACTTCAATCTTTATTCAATCATTTTAGTTCAAATCAAAGTAAATTATTTAATTAACAACATGCAATTCCATAGGCTTTAATTATAATTCCCAAAACCACCATTTTCTTCACCTAAACTATGCAATATTTAACATAGTTTATAAAACACTAAAGTTAGAGTTGTTACCTCTTGGAAATAATTTATTCTTCACTTCTACTTCGAGAGGAATACTTTCTCTTAAAGGATTGAAAACCAATTCCTTCTTCTTCCTCCTTAGTTTTCTTTTTTCTTCCTTCTCCTTCTTTTTCTCCTTTTGTTTCTCTTCTTTCCCTCTTTGTATCAGCACAAAAATGGCTAAGTCCAGCCACTCCTCAAGCTTCTAGGGAGTTCATGGGGTGAAATCACCCTTTTATCTAATATTCATTAAAGTTTACCATTTTACCATTAAGTCAATGGAAATTCACAAAAATGTCATGGTTCATTACCCTTAACCACTCTTGACTTAAACTAATTAATCTAGCTTAGTTATAAGCTAATCCCCATGATAATCATAATTAATCATGATTAATTAACCTTAATCATCTAGTAATTACGCCTTAATCACATAATTAGTTACTAATATTGAGGTGACATGTGGCATAACCCCATTGGTTATCCAATTGTATTACATGGCCACGTAGTACAATGTATTAGAAACATTTCTCCTTTCATAAACTTCTCCAAATTCTCACTCTAAAGTCCAATTTAAAGACATTTTTCAAGACAGTGCAGTTTTGAACTCATCCAACTTCAAACTTGCATAACTTTTATTGAATACATCTAAATTCTTTTAATCCAAAGCCAGGCACTTCATGTATGTGTCTATTTTATGACTTTAAAATGGTTTGAATTACTAATCACAATAACATCAAACAGTGACTATGCTTACTTGTAGCACATTCATTAACTTTTGTGCAAAAATTTGTATCTTGTTGAGCATACATTCAATTGATCCAATCTCATCACCATTTTATAATTTAAGGTATCTACTATTATACCTATTTTTAGTTTGGAAAGATGTCCTCAATTGATTGGTCAATTTCTTCCTCAAAGTCATCTCATGACTTATTATCACCTAATCACATTTAATTATACAAAACATGATTATTAGGGTTAATCCTTAATCAGGGTCATTACAGATATACCCTACACAAGGAAAGAAACAATGGAGAGAAAGGAATGCAGTTAATAGAAACTGGTTAGCATTTGAACGAAATGATATAGGGTAAGGATCGAACCACTATGATTCTTTAGTATACCAAACCGTAGAAACTCTTAGGAATGGCGAAGAAGTTAAGGAGAATGATTCCAAAATGGATATTCGAAATCTAACTAAACAAAAATATTTTAGTTCCATCAACCAAACTCTTCTTACAAAACAAGCATTGTAATATCCCATATTTTTGTAATGTTAATCATAAAAATCTAAGTGATGATATTAGAGGATTTTAGAGATTTATGGGATGATTCTAATATAGGTATGTAATATCTTGAGTTTTTCTCGTACTAAGTCAAGGATAAGAACGTTCGATGATATTAGATTATTAGGTTGGTTTTGGGAAAAGAAGGATTTCTCATGGTTTAGAAGGTTAATTAGGTGTGTGTGGTTGATGAAGAGAATGTATTGATCAAATAGTAAGGGTTTACATTGAAGAAATTGGAGTCTAGGTGGCGTTGTGGTCAATCATGGGGTGTTGAGCGGCTGATTACATTTATGAGTTAATGATCGTCTAGGTGAAGTAATTTGTGAAGAAATTTGGTTTTGGCGGTTGATCAAGTGTAAGGTCGGTCGATCATCAACATTGTAAATCTATACAGAGAGCAAGTATTTTCAGAGAGGTCGATTAGTTGAAGAGGGGTGATCGATCGACTCCAAAGAGAAATTAATACAAAGTGTGGCCAAATTGAAAGTGGTCGATCAGTTGAAAGAGGGTGATCGACCGATTCCAAAACCAAAAATTATAGAGAGCAGCGATTTTTGAAGCTGTCGATCATCAACGAGAGGATGATCGACTGGTTTTTCTGAAGAAGTAGTATTTGCGGTTGATCGTCAAGGAATGGTGGTCAATTGTGGTCATGATATTTGTGAAGTTAATGATTTACAGTCGATCACAAGAAGAAGGTGATCGACTGGGATACCAAGAATTGTTGGGAAAACTGGTCAACCATCATCTAGAAATCAAAGGGATGCTTGGAGAATGAATAGTCGTGACTCTCGACTCTCCTGGTAACGTGATACACTTATATAAGAGAGGAATGGACAGAAGAAAACAGAGAGAAATCTTCTAGTGTTCTCGGAAGACAACCTTTGCATTTTTTGGTTTCATGGAGTATGTGGTCTTCTAGAAAACACTGTTGGACAACTGGTGCAAAGTGAAACTTCACAAGAGAGGGAATTGCAGAGAGAGGTAAGAGATTTGTATGTGTTTTGCCTGAAAATATCTAGATCACAAGAATTTGGAATCATTTGGGAGATGCTTGCTTTTGATGTTTCTAATTGTTGTTAGTTTAAGAGCATATTTTTAAGGTTATATGGTTTTGTGCATGGATAAAGCTTGATGAAGATAGGCTAGGTTCTGTTGATGCTCTGAATTGCCTCTGTTAATGTGTGGAAAAAAATAGTTGAAGTTAATATTCTATTTGTTAAAGAATCGATCTATATAGTCATGGCTTAATGAGAAATTGTTAGAAATAAGATTGGATGTTGTTGTTCTGTAACAACCCGAATTTTCGTAATTCCTAGAAATGCGTAAAAATTTGGAGTTTTTCTTTTAAAAACAAAAACGTATTAGAGTGCGTCTAACCAGATCGCTACTGACTCTTTCTTTAAACTCGTTATGAAAACCAATTGATAAAATGTGCGGAAACGTTATAAAATAAACCATCGTAAAACATGGCGGAAGCGTACATGAATCATTTAAAGAAGAAACTCAACAATGGAATACAATATAATAAAACTTATGTGATTACAATCGTTTCTCAATTTACTCTTAGCCTGGCCAGCTCCGGATCTTGTTCGTGCAAATTCCTTCACCTCTGCTTTATTAATTGTCCGTCGTTCTCGTATATGAGCCTATTATTATCTGTTCATCATTTGTACTTACACCACAAGTAACTGTAAGCCTAAAGGTTTCGTAAGGAAAAAGGGTTTACACAATTATGCTTACGACTCTCTTTAGATCTTTTGGAATGGGGGCCACCCAACCCAATTCTTTCATTACGTTTGTTCGTTTGTTACTCGTACTTCGAACTGGAGATTGGAGGTTGTCCTTTGAGATGGCCTAGTTTGATCGCTTCTAACCTCCTGTGTGCATACTAGTCCCTTTCCCGACTAGGTGAGGGTGTATCCTAGCTGCCAGGCTAGATCCGAACTACCCATCTACCCCAACTCCCTACCCTTTTCGGCGTATCCCGCCTTCAAGGTTTCTTCCCTTTCGGCATATCCCACATTCAGGGTTTCTTCCAGTGATAGGTGTATCCCGCCCATCCTGAAACATTCTTTTTCCCTTCGGACGTATCCCGCCCTCGACACTTATTCTCAGTGATAGGCATATCCCGCCCATCCTAAATGTTATTTTCCCTTCGGGCGTATCCCGCCCTCCAGGCTTTATTCCAATGATAGACGTATCCCGCCCATCCTAAATGTTTCCTATTTCCTTATTCCTTAACATTTTTCCTCACTCATGCACATGTGAGTACCACCCCAAAGTGGCACTCCCTACGGTTTTCTATTATCATGATGCATGACCATACATTCTCAACCTAACGTGATGCATAACGCTCAATAACGTAACTTTAACAGAAATTGAGGTGCGCATTTAAAATAACTGAAAGCACATATAAGAAAAGCAAAACATATAGTAAAAGGAAATAACTGTACACTACCGAGAACAAGTACAATGGATTGAAACAAAGGAAAACATGCTCGAATTAATAGAACAATATCATTCGGAAAAGAATCGAAGACATATTATCGATTAACATGTAAATTATCCTAGCCCATTTACATGCTCCCTATATTTATTATTCAATGTGATTATTTTACTTAGTTACCCTAGGTGATTTACATGCTCAAGTTTGATTGCTTTTATTATGTTCGCTAGTTTGTTAACATGTTACCGTAATTATCTAAATTCTTTAACATGCTTGAATACAATTAATAGATGTTATTCTAGTTGTCTAATATGCTCAAGTTAACTAATTACCTTGGTGGATTAACATGCCACTATTTGATTTAAACAACAGAAGAATTAACATACTTAGTTAGTTACATGCTCAAGGCTACTAAATCATGCTTAAGTAAAATATAAACATGTTTGTGGTTTAGTTATTTTCTTTCTTAATTATATGCTCAATTGGCGTACTTAGTCAAACTACTCTAATTAATCGGTTAAACATGCTTAAGTTGATTACTTACTCTAGTTGAGTGAATTAACATATTAGTTACTTAACATACTTATATTGATTAATATGCTCATGGGTTAGTTATTTATTGAAAAACTAGTTATCTACATTTAGCAATTAAACGTGCTAGTTAATCAATCTAGACATGTTGGTTAATTGAACATGCTAATCGGGTTAATTTAACATACTAACTATGCTTAAGGGTCAATCAAGTCTAATCATTTACTCTAATTAATTAACATGCTTGAGTTTGCTCCATTTAATTTACGTGCCCAATTACTATCTACAATTATTGCTAAACTATGATGAATTGATTAGTTAATTAAACATGTTCATTCTAATTACTACAGTCAATTAAGCATACTAGAATTAAGAGCGTAAATACTTTTAGTTAACACTATCACTAAACATGCTTAGATTCTATCATTGCAATAAATACTTACCACAACAAGTAAACAATTGAAATAACAAGGCAAAATCATGGAAACTAATAGCTCATTGGTACTTGTCACATCATTCAACACTAACATCGTTAAGCATTTCATTCATCATTCATCTTTCCTCATTCATCATTCATTATCGTTATGCATTCATGGAAATCACGACTACAATAAGGGCAACAAGCTAACTATAAGCAATTTCAGTAAGACAATAAACTCACTATAAGGAAAGTCCACATAAAGACTAAGCCATCATCTACAGCAAGGAAATCAATGAAGGAATACACAATAGAAATCCATCCCAAGAGTTTAACACTACTCTAACACAGAACAACAGTAAGGAAATTCACGGAGCATTCTACAGATCATTTATAAGACAAACAATATACTTATCATCTAGCATTTTAAGAACAATACTCTAAACTCACACACCCATACTTGTGGTGTAGGGCCTCAATGGCCAAAACACCCCTTAATCCTTACCTAAATCGATGAACTCACTCACGGTTGGGACTCCACAGTGGTGATTCTAGCAGCTCCAGGACAGTAAAGAGTAGCACACAGTAGCTCCTCCACTCAGTTCCACTTCACACACAACAGTTAACCCTCAATCTCTCAACCTCGGAGCTTTCCCTCTTGATCACACCCTCAGAGACACTCTACTCACAGGGACTGAACTTCCTCTCTCTCTCAGACTCCTCACTCATCAGAAGAAATGAACTGTAGAGAAAGGGAGTGTTAGGTGAAGGGTTTAACCCAGAGAAGGGGACAACCGTACCTGGAAGGGGCAGAGAGAGGCAGCTCCAACCAGGGATGGTCGGCCATGTGCGGTCTGGAGGAAGATTTGGTGTCCGGGTCGCGTTCTCCATTAGCTAGGGGTCGTTTTCTTTCTGATTTTAAATCTTTGTTTTCGCAGTTCTGCGATGATTCGGACGAGTGCGGATGACTTGGCCTCATCCGCAAGGCTAAAATCTCAAAGGCTAAACTAAGGCTTCATACGGGAAAAGGCATCCCATCCTATCCGTACCGTCCACAAGTCACTTGCAGACATCATATTGCGTCTGCACGTAGTGTCCGCTTATCGTCCGAATCATCCCTAAAATCAGATAGAGGCAAATCGGACGATACTCCAACTCGTCTGTAGCCGTCCACAGTCGTCCTAAAGTCTCCGGACTTAAACAGATTTGATGCGGACGCGTCCTGTCTCGTCCACATCATCTGTGTCCTGCGTCCGAAACTCCTTAGCATAGTGAGGTTAGGACATCGGATGGCGTCCCAAGTCGTCCCCAAGGTCTGGGCGACATGTAAATGTTATTTCGGATGACACAATACGTCCGCAATGCTGTCCTTAGGCATCCGAAAGTGCTTGGGGCAGCCCTTCATCACATTTTTTTTACACTTAACTTCTATCCCATAATATCTTCCCCATAAATACACGTCGCAAAATGACACATATAGATACGCGATGTATTATCCCCAACTCCAACACTTCGATTACATCACGTATATGGGAAAAATGTAACGGCAATATTCCTTGACTTAAAGCTCCGAATGTCCTTGGTAATACCCCTATAATTGTCCAACTTAAAAAGTTGGGGTGTTACATGTTCAATTCTGGAAGTGCTCTTTGACGTGGTTGAGGGTTGGATATATCATATTGTTGATAGATGTTAAGTTGTGGAGAGGTTCTTTGATATGTTGTTTGTAATTGCTATTATTAACCTGTATTTGGAGACATATCGTTCTTATTGTGTTGAGATGTAAATCATGTCACTATTTGAGGATAGACTGCCATTTTGAGAATTTATGCTTCATAAGGATTGAGGATTTCATATAGGTAGTTGGATTTGCTCTTTAGTGTAAATTGATATGATGCTTGATAGCGGTTGATGATAGAAAATTAGACTATGATCATGTTATGACTTCAAGGATGTATTGTTTAATACTTTGTTTAAATGCTTTGATGACATGCTAGAATTTGCTAAGCTGTGTACATTCATACTCATGCATCATTGTTTTGAAAATGGTATGAAAATTATTTTATGCATGGTTTTGAAAATGGTAAAGGGATGCTCATACATATTAAGTGGATGGTGTTATGGGCTAGTGGTATGGAACGTTAGCCTAAGAACAAGTCATTGAGGGCTAATCACCCAAAGCACACAACATTCATTTGAGTAGTGTGATTATCCATTGTACCATTAAAAGTAAAATAGAAACAATTGGAATATACATACATAGACATTGGGGATTAGGAAGATTAGTAACAGATCTATTTGGGGGAACTACAAGACGATGTATCTCTTCCCACGTAGGGATTGAGTGACGGTTCTGCTCAGGTTAGATCCCGAGGATGTATCTATTCTCTTCCGTGGGAAATCTCCAATGTTCTAAACTCCTATAGAACTATAATTAAAGAACATAAGAGATCGGTTCTTTTCTGAAAACAAAAATTGCATACACATGTTTTGTAAAAGTTATATAGCATGAGCATTTCATATTTACTATCTCTTACTGAGCATTAGGCTCATAGTTTAAGTCTTACGATGTAGGTATACGCTGTAACAAGAAAAGGAGCAATTGATGAGGAATTTGGGCATTGCGAATCTTGTGGCTGGCTAAGTTAACGGTGAAAGAAAAATGTAAAAGGTTTTGTAATAATGTTTTTAAAGAAAAGGATTTTATTTATGATGTTTTGTTTTAGTAAGTTTTCTACTGTGTTTTATATCTTTTGGTTTAAAAATACAAAGTCTCCCATTGTGTAATGTAAAAGTTTTAAATTTATGTGTTTTATAAAAGGAGTATTTCAAATTATACGTTTTAAAATGTAAGATAAATGGGAGGTTATAAATGGTATCAGAGCACTCGGGTTATAAAATCGTTTCTATAAACTGTCTACTAGCACAAGTTTTAGCGTGGAAATGCTTCATTGACTGTAAGTACATTTACGAACCTAGGACGTAATTGTCAATTAGTCTATAGTGTGTTACTCCTTTGTCAGAGAACCACGATGGAAAAAGACTTAAGGAAGCATATTCAGGAAAGAAATAGTATTGTTAGGTTATTTCCTACAATTGAGCAACAATTCTAGAGCATAGAATGGTTAAAGAAGTGCGTTGAAGAGGATGAGTCAGAAGAGGATGACGAAGAAATGAACAATCGTACTCAAATCCAATTAAAAGAAGGCAAGGGAAGTTCTCGAAGGACAAAGAGGTCGTTAGAAGATGGGGAGCAATAGAAGAAAGAGAAAATGATTCGAGTGAAACCTACTTTTAGTCATTGGGTGAAGTGTGAGAAGCATCATTTCGAACCATGTTTGGGTGGCACCGGAAGGTGTTACAAGTGTGGGAAAAGTGGACATATCGCTAGGTATTGTCTGGAAATGTGCAACAAGGGAAAGATCTCTATGGGGTGGTCTTTTCTTTAAGTGATATAAATAATTGGGAAGCAGTATGTAAAGGAAGGAATGGGAGACTATGATAATATTCTGGAGTAAAATAGAAATTTCAAAATATTTATGAAATAATGGTAGAAATAGTTGTTGAATAGTCCTATTTTGATAGTTATCTTCGATGATTATTATGATTAATTGAGCATAGGAACTTACAATTTTGAGTGTCATTTTTAAATATAGATTAGCATTTACCGATTAGATTTAGAATGACACTCTGATGGAATTGACTATGAGGTTGATTGGAATGGAGATTTTTAAAGGACAAGAGTATGGAGAATTTAAGATGAGTGTATGACTGACCACTTTTATTTTGGCAAGATGCGGTCGATCGAAAGCTTAAGGCGATCGCCAAGAAATCTATGTTGATCGACTGAGAATTATAGGGTTTTAAAAACCATTGCGGAGAGTTAAGTCATTTTATAGAGAACAAAAACAAACCTAGTGTAATACCCCGACTTTTTATATCAGAATTTAATAAGGATAATTGGAAAGTAATTGGAGGGTATTTGAAATAATGGGATAATTATCAGGGTATTACCAATAACGTATTCGTAAGATTTTAATTTAAAGAATTTATTAAGATTAAATGAAAATTACTGTAATTAAAATAAATATTAATTTAAAGAATTAAATTATAATGTTGGGATTACTTATAATTGTTTTAAATTAAGCATTTATTGAATAAAAATAAAGAGAGGTTAAATTGGGGGATGTAAAAGCATGAATCGGTTCAGCTGAACCGATTCATGCATTTTTGGTGGGCTGGAGCAAAATGGCCCCTGGCCATTCTCAAAGAGGAAGAAAGAGCGAGGGAGAGAAGAAAGAACAGTGAGGGAGGGAGACGATTGGGTGACAAGGATCAACAGGCGAAGGAGAAGAACGTGCGGGCAACAGAAAGCTCGGCCGGCTTCGATGCGTTCTAGCGAGGGTGCGAGCAGATACAGCGGCGCGGGTGCAGAGCTAGGGCTCGAAATCGAAACTCTCGCAGGTGTGGCTTCCGGCGATAATTCGAGGTACGTTCGACTGGGATTTCCTCCTCCTTTGTAATTCTGTTATTTGGTTGTTGCCTAGAGGCTAGATTCGAAGGAAGAATTAGCGATTCACAATCGGCAGTTGCAACTCTCACGTTGGCAGGGTGTTTGCGGATGAGTACGAATGGCGACCCGTGACCCAGCTGCGTCCGAACCGGTCTGGCCAGTTTGGATTTAATCGTTGTCTGCTGAGTAGACAACCCCATGCTCCTTTCCAGGCTGGAATCGCACTCGGCGTTAATTGGTGGGAGACAAGGGATTAATTTTTGGAGAAAATTGCTAGCTATAGGGTAGAGGTATGGCACACGAGATTGTTTTGATAAAGGCCTGTGAGGGGAGCTGAGTAAGTGAGAGGTGAGGATGAGTGTTGGGGTGTTCTAGCAGAAAGAAATTATCGAGTGTTCTGAAGGATGGAGACAGAGCTATTAAGCTCTCTGGAAAATGGAGTCCGAGGGTTAGGAATGGAAGTGATGGCCGAGAGTTGGGAAGGAGAGGAGAGAAAAGTGACAGAGGAGGATGGTGGAGGAAGAGGTCTGTGCTCCTCGGCTACCTCTGGTAAGTGAGATCCTTCACTTTATGCTGGATCTTATTTGTGGATGTTTACTCTCTGTTGACTAGATGATTGTTCTCTATGATGATGATATTTGGTTCATTCTGCAACTGTGAGTACGTTGGGTGTATGTTCTGTAAGATTGATGTTGTGTTGCTTGAAGATTAATGCTCTGTATGTTCTAGATTTTTATGTGCTATGGTGTTTGAATATGTATGCACTCTGTTGGTTGGGATTCAAAGGGGTACATTTAAGGATATGTGTATTGTGGTGCTAATCAAGATTTCTGGATAATCGGTGAATTGATAAACCATTAAGACTTGGTTATTTATTGATGAAAGGTTGTTTCCTTATTTTGATTATCACTTCTAAGTTATGGGGGAGGTGAAGCATGGGAAATTATATTCGGTTGCTAAGTTATGAATATTGGAATTTCTAAGTGTTAAGGTTTAAAGGATTCGATGAGAAGTTGTTAATAATAAATGTTTCTAATTATGAAGGTATCAGAAAGAGAAAGATGATAAATATTTAGCGCTAAAACACATTAAAGATTTGAAATAAGGATTTGGGTGTGTCTTGGCCAGTGGAGGCCCTACCCACAAGTAGAGTGCGTGAGTTGTGTAGATTTCTTTACTGTTGGTTTTCTGCTATTTGATATACTACTGTTAAATTTCCTGCAACTTTCTTTATGGTATATCCTTTCCTTTACTGCCAATTTCTTTACTTCAGTTTTAGGTTATAATTGTTAGTTAGGAAAATTGATGAGATTTTTGCCAGTTGATGATGCTTAGTGTTAGTTGATGAATGAGGAACGAAGGCCCTACGTTATGCTAAGTAGGAACTAGCTATGACTTATGAATTTCACTGAAGATGATTCTATTCCTTCTTGTTGTTTTACTTGCTGTAATATTTGGTTAATACTAAACATGTCTAATTAAATAAAATAACATTGTAACAATAACTTTAATCTGAGCATATAATTAACCAGAATAATGATCATAATCTTCCTTGAGTATGCTTAATGATAAATTAACTAGAACCCTAAACTAGTAATTATAATGACTTCCACGGGCATGTTAATTAACTAGGTTAATTAACTAGATAATAATCATGATTACATATTGAGCATGTTAATTAACTAAGTTAATTAACTAAATGTGATTACTTAGTGAGCATGTTAATTATAATTAGTAAACATGTTAATTAACTAGGTTAATTAACTAAATGTGATTACTTAGTGAGCATGTTAATTATAATTAGTAAGGATGTTAATTAACTAGGTTGATTAGTGAGCATGTTAATTAACTAGGTTAATTAACTAAATGTGATTACTTAGTGAACATGTTAATTATAATTAGTAAGCATGTTAATTAACTACGTTAATTAGTGAACATGTTAATTAACTAGATTAATGAACTCAAATGTGATTACTTAGTGAGCATGTTAATTAACTAGGTTAATTAACTAGAGAATAAATGTGATTACTTATTGAGCATGTTAATTAACTAGGTTAATTAACTAGATGAAAAAAATATAACTACTTATTGAGCATGTGATTAACTAGGATAACTAAGTAGAATAGTTCTTGTGATTACTTCTTAAGCATGTTAATTAACTAAGTTATGTCATGTTTAATTAACATGTTTAATTAACTAACTAGCATATTAATTAACTAATTAACTATAATAAATTCGAGCATGAAATTAACTAAGATAACTAACTAGAATGTTAATCTTATCTTCCTTGAGCATGTAAATTGATTAGGATAACTAGCTAGAAGAATAATTGCATAAGTTCAAGCATGCCATTCATTGTATATTGTTCTAATATATGTGTTTAATTTCTACTGTCCCTCCATGATTGACTATCTAATTTCCTCAATGTTCGTTGTTTGGTTTCCTTATGTGCTTCGTTGTCTCCAATTCAATAGCATAATTGTTCTCCAATATGCGCTTTCAATTTATGCTATTCACTTACTTTCCTTATATGCGCTATTCAATTGTAATGTCAATTGTTATGTTATCATGCATCATGATTATAGTTTCGTGGTACTGCATGCTTGATGTTAATAGAAACCAATAGAGAGTGTCACCTTGGTGGTGGTACTCACATGCATTGTGAGATAAAATGTTAAGAAAATGAAGGAAATGGGGAGTTGGGGGGCTGATAGGTAGGGGGTCTAGTCTGCAGCTAGGCGTAGCCCCCTACCTTGTCGGTAGAGGGGACCTAGTTGCAAGTAAAAGGTTAGATCCAACCAACTATTCCATCACAAAGGAAATCCTCTAATCTCCTGCTCGATGTACGAGTAACAAATGAATGAATCAAAGTAAAGTAAAGAACGAACGAATGACGTAATAAAAGTATTGGTTTGGGTGGCCCCCATTCCAAAAGGACTAAAAAGTGGTATATCATATTGCATAAACTCTTTTTCTTACTATGCCTTTGGACTTACAATTGACTTGTGGTGTTGGTGTAGGTACATATACGAGAAAACGGTGAATAGATCAAAAGTAGGGATGAAGGATTTGCACTCGTGGGACTCATGGCTGGCCAGGCTAAAGAGAGTAGAAGAGATAACGGTTGTAAATGAGTTGTATTTAAATTGTTTAGAATCCCTTTCGTATTTCTTTCTTAATCAATTGAGTATTTTACGCTTCCGCTAAGTTTTGATAAACCCGCTATATTCTTGAATTGACTTCTGCTGTATTTTGGTAAAAGATTTTATAACATTTTTCATAGCGAGTAGAACGAAAAGATTTTGAGATTCGGTTTTGCACTCTGATATTATCTTAAAAAGGGTTTGATAAAAGTTTTAAATTTTAACGAACTTTAATAAGGGTTATGAAAAACCGGGTCATTACAATTGGTATCAGAGCAATTAGTTTTGTTTACTGCATTTTAAAATCGACCTCTGATACAGTTTTGGTGAGTAAGTGTTTTTAAAAATGGTTCTATAGCCTGCTTGCTAGCACAAGTCTCGACGTGGAAAATACTTCATCCACTGTAAGTATACTTCCTAGTACTTTACTAATTCCTTATTCTATTTCGATAAATGAGTTGTTAGGAAATAATATGTAGGGACTAGTGGACTAGTGGACTAAGTAGACTTGGTGACTAAGTATTTTGGTATTTTGGATATGTACTCTGATATATTTTGAATTTTAGATTTTGGATTTGGATGATATAAGTGAATATTCTGGAACTGTTTGGAATTTTTATACAGGATTTATAGCTTTAGGGGAGTGTAGAAACAGAGGAGACTCTGCCCAAATTTTTGGAATAGGGAAGAGCCAATAAGTGGAAAGAAAAATCTCAAGTGAATTAGACCAATTAGATAGCTATATGTGAACACCTAGGTTACAACAGAACACCTAAGCAGCAGTAGGAGAGAGGGATTCCACTAACCCAGTAATTGCCCACTTAGATTGAAGCTTTGGGGAAGTCTAGTCTAATTTTATGACCAACTTGGATTTAACAGCGTATTCTGACATGAAGTACTCCATGTCCGTCAGTGGGACTTGGATTAAGTATTGGATGGGATAATAGGACTTATGTCGGACTTGGGTTATGTTCTCCATCTCGGTCCGAACTCAATCAAGGTAACCAAGAACGTGACTGCACAAGTGTATGGTAAGGGTGGAGACATTCAGTTGAACTTCTCTAGGAACGAGTAACTGAAACAGAAACGGAAATAGAAACTAAAACAGAAACAGAAACAGCAACAGCAACGGAAACAGAAATAGAAACAGAAACGGAAATAGAAACAGAGACAGAAACAACAACAGAAATAGAAACGGTGACAGAAATGGAAACATGTACAGAAATAGAAATAGAAACGAAGTTTCCAAAAGTAAATTTATGGGAATGGAAACAAAAACAGATACAGAAACGGAAACGGAGACAGAAACAAAAGTAGAAACAGATATGGAAACTAGAAACCAAAACAAATACAGAAACAGAGACGAGAATAGAAACAGAAATGAGAACATATACAGAAACAGGAATGATTATAGATACAAAAAGAGAAGTAAGACGGAACGCATCCAACTCGCCATTGAGCAGTGTAGTTCATAACTCAGAAAAGCTTGGATGGACAATTTTGATGGTGGAGAGTGCGTTCGAGCATGCCGAAGTCGTGGAGTGAGAGAGAAAGTATAAGTGCTAGGTCTCGAGTCACGAAGTGAGGAGAATTGGAGGGGTAGAACCGTATAAGAAAGGTGAGTTCNNNTTAGTTTTTAAGCATGTTAATTGCTTTGTTTACTGCTAGTATGTAGTTTGCCTAGAAATGCTAATGTTAGTGTTGGTAGTTGAAAGTTTTGCTTTGTAGAATTAGAAGGTTTTGTGATTCCTATAGTATGCTGTAGATTTTTAGGATATTCCCTTGATGATATTCTTTGATAATGGTGTGATTTCTGTAATTCTAAGTGATATTGTTAATCATTGTTGAGAAATAGAGAATGAGAAAGTGAAAAGAGAAATGGGTGAGGATGGGATGAGTATGAACGAACCAAGATTTCCTTTACTAATGTTGTTTATTTCCTTACATGTATGTTTGGTGTGAGAACTTCGATTTATTTGTTTAATCACTTAATTAGCTGTTAAATCAAAAACTCAAGCATGTTAATGATTTGTTAATCTAAGCATGTAGTTAATTAGAATAACAATTTATTGTCATGATTAATTTCATTAGTATGTTTAAATCAATCAACAACAAAAGCTAAATCACCTACAATAAGCAACGTAGGAAGGATGTGAATGGTAATAGTTCAATTTACTAACTAGCATAAAAGCACGTGTAAATCATCGAGGATAAAAGCATGCAAGCATGTAAGTGATTGGGATAGTCAACTCGTTCATTTATTAACTAGCATAATTAACCAACGCAATCAACCAAGCATGTTAATCGATAGTTAAGTAAGTTAATTAAGAAATCGGAGCATGTCAATTAATTAGTGGTTTAATTGATAACCGAACTTTGATCATGATAATTAACCAACTAGTTGAGCATGTAATTAGCTAGGGTATCAATAATGGTATGAGCATGAACAAGTAACTAATTAGAATGTGTAAATTAATTAGAATAATTAACAATAAGCATGCTAAGTAACTTAACTAAGATGCATGGTAATTAGCTTAAATGGAAATTTATAAAGACCATGATAATTAACTAAGGAAATTAGTGAGAATGACTAACTAGGAATTAACAAAAGATGAGCATGTAAATCGCCTAGAATAACTAAATAACGTGATAAATGTAGTTATTTCCTAAGCAGGATAATTTAGGTAAATTACTCATATGTTTACCATACTTATATGCACTCGTCGTTCAATTCAATATTGTAATTGTTTTCTACTATGCGCAGTTAATTCCATGCCTTACTTTTGTTATATGCGCTTTCAATTCCAGTTACTCTTATTCAATGTGCACTTCAATTATGATGAATGTTATGTAGTGAATCATCATGCATCATGATAGGTTGAGAATGTATGAGCATGCATCATGTTAATAGAGACTAATAGGGAGTGCCACGGGGTAGTACGCAAGCATGCATAGGTGAGGTAAAAAGTTAAGAAAAAATAAAGAAGAAAATGGGAATTGGGAGTGGATAGGAAGCGGATCTAGTTTGTGATCTAGGCGTAGCCCCTCCCTCATAGGGTACAAGAGTTCTAGATGCGAGGAAAAAAGGCCAGGTCCGACCACTATGCCATTGCACGAGAAAAACCTCCCAATTCCAGCTCGAAGTACGAGTATGGAATAATGGAATAATAGAATATTTGATCCCAAGGGATCAAAGTAAGAGTAAGTAAAGTAATAAACAGATTAATGACTTAATGAAAGGATTGGTTTGGGTGGCCTCTATTTCAAAATGGACTAAAAAGTGACATTCATATGCATTAAACCCTTTTTTCCTTACTAAGCCTTCGGGCTTACAGTTGCTTGTGGTGTAGATGTAGGTACTAGTACGCTATGAGAAATGCACGGACTATGAGTAGCAAAAGATGAGCAAAGACAAACAAACAATAAGAAGTAGTAGATGATGGATTTGCACGCGCAAGGGAGATCGTGGCTGGCCAGGCATATAAAAAGGGTAAAAGAGAGCAGTTTTAAATAATTTAAGTTTTCAAAGTTGTAATTAAAATAAGTACTGAGTTTTTTAAAAAGAAGTATTTCAATTGGCCAGTATTCCTTTCTTAAACTATTTATTTACGCTTTCGCAAAGATTTAAATAAAGAATTTTCATAACGCTTTCGCATAAGTTTCACTAAATGGAGTTTTATAACGAGTTTTACGAACGGTTGGTAGCGGTTCGGATTAGGCGCTCTCTGATTTGGGTTCAAAAGGAAATTTCAAATTTTCACGTATTGTAAGGCAAGTACGGAAATCTAGATCGTTACATCGCAAGTGCGGCTTCAAGCGACAATTCGAGGTACGTTCGACTGAGATTTCCTCCTCCTTTGTAATTCTATTATTTGGTTGTTGCTTGGAGGCGAGATTCGAAGGACGAATCAACGATTCACGATCGGCAGTTGCAACCCTCGCGTTAGCAAGGTGTTCACGGACGGGTGCAGATGGCGACCCACGACCTAGCTGCATCCGTACCCGATTGGGCCGGTTTGGATTTTATCATTGTCTGTTGAGTAGACAACCCCATGCTCCTTTCTAGACTGGAATCGCACTCGGCATTAATTGGTGGAAGACAAGGGATTAATTTTTGGAGAAAATTGCTAGTTCTAGGGTAGAGGTATGGCACCCGAGATTGTTTTGATAAAGGGTTGTGAGGGGAGCTGAGTAAGTGAGAGGTGAGGATGAGTGCTGGGGTGATCTGGTAGAGAAAAATTATCGAGTGAGTTGAAGGATGGAGACAGAGTTGTTAAGCTCCTTGGAAAATGGAGTCCGAGGGTTGGGAATGGAAGTGATAGTCGAGAGTTGAAAAGGAGAGGAGAGAAAAGTGACAGAGGAAGAAAGTGGAGGAAGAGCTCTGTGCTCCTCGGCTACCTCTGGTAAGTGATATCCTTCACTTTATGCTGGATTTTATTTATGGATGTTTACTCTCTGTTGACTGGATGATTGTTCTCTATGGTGATGATATTTGGTTGATTCTGCAACTGTGAGTACGTTGGGTGTACGTTCTGCAAGATTGATGTTGTGTTGCTTGAAGATTAATGCTCTGTATGTTCTAGATTTTTATGTGCTATGGTGTTTGAATATGTATGCACTCTGTTGGTTGGGATTCAAAGGGGTACATTTAAGGATATGTGTATTGTGGTGCTAATCAAGATTTCTAGATAATCGGTGAATTGATAAACCATTAAGACTTGGTTATTTATTGATGAAAGGTTGTTTCCTTATTTTGATTATTACTTCTAAGTTATGGAGGAGGTGAAGCATGGGAAATTATATTCGGTTGCTAAGTTATGAATATTGGAATTTCTAAGTGTTAAGGTTTAAAGGATTCGATGAGAAGTTGTTAATAATAAATGTTTCTAATTATGAAGGTATCAGAAAGAGAAAGATGATAAATATTTAGCGCTAAACCACATTAAAGATTTGAAATAAGGATTTGGGTGTGTCTTGGCTAGTGGAGGCCCTACCCACAAGTAAAGTGCATGAGTTGTGTAGATTTCTTTACTGTTGGTTTTCTGCTATTTGATATACTACTGTTAAATTTCCTGCAACTTTCTTTATGGTATATCCTTTCCTTTACTGCCAATTTCTTTACTTCAGTTTTAGGTTATAATTGTTAGTTAGGAAAGTTGATGAGATTTTTGCCAGTTGATGATGCTTAGTGTTAGTTGATGAATGAGGAACGAAGGCCCTACGTTATGCTAAGTAGGAACTAGCTATGACTTATGAATTTCACTGAAAATGATTCTATTCCTGTAATATTTGATTAATATTGAGCATGTCTAATTAACTAAAATAACATTGTAACAATAACTTTAATCTAACATATAATTAACCAAAATAATGATTATAATCTTCCTTGAGCATGCTTAATGGTTAATTAACTAGAACCCTAAACTAGTAATTATAATGACTTCCATGGACATGTTAATTAACTAGGTTAATTAACTAGATAATAATCGTTATTACTTATTGAGCATGTTAATTAACTAGGTTAATTAACTAAATGTGATTACTTAGTGAGTATGTTAATTAACTAGGTTAATTAACTAAATATGATTACTTAGTGAGCATGTTAATTATGATTAGTAAGCATATTAATTAACTAGGTTAATTAGTGAGCATGTTAATTAACTAGGTTAATTAACTAAATGTGATTACTTAGTGAGCATGTTAATTATAATTAGTAAGCATGTTAATTAACTAGGTTAATTAGTGAGTGTTAATTAACTAGGTTAATTAACTAAATGTGATTACTTAATGAGCAAGTTAATTATAATTAGTAAGCATGTTAATTAACTAGGTTAATTAGTGAGCATGTTAATTAACTAAATGTGATTACTTAGTGAGCATGTTAATTGTAATTAGTAAGCATGTTATCTAACTAGGTTAATTAGTGAGTATGTTAATTAACTAGGTTAATTAACTAAATGTGATTACTTAGTGAGCATGTTAATTAACTAGATTAATTAACTAAATGTGATTACTTAGTGAACATGTTAATTTTAATTAGTAAGCATGTTAATTAACTAGGTTAATTAGTGAGCATGTTAATTAACTAGATTAATTAACTAAATGTGATTACTTAGTGAGCATGTTAATTATAATTAGTAAACATGTTAATTAACTAGGTTAACAACTAAATGTGATTACTTAGTGAGCATGTTAATTAACTAGGTTAATTAACTCAAATGTGATTACTTAGTGAGCATGTTAATTATCTAGGTTAATTAACTAGATAATAAATGTGATTAATTAGTGAGCATGTTAATTAACTAGATGAAAAAAATGTGATTACTTATTGAGCATATGATTAACTAGGATAACTAACTAGAATAGTTCTTGTGATTACTTCTCGAGCATGTTAAGTAACTAAGTTATGTCATGTTTAATTAGCATCTTTAATTAACTAACTAGCATGTTAATTAACTAATTAACTATAATAAATCCGAGCATGTAAATTAACTAGGATAACTAAATAGAATGCTAATCGTATTTTCCTTGAGCATGTAAATTGATTAGGATAACTAGCTAGAATAATAATTCTATAAGTTCAAGCATATCATTCATTGTTTTAATTCATTGTATATTGTTCTGATATGTGTGTTTAATTTTTGCTAATCCCTCGATGATTCACTATCTAATTTCCTTAATGTTTGTTGTTTCGTTTCCTTATGTGCTTCGTTGTCTCCAATTCAATAGCATAATTGTTCTCTGATAGGCGCTTTCAATTTCTGATATTCAATTACTTTTCTTATATGCGCTATTCAATTCTTATGTCATCATGCATCATGCTTATAGTTACGTGGTACTGTATCATGCATGATGTTAATAGAAATCAATAGGGAGTCCCACCTTGGTGGTGGTACTCACATGCATTATGAGGTTATGTTAAGAAAATGAAGGAAATGGGGAGTTGAGGGGCTGATGCGTAGCGGGTCTAGTCTGTAGTTAGGTGAAGCCCCCTACCTTGTCGGTAGAGGGGACCTAGTTGCAAGTAAAAGGTTAGATCCAACCAACTATTCCATCACAAAGGAAATCTTCCAATCTCCTCCTCGATGTACTAGTAACGAACGAATGAACCAAAGTAAAATAAAGAACGAACGAATGACATAATGAAAAGATTGGTTTGGGTGGCCCCTATTGCAAAAGGACTAAAGAGAGGCATATCATATGGCATAAACCTTATTCCTTATTAAGCTCTTGGGCTTACAGTTTACTTGTGGTGTAGGTGTAGGTACTTATACGAGAAAACGGTGAATAGATCAAAAGTAGGGATGAAGGATTTGCACGCACGGGACTCGTGGCTGGCCAGGCTAAAGAGAGTAGAAGAGATAACGGTTGTAAATGAGTAGTATTTATATTGTTTAGTATCCCTTTCATATTTTTTTCTTAATCAATTGAGTATTTTACGCTTCTGCTATGTTTTGATAAACCCGCTATGTTCTTGATTTGACTTCCGCTGTATTTTGGTAAAAGATTTTATAACGTTTTTCATAGCGGGTAGAACGAAAAGGTTTTGACCGTCTGATTTTGCACTCCGATATTATCTTAAAAAGGGTTTGATAAAAGTTTTAAATTTTAACAAATTTTAATAAGGGTTATGAAAAATCGGGTCGTTACACCTAGAGCAAGGGCGATGTGGCGATATTGAAAGAGAAGAGAGACTTCGACCTCAACATTTGGATTTCGAGTTCCGACTCCTTGATTGAAGGTGAAATTGTGGATTGTTTCTATTTCCTGTACTTTGCTGTCGAGAAATTAGGGTTAGGTAAGTAAGAAATTTGGGTACTATCGATTGATTTTTGGTTTTGTCGAGTGACATTTTAGAAGTATATGTCCTGTTGAATTTGGTTCAGTTCTTTGTGTTGAATTCTGTTAATAGCCATTTTTATGAGCTACTGGTCCATTGATAAGTTGGTCTACCATTATTGTGAGCTATTGTATTATTTGTGGAGTATTGTGTTTCAGTTGATCTGTTTAAATCTTTGCATGTGATTATCAATGGCTTCAAGACCAGTTAGGAATGCGAATAAAGGAAAAGGGGTAGTTAGACAAGGAAGCACATCAAATTAGGTAAAATATTTTTCAAATGAATTTAGGACTCTAGGAGATAGAAATTTATTTGAGAAAGACAACAAGAATCGATCTTTGATATATTCTCGGAGAGTCCTATTTTAGAGTTTGCAGTCTCTAATGGTAGGGAGAATTATTTGAACACGCGGGGTTAATGGGACTATGCTTGTTAGACGGAACATGACAAGCTATTTGCAGTCAAGCTATTTTACACGAACATGACATTTAGGTCCCAACCGCTTATCGTGAAGACATATATTGTGGGGATCGAAATCAAATTTACCCCAGAGACCATAAATGAGATTATTGGATTTAACGTCTCAGCTAACACAAAATGGTATTGTCATTCCTTTTTGGATGCTGAGTTTATTTGAATGAATAGAGGGGCAGAATTTTCAGAGCGTATTCACAAGGACCCGAATATAGCTGGATTTTACAAACCTAGAGCGAATGATCTAAACGAGCAAGGGAGAGTGCTCCATCATATTTTGACCTACACTCTATTGCCTAGGGATAGTCATAGAGAGCATGTGAGTTGTATGGACTTGTACACTATGGAGAAGCTGATAGGTCGTGAATTCTTCGATCCAGGATTCATTATCCTAAACCATATGAGCAAGGTCCACTCAAGCACTGCAAAGAGTCTCCCATACGATACCCCTATTACTGCTATCCTCCGACATTTTAGGATTAGGATCCCAGTGTTGGGAGTAATGTGCCCAACAAACAAATGTAATAAAATAATTTTGTAATAGATGAATAAATTTATTCTGATTGATAGATATGTTAACATTTTGGATTATGTTTTATAAAATTCATAGAAAATTCCTTACTTATTTATGCTAACTTTATATTAATATATATATTCTATATAAGTGGGATAAAATATAAAGAATAATAGTCAAAATATGTCCATGACATGCTTTTGAAGTACGGAATCTTCAAATAGTTCATAGTCATAAACATAGTTTATCTCATTAAGAATATATAGTCATATCCCGACTATATATAAATATGTTTTTTGTAATATGATTATATAGGACTAGACCAGATAAAATTATATTGTTCTGATAATTTTTGTTAAATATAGAACAATTAATTTTATCATAATGATGGTCATATATGCATTATCTTAATTCGTTGTATTTAACAAACTCCTATTTTATTTTAATTTATTCTTTGATTTACTCGGTAAAGTTTTATACGAGTTACGATTCGTATACCTTGTATATTGGAAGTGAATTAAAATGAATAGCTGAGAATGTTAATATCAATACAATGAAATCCATTTTTATAGATTCCTTTGTTTGTTAGTTCAAGGATCAAATAATTAGTGTGTAATTTATAATCGTTATGAATTAATTATTCAATAAAAAACTAATGGTAGTGAAGGATAAAGACACAATATGAGAGGTTAACGGATTATAAACCTAGCTCTATTGCGAATGTAAATGGAGGGTTAATACATATGTAATGACTATATCAATGGACATTACTTTGAGTAAATATACTCTATAGTTTTTTAGAGTGCAACTCTAAGTATTTAATGGAATTATTTTAGAGTTAATAATTATGTTAATTAATATAAAGAGTTTATATTAATTAATGAAATAATATTGGAGCTTAAAACTATATGTTCATCGGTCCCTTCGTTATCTTCTATCATTATTCAAATAATAGAAAAAATGAATAAAAAAAATTAAATAATTTATTATGAATTAATTATTTAATACACTCAATAATAAGTTTATTATTTTTCATTAGATGAAATAATTGAATTATTGATTATTCAATTAATTAAGACAAAATAAGAAAAGTTGTCATAGTTAATATGTTTGTTATATTTCATTAAATAAAATAATTGAATTATTGATTATTCAATTAATTAATAAATATAAAGTAACTTTTGAAAATAGTTTTTAAAATAGATTTTGTCAAATTTAAGTTAGTGTAAAATTTGAGTTAATGTCATAGTGCCAAGTGTTGAGCTATGGTAACATGACCTTTTGATTTCCATAACATTTTTATTATAAATGTATGAAATCAATTGTCACATAAATGAGAAATTTGTAGTGTTTTTCTCTAAATGTCATAATGGCCATTATAGAGCTATACCACTATAAATAGAGGTCCAACCTCATTAGGTTAACTTGTTGAAATCATTGAGATTAAAAAATTCATTTTGAGAGCAAATTTGTGAGTCTTCCGTGTTGACTTTAGAGAAGCGTTTTCTGAATCCAAATAGATCGTCTCATGTGTGGAGAATATGATATATCATAAATTGAGAGTGATCTTGCTACGTTCATCACGCCCACACGTGTTTATTAGAGGTGAGGAGGATTGATGGAGAAGATGGAAGGTTGATTTTGTACTCGTGTGAAGTATATACAAATATACAATTTCTTAATCATTTAGATTAGATCTAAATAAATATTTTTAAATACATATTATTATTAATATATTATAACAATGATCCGTTTTATGTTCATGTTAAAATTGTTTTTCATGATACATAGGTTACGCACGTTACCGTTGTTATGAACCTCAGTAATTCTATGACTCCCGCATCAAATTCTTTCTTAACTTTTTCCTTTTTAATTATCGTGTAAAAATTTTTCTTTTTATTTATTTAAATCAGTGGGAGTAAAACTTAAGGCAAGCGTTGAGAATCTAAAATGCATAATGACATCAATGTAAAAGCGGAAACATTAGATGCGTTAAATAAAGTTCAGAGTTAAAAACGGAAACGTAACTAATATTCAAAACATAGTTTGAAGGTTAGGATAAGAGTTAATAGTTTTTACAAAACAGTGTCCTTTATTAAACCATTTCAAAATAGTTATTTCTTTCCTTCTTCTTTCGAACCATAATCCTACTCAGGTCGATTCAGCCGGATAACCTACAGGCTCAACAGGAAACGCATCCTCTTCTGCTCCTAGAATTATTACATCTTGACAATTTCCTACACTACAAGTAAACCGTAAGCCCAAAGACTTAGTAAGGAGTGGAGTATGCAGTATATTGTATGTCTCTCATTCATTCTTTTGGAATGGGTACCACCCCAAACCTTTCTTTTCTTTACGTTTCATTCTTTCATTCTTTCATTCATAACTCGTATGTCAAGCGGGAGATTGGAGGAATCTGTGTTAGAGGGAATAGCATGTTCTCAGCTTCTAACCACCTAGGGTAGCTAGTCCCGGACCCGACAAGGGAGGGGCTTAGGGTAAACTACTTGATTAGATCTGAACTACCCGTCCATCCCCCAACTACCTATTTTCTTTTCCTTTCATTCATTTCATTTATTCATTTTCCTCACGTAACACATATGAGTACCACCCTAGAGGTGGCACTTCCTACTTATTTCTATTATCATGATGCATGTTGATGCAGTACAAAATAACGACTATCAAACAGTGAATAACAGGGAATAAAAAGAATGAATAGAGCAGCAAATTAAAATGGCAAATATCACAGCGAAATAACATGCTTGAATTTACATAACATAATAGCGAAGGAAACGACAATGTGAGCATGCTATTAAACTAAGATTAAACGTTAAATTGCAGTGAGCTACTTAAAAGAATTAGGCATGCTTAACAATAGTATGATGATAAGAAATAAACATGGATATAACAAGTAAATGGAAACATGCTTAGTAAATCGCTAAGAGCTAATGACATCGATCGATTATAAACACGAGACCAAAGATAGTGTACATCTGAAAGTAAAGCATGGTTCAATGGCATTATTTTCAACTAGAGTTAATAATCTACTTTAGGATTACCAAAAATTAAACATGTCATATTAGGGGTTGTTTATGCATGGTCATGTCAAATGAAATTAACAGCTCCTAACTAGCACCAAGATTAATAGTATTATAATTCAGGTCTACTATATTAACAGGCAAGGTAATATAAAACACCGAATCAAAACAGAATTGCTATCAACTAAGTACTTCACAGCTTATTCATACGTAACATGATAGCAATTATGTAACGACCGAGTTTTTATTTACTTTAAAAATTGTATAAATTTAAAACTTTTCTTTTTATAAAAACATCAGAGTATTTATCTTTTATAAAACCCAGTCATTAAAACCATTTACTTAAAACCATTTACTTAAAACATTTATCAATTGCAACGAAAATAATAAAATCATTTTCTGAAACACAGCGGAATTAAAATAAAACATTAAAGAATATTAAATAATTGACAAATTCTTTTACAAATAACTCCCATTTAATTCTTTAGCCCAGTCAGCCACAAGATCCACATGTGCAAATTCTTCATCAACTGTCTCTTAGCCTGTTCACCTGTGTGTGTACCTACATCACAAGACTTAACTAATGAGCCTAAGGCTCAGTAAGTGATATAAAATAAAAGGTATGATGCACATGTCATGCAACTTTTAAATCTCTTTTTGTTTTCTGTTTCTATTTCTCTTCTATCTTTTCTTTTACCGTTTTATTGATCTTAACTTTATTGTTCTGTCTTTGGTATTTAACTTAAGCCTCAACCAATGGAGGACTAATCCACCCAAAGCCTCTAACCATGGGGACCATGTCCACCAAGCCTCTATTTATTGTTCTGTCTTTGGTATTCAACTCAAGCCTCAACCAATGGGGGACTAATCCACCCAAAGCCTCTAACCATGGGGACAATGTCCACCAAGCCTCTATTTATGAGTTCAAGTTCAACACCAAAGCCTTAATCGTCTAACATTGGGATGTAACTCAACCATTGGGGGACGAATCCACCCAAAGCCTCTAACCATGGGGACAATGTCCACCAAGCCTCTATTTATGAGTCACATGCCAAAGGCTTAACTGGTTACCATTGGAAACATAACCCAACCATTGGGGGACTAATCCACCCAAAGCCTCTAACCATGGGGACCATGTCCACCAAGCCTCTATTTATGGGTTCGTGCCAAAGCCTTAAACTATGGGAAGTGCGTCAACTAAACCTCTAACCATGGGGGAACAATCCGCCCAAGCCTTTATCTTTTTCTTTTTTCTTTACTTTATTATTTAACCATTTAATATTCGATTCCTTTTTCTTTACAAAACCATGTTTAAAAACTCATTTTCGTATTATTTTGAAAACCATTATGCATGATGCTTGTGGATGCATACATTTTCTACTAGAGGAATTTAATAGCGCAACCAACATACAATTCATAGAACATGCTTATAAAACAATAAACAACGAAACATCCTATTTAAAAGTGTAAACACCGAAACGTGCTATTTAAAACTGTAAACACCGAAACATGTTATTTAATACTGTAAACATGGAAACATGCTATTAAATACCGTAAACAACGAAACATGCATCTCCTATTTCTTGCGATGTAGGGCCCTAAGGACCAAAACACATGCGTATCACTTACCTGCAGTCCGTGGTGCGTTTGACACTCTATTCTTTTCCCGTTAATACCTTAAAAATAATTAATATATATTTATTAATATATTTACTCATTATAAAACTTAACTTTTATATCATTATTTTGTAAGTTCATTCCACATTTTTCGTCCAATTATTTTCATCGACTAATTAACTAATAATTATTGACAACCGAATTTTCATAAACCTTAACGCTTAATAACTCCCATTAGTTAACTTAGTTACTAAGCAACCTTGCAATAACCATTTAAGTAACTTAACATGTGCAACGAAAATAGCAATAACCATTTATAGTTACTCATTCCATCAATGTGACCTAATAATAAAGAGAATTTATTTCATAATACAATTCATTACATTTTAATGAAAATCCATTGGAACCAACAAGGAATTTATTTAACTTTATCACCCAAAATCACGCTCAATATTAATATCCCAACAAGGCATGAAACCCCAACATCTATCAATCAAACCAAACATGTGACGGCTTAATCCAAATTACATAATGTATTCTTTTCCAATTAATAATCCGAATCTAAACCCACAGAATATATGACCACAATGTATATTCCCACAACATTATTATCCGAACATGACCAGTAATTCCTTCAGCAATACATAACAACACAATATATTAATGGTTCATTACTGGCAACCAAACCAATTTCCATCACATTAACATTTCCCGTTACTAAAATCATAGTCCTTATCTTCATTCATCCACTTAGCAAAATTTACAGTCCAACCATCATTTAGATCACTTATAAAAATAATAGAATGGAATCTAAACAATGACATTTATTCAACGGCAGTATTTGTAGAGCATAGATATTCACAGCTGTCCAAACAACGATAAGCAGAGCATATTTATTTATCCTTTGAATCAATTAAGGAAGCCAGTAGATAAACCATTCAAAACAAACAACAGACACGAATTTGATCAATCCAACATATATTCAACACTAACAGTAGCTTATTATCCAACCATCAGTGATCACAGCCAAACAACAATTCACAATCGGGCAGATCTCTCTCTAAATAAAACTTAACCCATCTCCATTGCTCAACAACCAACAATACACATACCCAGGAGCAGTTCATCAACAGATTATTCCCTTTACAGATTACCCATTAACATAACAAATTACCATTTCAGGCACCAATAGTGCACATCAACAAGCTAATGCAATAACCCACAGTAGAGCAGCTTAATAACATATTCATCAACCAGAAACTAATTCAAGGAACAGGGTAAAATCCATTACCAGTAGACTTCACCCTTTGCAGCTTCGGCCACACAGACTTCACCACCCTTCACAGCTTCGACCACGCACCTTCAGAGCATCGCCAATACTGACATCCAGAGCACTCCCTTCTGTATCCAAACACTGTCGAACCTATATAGGCAGAGAAGGCTGGAACACTTCACAATTCAAGGAGAATGGTCCAATGCTTCAACACCACATGGAAAGTAGATATCGTTTCAGGAGGGGGAATAAGTCTGTTCAACTTGGAAACCACAGACCCGGACCGAGGCCCTGTCTCCACGCCAATCTTCTCGATCACCCCTGCCATCCGTCCAGGCCAACGACCAACAACAGAAAGCCACGGAGGAGGAAGAAATTGACTGAACGTACCTCATCCACACCACTCCCAAAGCCAGAATAGTCCTAGGCAACCGGCAACAACTCCGATTCCGAGCCCTAGCTCTGCTGCTCGCTTGCCGCCCGTAGCCCATTGTCACCGTCACCAGTAAGCCGGACAGCACGCACCAGAGTCCACGCCGGCGTCTGTCGCCTCCCGCAGTCGCCTTCCCGATCGCTCCTCTTCTCCCTCGCCATTTCTCTCGGGTCGCCAGCGAAGGATGGCCGAAGGCCCTCCCTTCTCTTCTTTTCTCTCTTCTTCAAATTAAATTAAAATTCCAATTTAATACCTAATCCCCAAATAATTAATCTCCACTTAATAATTAATCCAATCTTCCATATATTAATTCATCACTTTTCTTTCTTTTAAATAATTAATCATCTCAATTCTAATTTTCTTTTATCCGAATATTGCTTGATGATAAATATCAGTCCAATTAAAATTCTTCAATTCAGCTTTCAAAATAATTATCCAATAATATCATCTCCCATCAATTATTTTTCTAAACTTATTTTCATGATAATATGTTTCATAATAAAATTTCTCCGAATAATCCAATTATACGCCAATTAATTTCTCATTAAATAAATCCTTGATTATTACCCAAATATTTTCCTCAATCAATTTTCTCATCAAATAAATCTCGATTATCCTTAATTAATTCTATTAAAATTTTTACATTATTTTGTAAGTACTAAATAAATTGTTTATTTGGTTTCATTAATTTTATAATTTGATTATAAAATTAATAATCTATATAAAAAATAAATTTATTTTGATTAAATATTTTTTTATATAGATTTAATAGAATATGTGATATTCTATAAAATCACTATAATTCAAAATAATGAGTGGGAGCGAAGACTTAGGCATAACTTTTCATGGTCTCCATCGTTAATACAACAACGTGAGATTTAAGTGGGGCTCTGAGACGACTTTGTTATCGTCCTCCCTAAGGAGAGTGTTCACTTAGATCAATACCATGATTAGTCTCTTAGAGATAGGTTTTATAAAATGTATTTTATAGTTGACCATCCTTAAGGTGGCCATTATAAGTTAAGTTTTATAAAATCGAAACGGTGGTATACACTCATAAAAATGTGATATAATGTGTTAATCACACTTTGACTAAAACTAATCGATAATTAATAAATTTTGAAAATATGAGATATTTTAAATAAATTTATTAATAGATAATATTTTTACCCTAAGGAAAAATATTATGTATCGAGGCAATAATAGCATTTGCATTTTATTTAGTGATTTAGCATGCTCATGCATCATTTTTACTTGCCATATTTCTTATGAATTTTTTTCATAATATTAATCTTTATTTATTTATTCATTACAGAATAATGTCTTCTTTTATGATTAATTTACTCATGACTAAAAAGTTGGCTAGTGATAATTTTGTCAATTGGAAAAAGAACATGAATATGATTCTTGTGCACAACAACTTGAAATTTGTCCTGCCTAAGGAATGTCCTCCAATCCCTACTGAAAATGCCTCAAAAGAGGAGAGAGAATCGTTCGAGACATGGAAACAAGCGAATGACAAAACTCATTGTCATTTACTCGCTTCCATGACAGATGTTCTCAACACAAAATTTGAGAACACAGAGACTACTTATGAGATAATGGAGTCTCTTCAAAACATGTTTGGTAAACCATCTAACCAAGCCCGTCATGAAGCTATCAAAAAAGTCATGAATAGCAAAATGCGGGCCGGTACCTCCGGTCAAGAGCATGTGCTGATGATGATTAGCACAATTCATGAGGTTGAAATTAATGGGGCCCATATTGATGAGGCTACCCAAGTGGGCATGATTTTAAAAAGTTTGAGCCCACAGTTCTTACAATTCAAGAGCAACTACTTCATGAACAAACTGAGTTACGATATGACTTAATTGCTCAACAAGCTTACAACCTATGAGTCCATTTCTTCTGTAGAGAAGAAAGGAGAAACAAATGTTGTTGAGCCCTCCTCTTCTCACTCTTCCCTTAAGAAGCGAAAGAAATTTCAGAAAAAATGCAAAGGTCCAGGAGCAAATCCAGTATGGGGTAAAAAGAACAACCCCAATAAAAGGAACAAGACTAACAAGGGAAACAAGAATAGCTCAAGCCAGAAAAAACCTAAACGAAAATATTTTCATTGTAGAGTTGATGGTCATTGGAAGAGAAACAGTAAAAAGTATCGCAAGGAGCTAAAACAAAATAAGGCAGGTAAATTTGATTTACTAGTTATTGAATCTTATTCAGTTGAGAATGATTTATCACCATGGATAGTTGATTCATGTGCGACTAATCATGTTTTGTTATTCTTTACAGATGCTTAGTTCCTATCGGAAGCTAGTAGATGGGGAGTTCACTATAAGAGTGGGCAATGGGGCACTAGTTTTAACATCAGCAGTGGGAGAAACAAAATTATATTTTCAAAATAAATTTTTTTTGTTAAATAATGTTTATTTTCTATCGGGGTTTACTAGAAATTTCATTTCTGTTTCTCACTTATTTGAACAATGTTACTCAATTTCTTTTAATAATAATATTGTTATTATTTCTAGAAATAGACTAGATATTTGTTCTGATTTTATGGAAAGTAGACTTTATGTGATAAGGTTCATCAATAAATCACTGTTGAATACTAAAATTTTTAAAATAGAATTGCCTAAGTCCAAGAAACTTAAAATTTCTCATGATGATAACACATATCTTTGGCACCTTCGTCTAGGACATATTAATCTAGATATAATTAATAGACTTGTGAAGGACAGTCCTTTAAAAGATCTAAATGTTGGATCTTTACCAGTTAGTGAAGCTTGTCTAAAGAGAAAAATGACTAAGAGACTTTTTTCTGCAAATGGTCGAAGGGCTCAAGAGCCACTTGAACTCATACATTTAGATGTATGTGGCCCTACGACTACTTGAGCTAGAGGTGGTTATGAGTACTTCATCACTTTTGTTGATGATTACTCAAGATATGGTTATACTTATTTAATTCAGTTTAAATAAGAAACTTTTAGAAAGTTTCAAGAATTTAAAGCTGAAGCTGAAAAACAATTAGATAAGTCAATCAAGGAGGTGAGTACCTTGATAATGAATTCAATGATTACTTGTTAGAACATGGGATTATATCTCAACTAACAACACCTAGCACTCCTTAGAAAAATGGTGTTGCTAAGAGGAGTAATAGGACTTTACTTAACATGGTTCGATCCATGATGAGTTACTCTGCATTCCCAAAATCATTTTGGGGATACGCCATATAGACAGCGACTTACATTTTTAATGTGGTCTCATCTAAGTCTATTCGTACGACACCTTTAGAGTTGTGGAGTGGTCACAAACCTAGTTTGAGACACTTTCGCATATGGGGGTGTCTCACACATGTGGTAGTAGGAAAGATTGGAAAATTAGAACCTCGATTTGTGGTTTGCATGTTTATTGGTTATACAAAAGGCACAAGAGGAGGTTTGTTCTATAGTCCTCAAGATAACAAGGTATTTGTATCGAAAAATGCCAAATGTCTTCAATATGACTATATGGCAAACTTGAAACCTCAAAGAAAGATTGTCTTGGAGGAAATTCATGTTGGTGAGATCAGATTAGAAACAACAAAAGTTGTTGTTCCACATGGTATTCAAAAAATGACTACTTCAAGTCAGACCATCATGCCACCTAAACGTAGCGAGAGGGTAGTACGACCACCAGCTCAATACAGATAGGTAGGTGAAGCACAAGTTGCTGTCACTGATGATGGAAAAGATGATCCATTGTCATTTAGATGTGCAATGGAAGATGCTGACAAAGAAGCATGGCTTAAAGCTATGAAACTTGAGATGGAATCAACGTATTATAACTTTGTTTGGGATCTTGTAAATCTACCTGAAGGGGTGAAACCTATAGGATGTAAATAGATCTATAAGAGAAAAAGATGAGTGGACGGGAATGTAGAGACATTCAAAGCTAAACTTGTAGCTAAGGGTTATACCCAAAGGGAAGGAGTTAATTATGAAGAGACTTTCTCTCCTGTAGCTATGTTTAAGTCCATTCGTATATTGCTCTCTATTGCCACTCATTATGATTATGAGATTTGGCAGATGGATGTCAAGACGGCTTTTCTTAATGGTCATCTTAAAGAAACCATTTATATGGAGCAACTAGAGAGTTTCATAGATAAAGATGCACAACAAAAGGTTTATAAGTTAAATAGATCTGTTTATAGACTTAAGCAAGCATCTAGGTCATGGTATATGAGATTTGATGAAACAATCAAATCTTATGGGTTCACACAGTGCCTTGATGAGTTTTGTGTAACAAGCTCATCAATGACTAGTGTGTGGTCTTCTTAATTCTATATGTTGATGATATTCTACTTATGGGAATAATGTAGAATTATTATCATATATAAAAGAATGGCTAGCTAAGCAATTCCAAATGAAAGATTTAGGAAATGCAAGCTACATTCTTGGGATTTGTCTATTAAGATATCGTAAAAATAAAATGTTAGCTTTGTCTCAGGCATTGTATATTGAAAAAATGGTCGTCAAATATTCGATGCAAAACTCCAAGAAAGGTTATTTACCTTCTAGACATGGAGTTATTCTTTCTAAAAAGCAGTGTCCTAACACATCTCAAAAGGAAGAAGATATGAGACGTTACCCCTATGCATCAGATGTTGAGAGCTTGATGTATGCTATGTTGTGCACGAGACCCGACATATGTTATGCAATGGGGATAGTTAGCCAGTTCCAGTCAAATCCAGAATTAGATCATTAGATAACACTCAAACATATTATCAAGTATCTAAGGAGAATGAAAAGTTATATGCTAGTATATTCTGGTAGGGATATGATTGCAACTGGATACACAGATTCTAATTTTCAAACTGATACAGATGACCGAAAGTCGATATTTGGATCAGTTTTCACCCTTAGAGGTGGAGCCATAGTTTGGAGAAGTGTAAAACAAGGTAGTGTTTCAGACTCTACTATGGAAGCAGAATATATTGCTACTTGTGATGCAGCAAAAGAAGTTATGTGGCTTAGAAAATTATTTAGTGATTTGGAAGTAGTTCCAGATATGGATAAGGCATGGTCTTTGTTCTATGACAATAGTGGTGCAATGGCAAATGCTAAAGAACTTAGAAGTCACAAACGAACAAAGCATATAGAGAGAAAATATCATGTGATAAGAGAGATATAGTTTAGTGTGGAGACGTGACTATTCTGAAGATTCGATCAGTTGAGAATCTTGCTAATCCATTCACCAAGACGTTACCCGCACAATGTTTTGAGAAACATCTAGAGGGCTTAGGGATTAGAGACATGTCTTATTTGCTTTAGGGCAAGTGGGAGATTGTTGAGAGTAATGTGTCCAACAAGCAAATGTAATAGAACAACTTTGTAATACATAAATAAATTTATATTGATTGATATTATGTTTTATAAAATTCATAGAAAATTCCTTAGTTATTTATGCTAACTTTATATTAACATATATATATCGTATATATGTGGGATAAAATATAAAGAGTAATAGCCAAAATATATCCATGACTTATATTTGAAGTATAGAATCTTCAAATTGTTCATAGTCATAAACATAGTTTATCTCATTAAGAATATATAGTCATATCCCAACTATATATATGTAATGACATAAGATAAATATGTTTTATATAATATGATTATACAGGACTGGACCAGATAAAATTATATTGTTCTGATAATTTTCGTTAAATATAGAACATTAATTTTATCATAATGATGGTCATATATGCATGATCTTAATTCGTTGTATTTAATAAACTTCTATTTTATTTTAATTTATTCTTTGATTTACTCGGTAAGTTTTATATGATTTACGATTCGTATACCTTGTATATTGGGAGTGAATTAAAATGAAAAGCTGAGAATGTTAATATCAATACAATGAAATCCATTTTTATAGATTCCCTTGTTTGTTAGTTCAATGATCGAATAATTAGCGCGCAATTTATAATCATTATGAATTAATTATTCAATAAAGAACTAATGCTAGTCAATGACAAAGACGCAATATAAGAGGTTAATGGATTATAAATCTAGCTCTATTGCGAATCTAAATTGAGGGTTAATACATATATAATGACTATATCAATAGACATTACTTTGAGTAAATATACTCTATTGTTTTTTAAAGTGCAACTCTAAGTATTTAGTGGAATTATTTTAGAGTTAATAATTATGTTAATTAATATAAAGAGTTTATATTAATTAACAAAATATTATTAGAGCTTAAAACTATATGTCCATCGGTTCCTTATTTACCTTCTATTATTATTCGAATAATTGAAAAAATGAAAAAAGAAGAATAAATAATTAATTATAAATTAATTATTTAATACACTCAATAATAAGTTTATTATTTTTCATTAGATGGAATAATTGAATTATTGATTATTCAATTAATTAAGACAAAATAACAAAAGATGTCATAGTTAATATATTTGTTATATTTCATTAAATGAAATAATGGAATTTTTTATTATTCAATTAATTGACAAATATAAAGTAACTTTTGAAAATAGTTTTTAAAATGGATTTTGTCAAATTTGAGTTAATGTCATAGTGCCAAGTGTTAAGGTATGATGACAAGACCTTTTGATTTCCATAATATTTTTGTTATAAATGTATGAAATCAATTCTAACTTAAAGAAGGAATTTGTAGTGTTTTTTTTCTAAATGTCATCATGGTCATTATAAAGCTATACCACTATAAATGGAGGTCCAACCTCATTAGGTTAAGTTGTTGAAATTTTTGAGATTAAAGAATCCATTTTGAGAGCAAATTTATGAGTCTTCCGTGTTGGCTTTAGAGAAGCATTTTCTAAATCTAAATATATCGTCTAATGTCTTGAGAATATCATAACTTGAGTGTAATCTTGCTACGTTCATCACACTCACACATGCTTATTCAAGGTGAGGAGGATTGACAGAGAAGATCGAAGGTTGATTTTATACCTGTGTGAAGTAAGCTACAATTGTACAATTTCTTAATCATTTAGATTAGATCTAAATAAATATTTTTAAATACATATTATTATTAGTATATTATAATAACGATCCGTTTTATATTCATGTTAAAATTATTTTTCATGATACATAGGTTATGCATGTTACCGTTGTTATGAACCTCGGTAATTCCGCCGTGCGAGGGAGCCTAAAAACCAACACCCTGCTAGTAAAACAATACGAAAGGAAAAAGGCACAAATATCTATGATCATAATACGTTGGCCAAGATGTGGATTAAAATGATGGGTGGTTTATGGTATTTTAAATATAGAATATGAGCTGCCGAGGCTGTACCATTTCCTGATGAAGTTCCTCCACCAGCATTTATCGAGCCTCTGATACTGATGGATGAGGATTCAATAGACACACACATGCCAGCTTCATCACGACCTTCCTCATTATGTTCTTTGGGTCGTTGGATATCCATGTCGGAAGAAGACTATCATCCTCTTCTGGCAGGTATGGCGAACATGACCATAGAAATGAGAGAGGTGAAGGACACGCTCACAGACCTAACAGGTCTAATGGCTTGATGAGGCAGGAAATATACTCCATTTGGAAATGGATAGAGGAGTATGAGTATGCTGAAAAGGATGCAGCCGAAGATAGAGAGGGCCAATACGAAGTCCGACCAAGAAGACCACCGGCACTCCCTCTACTAGATGAAGAAGCACCTCCTCCACTAGAAACGACACCCTCAAATGAATTAAAGCTTTATAATGCTATTTAAATTCAGTGCTAAGGAATGTAGTTTAATTAGAAGCTTATGTAAAACTTGTTTAGTTGTGTTTGGATTTTAACATAATGTTTCTTTTTGGATTAAGTTTTGAACAATGCATATGATAGAAGATAGAATTTTCTAGAATTGCTGGGGTTTTGATTGCAAGAAGAATGAAAATAGCTTTGGGGGAGTAACAAAACAAGAGAAACTCTGCCAAAATTTTTATAAGTGGGAAAAATGATTGGAGAAAAACAAATAGAATCAAGTAGATAAATAGGTGAGGTTGCCTATGTTGTGAGGACTTGGGTGAATAATAGAATTGCTATTAAGAGAAAGAGAATTTAAGGATTATAAGCTAAGCTGAATTTTGAGGACCTAACTATCCAAACCAAGGCTAGTTCATAGGCCCACACAAGAGAACCTAGATGAGTTCACAGACTCATAATTCTGAAAGAATTTCTCTAACAATCTATGGAGCACACTCACTACTTGCGCAGATTGAAAAAAACAAGATCATCCTCTAGCAAAAGACCTCAAGATGTCTTCCCAGTAGCATCTTGACTCACTTGAAAATTTTGACCAGGTATTGAAACAACTCAATGCACAATGGATAAATGTCTAAAATATTACACTATAAATTTCTCAAGTGATCACTCCAAGAAACGTAGAATCATGTTTTGATACTAATTTATTTCTATCACTACCCAGAGGTGGGTCTAACAAAAACATCGGGTCGAACAACTTGATCTTCGAAGAGAACCTAATTGTCCAACCCAAGGCTAGGTTGTCAGACAAAAACTCAGCATAAATTAAAGCTCAAACCCAAGAGAAATGAGTCAAGGTCCACATAGTCATCAACAAGAGGTACAGATAGCGTAATAATAAATAGAGAGAAAATATTGTGCAAAAACCAAAATTATTCAACACCATACAACAAATTCTACAAACTAAGAAGAGATAAAACCATCAACATAAAATACAGACACTGGCCACCTGGGAAGGAGGGGGTCATTGGGGTGAGTGACTAACTTAGTAATGAAATCTATAATATATGCAATGCATAAGAAAGCTGGTTTTATCTTTCATCTCAAAACCATGGTCAAATGATATGTTGCACATCGGTTTAAAATCATTAAAAATATCTTTTCACAAACTTAACAAAGTAGGCCCCATGAGCCATCGATGAGGTAATGATCAAAATTTTGTTGCCTACATAGACATCTATAATCAAAATAGGCACTCATTATTTTTCCCATTAAGATAATAACCTCACTGAAAAAGGAGGGTCACTGTCACGACCCGGAGGCGGGCCGGATAGAACCGTCAAGTTAGGTGACCCGATTCTCGAAAAGAACCCAGTTACCCAGCCCAAGGCGTAAATTTTTATGCAGAAGTCTTAACGTGAATAATATCAAGTCCAAACCCAATTCCCACGGGTTAGGGTCCACAGAGTGATCAACTAGAGATATGATGGCATAATAAAGGAAGGTATTGTATAGGAATTAAATCAAACAGCACCAAAACTAAAATCACAACATACCAGGAATGGAGGGGTTGAACTGACGAACCTCCACCCATCCACGAGGAGATCGAAGCACCCACCGGGAACACTAGCATCGCTCTGCTGCCACACGTGCAAACCCAATGCACCAAACCTACACCTTAACCTGGAGAAAACTATAATCTAAGGGGTGAGTGACAAACTCAGTAAAAAAATCTATACTAAATGCAATGCATGCTAAAACCGTTTTCCTCATCTTTTGAAAATCATTTCATGCTTCTCATTTACCATACATGGATTTGAACATTTAAATCCTCTTTATCATTTTAACAAATTGGCTCATGGCCCTCGATGTGGGTTTATCAAAACCCGCTGTATACATAGACAACAATAATCGCAAAATATATCAACATCGTTTTCTATATGAAAACATCATCAGTGAAAAGGAATGGTCACACAAGGACCCATGTGTCACTCATAATCGTAAAGTGGTGTAATCTCTCGGATGTGTTGGCAGGTCGTAACCAGCGCCGATACGATCCGTATAATCAGTAACGGATAAAGTTGCTCGCGATAGACCTCTTCTCAGAAAATACCTCTATATTCCAAATTGATGAGGCTTGTCAACAAGGAAGCTCAAGTCGTCACGCGGCCTGTCAAATGAAACATATTTAAGATAGCTCAATCTCAGCGACTAACAACCTTCAATCCATTCTCAATGAAATGGATCGTCACGCAAGGACCCACCCAACACATGTCACATAAAGGTGGCTATCTGCCAGTAGCAATACTTCATGAGGCAGGAAAGAATATCATTGACGGCGATTCAAAGATCCAGAACGTCACCCGAGTTGCTAGCGAGTAACTCTGCGACGACACAACTTGTATAATCGCAGCAACGGAGGAGGTTGCTCACGATAGACTACCTCTCTCCGAAAATACCTCTGTGTTTCAAATTGACAAAGGTTGTCAACGAGCAAGTTCAAGCTGTCGCGCCACCCTTCAGCTTGGAACGGTACTAGGATCAGCTAATCTCCTCGACTGACAACCCTGCCAACTCTGTGTGACAATACTCTAGCCAAGTTTTGGGACTCGAACCCAAGGAAGCATCATCACCTTTCCATCTCCACTATAAACTTTCAAAATTTGCAACCTGAGGACATGTCACCAATGCCCCATTCTCTTTTTCCACTTCCAAGGCTCGAAATGTGAGGACATCTCATGAATGTCTCATCGCCATTTTGCATGTAAACGGCCAATCTTCATCCAGCAGAAGATTGCACGAGATAGCCTTGTGATGCTTTAGCGCTAGAATGCCTATAGCATTAAGTGAATTCATCCTCCCAATGTACATAACCAATCTTCTCGCAGTAAAAGACTTCGCGGGATTCCCTCATGATGCTTTAGCGATAGAGTGCCTAAAGCATCAAGACGATTCATCCTCCTAATATACGTATCACATAACCCATCTTCTCGCAGTAAAGATGTCACCGAATAGCCTCGTGATGCTTTATCGCTAGAGTGCCTAAAGCATCAAGAGGATTCATTCTTCCAACACATGTACATATATCACATCATCAATATGACAGAATATCAAGAATAAACCATGTACGGAATGTAAACGTGAAAAAACATACGTATACATAAACACTGATGTGCTTTCGAATAGTACTCGTCAGGTTTTCAAGTGTGGTATCCCACAAAATAGCAATTTTGAAAACCATGATGCAATGCAGTGCAGAAAGTATAAAGATCCATACCTTGATAAAAACCACGACACGCTTACCAACAAACCAGCTCCACGCGCTGTCGTAAGTGAAAAGTCGAACTACCTAACGCCTCTAGAACCTACAACAAGGTCGTTGTCAATATCCCAACAAACATACAATGGAAAACAGAAAAGTCTTAAACTAGCTTAGAATTCATGACGACTTCTAGGGAAAACCACGAATCCCAAATCGGAACCTAAATTTAGGAATCCCAACAAAATCCCTAACCTTATCACTAACAACATAACAAGGCTTCAACAGAACTATCAGTCTCAGAAAAACAACCTATACATTTGATTAGGCCTAACAACTATCTTCATGCAACTTTAAACCACAACTCAGCATTTTCTATTTTAGCCCACCCAACAGAACCAACAGAGCATCCACTAATAGTTTTCTTCTACAATCCTCGTGTTCCAACTAACAAACCGTGAACCCTCTCCTCCAAAACAAAAATCCATAACAGAAATCAAATTGAATTCTAGCGTTCGACATTTCTACCAAAACAAAAACCCAGAATAGTTTCCCTTCTGAACATAACTCCTCAGGAGTTTCTTAACCAAACAGCAGGTGACTAGTTCTAGGGTGTTTTTAACAAGAGAGTAACAAAACAGATTCCATTTGGCAGTCTAGGTTTTTCATCAAGAATGGTAGAAAACAAAATCATAAACCTATCTCCTCAATATTTACTATTCAAATAAGAGGCAACAACAAAACAAATTTCAACCATCCAAGATTCCAAGTAGAACTGACAATAGCAAACAGAGACTCAAGATTCAAATCGGGAAACAACAATTTATCAAGACTGTGAGCATCTAATAACAAGACAATGAGCAATTTCAGTATTTTCCCATCACAACGATAGCCAATTTAATCTCAGTGCTCGGCAATTTCATCAAAATAGAACCGAGCATTTAAAAAAAATAGCAAACAACAACAATGAGGCTAAGAGACCAAAAATGCTCGGAATCTTACCTCAATCTAAGAAATTGGTAGAATACAACTCCCCGGCGAGTTCACCATCTCCCGAAGCTCAAAATACCCTCGGACGAACAGCACAACCTCCCACGGTCGACGACTCCCTAGTGTTCGCATCTACTGTCAGCCAAGGGTTCACTCCCTTCATCCGCTAGCCCTCCGTCGGCTCCTGCTCTAACGGACCACAGCTCCAGGGAATCCCCACTCTCGGTCGAAAGGAAACAAAGAAGCTTTTCCCCTTTTTTCTCCCTTTCTCAAACCCGACTGCGAGCCTTCCCTTCTCCCTCGTTATCTTCCTTCTTTTATTTTTCAGCCACGGCTTCTTTTATGTTTTTATCTTTATTTTAATCATTTACTTTCCTTTTAGAGTTGCTGATGTGGATTGATGAAGTTTCTATAGAAGCAAACGGATGTGGAGCTGATGTTGATGCAGTTATTTCTTTTGACTGTTGTACTTTACTAGTATAAATACTTGTAAACTTTTCCTTTCATCTTAATGAAGACTTAGTTCATTCAGTTACTTTCTTCAATTGTTTTTGTAATATGGTATCAGAGCAGTACTCTGATAATCGTCTTCTCGTTCCATTCTGGTTATCTTGTTTCTCCATTTCTTGATTTTTAATGGAGACCACCAGCTTATTGTACTTCTCTGTTGTGTAGTCTTATCGTCGTCCTTCTCTACTGTATAGTCTTATCACTTTACTTCTTTGTTTTCTTCTAATAAGTAAAGCTAAGTCTAATGCTTCGACGAGTTCGACTATAGTTTTCCCTAATTTCTCTGGTTCTTTGGCGAAAAACCCTAGCGAACCTTTCTTCCTTCATTATGCAGATCATCCTGGTCTGATTTTAGTTTCGCATTTGATGAATGGAGCGAACTATCATACTTGGAAGCGAGCGATGATTATGGCACTCAACGCTAAGAACTAGTTACAGTTTGTTGATGGCACGATCCAGCGTCCAGATCCCTCTAATGTCAAGTTCAGTGCTTGGAATAGGTGTAATAGCATGGTAACTTCCTGGATTATTAATTCTGTTGCTAAAGAAATTGCTGATAGCTTACTTTACTTAAGTTCTTCATTGGTGGTTTGGAAAGATCTTCATGAAAGATTTAATCAAGCTAATGCACCTAGGGTTTATCAGATCCATACTTCGTTGATTTCTTTAGTTCAAGGTTCTATTGATGTTAATTCATATTATACGAAATTCAAGACTTTATGGGATGAACTTCAGGAGTTTTGACCTGTTCCTAATTGTTCTTGTGGGTGCCAAATTATTAATTGAACATCAACAGCAAGAATTTATCATACAGTTTTTGATGGGTTTGAGTGATTCTTTTTCTCAGGTTCGTAGTCAGATTCTAATGATTGATCCTTAGCCTTCTTCGAGTAAAGTGTTTTCTCTAGTTATTCAAGAAGAGAGACAGAAGTTAGTCATTAGTTCTATGGTTGATACACATGATACAATGATTTTCCTGTCTACCAAACAGCAAGTTTTCGTGGAAGGTGAGATAGACCTGTTTGTTATCACTGTAAAAAGACAGGTCACACCGTTGACAAGTGCTATAACCTTCATGGATTTCGCCCTAGTTACAAATCAAAGGAGAAAAATAATTTTCAACGAAATATGGGTACTAATGATGTTAATTTTGTGAAGGTTCAGGGTGATGCTCCATCTGACAAGCCTTCTGTTTCTTCCCTTACAACAGATCAGTGTCAACAACTCATTGCATTTCTCAGTTCTCAGCTGCAGACCAGTTCGGTTCAAACTTCTTCAAATTCAGGGGAAATTTCACTTGGTGATTCTTCAGTTTCCAATTTCACAGGTTTGCCCTTTGTTCTTAATTCTTTTCATTCTTCTAATATGTTCAATCCGTTGCACTGGGTATTAGACACTGGGGCAACTCATCATGTTTGCTCAGATATTACTTGTTTTACTGACTCCTTTTGCATCAGTGATCAATTTATTACCTTACTTAATAATTGCAATGTCCTTATTGAACGTATTGGTACTGTTAAGCTCAATAATGATATACTATTGCAAAATGTTCTTTATATTCCATCATTTCGATTAAATTTGTTGTTTGTTAGTGCTTTAGTTTCTGCACTCAATTGTTTTGTCACATTTCATGATGATTCTTGTTTGATCCAGGACCAATCTTCACTCCGAACAATTGGGATGGGTAATAGACTCGGCAATTTGTATGTTCTTCATCAAATTACACAAGTTTCTGCTGTTTTCTTTCCAAAAAGGGTATGTAATGTCACTTCACCGGATAGTTTTGTTTGGCATTGTAGACTTGGTCATCCTTCAAACATTAAAGTTCAAGTTCTTAAGGATTCATTACATTTGTCTTCTGTAAAGGATTCCTTTTGTATAGTTTGTCCTTTAGCTAAACAAAAACATTTAACTTTTGTATCTCACAATGTTTGTGATACTTCTTTCCAACTTATACATTGTGATGTTTGGGGTCCATTTCATATTCCTACTCATGATGGTTGTCATTTTTTTTTCTAACCATTGTTGATGATCACAATCGAGCCACTTGGGCATTTCTTCTTAAACATAAATCTGAGGTTAGTAAAGTCATTCCTCAGTTTATCTTGATGATTGAAAATCAATATAATTTTACTGTTAAAGGTATTCGTACTGATAATGCTTTAGAATTCTTGATTGGTGATTTTTACAAATTCAAAGGCATTGTACATTACTGTTCTTGTGTTGAAACACCACAGCAAAACTCAGTGGTGGAAAGGAAACATCAACATATTCTAAATGTTGCTCGTTCTCTTCTTTTTCAGTCACATATTCCTTTAAAGTTTTGGGGTGATTGTGTTCTTACTACGATTTATCTTATTAATCGGATACCTTCTAAGCTTCTGTCGAATAAAACTCGTTTTGCGATTTTAAATTCCAAAGCTCTTTTATATAATCATCTCAAAGTGTTTGGTTGTTTGTGCTTTGTTTCTATCTTGAAAAGTAGTCGAGACAAATTTAGTCTGAGAGCTTCAGCTTGTGTTTTTCTTGGCTAACCAGCAAAATATAAAGAATACAAAGTTTTGGATTTAGAGTTGAATAAAATTCTCATTTTCAGAAATGTAGTTTTTAATGAAAATATATTTCCTTTTGATTCTTGTGCAAATTCTGATTTTTTTTTTTCAGATCTGAATCTGTTTTGCAGAATCCAAATTCTATCCAACCTGTTTCTTCAAATTCTTCTGGTATTTGTGATAAACCATGTTTTCCTTCTAAAAGAATTTCTAAACTTCCTTCTTATCTCGATGATTATAATTGTTTTTTAGCTAATGGTAATTCTGTTTTTCATTCATCTTCTGTTCGGTATCCTTTATCACATGTTTTGTCTTATCATCAATTGTCTCCTTTTTATAAACATCTTTCTTTGGCTATTTCTTCTAATCTGGAGCCTAAATATTATCATCAAGCTGAGAAATTCCCCGAATGGCGAGAAGCTATGAATGCTGAACTTACAGCTTTGGATGACAATTTCACTTCGACTTTGGTTGACTTACCTCCTAGTAAATAGCCGATTGGATGTAAGTGGGTATACAAAATTAAGTATCATGCTAATGGTATGATTGAAAGGTATAAAGCTAGATTGGTGGCTAAGGGTTATACTCAACTAGAAGGTATTGACTACTTAGATACATTTTCTCCTGTTGCTAAGTTTGTCACTGTCAAACTTTTATTGTCCCTTGCTGCTATTAATGGTTGGGATTTAGCACAGTTAGATGTTAATAATGTCTTTTTACATGGTGATTTGCATGAGGATGTTTATATGGATTTGCCACAAGGTTATTTGGTTTTTGATCTTCCTAGACAGGGGGAGAACAATCTGGTCTGTAAGCTCAATAAGTCTCTTTATGAGTTGAAACAGACTTCTAGGCAATGGTTTTCAAAATTTTCCACTGCCATTATTGATCTTGGTTTTCAACAATCTTCTGCTGATCATTCACTTTTTGTTCAGTCTTCTCCTGATAGGTTTACTGCTATTTTGATCTATGTTGATGATGTGATTATTGCTGGTAATTATATTTCACACATTGCTACCATTAAAAATCTACTCAATGCTAAGTTCAAGTTGAAAGATTTGGGGGATCTTCATTTCTTTCTTGGTTTAGAAGTGGCAAGGAATTCTAAAGGTATTACCTTGAGTCAACGACATTATACTCTGGATTTGCTTAATGATATTGGTTTTTTGGGTTGTAAACCTGTCTGTATTCCTATGGAACCCAACTTGAAGTTTATTAATGATGACATTTTGTTAGATGATCCAAGTGTTTATCGAAGATTGATTGGGAGACTAATCTATCTTACCTTTACAAGACCAATTATCTCTTTTGCTGTTGGTCGTCTGAGTCAGTTTCTTGCTTCGCCAAGATAGCTTTCTTTACAAGCTGCTTATTAGGTTCTTCGTTATTTGAAAGGTACCCCTGGACAGGGTATTTTCTACTCTTCAGCTTCTGATTTACATTTAAAGGCCTTTGTTGATGCAAATTGGGCATCATGTGCCACATATAGGAGATCTGTTACTGGATTTTGTGTCTTTCTTGGTGATTCCTTAATTTCTTAGAAGTCTAAGAAACAACAAACAGTTTCCTGATCAACCGTTGAAGTTGAATATCGTGCTATGGCTAAAGCAACTTGTGAAATAATATGGATTCAATCATTGTTAAAGGATTTTGCTGTTTCTATGACAAAACCAACAGTCATATTTTGTGATAATCAAGTTGCACTTCATATTGCGGCTAATCCGATTTTTCATGAGCGTACGAAGCATATTGACATTGATTGTCATGTTGTTTATCAACAATTGCAACTTGGTAAAATCAAATTTTTATATGTTTCTTCACAGTTTCAACTAGCGGATGTGTTGACTAAATCTTTATATCCTAGTTCATTTCATTCTATCATTAGCAAGATGGGTCTCTTGAACATTTACGCTTCATTTTGAGGGGGAGTATTAGAGTTGCTGATGTGGACTACTGAAATTTCTATAGAAGCAGGCTGATGTGGAGTTGATGTGGACGTAGTTATTTTTTTAACTGTTGTACTTTACTAGAATAAATACTTGTAAACTTTTTCTTCCATCTTAATGAAGACTTAGTTCATTTAGTTACTTTCTTCAATTGTTTTTGTAATACTTTTATTTCTCATTACTTTTATTTCTCATTTCATTTTGTCGCCACTGCCATTTCCTTTCCCCCTTTTCTCTCTTTCATTTCATTTTAATTACATTATTAGCACTTAATTTTATATATATATATATATCTTCATTTAATTAAATATCTTATTCCAAATCCCGACTCATGTCAAACATCACCTGACAACAATTTTAAATCCAAAATAATTCACCAATTCTGTTTCTTCAGTAAATTCTCCACTCAATAAAAATCCAATTTGATCATTTTTAATCAATTGACTGAAAAATCACATGTAGCCTCTAAGCAACAAAACGGTTCAACATTTCCGACGCTTGACCAAAAATTCGAGAAAAATTTACACATGTCATTTTAAAACTATTTTAAAAATCTTAGATTTTACATCTTAACAACCTTAAAAGAAATTTCGTCTCAAAATTTAAAACAAACCCAAAACGCAAATTCTAGAAACTCTCTACTCAGTGTGATACCCAAAGCACACGAATCAAGATAATCTTCCTAGAAAAACACGCTTGCCTACTCTTAGGGCTACCTCAAGCCCAGAGCAGGACGAAAATTCAAGAGCGGGTCCGAAACAAGCACCGAGAGGAATCATTGTGAAACGAGCAAAGTTCACGATGAGTTGACAAACCAACAAAGCCCAGGGAAGGTCACCCGAACAGAAACAAAAAAGGATGACTCGATCGATCGATCGACAGACAAAGCGATTACCAAAGAATGGACCCACATGTCCTGGTGGAAAACAAACAAGGGCGTTTAACTGGATACAACAGCTCACACAACAACAAATTGATGTAGAGTCCATGCAACACCCGAGACGTGTCTTAACGAATTCCCCGAATGGGAATACGTCTAGAACCAAAAAATGAAAAGACATCGGTTAGACCTTGGTTTAGAGTGTCTGTTAATATGCTCTCCACGCCTGAGCAATACTCTAAACCGAGATCACAACCACACAACACCCTCTGGCTCCTTGTTGTCCAAGCACCAAGCCCATCAAGAGAGAGAATTCAAGTCCTGCAGCATGCAAAAGACTTCTATCGAAATAAGAAATAGAACTTTGCACCAAAACCAAAGCAAGGTCAGGTAACCTAACATCCAACGAAAACCAAATCTCGTGGATTCATGGATAACCACTATGCTCTGACGCATCAGAACACTACCAAAACCAATTGTCTGACACATCAAAACAGATCGCCCGATGCAACATCAGTTAGGAATTGTCAGATATGGTCCGCTCAACAACCAGCACTTAGACACAAGCACCCCCAGACCAAAACATCCAACACGAACCCAACACCCGTCATGTCCCACACGGACAACGACGACTTGATCAAGAAAAAGTGACCTTAACATGGACCTGACAGCCAACAAGGCTAAGAAATCCATGAATTCTAGCGCAGTTCTAGACATCTACTGCTACCCAGCACGCAATCCTAGAGAATCAAGGCAAGACTTTGAATAAAGCATCACAAGTTTGGAATCTAGAACTGACATTTACGAAAACCAACGAACCTTGGTCAAACCCAAATGGTAAGACCAAAACAAGAAACGGCCAACTCCTGAACAGGAAATTCACACCAGAACACTAGTGGATCAATGGACAACAGCTTCAGAACAACAACGCAAACTTCAAAAGCAACCAGGCACAGGTCGAATAGAAAAGTATGACCGAAAACGTAAGGTGCCCAATTCCAGAACAGGAACACGAAGCTGACAACAAGAGATGCTCCAGCAAACAACAGCTAGTAGCATCAAGACAACAGTCCAAAACTTCAAGGACAAGTGACAAGGCCAACCAAACATCCAGCAAAACTCACTTCTCCAAGGAAAACACACCCGATCCACACGGAGAAATGACAGACTCTAACAGGAAACAAATAGAGTTTGAAGAGATAACACCACTTGCCACAACACAAGGGTTTAAATGGAAATGAGCGAAGCAAAGTTTCAACCACAAGGTCGCCAACACGTGAACCAACATCACACAAAACAACTCCACAACCGAGATTTCAGATTTTTCGAATTTGACACAGACCTTCTGAACAACACGACAAGGTCAACGCAGAGGTCAAAAATAAGTCACAGGAAACCAGATTTCCTGGTCGAGGGACACGCTGCTAGTCCATTGGGAAGTCCAATCCACGTTCTCAATCAACCGACAAATGGAACCTAGCCCAAGAAAACAACAATCAACCGACCAGTAGAAATCGCCACCTGTCTTCAACTACAACGACCATCTGCACCACTCCCAAGAAGGAAGCAATTTACAGGACGTGGAACCCAGAGGGAAAAATGACATTCCACACTTCCACGAAGCAAGATACCTTACCAAATGAGGGCCAACTATAGCTCTCATTCCAAGAGAGATCTTGGAAGAATCCAACACACATTGCCTTACCGAAGGAACGACTTAGAGTACGAAACACGAACGTTGACTGAAAAACTTGAGACCCATGAATGTCGGAAGGATCTTAACATGAAAAACTACGGTGTCTAGGATTACGATCTAACAAAACTGAACTATCTTCCTAAATGGATCAACAAAGAGCTAGATCAAACCACTATGACCCCTAACAACCAAGGCACAGAAATTCCAAGATACGACAAAGGCGTCAAGGAAAACAATTCCAAGACAGGCGATTCATAATACGTCTGATTAGCTACATCGCCGTACCATCTGTTAGACTTCTTGCACCAGACAAACGCGACGCTCAAAAAGGATGAGCGTGTGACTTACGTGACAACACCACCCATACAAAAGTGGATTCAAAACACACTGTTATAGCATAGGAACGGTTCAAAACACGAAAATCTAACATGGACTGAAATGAGTCAAAACTAACAGCATCGGGAACTCCTTGCACGGGAAACAGCAGCGTTGAGTTTTCACCAACCACCGACACTAGATGTGGAACAGCAAAAACGGAGGAAAGCAATCATCGAGGTCAAATGGTCTTCCAACATAATGACTGGCACAAGCTTCAAGACTCTAAGATCCTCTGACATATCCAAGGCGTAGGAACCCTATGGCAAAACAGGGATAATTCCAAAGCGAGTACTTGGATTCTGACTAACCTGATGCATTCTTGTCCTATCAGTCAGATTCCAACTTGCAGAATGGATGTGACAATCATAGAAAACAAATGCGTGACCATCACGACAACTCAACTCATTTCTAAGCGAAGCAAATGAGCCTTGGTCAAGGAAGCCTCCGCTGCAGTCTCCGAAAAACCCATCGAACGACTACAGTTCTCAGATCAAGTATTTCTAACAACCTACATAGAGGTCTACATTAACGCGGGAAAGCATGCATAATAGGCCCATCCGAAGACTTGAACCAAGAGTCTTTGAACCACGAGAACAGATACAACAAAAAATTGATTTAGGGAACACGAACCAAAATTTCCAACCTGACTAATGAGATCCAAACAAACCAATGCAAACTTGAAAACCCACAAGGAATTGAGATTCGAATAGCACTTCAAGGGCAAAGATCTAAAATTAGACCCACACAGGTCCACACGATGAGACAAGCCAAAAGGATCGCAAACCCAGGCTTTTGATTAGAATTCTAAACCTCACAGGCCCACGTACAAGAAAGAACCCAAGCGAGTTCACAACTAGTAATCCAAATGAATTTCTCTTAACGATCCACGGAGCATGCCCAAAACTCACATGGACAAGGGAAAGACGGAGTCATCATCCAATAGATGACCCCTAAATGTCTTCCTAGTAGTATCTTGATTCATTCAAAAACTTAACTAGATGTTGGACAATTTCATGCACAATAGACACACGACTAACACATTACACTATCAATTTCTTAAGTGATCACTCCTAGGAAATGCAGAACCATGCTCTGATACCATAAAATTCTGTCATGACCTAGAGGCGGGCTGGACAGAATCACCTGGTCAAGCGACCGGATTCTCAAAGAGAACCCAGTTACCCAGCCCAAGGCATAAATTTTTATGCGGAAGTCTTAACAGAAATAATATCAAGATCAAACCCAAATCCCATTGGTTAGGAGTCCACAGAGTGACCAACTAGAGACATGATGAAATAATAAAGGAAATTACTGTGCAGGAATTAAATCAAACAACACTAAAACTAAAATCCCAACACACTAGAAATGGAGGGATTGCACTAACGAACCTCCATCCATCCACGAGGAGATCAAAGCACCCACTAGGGAACACCAGCATTGCTCTGCTACCATACGTGCAAACCCAATGCACCGAACCTACACCCTAACATGGGAAAAAATATAGTCTAAGGGGTGAGTGACAAACTCAATAAGGAAATATATACTAAATGCAATACATGATAAAACAGTTTTCCTCATCCTTTGAAAACTATTTCATGTTTCTCATTTACCATACATGGATTTCAACATTTAAAACTTTTTTTTCAATTTAACAAACCAGCCCATGGCCCTTAATGTGGCTTTACCAAAACCTGTTGTATACATAGACAACTATAATTGTAAAATATGTCAACATCATTTTCCATATGAAAACGTCATCAGTGAAACGGGATGGTCACACAAGAACCTATTAATCACTCATCATTGTAAAGTGGTGTAATCTCTTAGATGTGTTGGCGAGCTGTAAACAATGCCAATATGATTCGTATAATCAAAGTAACGAATAAAGTTGCTCGCGATAGACCACTTCTTACTAAATATCTCTATGTTCCAAATTAATGAGGGTTGCTGACGAGAAAGCTCAAGCCGTCAAGCAAACCATCAAGTGAAACGATTTTAGGATAGACCAATTTCAGTGACTGACAACCTTCAATCTGTTCTCAATTAAATGGATGGTCACGCAAGGATCCACCCAACATATGTCACAGAAAGGTTGTTATCTGCCAATTTCAACACCTCATGAGGCAGGTAAGAATACCATTGACAGTGATCTGAAGATCTAGCACATCACCCGAGTTGCCCACAAGTAGCTCAGTGATGACACAACTCGTATAATCGCAATAACGGAGGAGGTTGCTCACGATAGACTGCCTTTCTCCTAGAATACCTGTGTGTTCCAAATTGACGATGGTTGCTGACGAGCATGCTCAAGTCATCACGTCAGCCGCCAGCTTGAAATGATACTAGGATCGGCAAATCTCTGCGACTGACAAACCTGCCGACTCTGTGTGACAATACGATGGCCACATTTAGGGACTCAAACCCAAGAAAGCATCATCACCTTCCCATCTCCACTATCAACTTTCAAGACTTGTAACCTGAAGACACGTCACCAATGCCTCATCCTCTTTTTCCACTTCCAGGGCTCGAAACATGAGGACATGTCATGAATTTCCCATTGCCATTTCGCACGTAAACGATCAATCTTCATACAGCAAAAGATTGCACAGGGATAGTCTCATAGTGCTTTAGCGCTAGAGTGCCTAAAGCATCAAGAGAATTCATCCTCCCAATGTACATAATCAATCTTCTAGCAATAGAAGAATTCAATGGATAACCTCGTGATACTTTAGCGCTAGAGTACCTATACATCAAGAGGATTCATCCTCCCAATGTACGTATCACATAACTCATCTTCTCGTAGTAGAAGATGTCATCGGATAGCCTCGTGATGCTTTAAGCACTCTATCAAGAGGATTCATCCTTCCAACACATGAGAAACAATAGAGCGCCTTAAAAGAAATCTGTTCCGAAAAACTATCAATACTCGAGCTATTAGTAATGAAAAGAATCAAATTCCAAATATACATTTGAACTAGAGCTATATTTTGGAGGACATAAACTTAATACATTCAGAAGAGTTGTGTCAAAATTCCAACCCAAAAACCACTCTGGATTAGGAGATATATCAAATTCACTATCAACTCGGAACTAGGGTTTCAGCAGGACAGATTTACTAACGATCAATCAAAACGGAATAACTCGAGCTACATACATCAAATGGAGCTCAAATTTGGAAGGTAACTCTCTGACTTATCCTGAACAAATCACCAGAAGACACGAAATCAAAATGAACGGCGTAAAGGCCTCAAACAGATACCATATTCAGCGACAATAACAATCCAGCAAGAAAATAGATTCAGCACAACACAATAATCCCACAATAACCTTCTCCAAATCAATGATCTACAAATGAATTCTCCAACAACTATTAAGCATTCAACTACCAGATCATGAGGGCTTCCAATAACTAAGAAAAGAGCAAAGATGATAATCAAAAATCAAGAGTAACTTCAATGGAGTCCGCAGACCTCCTAGTGAGGGGGACGACTTTGTGGTTGGCAGAAAACCAACACTTTCCAAGGTTGGAATCTTCTTTTGTCTCCACTCTACAATCTTTACCTCGAAGATAACGATTGGAAGAAACAATATCCCAAGGATTGCAAGGTAGAGAAGCTTCAAGAAACCCTTGCTTGGGTGATGGAGGAGAACGGCGCTAAGGAGAGGGGGAGGCCGCGACAAAGTGTTTTCAAAAACACAAAATTATCTTCAATTCAAATCTACTCTCAATCTTCCAAAGGTAGGGTATTTAACCTAAGGTTTACAAAATAGGTGGAAAGACCAAAATACCCTTAATGACGAAAATTCGGCACGAGAGTGCAGTTTTCATGCAAACCGCACACCTCTCTAGCATCTCACAACACAATAAAGAAAACCAAATAAAATTGAGGTTTAGAATACTAATTCTTCTAAATCAAAACAAGACCTTAAATAATATTTGTAGTCTTCACGTCACCACACTTTATGGCAAATGTGGAATTCGGTTTAGGTTGGTGGAGCACCGTCCCAAGTGGTCAAATGAAAAGGAACTTCTTTATCGTCTTGTGATACATCTTTCAAAGAATCCCACATCTTGGTATTTCCTGCAAAATAGAAGCTAGTTAGGAAAGCAATGAGTTTCTTGGCTCGACTTCGTGTGATGGGGCCTTGGGGCACATCAGTACCTATACATCAAGAGGATTCATCCTCCCAATGTACGTATCACATAACTCATCTTCTCGTAGTAGAAGATGTCATCGGATAGCCTCGTGATGCTTTAGGCACTCTATCAAGAGGATTCATCTTTCCAACACATGTACATATATCACATCATCAATATGGCAGAATATCAAGAATAAACCATGTATAAAAAGTAAACGTGGAAAAACATACGTATACGTAAAAACTGATGTGCTTTCAAACAGTACTCGTCAAGTTTTCAAGTGTGGTATCTCACAAAATAGTAGTTTTGAAAATTATGATGCAATGTAATGCAGAAATTATAAAGTTCCCTACCTCGATGATGACCATGACACGCTTACCGACAAACTATTTCCACGTGCTGTCGTAAGCAAAAAGTTGAATCACCTGACAACTCCAGAACCTATAACAAGGTTGTTGTAAACATCCAAAAATACATATAAAGGATAATACACAAGTCTTAAACAAGCTTAAAATTCATGATGGCTTCTAAGGATAACCACGAGTCCCAAACCAGAACCCAAATTTAGGAATCCGAACAGAATCCCCAACCTTATCACTCAACAACATAACAAGACTTCAACAGAACTATCAGTTCTAGGAAAACAACCTATACATTTGATTAGGCCTAACGACCATCTTCATGCAATTTAAACCATAACTCAGCATTTTCTATTTTAGCTCACCCAACAGGACCAACAGAGAATCCACTAACAGTTTCCTTCTACAATCCTCGGGTTCCATCTAACAAACTGTGAACCCTGTCATCAAAAATCGAAATCCATAACAAAAATCAAATTGAATTCTGGCGTTCGACATTTCTATGAAACAAAAACCCAAAACAGTTTCTCTTCAGAACACAACTCCTCGGGAGTTTCTTAACCGAACAGCAAGTGACTAGTTCTAGGGTGTTTTTTACAAGACAGTAACAAAACAGAATCCATTTGGGAGCCTTGGTTTTTCATCAAGAATGGCAGAAAACAAAACCATAAACCTATCTCCTCAATATTTACCATTCAAATAAGAGGCAACAGCAAAACAGATTTCAACCATCCAAGATTCCAAGTAGAACCTACACTATCAAACAGGGACTCAAGATTCCATTAGGGAAACAACAATTTATCAAGACTGTGAGCATCTAACAACAAGACAGTGAACAATTTCAGTATTTTCCCATCACAATGAAATCCAATTTAATCTCAGCGCTTGGCAATTTCATCAAAACAGAATCGAGCATTTAAAAAATACAACAAACAACAACAATGAGGCTAAGAGACCAAAAATGCCCAGAATATTACCTCAATCTGAGAAATTGGCAGAGTGCAACTCCCCGGCGAGTTCACCATCGCCCGTAGAGTTTACCGTCGCCCGAAGCTCAGAAAACCCTCGGACGGAACGCACAACCTCCCGCGGTCGACGACTCCTAAGTGTTCATAGCTACCATCGGCCAAGGGTTCGCTTCCTTCATCCGCTAGCCCTCTATCGGCTACTACTCGAATGGATCGCAGCTCCAAAGAATCCCCGCTCTCGATCGAAAGGAAACAGGGAAGCTTTTCCCCTTTTTTCTCCCTTTCTCAAACCCTACTGCGAGCCTTCCCTTCTCTATCTTTATCTTCCTCCTTTTATTTGCAGCCACAGTTTCTTTTATGTTTTTATTTGTATTTTAATCATTTACTTTCCTTTTATTTCTCATGTCATCTCCCTTTCCCCTTCTTTCTCTTTCATTTTATTTTAATGGGTAAATAACAAATCAACCATCATAGTTTTTAATTAATGACAAGTTAATCATTATAATATTTTTTTTAATAAATAAACCCTTGACGTAACTGAAAATGACAAATCCAACATTACAATACGCTGAACACGAGATGTTGGCGATCTGAATACTTAGAGAAATTCAATGATTTGAGTCGACTATTTCAAAAATTATTGAAATTTGTCGACAAAAACTAGCCTCAATAAATGAAATGAGCTCAAATTGCTTTTGAGGGTGCAAATTCAAACCCAGTTTCTTCCTGATCTCCATGGCACTAAGCTACATCTCATTTCTTCACGCAGCTTCTGCCACCAGCGCCGACTCCAGCCCCAGCACCACAGCGTAGCCGGCGCTCTCTATCGCTGCCCAATTTGCCAACTTATCGGCCGGAAAGTATGGCGGAAACCAGTTACGATCAAAGACCGTGATTATCGCAGTCTCTTGCTATCAGAGACCGCGATCGCGGTCTCTTGCGTTCCGATCAGAGACCGCGATCTTACGATCAAAGATTGCGATCTCGCGGTCTCTTGCGATCAGAAACCGCGATTATCGCGGGGCGTTCTGGCGTTCTGACTGTGGCGCCCAGCTTTTTAACTGTCAACGTCTTGTGATGTTGGATTTGTCATTTTCACATACGTCAATGATTTATTTGTTAAAAAAATACCATAGTAGTTGACTTGTCATTTAGCAGAAACCACGATGGTTGATTTGTCATTTACCCTATTTTAATTACATTATTAACACATAATTTTATATATATATATATATATATATATATATATATATATATCTCTTCATTTAATTAAATATTTTATTCCAAATCCCAACTCATGTCAAACATCACCCGACAACGATTTTCGATCCAAAATAATTCACCAATTCTATTTTTTACTTAAATTTTCCGCTTAATAAAAATTCAATTTGACTGTTTTTAACCAATTGACCACAAATCACACGTAGTCGCTAAACGACAAAATGGGTCAACATTTTTAATGTTTGACCGAAATTCACAAAAAATTTACACATGGTATTTTAAAACTATTTTAAAAATCTTAGATTTTACAATCACTCAAGAACCTCTCCGACACACTCCACAAAAAGACGGTAGTTTGAAGATGGAAACACCTCATAAGTTAGAAGGGAAAAGTGATAGTGATTCGAAGACCAACGACATCACCTGAGTTACCCCAGAACAACGGCGAATGACAACACAACCCGTAAATCAAAAGATCTGTGGCGGTGATCCACAGATCAAGCACCACCATAGGGGTTGCCGATGAACAATGATTAGCGAGAACACAACCCATAAAATCAAATAACAAATACACTTTGACTAGCTTTAGGGATTCAAAACTCAAGGAGCGCATCATCTGTAACACCCAATAATTTTATCAAATGTAACTTGACGTCTTGAGACACTATTACCTTTAAGTGCATAATTGTATTGTTTTTGAACTACGCCAAATAAGTATTGGAAATATGTAGTTGAGAAGTGCATAAAATTGATTTATTGAAAGTGTTAGGGGAGAGATGGAAATGACGACTTGTTTTACACATTTGAGAAGTTGTGTGGTCAACTGACATTTGATGTGGTCGACCAGTACAGTAAGAATTAAAATTAAAGCTCTCTATAATAATTTGGGTCAACCTGTGTTGGGAGGCAGTCGACTAACATATGAAAAATTGACGTTAAGGGCTCTCAGGTCATTTCACAGTCGACCAGACTAGGGAGCGGTCCACTAGTCCATCAAAAAATTGACGTAAAAACTCTCGTGTTGATTTGCGATCAATCAAAACTTAATGAGCGATCGATTGCTAATGCGTTTGATTGTGGACGTAAAAGAAAATTTAGCTAAAATCCTAATCATTATTCATTGGGAGCCACAAGTCTCACCCCTTTTTTCTCAAACTCACTGGAGGTTAGCCTAGTTTGTGTTAAAATCGTGTAGGTTTGGATTATTAATTGTTTATAGGATAGAATATAGTGTCAGATAAGGGTATCAATTGGAGTTTTAAGTAGTTGTTGTTCATGAAGTTTCGTTGTCCAATTTTCCCAACGATTTTGGCACTTATTGATGTTTTGTGGACATATTAATGATTAAGGAAAAAGAAAATTGATGGGATTTAAGTGAAACACCCAACTGCAAGATTGAATTAAATTGGGGAATTTTACTTTTTTAGGGAGTTTTCGATAGATAGCCTACTTTAGTAAATTTCAATTTTTAAACTGTTTTGGTTTATCATAACGGATGTTTCAAGAAAATTAAGGGATTTTGAATTTAAGTGGTTGAAAGTGAATTTCTGCTTGAGAGTGAATTTTAGAGCCATAGTTACCATTGAACACCAAATTGGAGGAGAAAAATTTAGGGTTTGGATTTTTGAGAAATTTGGGACGGAAGGACAGCGAAGCCTAGGAAAGAATAGATTTCTGAACTTGAAACTTGAATATTTGTGCTATGAGAAAGTCGAAATTGACGATAATCGGTCGAAGTTCGCTCTGGTTCGCTGGAAATAGCTTAGGATTTGCACGGGTTTTGCAGAAGGCGCCTATGGACTTATATATTTTGGTTTGTGGTCAACCGATATTTCAGTCCGATCATCCGCTTGTATGTGTATGTGTCGTTGTGGTTGACCGATGATAAACTGTAGGCGTCTAGAAAGTTGTCATTCGATCTATGTTCTAGGAGACTTTCGTGGGCACCCGCACTTCAAGTAAGGACACCCGCATTGGACGTCTGTGGATTAACACAGTCAACCCTAACTTTTTTTTTTTTAACTGAAAACATGTCTGTAAGGTTCATTTTATTAATTTTTTATAGTTCAAAGTTTGATTTGTTAATAAAAAATAGTTTAAGATTTAGATTGTCCCTGACTTAATAATTTAAAACTTTTTTTATTAATTACTGGAATTAAAAATGTATTATAAGCAAAAAATCAAAACTCTAATTACTCATGGAAGGAGAACCGTTTGGGGGCAACAAAAGGAGTATATGCACTTTCACTCTCATTCTCAAGTTGTTGAACCTAATTTTTTCAACACCACCCAAAAGTCTTAAGCGAGTTTTAATAATTAGAAATGGGTTGCGAATTAATGGTGTTTAATATTCTTAACTCTTATGTCACGATAGTAATGTTAATTGGCGTACAAAGGGTAGACAATCCCTACGCTCCAAGGCTGCATCGATGAAGTTGTCCCTAGAGCTGTATGAATTTGTTCTAGGAGCTGTCTCTTCTTGTTATGTCTGTTCTTGTTATTTCTGTTGCTATATTTCTGTATGTTATTTCTATTGTGAAAACGTTGTCGTATGGCTCTTCTTCACTTATGTGGGAAAGTGGGTTCAGTCATACAGCCTACGTGGGAGTTACTTGCAACTTCTCTTCCACCTCTTGCTTTCTTAGGATACAAAACTGGTGTAAAGGAGTAGGAGGAAAAAATGGAAAAGCCAATGTAAGTTATTGTAGTTTACAAATTAGATTAATCAGTAACATCTATTGCAAGATCAAGAATTGCTTCGTAACAAGTGGTATCAGAACAGTCATCGATCAGAAGGATGGCAGAAACCAGATCCAAATCACAGGAGGATTCTCTCAAACGTTTGGAGAAAGAGTTGGGGTCAGTTTGTGCAAGACTTTCAATGAAAATGGAATCCACCAACCAGACAATCAAGCAAATCAACCATAGGCAAGAAACGATGGATGGGGTGCTTCAAGAGTTGCGTTCTCAATACGAAACACTCATAATGAAGATCACACGTATTTCAACTACACCCATGGAATCAAAGCAGAAACAAGTACTTAACCCAGAGATGGAAGCAATTAGGGGTTTTGAAGTAATGCAGATAAGACTTCAAGATGTTGCTTCTAGTTCCAATACAAAGTTTGATAATGGAAATCAAGTTCGAAGACCCAAAGTTGATTTTCTTATATTTATAGGAGAGAGACCCAGAAAATGGTTGAGAAAGGCTCATAAATATTTCATGATTAATTAGATAGCCGAGGAACAAAAAATGAGCATTGTAGAAATGTATCTTACAGAAAAAGTAGATGTTTGGTTTCAAGGCTTTATGCTTCACATCCGCTTGCTCCTTGGAATTTCTTTTCTATGGAGTTGTGTTGTCGGTTTAGTGAATCAACCATAGAAGAAACCATTGAAATATTCAGTAAGATTCGACAAATTGGAACTACAGCAAAATATCAAGAGAGATTTGAAGAGTTAAAATTACAAGTAATGTTTATGCTACCAAATCTACCTGAATCTTACTATATTTCTATTTTTACGAGTGGACTCAAAAAAGAAATTAGACCAATGGTTAAAATAATTAGGCCAATGAGCTTAATTCAAGCTTTCGAGGTGGTTGCTTTGCAAGAAAATGCTATTTTAGCCATGCATAAGATGAATAGGCTACTCAAGGTTTTTGTAAACACTAAATGGCAGATTGTTACTTCAAATAGCAGTACAGTGAAGGATCCATTTAATACAAAATCCAATTCTCATGAGATGACTGAACCTTTTCAAAGGTATAGAAGGATTTCACCGGTCGAGCTCCAAGATAAGAAGAATAAAAGATTATGCTTCAAGTGTGATGAAAAGTTTAGCCCAAGACATATATGTAACAACAATATGTTAAATTTTCTTTTGGAGGATACTGATGAAACATCTAAGGAAGCAGAAATTAACAAAACAAAAAATGTGGAGATTTCACTCAATGCATTAACAGGGAGAGTGTCTCCTAAAACCATTCGAATAAATGGGTATATTAAGAAAAGGAAGGTATCAATTTTGCTGGATAGTTGGAGTACTCACAGTTTTCTTGATGAAAAATTAGCTCAAGAGCTCAAGATGGAGGCGGATAATTTGCAGAAGCTAAGAGTTTTAGATGCTAATGGACCTACGGTGGTCAGCCATCTGGTACTTCAACCAGTAACTTGGAAAATGCAACAAATTCCATTTACATTTCCTATACAATCATTGAAGTTAGGAGTGAGTGATATGGTACTGGGTGTCGACTGGATGAGTCAGTTCCAGTTCCTCACATTTGAATTTATCAATGGCAATGTAAAGTTTAAACATGGAGATCAGGAGATACAGTTATCCAATGAACAAATAACTAGAATCAACAATCCAACTTAGCAGTAATGAAAATCATCGAAGAACTAGGCTTACCAAAAGCACCCGAGATTAGAAAACATAAATTCCAATCCAGAGATCTTCTTCTTCTTCCAGCAACTCTCTCTCACTCTCGGTCTCTTTTGTCAAACTTTTTCTAAAACTCTCTCTAACTCTCGGTCTCTTTTGTCAGACTTTCTCTCTATAATAACTTCAAAGACTCTCATGACCACTAGTCACATCCCCTCCAGAATTTCTCTCTTCTTTTCTGTCAAATCTTCTTCTATATATACACTAGAACCCTAGAGGGTGACGAGGAGGCGTGATCCCAGTTTCCATGCGATTCCTAATCCTCTAGACGTCAGTTACCATATTTTTTGCAACCGACGGATTGCATACCGTTCGATCACCTGCTTACTGTGATAGACCGCAAACCAATATTTTCACAAATTACATTGGTACTGGTCGATCAATCCCTCACCCTGATCGACAGGAACAAGGCTTAAAAACACAACTCCAGCAAATTTTAGTAGAGCCGGTCGATCACATGATCAACCACCAACCAAGAATCTCGGTTGGTCACTTGATCGACCAAAACAACGTTGCAAAACTTCAACATAGATACTATCATTTTTGCGGGCAACCATTTCCTTCATTGCAACTCTTTGTATATACCACTGTCATTTTAACGGTCGATCATTTTATCGACCGATTCCATCATCGACCAACTTTATTGCCTCTGCCATTTATGCAGTCGATCCTTTGATCGACCGATTCCTTTGCTGCCAAACTCCAAACTGCTTTCCACTTCCCTTAAACCTTAGCCCACCATCTACTCAAACTATCTCACATTAATCCATACTTAGAACCATGAAGGCCGAGATATTACAATCCATAAAATCATTCCATATTCTCCAATGATTAGTTTAAGCTTAATGTGACTAAAAAATCCTGGGTATTACAGCCCCCGGGATAGCTTCTGACATAATCCCCGAGATAGTTCCCAACATTGTTCCCAAGACATAGATGAGCACATTATTGCGTTTACGTTTTTCTGTGTTACATTTTAAACTATGCTAATTTTATTTGCAGTGTTATGCAGGAATATGATGCGCAAGGTCCACAAATACAAGCAAACACAAATGTGAACCTTATTCTTCCTTAACTATTAACTATGCATCGAAACCAGATATACATTATCTACTACAGTTTATTCAAAGATGTAGACAGTTGGATGTTCCTCAAGAAACAATACAAATGCTTGATGTGGTTAGATGAACGACAAGTTACTTCATCAAATCCTATTTCAGCTATGTGAGATTGTTGGTGGGCAAAGATATTATTACAGAAGACAATGTTCAATCAAAGTGACTATTAACTATGCATTGAAACCAGATATATATCATTTACAACAATTTATTCAAGATAGACAGTTGGATGTTCCTCATAAAACAATACAAATGCTTAATGTGGTTAGATGAACGACACACCGATTCTTAGTGCACATATACATTATATGCTTGTAACGGTAGTGATAATTTGGTTTGCGTCTGTTATGCACATATGCACGATATGGTTGTAATTAAATTGATAAATTGGTTTGCGTTTATAATGCACATGTACATGATATGGTTGTAATTGAATTGATAATTTGGTTGTTTATGATAAATAGAAATGGATTAGTATAAAAATGTCAAATTAGAAACTTTTCCCCAAGCCACCTGGTCGATCACCCTCTCCATATTGATCGACCGCCCTTCATCTCTTGTCAACAAAATTTTGAATCTGTACTTCAGTCGTTCGACCAACCCTCACTTTTTGATCGACCGCCCTCACTTTTTAATTGACCACGCTGACATTCCACTGCAGAAAGTTGGCATTCCACTGTGGAATGTCATACATTCCATAGCAGAACGACTAGTTTTCGTAGCGAAATGTCAACTTTTCGCAGTGGAACGTCAGCATTCCTCTGCCTTTGTATATTTCGGTGTTATGCACAAGTTGCTTAAATTGTTGAAGTGAACATGTTTGTTGTTTGTTTATGATAAATGAAATGGTTTGAGTCAATTTCTCTTTAAAAAAATTGAAGATTTTGCAAGAGTTTCCCATGTTTTTAGTCTATCCCCTCTGTGACATTATCAAAACTAGAAATTCAAATAGATATTTTCCAAACAGATATTATCCAAGTAAATAAAACACAAACATAAACATATTATCCAAGTACACTAAGTAAACATATAAAGAGACAATGAATGTTTTATTATGTACAACAAAATCAGTATCTCAATAAAATAAGTATCCTTACACATCTCAACTACACTAAGCCGCCTTCTTGCGAGATTTCTTTCGCAAATCCGTGATTGCAAATGATAACTGCGAGTCTATGTATACGTTGGATGCTTTGGCGAAGAACAAACTCATATCAGGTATATCATCATGATGGTGGAAGTTGGGCTTCTTTCAATCTCAAATCACCCCTAACCTCTCACTCGTACACCGAAAGACGTCATGTGGGTTGAAATGCAAAGGGAAAAATCAGCACATAAGCAGAAAGCCATATGAATCTACACAAGGGAAAATATATAACACTTTTCGTCCGTTGGTATTACAACGATCGCAATTGCTTCAGGCAACAACAGCTGGTAAGGGTAGTGAGTGTGCAGGTCAACGAATGACATAAAACACGCTTGCTTTGGGTGGAACTAAAATGCAAAGGAAGCACACATTAGAATAAGTGAAATATGAACGAAAAATCAAAAAATAGAGATGTTTACTTATGTGAATCTACCCTAATGTTAACAATATTTTTTAAAGTGAACCTCGAAGTATTCTTCTTTGTTCAACGTATAGCACTGCATACAAAGAACGCAAAGTAAGGATGAGTACTAAGATAACATCTTCTGAACTACTTAATGTAACATAACGTAATTCTCACCGTGTTTGTCGTCTCTTCTTGATTTAGGAAGAAGGCTGGGAAATTGTAGCTCACTTCTTGGGGCGGGTTTGGATTGAGTATTGCATACCCATACCCCTTCAACTCTGTTAAGCCTCATTCGGTCCACTTTCAATTGTTGTGGACGTCGATAGCCTTTTCTTCGATTCTTAGCTCCTCATCCCATATCGGTATCTCGTAATGCTCAACAATCCTCTAAATGAGTCAATTGAATGATAGACTCTTGGCTGAGTTATTCAGCACCTCGTACATGTGACTCAAAATCACATAGCTGATATTCACTTTTTTCCTGTTGAACATATTCACCAGCAAATAGAGATCCATGCAGCTAACATGGTCTCGATGTCCATCCTGAGACAAGATGGTGTTGTGCGTCATGATGGTGTGGATCACTCAGGCTATGACATTCAAGTCATTGGACTTTGGCTTCTTGTACTCTCCAATCTCGAGATCACAGTGCAACAGTCTAAACACTACCATACCTTCTCGTTGTCTGATGAAAGGTGGCTCCCGAGACACATGGTAATAGTGATCGCTTAGTTCCTCTGTTGAACATCCAAGCAGCACGTTAATATCATTAGGAGTCAACATCAACTCTCGTCCAAACATGTAAATCCGAACATCTAATGGTTGGGTAGACAGTTCCAAATTTGCATAAAACAGTTTGACAATCTGTTAACACTAACTTTCACCCAATCTGCACAACCCAGCTAAGTCATCCCCTTCAAACAATTCTTCAATTTCATATTCAGCCAATTACTTGAAATCTACTCTTTCAGAAATAATAATTGAATGGTGTTTAATATTGGCTTTATACCGTTCATTCGCATCGGCTGTCCTGAAGAGTAGAGAATGGAACCTCGCTGTAACAAGTTGGAAATGGTCCAATGCACCTACTACTGGTTGTTATTGAGACTAAGGTTAAGGTTGAGGTTGAGGTTGAGGTTGTTCATCAACCTCGGCTTCTGTAACAGGGGCAACAACGAGTCCTCCAACGTCAACTACGGCTGCTCCAACTTCAACAGCAGCTACTGGACCTTCAACCACTGGTGTTCCACCTTGTACCTCGACAGGTACATTGCAGTGCAACTGACCACTGAAGTCAGTTGCAATCCGACGACATTCATGGGCAGAGTCCATCATTTTTGCTTGTGGTGGCGGCTGAGGCTGCGACGAACCACCATTTCGCTTGAGCGTCAATTTCTTTGCCCTGAAATCTATTGGAATTGATTAAACAGTGAGGAACAAAAGGTTTGAGAGTTTGAATGTTCGCCGAGGATTTCGTGGTTCGTAGTGAACTCGCTGAAGCGCATAGTAGAGTGTTATATATTAGGGCACAAGAACGCAGAACGACGCACGACGTTCCGCAGCAGAACATTGTCATTATGTAGAAGAAAGTTGATGTTTTGTGGCAGAACGTCGTCAATCCGAGGTGGAACGTCGTAATTTTTTATAAATATTGACATTCTGCCGTGGAACGTCAGTATTATATCGTTAATTTTTTAATTTTTGCTCCACGACAGATCGTGTAGTGTTCTGCCACGAAACGAAATCAATACGTTTAACGGCAAACGTGACAGCGATGTTTGCGATGACTTTTTTTCATAATACAATGGTTAAATTGTTAGCAAAAATAGTTTAGTGATTGATTTGTCATTGATCACAAAGTACAAAGGTTGATTTGTCATTTTTTCTAAAATAAAATCGAATAAATAAAAAACAATCATTTTTTTTCACAAAAGGGTAGCGACATTAGAATGGTAAGATTGTAACATGTCGTTTGGACAAAAGCTTTCATCTCCTTATTTCGCCCCTTCCAAGCCTCTTCCATTTTTTTCTGCAACTCTCTTTTTCCTTCGCGGTCTCTTTCTCTCCCTCCATTGGCTACCGTTAAACCTCTTTTTCGGTATTCAATAATCCCGTTAACCTGTTATTAGGGTTTGAAAACAATTCCTTGCGCCTATCTCGATGTAAGTTGTGCCTAATCACAAGCTTTAATCTCTTTTTCTCTGCCACAATAAGATGCCCTTAATTTGTTGCCTAATTTTATTCTGGCACTTGTTTCTTTCTGTAATTCTAATTCTCTGTTTTTTACTCCGCAATTTTCTCAGCTGCCTCGCAATTTGAAATGCTTGCTCCAATATTTTTGGGGTTTTAGCTTCAAAATCAGTATCATTTTTTTGGGTGAAATTTCTGGATTTTCGAGGCATAATCTGAGCTTCAAGATCTTGTTTTTCAGCCGTTAGCTTGGAGGCTGACGCCAGGCATTTCACTACTGGGATGAATAGTGTATTTAGCGAGCAGATACTCGCTGATAAGCTGTCGAAGCTCAATAGCACCCAGCAGTGTATTGAAAGTATCCTTTTTTCAAGTTAGATTACTAAAACATTATTCTTCAGTTGCCTCTCGTTTCATTCTTTTGCAAAGGCACTAGAAGTAATTCTTTGTTCTTCATGTTTGCAAAAGCTATGATTAAGCTTGATCCCCATGGAAGTTTTTCTTGGCATTATTTTTGGTGTTATTATCATTTAGGTCATCTTTGGTTGGAAGCTTTCAACATTCCTGAGAATCATAAGTCTGTGCGTTTGAAAAAATTTCAACATATTGGAGAATTGCTCTTTTTCTTTTGGTTGTTGGTGCGGTTCTTTAAAAGTTATACTTGGTGCTATTTTTAGGCGTTGTACTGTTATTAGATTTATATACATTCAATTTGAAAACCTTGATATGGTAAAATAAGATGGAAACCAAGACAAATCATGATATATGACTTGAATCATCTTTTCATTATCTTTTTAATCTATCTACCACAGTCAAGTTTTATTTCTTAAGTCAAGTTCTTTTTTCTTGTATTGTCGTTGGAAAAGCATCATGAGGAGTTAAGGATAATTGATTGTACAATAATTATATTAGTTCTTTACAAGACTATTATGTCACCTTAACATATTCACAGCATTGTCACATTGGTGTATTTTTCATCGGGGAAAAGCAGAACTGGTTGTTGCAACATGGGACAAACAGTTTCATAGTTCCGATATGGTTCAAAAAGTTCCTCTTTTGTACCTTGCAAATGATATTTTACAGAACAGCAAGCGTAAAGGAAATGAATTTGTGACAGAGTTCTGGAAAGTCCTCCCAGGAGCACTTGCAGATGTGCTTGAGAAAGGTGATGATCGTGGGAAGAATACAGTCTCAAGATTGGTAAGCCCCTTGAATATTTTTTATCTTTGTTATGATTGAATTAAATATCATTGTTTCAAATTTTTTAGTAGGTTATCAGTCTAAAGTTGTTGACTAATTGCAAAAAAATTGGCCAGCGACAAAAAAATTACATATTTTATGTGCAAATAGTTAATACTCAAATGAACTATTGCACACTTACAGGTTGATATATGGGAACAAAGGAGAGTGTTTGGATCCCGCCCACAAAGCCTCCAAGATATTATGCTTGGGAAAGAAGTTCCAGCCCCTTTAGAGTTCAACAAAAAACGATCACGGTCCGTCAGGATTGTTAGAAGGGACTTGCGCTCTATCAGAACGGTTGGAATAATGACACTATTTCTTTTTCTTTTCGCATGGTATTCATTTATGTTTATCTTGTAGCTTTGTTTACCCATTATTTCTCATTTTAGATATTTCTTTCTTTCTTTTGCTTTGTTTCTGATAGGAATCCTTCTATTTGGCTAACTTACAGTAGGCAAAAAAAAGAGAAATTAATAGCTTAACTTATTAATTATAGTAAATTATTTGATAGTTGTTTTTAGTGAATAGTATTTTAATTATTCATGGGTTATTTTGAGATTTGTGGAATTGTTGGTCAATATTCCGTAGTTGGAGCCATTATGTTATTTTGAGGTATCTAGTCTTTGGTGAATTCACATATCTCTCGAATATTCTATGTAATCATTCTATTCTCAATAGTAATTTGCATATTTTCCATTGAATCATGGGGTCCATATCAGTTTCTTTGTTTTCCAACTTTATGACAAGAATTCTCACAATATTTTTTTCTTCTTCGAATGCAGAAATTGTCCATTGGAAGTGCAGCTGAAAAAATAGTATCTGCATTCCATTTGGTGCTTAGTGAACATGCCAATGAAGATACAGAGATGAGGAAATGCAAGACTGCAGTACATTGTGTGAGGAAGATGGAGAAAGATGTTGATATTGCATGCTCTAATAGTAAGGAAATTGATTACTCAATCTAGCATCCTTGAAAATTTTTACTTGCCATTGTTTTTTTTCTGAAGAAATTTGACGGTTGTAAGATTCTTCTCTCTTTTTTCACCAGAAAAAGATCCCAAGCGAAAAACTTTGTCGAAGGAACTCGAGGAGGAAGAAAATATCTTGAAACAATGTATTGAAAAACTAAAGTCAGTAGAGGCAAGTAGAGCAGCCCTTGTTTCCCAGTTAAAAGAAGCTTTACACGAACAGGTGCTGATTTTCTGTACGTTTAGCTTCTAATTTCCAAATCTTCTCATTTGTAATACCCATCTTCCACGTGTTGAAAAAACTGACAAAGCCTTACATTGCTATCAAATTGTCCAGGAGTCGGAGCTAGAAAATGTCCGAACTCAGATGCAGGTACTTTCTTTATTTTTTCTCAATTTTGAACAGTTGTGTTGTTTTTATAATATAAATAGTTATGTCATGTTCTATATCTTTCAATTCATTTGGAAACTTTGAGCATTCATTTAGTTTACACATTACAGAACTTTCTGTCCTCTGTCTTTGGGGTTTGTAGGATATTACTGGACAATAGTGTTTTTCTATTATATAAAAGACTATTTTTGGCATATAGGATGCCGTATGGCTTTCTATGGTTGCATAATAAAAGAGGCTGTAGTCTTGTAGTTTTTCAAATTTGAGGAAATCACATTATAGGATCTTCAAATATTCACTCCTCAGTCTATAATTGTTAATATCAAATCTACTGGTCCAGATTTTGTCAACCAATTATTTAAAAAAAAAAACTAATTAATTTGAGTTGAGTTGATGAAAACCATTTAGTTTGAAATTAATGGCATAGATTTGGACAAGGATGAACAATGAGGAAATATAAGCAATGAGTTTCTCTTATGTATGAAACAGTGGGATAATTAAATATTCCTATTTCTTTTTGACAATTGTAGGTGGCGCAAGTGCAAGCAGAAGAAGCAAACATCATGCGGAAGCGGCTGAACGACGAAGATTACGTTTCAAAACCTTCTACTGCTTCGAATGATAATAATAACGTAGAAGCCAGACGAACACCAATGAAGTCAGCTGCAGCCATTGCAGCTGAAGTAGCAGACAAGCTCACAGCCTCTACCTCATCTCAGATGATAATGACATCCGTACTTTCTACATTTGCTGCAGAAGAGGCAAAGAACAACGGCCTAACATCCTCAACCTCCGCCCCTGATTTGATTTCAAAACCTGAAAAATCAATGGCCATTTCCGATCCAAGTGTTTATATGTCTGTCCAGCCACTTTCTGCTCCCCCAAATCAGTCATACCAATCGGTTCTAGTTGCCCAACCGGCCATGCTTAGCCATGTTCCAAGCTCTCAACCTCAGTTTCACATTCTACCCAATGGTGTTCCCTCTCAGCAATATATGAACAACCCCTATGGATATGCTAGTATTACACCCTTGCCTAGAGTGGCACCGCCTCCACCACCCCACGTTGTGACTTCGATGATGCCTTTGAATCAGCCTTTGATGCAAATCACTCAACACCCATCTTCAATGACAGTGCCAGTGGCTCAGCAGCCGCCTGCTCCTCCTAGTTTCCGGCCACTTCCACCACCAGGAATGGTCTACTATGGTCATATTCATCCTTCTCAATGAAAATGAGGGTTTTCTTGTTGGTCCTTTTACAGTTTATTATTGAAAAAGTAACCATATGGCCATGTTTCATTCAAAAGGCTTTTGATTTGGTGCTTGTTAAATATGGTTGAAATTAAATGGATGCTACTAAAAAGTCAAGAGATCATGAGAGAGAGAGAGAGAGAGAGAGAGAGCAAAATAAGATTACAATTGAATTGAAAGGTGGGGTCTATAAATTAAGTATTAAAATCAACATCTTTTCATGAAAGTACGTTTGAACCTTCATATCAACCTCTATTAGTTCTGATTTTAAAGAGGGTCTAGAAAATATTTCATCTTTTAAGTTAATGTTCAAGGTCCAGCTTACTTGGTTTAATGGTTTTCTTAGTTTGTGCACTGCATCTGTTTTTGTTTTAATGTTCAAGTAAATTCCCCACTCTCTCAAACAATGCTGTCATATTTGCTTTTCGGCTCTTTATTCATGTCCGTCTTCCATTTGGTTGATGTGAAAGCGCACGAAAATGAAAAAGATAGACTTGAGTATTGGTCATGATCATGGTAATGGGCGTCTCAATAGTCAATATTAGGGGTTGGCAGAAGTGGATCGAACCCGAGTTGCGATCCTAGTTCTCAACCCTAAAACCATATTTGGTTTTGGATGTAGTAGGACTGTTTGTCACAGTTTTAGAGGTCAAAAATCATAAAAATTAAAGTGAAATATCAATTCAAACTTAGTAAAAACCTGAAAATAATTCATAATTCGGCCGCAACTTGACCCAAAGGCCCAAGACACTGGTCCAAAATCAAACTATAAAAACTAGTATTGGTTCCTAACTGTTCTGATCCCAATTCCAAAAACTAGAAAGTAGGAGTCCAAGGATCTCTATTCAATTCTTGGGTGGAATTAGGTTGAACTGGTCCATGTCAAATACTCACTCTAAAGTAGAAGACACTTTAATGTAAAGTTTTTAAGTCTCAATTTATAGTAACATGTGTTAATCATTAATTAATGCAGATAAAAACTCACTCTTTTGAGTCAAGTTATTTATGCATTCCATAAATTGATCAAAAGTAAGTCCATCTTTAATTACTTGTCTTTGCTCCAGGCTCACGAGTAATATTTGATATTACACTTCAGACTTCCTTTTTGAAGTGTTATTGGTAAGAAGATATTTACGAGAAATTAAAAATAATTTAAATAATCAACTTAACATTATATTTCTGAAAATAAACTTTGAAGACAGTACTATCCATGTCTGGTGAGATTAGAGGAACGTCTTCTCGCGTTGAAAATAGAAGAAAAAAAGAGGAAAAAAAGAAGACGAAGAAGAAGAAGAAGCCTGTAAAAAGTTGGCTTATCAATGGCGAAGAAGAAAGCGTTTTGCGGATTCCAGCCTCTGCAACCTCAAATGTGAATTAATCTTGTTGATGAACTCTTCCGACCGTCGTTTCAACTCTTCCTGGCTCATCGACTTCTCTCTTCTATACGAAACGCTGTCGTTAAACGTGTCCGACTTCCTTAACTCCCTCTTTGCCCAAGCCACCGGATCCTCATCGTCGCCGCCGTATCCACCGTAAGCATTGGCTCGCCCCAAATTTCTGGGGGGAGTCCCGAACGTTTCACTCTTCTTGAGTTGCCTCTCATCCTTGCCTTTTGCTTCCATTATAGATTGCCACGTCGATTCCAAACTGTCGTCGTCGTCGACGATCGCCTCTTCTACGCTGCCCTCCATCTCGCCGTAATCCGGGAAGAAATACTCCTTTGGCTGTCCTTCTGGCTGTGGGTCGGCGACTGTCTCGTCGGACGTAGCCGAAAAGTTCCAAACCATCTGTTTTTCTTCTTCTTTGTCTTCTCCTTCCTTCACCATTTTTAAATCTTCAGAAAGATCTGGGTCTGGCTGTTTATACTCAAAGGCTGTAGTTTCTCCGGAAATGGCGATTTTTTCATCAGCAGGCTGAGGTTTTGACTGATTTTGGGAGAGGGAAGAGATAAAAATGATGAAGATGATGAAGTTGACGATGAAGTACCGAAATGGCGGAGAGAGCCAGGACCGGAGGAAGATACAAAGGGTAGGGAGAGTAGAGAGAATTGAATTGAATGTGTATGGAATCACAGCCACTTTGAACAAAAAAACAGTGGATATAAAACCAACAAAAACAAACACGAGCTTCGCAGCCCATTTCAGAGTCTCCAACCTAGAAAAAACGGAGCTTTCCAACAAATCTGCCATGGAAGCCGACTCCAGCTCAAGACTTCCGAACCTAAAACTTCAGAATAAAAAACATAGCTTCTAAAACGGCATATCTGCACGGAACCCGTGGTTAAGAGAGGAATAGAGAGGGTTTAGGGAAGAAAGGAAATTGAAAATTCATGAAATTATGAGCCTTTCCATTAGAATGGTGGGAAGAAAGGGACAGAAGAGAGATCAGAAGTGAAGAGACAGCTAATGGTTGGCCATGAAATGATGGTCTTTAAGCTTGTGGGATTGGGGGGAAGACCTAATCTCTTTATGAAAAGTTGAATGGAAGGAGGGATAGAATAGAAGGGTTGCAAAGAGAAGAAAGAGTGGGATTGCTGTCACTATTTCCACTAACACTAACTTTGAAAGCACGCACCACATTATCTCTCTCTTTCGTCTTTTTTGTTTTTAATTATGAATCTTTAACTTTACGTTATTTTTTCCGTGTTTGAGCCATTCCTACCCTACTATCTAAATTAACCCTAACCCTAATTGATTACTCACAAATTTATGCAAAAATCTTAGACCAAAACCAATTTGGGCAAAAGATGTAAAACCCGATATTTTTGTGTAAATAAATTTTAACGTCATCTTTAGTCAATGTAATCTATTATGACCCATATTTATCGTTTCCAAATTTTATTGATCCACGTGAGAAATTTTGATCAATTAATCAAACCAGTAAAATTGAGTGTTACTATATGGTAATAAAAGTTGAACTTGTATAAGGTGAAGGAAACCCTATTTTTCTCATTTCGGCCACTAGCAAGAGTAAGAGAGAGAGAGAGTGAAGGAATCAAGTAGGAGAAAAAGGTCAGTACGACATTAGATTCGTATCCCTGACGGTTCAGTCTGCGATTGTTGTGAAGAGACTACGAAGGTGAGTTATTTCTTTCTCTCAATTTTCATGTTTAAGGCTTAAGATCTATCTTGGTCTCGTATTCGAGCTTGAAAACTCGAATTCATAGATTTAACTTTGCAATGTTAGACAAATTTAAAGTCTATGTAAAAGTTTAGGCTGATTGGAGGAAAAAAAAATAGCAAAAATGGGCATATTTCCTCGTGATATTGCATTGGAGATTTGTCTATGGAAGTACAAACACATCCAGGAAAGGAAGACATTTCTGCAAAAAAACATACATGTCCATGGAAGCCTGCGCTTCTGCGGAAACACACAGAAGACACATGTCACGACTTGGAGGTGGGCTTAACAGAAATATTGGGTCGAACAATCCGATCTTTAGAGAGGACCTAATCGTCCAACCCAAGATTTAGTTCATAGCAGAAGACTTGAAACAAATCAAAGGCATAGCTTATAGGAAATGAGTCTAGGTCCACGTAGTGATTACGAAAAATGATAGTAAGAATACAATAAACACTATGCAGCCAAATCAAATTTATACAGTACCATCCAAATATCGTAATAACCCAAATAAAAAAGTAAGTTCTCACCGAAAATGAAATTAACTCTCAAGGGAAAAAGACACATAAATCAGAAATGTCTGCCACTCAACAGGCACTCTTGACCCACCTTGTCCTTACTTGGGATAGATGTGGTTGTTAAAATGAGTGACTAACTCAATAGGCAGTTTATACTAAATGATGCATGTAAAATTGGTTTTACCTTTCACATCAAAACCATAATCAAACCAAATATCATTCATTGATTTAAAATTATTTAAAATCATTCTCAACATTTAAGAAACTGGCCTCGTTGGCCACCAATGAATGGTAAGAAAACGTGATTTTATACATAAACAACTAATATCAAAATAGTTCAATTGAATTTTCCACCATAAAACAAGTCTCAATAAAAAAAATGATCACTCAAGGACTCTTCCAAAAAAATGCATAGAAAGATGACGACCATTTCTTGACAGCATCTCATGTGCCAGAAAAGAAAAAGTGACGTTGATCTGAAGATCTAGCAATGTCACCCAAGTTGCAGGCGAGCAAGGTTATGCGACAAGACAACCCGTTAGGGTGTTCAACCACCGATTCAATTTGGTTTTGGTGTGGAACCGAATCGAACCAAACTGCAAGGGTTTCTATTTGGCCATTGCCGAACCGAAATCGAGTATTTAGTTTTTTGGAATGAAACCAAAATTTTGGTTTTGGTTCTGGTTCTGTTCCGGTTTTACCATTTTTTTTTCCTTTCAATTGCAAAAACAACACCAATTTGTTTCTATATTATGCAGATGAAGCACTATGTAGGAGAATTCATTCTACACGTATACCTAGAGGGATATCTTAAAAGCAAGGATCCAAGAACAAATTATTAACTTAAGAAGATAATTAAAACAAAAATATATCACCTCTTCATCAGCCTGCAAGAAGTTTTTCAAATCATCACTTTGCTGGAGTATGTGATGTGAAGCAATTCTATTGACAAATACATCTAACGCTTAACGCCTCATTTCAATAAACTCAGCACTAAAATGAAATTTCTCTACATTAAAAGATAAAATTTAGTCTTAGTTTATATTATAAATTGTTCCATCAAACTGTTTCTTTTACTATCATTATATGACTTCAGGCTTCACAAAGTGAACACTCAAAATGAATCTTGTCATCATAAGAGTTATTTTTTCATATAGAGACTCTCGAATATTAACTTGAACCAAAATCAGCATCAAGTTTGTCATCACTCAGCTGCAGCTCCACACGAAAAAGTAAACAAGGACAAAATCCTATACAACAAGTATGTCTAGACCTAAACATGTTTCATGATTCATCAGTTATAACTCGAATTCAATAGTCCCTCGCCATAAACCACAAAATTACGAAATACCTTGGTGATAACACGATAGGAAATATATGCTTGGATGCCATTACCCAATTTGACAGGATCAGTGACCGAGACTACGAGGTACGGTTGCGAAATCGAAGATCTAGGGCTCTGAGATGATTCAAACACACTTCTCTTCTACGGTATGCATTTATAATCCAAACAAAACAAAAATCAACATAATCACAAATTAATGAATAACATGAAAAGGAGTCGATGACAAAGGAAGAAGTAATTTATTTACAGTGGTCATCATGGCTGTTTCAGCAAGAAGAAGAAGAAGAAGACACACAACAAGCTTCGTGTTATGATTCAAGAGGAAGAAAAATGGATGGAAGATTATTTTCATTCAAATGCCGCTCTCGGCTGAGTATTTCAGAAGGAAAAAGAAGAAAATGGAAGAATTGAAATATAACAGACTTCACACACTATTCTTGTTTCTTCTCTTCTATATATATATGTAATGTCTTCAACCTCTTCCACATCAGCAACGACACCATTCTGGCTCGTTCAAACTTTAACGCTTAGGACGGCATGGTTCCCTTCTACACTTCCTTCCCCAGTGTAGCGGCTGTGGGGTATAACAAGCATTTCCCTCCGAAGAACCTTGTCCCCAAGGTTCAAACTTTGGAAACTGCTCGGAGATGTCATTCGCATTGACCTAGGTAGCGTCTGTCTCTGGTTCATCTTCCCATTAGATTAGCCACTGAGTGATTGGAAAGTTCCCTTTTTAACTACTCTAGTTTGCAGCAATTTGTGAGGTTGATGCTGGAAACTCTCTATATACTCCATAGGTAAATGACTCTATGGAACCTTTGAGGTGCTGAGCTGCTTTTTGAGTAAGGAGACATGAAAAATCAGGTGGATATGAGCATCTACCAACAAGGCCAATTTATACGTAACAGAGCCTAGGCGCTCCACAACCGGAAAGGACCAAAATACTTGGGGGCCAATTTGTGGGACATGAATTGTTTTACAGTAAGTTGACGGTAAGGCTAGAGTCGCAAAAAAACCATGTCGCCTATCTCAAACTGCCTTTCAGATCTGTGCTTATCGGTATAGAGCTTCATGCGAGCCAGGGCTTGAATCAGTGTGTGCTTCAGAAGCCAGTCCATATGAAAAAGATCCATAAGCAAGGTAACCACGGCGGCCATGTTGGTTTGCTGATAGGAACCCAAAGCCAACTGTGGAGGTGGTAAAACATACAAAGCTTGGAATGAAGGCATTTTAATGGCCGAGTGGTAAGTAGTGTTATACCACCACTCGGCAAGAGCTAACCATAGACGCCAATGGTTCGGTTAAGCATGCGTCATGCACTAGAGGTACATTTCAACATACTGGTTGAAGCACTCCATTTGGCCATCGAACTCTGGATGATAGGTCATGGATAAATGGAGTTTTGAGCCTAGAGGTTTGAACAGAGCTTGCTAGAATGAGGAGGTAAATAATTTGTCCCAATCCGAGACAATATGTTGGGGCAATCCATGAAGCTGAAAAATTTGTTCCATGAAAACAACCGCCACTGATTCAGTTGTGAAGGGGTGCTTGAAGGCAATAAAGTGGCCATACTTTGTGAATCTATCCACCACTACAAGGATACAATAAGCACTTTGAGATAGGGGCAATCCTTTTATAAAATCCATTGCGATATGGGTCCACTGGTGATTCGGAATTAACAGAGGCTGAAGGAGACCTGGTGCGACATGTTCATATTTGCATTGTTGACATACATCGCATTGTAAGACTTGCTGTCGAATAAGTATTGTCATATTGGATCACCAAAAATTGGCCTTTGCCCTGTAAATTGTGGCTTGAATACCTGAACGACCCCCTGCTTGAGAATCATGGAGAGATTGAATAACCTTCTAGCGGATGGAGTTAGCACCACCAAATACAATTTTTGTTTTGAAACAAGTATGCTACCTGCAAAGGAAAAACCAAGAGCAGCTTTTGTATCCAAAATCAACTTGTCAACAATAGAAGATATCCATGGGTCAGCTTCATAACTAGACATGACTTCACAGATCCACAAAGGAAGGACTGTTGTAATCTGGTGGCATGATAGAACATTAAACTCACATCTAAACAGCGCATCAACAATGACATTAGTACGACCCTTTTTGTATTGAATATTATTGTGTAGCCCCAACAGCTTGGTTAACCACTTTTGTTGCAAATGAGTAGTAATCCGCTGCTCAAGAATAAACTTGAGGGACTGATGATCTGTGCGGATGGTGAACTCTTTGCCTTCTAAATAATGGCGCCATATCTGGACAGCTAGGACCAAAGCTAATAGTTCTTTCTCGTAAATGGACAAACCCAGATTACGGGAATGAAATGGCTTACTGAGGAAAGCAATAGGTTTGTTATTTTGAAGCAAAAATGCTCCCATACCACCATAGTAGGCATCAGTTTCAATGACGAAAGGTTGCTGGAAATCAAGCAAGGCCAAAATGGGAGAAGTGGACATAGTCTGTTTAAGATTTTGACAGGCCAATTTAGCATCTTCAGACAAGGAGAATGGATTTTTTTTGCAACAAATATGTCAGTGGCCCATACTTGCATATAAACTTCCTGTAATACCTTGTTAAGCCCAAGAAACCTCATAGCAATTTAATAGAAGTTGGAACTGGCCACGAGGTCATAACAGCTATTTTTTATGGGTCAGCTTCTACATCAGTTGCGGATATAATGTGGCCCAAATAAATGACACGAGGCTGTCCAAAATCACACTTAGACAACTTGGCAAATAGTGAATGCTGGCAGAGAAGCTGCAAAACAGATTGTAAATAAGCCCAATGAGATTCCAGAGAAGGACTATAAACAAGGATATCGTAAAAAAACCAGCATACATTTCTATTAAAATGGCTTGAATACGCTGTTCATAAGGGATTGGAAAGTGGCCGATGTGTTTGTCAACCCAAAGGGCATCACTAGGAACTCATATAATCCCTAAAAAGTGCACAAGGCCATTTTATGGAAATCTTCAGCTTTAACTTTATTTTGGTAGTAACTAGCACGCAGATCAATCTTTGAGAAAATAACCAAGCCATGAAGCTCATCAATAAGCTTGTCAATGAGAGGCATCAGAAATTTATCCTTATATGTCATAGCGTTAAGTTGCTGGTAATCAACACAAAACCTCTATTGGCCATCTTTTTTCTTCACAAGTAAAATGGACGAAGCAAAGGAACTGGTATTCGAAACAATGATCCCCTCTGAAAGCATATCTTGAACCAAACAGTCTATTTCAGCTTTGTGGAAGTATGGGCAACGATACAGAGCAAGATAGAATGGCTTGGCATTATCAACAAGCGGAATGGCATGATCATGAAACCGTTGCAGAGGCAAGCCATTTGGAATTTGAAAAATGTCCTGGAATGTATCTATCAGAGCCTGAATAACCGAGGAAATTGGATGATGTTGAATAGCTGACATCGATTATAATTGACCCTGGAGGGAATAATCTTGCTGCTAGACCCAGTTAGAAAAACTCTTGGATGAGCAAAGCTCTAAAGAGATAGCATGGAGCTAAGAGAAAGGCAAATTTCTGTGCCAGCAATTGTAATCCAAAGAGTTCCCTTTGGTAAATCAAATGTGACCAGGCTAACAAAATTAATGCAGTCAATTCCCAATATTATATCACTGCTGCACAAAGTTAGAGCTCGAAAAGCAAAACTGAAATCATGACCATGCATACTCTAGTGAATCGGTTGTATAATAGATGCACTAAATATCTTAGCTCTGTTTGCTATTGTAACCAATAAACAGTGTGAGTGATCCATTTGCAAATGAAGACGTTTAGCTACTGATTCATCAATGAAATTGTAAGAGCTTCCACTATCTATAAGAATTGAAATGGACTGTTTAACAATCTGGCCTGCGATATGAATGGTGGAATGAGAAGTAAAACCTGCCAGAGCATTAAGAGAAATTTCAATTTCTTCTTATTCATCTGTAGGAATATCCTCCGTAGGACTAGAAGAATCTAGGAGTTCTGGATTCGAGGAAGCTACCAAGAGAAAATTGAGTGCTTGATTTTTACAAACATGGCCGATAGTGTATTTTTCATCACATTTAAAACATAGTCCCAATTTGTGTTTTAAGTTCAAATCCTCCTGAGAGAGTTTTGGTAAGCCCAACTAGGAAGAATCAGGCGGGGTGGAAACTGAGTTTGATTTATCCGGCCATTTAGATGCAGCAAATGACTTATTAATTTTAGGCAAACACTGTAAAGCTTGGATTGATTGCTCCTGTAATACCCTGATTTCTCGTAATGGAATTAAGTAAGGTTAATTGAAAAATTAATTGAGTGTAATAAGATGATTGGGATAATTTTTGAAATTTATTCGATGGCATTGTTAGATGTGGTTAAGTGGGGTATTTATAGTGATTAAGTTGTTGGATTAATTAACAATGTTAATTATTAATTTACAAAAGAGAGATTAATTAAATAAAAGAAGAGAATGAAATTAAAATAAAAAGGAATAGAATAAGCGAAAGGGAGAGGAAAAACGACATCGTTTTGATGCAAGGGACATCCCTAATGGACAATGGACATCCAAAATAGTAGTGCTATGAATGGCGTTAGTATTAAGTGAGAGCATCGTTTAGAACTAAGAAGAAATAGGAAGGAAGGGACATCCTTTATGGACAAAGGATGTCTGAAATAGAAATAAAGGGTACGACATCGTTTGGAACAAAGGAAGAAAAGAATTATCGAGGAACAGACGTCCCTCATAGCGAAGAAGAAGAATGGACGATAGATGTGAATAACGGATGATGGATAAGAAACATCGAAGTGTATTGTTCAATTAGCAAGGGAGACGTCTGTCGTTAAATCAAGGACGGGGTCACATGCAAAGTACGTGTGAATTAAAAATGGAAACGGATGCACGTTAAGACCATTGGACAAGGAAGTGAACGAAATAGGACTATAGGATTCCCGTTGAAGGACGTCCCCTATGGAAAACAGATGTCCTTCACGTTTAATTTCTGGAGCGGCAAATTGTGAGGGCTATACAATCCTTCAAAAAGGAATCTGCTTCCTTTCAATTGATGTTTTGGCTTTCCTTCGGCAAGTGTTTCAATTTCGTTATCCTCCTTAAACGATAAGCTAGTGCCACCTTGGAGTTATTAGCAAATTTCAAGTGCGCCGAATCGTCTCAAGAGGATTTCTCTCCTTAATAAAACGAAGACAGAAGTAAAGGTGGAGCACATTTTGAATTTCATTACGGAGATAAGAAAGAGTGAAGGAGAAAGGGAGAAGGGCACCGAGAAAGAGAAGAAGAGAAGGAAAGATAGCTGCTTTTGGTGTGAAGGGAAACGTACGGCTGTAGGAATCATTGAGCAAGGTAAGAAATAGGGTGTAGTTGGCTAGTGGAGGCCCTACATCATGGGACTTTGTTTGTTGACTGGTTGAATGACTTGTAACTGCCATTCTCTATTGGGTTGATAAACTGGATCACATAAGAATTTGGAATACTTTTTGTGAAGAATTGTTCTGCTGTTATTGAATTGTTGAAGGATTTGTCACTGCTACTCTCTGTTGGATTGAGAAACTAGATCATGTATGAATATGGATTAATTGTTGTGTAATATTTTGCTTCTGTAAATAAGTCATAGTTTCTGTCTACTATAGTGGAATCGAGGATTGAATACTACTCTATAAATTCATGATGACTGAGAGATAGTGGCCACTAAGGGAAAGTGTTATTGCTATTATGGATTACTACTTTGGATTGAATAATGCCCTGTACTTTATTGTTGATTCTATAGATGTAGTTGTCTTGGATTCTGCTTCTGAGTTTGGATTACCTTCCTATTAGTGTTGGATATTTCTTGGTTTCATGATTTGCTCTCTGTGAATAATTGCATAGTTTATTCTGATAGTATTCTTTAATATGTTAGAACTATTGCTTGTTCTTCCTCTGTTATTGACAAACTACCACATGATAAAGATAGGGTTGTTTAATCTTATGTCACTGTTTTAATGTTATGTTCCCTGTTGTGTATTCCAAATATTGTTGTGAACTGTACATGACATGACATCCATGCATCATAATTAGGGCTTGTGAAAGTGTTGACATATGCATGACATGCATAATAAATGTAAATAGGTGTGTGGCGGTTCGGGAGATTTGCTAACGGTCCATAGGTGGTGACAACCCTAATGGATGTATCTCCTCCCACGTAGGGAGCAGAGTGACGGTTAAGCCACATGGACCACAGGATGTATCATCTTCTTCTATCCCAAAAATCCTCAATGCTTGGAAACAAAAGAGATTGGTGACGGCCATTGGTGGTGACACCCCTAATAGATGTATCTCCTCGTCGGAGTGATGGTTAGCCACATGACCATAGGTTGTATCATTTCTCTCGATATAACAAAAAAGATAGTTTCTTTTCTGAGACGGATTGCATGAGCACGCATGAGCATGAGCATTAGCATTGCATTTCATCCTATTTCTTGATGAGCATTAGGCCAATTGTTTTACCCGTGATGTAGCTATGTACGAGAAACAGGAGAACAGTTCAAGGACAGTTGATGAAGGATTTGCATGGGCGGATCTTGTGGTTTGCTAGGCTAATGGATGTAAAAGAAATGAGTTATAAAGGCCTTGTAAATGTATTTAAATTGAAAAAGGAAAGAAGTTATTTATTTTATTCTAAAATGCTCTGTTTTATTTATTTGATTTTTCCCATTGTGCTTTATAAAATATTTTCAGAAAAGTTTTATATTTATCGTATCGTTTTAAAATGGGGTTTCTAATAATGAAAATTCTTCCGCTGTTTAACAAAAGAAAACAAAAAGTTTTAAATTTTACACGTTTTCAAATGTAAGAAAAATCAAGTCATTACAACTCCTATAACAAAGCAACCTCAAAAGCAAGAGCTAAAGTGGAAGGCTGATTGATCTTTACAGTGGCCTTTATCTCGTGTTTCAAACCATTAGTGAAATTAGCAATATAGGAAGTTTCGGACATGTGCAGTATTGAAGCTTGGATTAAAGCTTTAAGAGTTTCAAATCATTGGATATAATGTTTCACTGTACTAACTTGATAAACCTTGGAGAAGGTTTCTATAAACTCTTCCGCAGTATTTTTTTGAAAAACACTGGCACAATTCAGTAGCAAACTGGTCCTAGCTTGCTTATGGAAAAGAGAAAATAAATCCGTCAAACCAAATATGGGCTTGATCCTGGAGGTGCAACTCAGCGATGCCCAAACGGAGATGAGACAAAGTATGTTGTAGCTGAAAATATTTATTCACTTTTTGGATCCATTCCCATGGCCCGGTTCCAGAGAAGAACGGTAGTTCTAGTCAAGGTAAGCGTGACTGAGAACTAATGTTTGGTCTCGGGCAATCAATCGGAGGAGGCGCTAGTGAACTAGACAAAGTAGAAGCAACTAAAATTGTATTGTGCAGCAGCTCAGTGCACTGTGGAAGTAGTTGTGAGAAAGCCACCATAACCGATTCGTGTTTAATCGCAGAGTCCTGAACTAGACTGAGAACAGTGGCCTCCAGATGATCCTGATGAGCCGTCATCTGTTGAAACAATTTGTCTAATACCTCTTGGTGGGAAAAAATAGTGTTGAACGAATAGTCAACTCCTTTCATCTCTCCGTCGATTTGCTGGAGCGTTTCCTCCTTTGCCTTCAAATGGGTCTCCGTCATTATAAGATCATTACAGCTTTGATACCAATTTGTTATGGTTCAAGAGGAAAAAAAATGGATGGAAGATTATTTTCATTCAAATACCGCTCTTGGCTGAGTATTACAGAAGGAAAAAGAAGAAAATTGCAAAATTAAAATATAACAGACTTCACACACTATTCTCGTTTCTTCCCTTCTATATATATGTAATGTATTTAGCCTCTTCCACGTTAGCTAATGACATTGTTCTGGCCCCTTCAGTGTTTAACAGGTAGGACGATGTGGTTCCCTTCCACGCCTCCGCCCCCAATGTAGCCTTTGCAGGGTTTAACACTTTGGAAATGAAAAAAGAGTTAAAGCAATGCGGCCAAGTGTTTGCAATTGGAATCTGTGGACACGTTTGCACTCCTAGATCCGCTATAGAGCAGTGACAGCGAGTTGAAGTTTTAGGGCAAAGCAGAGCAGCGAGTTGAAGTCTTATACAATATGCACTACAAAATTGCCGATTTAAGAGCTGGAGTCTAGACGTCTAGTCATCGCATTGCGAATCTCAACGGGGCGCTACATGAAGACGAAACGAGGTACAAGTAACGAGCCCTAAAATGTGATTCGGTTCGGTTTTGAAAAGCAAAACTGAAAACTGAACCAAATTGTCTAGTTCTTAACAAAATTAACCAACATTCGGTTTTTCAGTGTCCAAAATCGAACCAAACCGAACCAAATTTACAAGTTTCGGTTCGGTTTTGCACACCCCTAAAACCCGTGATAACAAATAACCAAATACAACATAATCAAGTTTAAGGATTTAAAACTCAAGGAGCCCATCATCGCCGCCCTATTACCCATTTTAATACTATGAACAAACAAAATATCTTCATGTAGCAGAGATGTACCGAGATAGCCTCGTGATACTTGGACATCGTGATTGTCCAAAGAGAATTCATCCATCCATATCCATAACAAAACAATCAATGAAATACCATGTAAGTAAATATAAACATGTAAAACTCATGTATACATATGTAGCAATAAAGCATACGTGTTATCGAATAGTTACCATCAGGTTTTCATTTGTGACAACCCACAAAATAATAATTTGAAAACCATGATGTGATTCAATGCAATGTGATAAAATATAAAATCTCTATTTTTGATAACTGTCTCTCCTTTTATTAGAAGAAGCAACAACTTCAGGTATCGGCTCGTAATAAAAAAAACTTGCTCAAGTCTAAAAACATGTCAAAGGTTAAGAATTTTCATCAATAATCCCAAGAAAACATGTATGGGTCCTAGACCAGAACTAGGAACCCAAACCAATGAGTAAACGACTTAAAAATGAAAAAAAATTACATTGTGCAGTCAACTGCTCCCTAGTCGTGGACAATCATGAATAAGTTTGAACTTTTTCGAACAGACTTTCAAAGGTTGAATGGCTATCAATAGAGCTACAGCTCTAGTTCTTACCCACAGTAGGGTCCAATGGTTTCGAAGAACAGTCTTTTTTGAGTAGTGGTGCAAGTCCTAGTTTTGTCAATGGCGGCCATGGGAAGGAAGCCAAGGGCAAAGAGAATGTCTCTTGGTAGACATATTGATGTGCCACTGATTCCCTTGATTCACATTCGAGCATGGAGATTTTCTAACAATATTTTTAGTATTTATTTTGTATGTGCTCAAAGGAAAAAGAGGATGAATTACATTCATCAAACATCCAAAAATATCATGGCATTATCCAAGATAAAGTATAAGTAGAAAATCAAGCATAAGATTAAGAGACTTATGACAAAATGCAAAATCCGTGATCAGACCTTTAAGGACTATTTGGTAGATTTGAAAATCTTAACTATTTTATATCAAAGCAAGTTCTTCAAAAAGATTGTATTTGACATCTCAGGCTTTCCATAATGGGGTATTTCGTTAACTTTGGAGTTTGTTTACTATGTCAAAAGGTCCACAAATAGAGAGCTACGTTTCTACCAAGGAAGCTCATTCTTGCATACTCAGAATTTGATGGGCCACAAGAAGTTCTTATAAGATCTTAATCAAAGAGGTTTTCAAATTATTATTTGGTTTGTTATTCAAAGATACATGATGAGTTACAAAGCACACCTAATGAAATGAACCAAGAAATACCAAAACATGTGCTTACTTGGCAAATTGAAGAGGAATTCGCCAAGGAGGAGGAAAGCTACGGATTTGAAGCATGATGCCACGAATTTGAATTCATTCAAATTTTTGAGTGAAGTTTAAATTCAACTAAATCTTTAGTTAGTTAGTTTTTAAATTATTTTAAGTTTTCATAAATCTTTTAAATTTAAGTTATTTTAAATTTCAAATAGATAGATTATGTGAATCGGTTAGAGATAAGTATAAACTAATCTCAAACCTAGTAGACTTATTTTTCTTTTATTTTGGTGAATTTATACCCCACCATGACTTAATGGAAATTTTAGTTTTTGATGAATTAAAACCTCTTTTGTTCATGGCTAGCATTGCATTCTCTTAGATTAATTTAATTCTTGTAATTGTGAGAAATCAGAAGTTTGAGTGTCGTAAGAATTGCTCAAGCTTTGTCTTTTCTATGCAATCTTCTAGCTAATTTCTATTGGTGAACTTGATCAAAGATTGTAATTATACTCTCATTATTTGTTGGTGGAGTTCTCTTTTTCTCAAACAAGAGGAAATTCTTTTGTGGAATAAAAAGATTGTAACCTTAGCATCCTTTTCCCAAGCTAACTATCACACCTATCAACCATAACAATCTATTCTACGCCTTGTAGGTGAGGCCAAGTACTTCTACAGCCAGGAGGACCAAGGTGTCGTCGATGGTTTTTTTCTTATTTCTCACTCTTTTCCATGAGTAATGTTTGATACTGGGTCAATGCAGTGTTTTATTTCTTCTATGCTTGCTTCAGTTTTAGGTTTGTGAATGGAGGAGATGGAATCTCCATTGGCTCTTAGCACTCCATTGGGGGTTTAGAGTGTTGTGTCTTCTGTATGCAGGTTCATCTTTGTGGTTATAAACGGCAACAAATTTTCTGCAAATTTAGTTATTCTACCAATGAGTCAATTTGACGTGCTTTTGGGCATGGACTGACTAAGAAAATATAAAGTGACCATGAAGTGCCACCTGAAAAAGATCACGGTCATTTCAAAGGATGGACGGGTTGTAATATTCTATAATGGTCCTAGTGTAGTGATGACTAACCTTATTTTATGAGTTTTTCTGGGTGGCTGCAATGGACTAAGACAGTATGGGTGTCTTTGATTGGTTGATGTTGATGGCTAGACCGCTGGCCCGAACATGAATATCTCAGTTGTGAGAGAGTTTCTAGATGTGTTTCTTAATGAGTTGTTAGAGTTGCCTCCAGACTGAGAGACTGAGTTCTGTATCGTTTTAGTCTTCAGTGCTAACCAAGTTTTGATCTCACGTATAAGAGGGCTCATGCAGAGTTGTCTAAATTGAGGACACAATTGGATGAGCTAATGGAGCAAGGGTTCATCCGTGAGAGCACTTCGCCTTGAGGTGTTCCTGTTTTATTTACAAGGAAAGTAGATGGTTTGTTGAGGTTTTGTATTAATTACTAAAAGTTGAACCGTGTTACTTTGAAGAACAAGTTTTTATTGCTAAGAATTAATGAGTTATTCGACCAACTTGGTGGATCACGGTATTTTTCTAAGATCGATTTAAGGTCTAGTTATCACCAGATGAAAATCAGTGAGGAGGATATACCGAGGATAACTATCTGGACAAGATATGAACATTTTGAGTTTTTGGTCTTAGCTTTTGATTTGACCATTGCCCCAACTGTCTTCATGAACCTTATGAACCAAGTTTTCATGCCATATTTAGATCAATTCGTCATAGTTTTAATTGATGTCATTTTGTATTTGAGATCTTGGGGTGAGCATAGAGAACATCGTCGAATCCTGTTACACACATTGAGAACTCACCAATTGTACGCCAAGACGAATAAGTGTGGTTTCTAGATGTGAGAAGTCAAGTTCTTGAGACACATGGTATCGTATGATGAGGTTTCTGTTGAACTTGCAAAAATCAAGGCAGTTGTGTAGTGGTAGTCATCGAAGAACGTGTCAAATATTTACAGCTTCCTTGGTCTAGCCGGCTACTACCAACATTTCATAGAGAACTTTTCTTAATTGGCAGTGTCATTGACCAAATTAACCAAGAAAGGAATGTTGTTTGAGTGGGACTACCACTGTCAGAATGCATTTCAAGAGTTGAAGAGTAGATTGATGAGTGCACTAGTTCTGATAGTGCCTGACAGTGAGCAACCTTATACAGCTTACACTGATGAATCAGGAGTTGGACTTAGGGTGTGTTCTAATGTAGCATGGTAAGATATTTGCTTATGCATCACGACAGTTGACGCCCCATGAGCAGAATTACCAAACTGATGATTTGGAATTGGCTATGATTATTTTTGCTCTGAAGATTTGGAGGAGTTACTTGTATGGTGCAAACTTCCAAGTGTATTCTGATCATAAGAGTCTGAAGTACCTATTCACGCGGCGAGATCTAAACGTAAGGCAATGTAGGTGCATGGAATATTTGAAAGACTATGTCTTCAGCCTAGAGTATCACCCAGGCAAGGCAAATATGGTGACTGATGCTCTAAGCCAACATCCTCAAGGATCGCTGGCCTATCTAGTTCTTGATGAGTTGAAACATTTGATTGCTATTAGAGATTTTAACCTTCAATATTATGAGTTTGGTAATATAGCTTGTGCATATAATGTTATTGCTACTTCACCATTGCTCTAGAGGACTAAGCAGTTACAACAACATGATGATGAGCTAAGATGCAGGGTGGAGCAACTATAGAGATTGTGATGCACCAAGGGATCCATTCACTAGAATTCAAGCATGAATATTTTCTAACAATATTTCTAGTGTTCATTTTGTAGGTCATCATGGAGGAAAATGTACCAAAAATATTAAATGCATCCAACCAACTCTCAAATATCAAATGGAGTTATTCAAGACCAAGCATAAGTGGAAGTTCAAGTACAAGTGTAGAAGTGGTGGTGGACTTCACAAATCTGCCTACAATCTGACCTCCGAGCACTCATTGGCAATTTTAGCAATAAGAACAACCTCTTATCAAATTGCAAGCTTCAAGGAATTTGTAGCTGACTTGTCCAAATTTCCAGAATGGGCTTTTTTGTTAAATTTTAAATTTTTTTGCTATGTGAAACACTCTTTAACAGAGAGCTAGAATCCACCCGAGGGCGTAGCATGCTTGCACAATTCCGAGCTTACTTGTGGGGATAGCTGAAGATCTGAATTGCCAACGTGTTTCAATACTTTCTTATTCATTGAATAATTGTATGTTTGCATGTGTTACCTTTTTTGGATAGCATAATGTTTATTGGGATAATGTTTTGTTAAGTGTTCTCAGCTAGGTGTTTTAGCCGAGAACCTATGTTATGTGTGTTTTATTTTAAAGACATTTTTGTAATTATCACTTTAGGGCAAACCTTGTGAGGTTTATATTACCTCATTAAGGGTTTTCTGAACCTTCATTTGGAATTTTATCATAAAGCTAAACACTTGTGTTGGAGTTTTTCTCCTTGCAATCGACCTCCACGTTTAAAGGGTTATCCCGAGAGGTGTGTGTCAACTATTAATCCACTTGTTCTTGGTTTGTCTTAGAGTAGATTTCTCATACTAGTCTTCCTATCATCTTGGGGTGAAAATCATGAGAGGGAGATTAGAAGACTTGTTGTGAAAACAAATTGGAGAGGTTCTTGAAGAATCCATTTAAGTCAAAGGGTGACATTAGTATCCTTTGGACCAGCTTGAAAGTATCCATTTTTCTTTCTCTTGCTGGATGAATTAGACTCTATAATTTGGAGGGTTGCCTGCTAACATTTTGAGGGTTGCGTGGTTCCATTTTCTCATTATTTGGTTTAGAGAAACGAAAGTTGTGCATTATTCATTTTCTGCTCTGAAACTGTTTTATTGGTGTCATTCCGTGAAGGGTATTTTGCATTCATGTAACTTCTGTTCCTTTTTGAATTTTTTTCTGATTTTTGGAGGGTCTTTTGTATGCAAGAAAAGAAGAGTGTGATCAAAATTTCGTGTCATTTGATTTAGGGACGCATAAGTTGTGATTGTTTCTTTTCGGACTATAAACTGTTTCTGTTGGTACCCTTTCGGGGGAGTAGTTTTTGTGAATGCATATCTTCGTCCCCTTTTGGAATTATTGTGTGAATTTTAGAGGGCACATTCTATTATGAATATACTGATTATGGTTTAATTTTGATATTGATTGGATTGCCAGAGAGTAAATTACGCAAAGTTAGAAGTTGGTGTTCTATTTTTGCAAACCCGATAACCACCCTTCCCATTTGCTTCTCACAAGTTGCACCCCTTAGTGTATCAGATTGGAGAGTCAACGCTGAGGAGACTATTATTTACTGGAGTAGGGTAGCAGTTCCCAATATTCTGGATATGAAGCAAGCTATTCTTCCAGAGACCCACAAGTCTAGATTCACTGTCCACGTAAGGAGTACGAAGACGTACCATAACGTGAAACGATAGTACTGGGGGGGTGGGTATGAAGCGTGATGTGATAGACTTTGTGGCCAGGTGTCTGACATGTCAACAAATAAAGTCTGAGTATCAAAGACCAGCAAGATTGTTGCAGCTTTTTCCTATCCCAAAGTGGAAATGAGATATAATCACTATGGATTTTGTCACAGGTCTTCCTACTTCTCAGAAGTTGGACATAGTGTGGGTCATTGTGGATCGTTCGACCAAGTCTGATTACTTGTTTCTAATCCAGATGGATTTTCCCTTGACGAGGTTGAGTTATTTGTACATCGAGAACAATGTTCGTCTTCATGGTGCTCTCTCTAGTATTGTTTCACATTGCAACCCTAGGTTTATGTCTAAATTTTGGAGAGCTTTACAGTAGTATACTATATGTACAAAGTTGAACCTTAGCACAACACACCATCCTCAGATTGATGGATAGTCAGAACAAACTATCAAGATTTTGGAAGATATGTTGTTAGCTTGTAACTTAGACTTTGGTGATATTTGACTTAATCATCTACCATTAGTCGAGTTTGAGTACAACAACGGTTATCATACTAACAATGGTGTATCCTATAGATGTTGTATGGGAGACCTTGCCGCTTACCATTGTGTTGGGTCAAGGCAGAGGAAAGAGTTTGTCTTGGGCTAGAGATGATCCAAGAGACCAAATATAAGATTCAATTGATCTAGGATAGACTCAAGACTATGCAGAGTAGACAAAAGAGCTATACCAATATGAAAAATATGAAGTAGAGTTTGACGCAGGAGAGTTTGTTTTTCTCAAGGTTCAACCTAAGTGTGGTATCAGTTGATTCGGGTGAAAGGAAAATTAGCCCCAAGATATATCAACCCGTTCCAAAATATGAAAAGGGTTGGCAACGTGGCCTATAGACTTGATCTACCTCCTCAACTTGTATACATTCATAATATCTTCCATATATCCCAGCTGAGGAAGTACATGCATGACTCGCCCAAGTCATCTCTTGGACTGATGTTTTTATCCAGGAGGATATCTCGTATGAGGAGGAGCATGAGGGGATTTTGGGCAAAGAGATTCAAGTCTTTCGTCATAGGAAGATGCCTTTAGTTAGTGTGTTTTGGAGGAATCACACCGAATGAGAAACTACTTAGGTGCTCGAGTCCGAGATGATACGAAAGTACTCCCAACTTCTTGATGGTTTAAATGGGTTGGAATAAATTTCATAATGAAATTATTTAAGGGGAAATAATGTAAAAACTACTATTTTATTAATAATAAATTTCAAGTGTAAATTTTTTGCATTGTATATGGTTAAGATGTTGAGAGTTGACTCATCTTGTCACGTAGCGTCCGCAAGTGAATTTTTTGTCAAATGGTCAAAACGGTGAATTTGGTTGTCAACGAGTGGTAAATAAATTGAGGAATTTAATTTGGTGAATGATAATTACCTCATAACAAAATTTGGTTGACGTTCAGAAATATCCAAGAAATAAAAAATTTAAAAAGGGAAGTATTTAATATATATTATATTATACATAATATATATTAACTAAATAATAATTTAAATAATTAAATTTAGTAAAAGTGAGAAATGAGAGTTTTCCATCATTACCCACAAAGCTGCCACAAAGAAGAAAATGAGGGAGAGAGATCAAAGTGTGTGAGTGAGGATTCGTGCTACGGTTTTAAGTTTGTAGTGGCAATGTCTCTAGCATTTGTTAAGACACTTCGTTGGTAAGCCTCTCCTCCTCTCCGTTTTTAAGTTTGAAGTTTAGAATATATATTGGTTCCACATTCAAGCTTGGAAACAAGAATCTATTATTTATTTCTAGAATATATTAGTAGATTAAGAGTTTATGCAGGAGTATTGGTCATTTGGAGGTAAAAAAACGTAGGAAACAACACGTTTTCGTCATAGTTATAACACTAGAAGGTCGTCCTAGGCTATGTCTTGCCAAAACCACATCCATTCTCTGTAATACTCCGAACAGCACTACTCTGGGAAGAAGAGAAGGACTAATGTGGCGGTTGTTGGTTTTGATCTCGAGGGCAATCATTTTTCACATGCCTAGACTATTCACACTTTTTGACATGTGTAGGGACTAAATCAGCCACTACTAGATGATCCACTATAACGCTTCATAGGGCAATTTCTTGTCATTTTTTTAATTCATTTAAAAATCGTGCCTTTAAAACCATATAACAAAAGTATTAAAAGAAATCTTATTTAAAAATCAAACATAGTAAAACTCCAAATAAATAAATATAAATATTTGTAAACTATTTTAACTTAAATTCAAACGTTTAAAAACATAATAAAAAGTCTTTCTTTTTCAATCCATTTTTCTCAAATCTTCATCCACAGGTCAATTCGCTTCAACAACGTTTTAGCTTTGCCTATAAGAATGCTTCATAAACTACTATCCTTATTCATTAATATCCTCAGATTCTTCAGTAAGTTCATCCTTACTACATCACAAAGTTCAAACTATGAGCTTAACGCTCAGTAACAGATGCATAACATAAATAAATCATGTGCATAAGATGTAGTATTTCTTAAAAACATTTTCTTTCATTTTCAGTCTTTTTTTCTTTCTTTAATTTTTCTTTTTCTTTTCTTTCGTATAGGGGAGAGTGGCGAACTTTGGCCAACTTGTTCCCCAAGAAGAGTAGAAACGACTATGGGAAACACTCTACTGTGTCTCTTGAACTTCTGCAAGAAAGTCCCCCTTACTAGGACCTCCATTAGTGTTAAACAATCAATGCCCAACAATTTGGTGAACTTTGGCCATGCCCAGACATTACCGGGGTAACGGGCTTATCCCCTATGGGATAAACTTTGGGATAACTTTTCCTAAGCTCTTCATATTCTTCTTTACGTATTTTGTTTCTATTTCATTTTTCTTACATGAAAACATATGCATGAAAACTATTTTTTTTTATTTTCTTGAAAAAATGATGAATGTGATGTGCATAAAAAGTTGCATGCAGAACATAATATGTAGAAACAATCTATGCATGAAAACAGTAATACATCTTAAAAGTCATTACCTTTCTAACCTAATATCACAAGTTTCTAATAAAAGAAATCACAATAACAATCAATGAAACATATCATCAATCAACGTCTAAAGCAATAAAGTAACAACAACAATAAGTGTATCCTCAATCAATAGCCCGTAGGCATCACATTAAAATCTATCAAAACACTATCTCAACCTAGCACTTAGTGATGTAGGCAAAAGGCTAAATATAAAACTTATAAACAGTTTCATAATATCATTGTTCATCACTATCAAACAATTTTTTTGAACCTTAATAGTAGAATACTTACCTTCAAAGAGCTTGAGAGAAAAATCCACCCAAGAGCTTGAGAGAAAGTCATCTCGACTTCATAACTCTAGAGTGATTAGGGTCGACCCAATCCATCATTTTTGTAGACTGTCTAACAGAGAATCCCACAAAAAAAATGCCATAGAAATTTTATCTTAAGTCTATCAGTTCCTAATAGTCAAAGAATCAAGTTGTAGTTCATGGATTCTATGAAAAATCATGTTTTAAATTCTGTCCGCAATAGCAATGGCCACGTAGGTTGTTGTTATGGACATCCACATCAACCTTCTCGTCCAACAACAATTTGCCACGTTAGCATTTTTCTTACCTTCCCAGACACCAATGTTTTTGCGGATACTTACGCTTCCACATATGCCAATGATTCCATAGACACCACCACTTGTGGATCCTTCCTAAATTCTTAGCTAATCACTAACCGCCACATATAGTTATCCATTTGCAAATACTTCTCTCATAGACGCATTTACTTCCATGGACCCTTACACTTCCACAGTAGCCAGCTTTACGTGGATTCCTTAAGTCCAAACAATGACATTTTACTTGATTCCCTAGCTGCTACGAACTTAAACCAATCAGCGAATACATTCCTTATTCCAAAATGACGTCATCCTTTGATATCTCCCAGAAATCCTATCTCATGACTCTTTTTGCCATGAGGTTTGGTGTTTAATTAATTAGCTATTATTTTGTAGGAAATGTTACATTAATGGATATTGTGAAAAGAAGTCTTGCTTGGAGAAGAGGATGTTATTAGAGGGCAATTTGGTCATTCCTTTTTGTAGTATCATTAGAGGGTATTTAGTCCCCTCAAATGGAACTTTGTATGGACTTTTGAAACCCTAAATTATCAATTAGAACTCTTGTTCTTGTGTTTTCTCCTGCGGTGGTGGATAGCTTCTCGGCTCCCCTCCTCTTGCTCGATCTCTCTTCTTGTTCTTGCTAGGTCTTGAGAAGAAATATTAAAGCTATCTCTTCCAGCAGCCTCCTTGTGAAGTTGTGTTTGGGGTGTGGAGATAGAAGACCTCAGCAAACCCTAGTTTGGAGTGTTGCTCTTCGAAGTGACCGAATCAGTCGCCCCTTTGGTGTTGGAGGGATCAGTGGACCTAACCGGTTTCTTGTTCCTGTTCTTGGTTCTTTTTCGTGAAAGGTATTCTTGATTTTGGATCCCGTGGAGCTAGCATTCAGTTGGGGTTGATTTGGTATAGATTTTGTTTTGGTTGGATGTTGATTATTGGAGTTTTAAAAGGAAAGAAATCACTGCCGCAAATCTGTTAGTTGTGATTCTAGATCTGAATCTCGATTTGCATCACGCACAACTCAGTGTGTGCGTGATCTTTGAAGCCAAGATTTGAGAGTGTTGTTGCCTTATTTGTTTGTTAACTACTTGACCTGTAATTTTGGGGCTTAAAGGGCGTATGCAAGTGGAGCTATATCTTTTTAATATTGTTGCCTAGAATCTGTTCCGTGAAACCCTAATCCGAGGTTGAACTTCTTTAAAGCATAACTCCATTTATACAACCTTTTTCAACGTGATTTTTGGACTGGACCTATTTATTGATTGTTTATTGAACCCCTGAATCAAGGGGTCGGAGTAAAAGTTTATTTGAAGTAGAATCCAAAGAGGGAGAAACTGATATGGAAGAGCTTCCAAATTTTAGAAGAAGATCTCATGGCAAGAATGATATGAAGCTTTTAAAATTACCTATCCCTCTATTTATTGTATTCAACAATGACATGGAGTGTGTGGATTGGTTGGTAAAAGTCTAGAGCATATTTTATTGTCACGAATTCTCGCATAAAGATAAAGTGAGACTAGCCTCCTCGAAATTTGTGGGTCATGCAAAATGTTGGTGGAATAATTTAAAAGCTCAGTGGCTACTTGATAGGGAGGATGAAATTATTTCCTGGAAGATGATAAAAAAATTGATGAGAAAAATATTCGATACCTCTCAGCTAAGGGATAAAGACATTCATTGCTCCAAGTGCCTTGAAATTGGGCACTATGCTTCAAAATGCCCAAATCAAAAGAGTACTATACTAAAGGAATGCTTGGTTGATGAGAGAAGCAAAGTTGACTCCATGGAAGCCACTAATGAAGAAGAAAAATTGGAAGTAGAGTTTGTTTATGCTCATGACGGTCCATTGCTAACAATGGATGAAGAAAATTGTTTGGAAAAAGAAATCTTCCAAGAAACTCATAATGAGGGAGAAGAGTTAGAGGTGAAGATTTTCTCCCCTCATGAAAGTACACTAACCACAAATAATTCGGAGTCTATATCAAGCCAAGAGAAGGAAGAAATAAATGTAGAGAGTGTTTCTTAGACAACATCGGTTTTAAATGCGGAGGATATCAACTTGTCTTCACACACACTTCAAGTAAAGAAGAATGAATCAAGCACTAAGCATCATGCAATTGCTAAGAAAGAACCATTAGTTTTGACAAGGCTTCGAACGGAGATTGAAGAAGGGAAGGTGCAATCAAAACCTTTCGAAAACTCAATGAACCTTGTTAGTTGTGAGCAATTGCCTCATTACCCAACTTTCTTGGAAATAAACTATGGAAAGACATTATTTTCAAATCTGAAAATTCAAGATCAAATTTATAGATTGTATACACGGTGGGAGGTGAACTTTGATATTTTTCCTTACATTCAAAACTATAAGAAGAACGAGGAGAAAATTACTACTTTACTTATGTTTGGAAGCAAGCCACTAGACTATCATCCGTATGCGATCAAATACAAGAACAAGAAGATGACAATATTGACTGGTGCACTAAAACCAAGTGATTTAAACATTAAAGAGCTCAAGGATGGGCATGACCCCATGGAAGATATTTTCTTAATAGATGGCAATCCTCATATACTAACGAGCAGAATCCTAAAACCCACAGTGATTGTAAATCAAGGTAGGAACCTAACACAATTCTTTGGAGAAAAGAAGTTATGTGAGACTTCGTTTGAAATTTTCTTTGGACACTTTGTTTCACAATGTCCAAACCAGAAGACTATGATGATGTTTGAGGACTCAAGAGATAAGGGTTATATAGAAGACACCATGGTAGCAACTAAAGCAGAAGAGTTGAAAGAAGAACTTATATATGCTCTTGAAGGTCCATTATTCATGATGGAATCTCCAATGAATAAGGAATATTGTCTAAAAGAAGAATCTTTCCGAGTTGATTATAATGAGAGTGAAGAAGAATTGTTGATAGCAAAAAAAGTAGAGAAGTTGAAACACAAGGAGAAGTTTATTGTCCAAGATGAACCTCTCTGTGGGGCAATTCAAGGGGATGTAACTCTACAAACACGAGAAGAAAAATGTCAAGAAGCACAAAATTTTATTTCCCAAAATTTGAACAAGGACAAGGTTAGTTCTTTGCGCTTTGGTAAAAGGAACTATTTCAATATGATTTCCATGCATATGTTCGAAAAGATTTATGTGGAACCTTTGTTGCAAACGAAACATTACAAAAAAACGTATGTTGAAGGAGAAATGAGAAAACTAGCCAAATTTATGTGTTCTATGAATGTACCGACAAATAATTTGATTACTTGGCTATTTCGGGTTGGTTGGATAGGGGATTCTTTTAAAGTTAGTGCTGCCTTTGAGTTTTGGGAAGAGGGATTTAATGTTATGTTTAAGAACAGAAATTTTAAGATTGAAGATCATTTCACCTCAACGTTGCGACCTATGCAAATCTATCGTTGTTCTCCCACCTTTAGCAAGATGGTATGGGAAGTCTCATATGAAAGAAAAATATCATGGTGTTAAAATTCTTTTCCTATTTGATGCAGGTGGAAAAACTTACATAGGAAAATTGAAAAGGGTGGTGGACTCCTAAGATTTGAGGTCAAATCCTCAATTACCCAGGGAAGATAATGTGTCCCAAAAATCCTATCTCAAGACCCTTTTTTCCATGAGGTTCAGTGTTTAATTAATTAGCTATTATTTTGCAGGAAATGTTACATTAATGGATATTGTGAAAAGAAGTCTTGCTTGGAGAAGAGGACGTTACTCAATATGTTTTCACCTGGAGCCATGCAAACCTAATCAGCTAGATTCACATCGTCCCAACTTGGAGGAGTTTATATTGGCCGAAGCTAACAAGGTCAATTTGGAGCATTTTATTGAAGTTTCCACATTTAACTTATGTCTCTAGATGTTTTAATTGATAGATGGCTGGTTTGGGTTTAATTTTGAGAATTTTAGAATGTTTTGTGATTGTAGGAATGGAGGTGCTTGGTTTGCTTGTAAACTAAGCCCTCATGCCTTCATTTTGTATTTTCAAGGGCAATTTGGTCATTTCTTTTTGTAGTATCATTAGAGGGTATTTAGTCCCCTCAAATAGAACTTTGTATGGACTTTTGAAACACTAGATTATCAATTAGAACTCTTGTTCTTGTGTTTTCTCTCATGGTGGTGGATAGCTTCTCAGCTCCCCTCCTCTTGCTCGATCTCTCTTCTTGTTCTTGCTAGGTCTTGAGAAGAAAGATTAAAGCTATCTCTTCCAGCAGCCTCCTTGTGAAGTTGTGTTTGGGGTGTGGAGATAGAAGACCTCAGCAAACCCCGATTTGGAGTGTTGCTCTTCGAAGTGACCGAATCAGTCGTCCCCTTGGTGTTGGAGGGATCAGCGGACCTAACCGGTTTTTTTTTCTTGTTCTTGGTTCTTTTTCGTGAAAGGTATTCTTGATTTTGGATCCTGTGGAGCTAGTATTCAGTTGGGGTTGATTTGGTATATATTTTGTTTTGGTTGGTATTGATTATTGGAGTTTTAAAAGGAAAGAAATCACTGCCGCAAATCTGTTAGTTGTGATTCTAGATCTGAATCTCGATTTGCATCATGCACAACTCCGTGTGTGTGATCTTTGAAGCTAAGATTTGAGGGTGTTGTTGCCTTATTTGTTAGCTATTTGACCTGTAATTTTGGGGCTTAAAGAGCATATGTAAGTGAAGCTATTATTGTTTTAATATTGTTGCCTAGAATCTGTTCCGTGAAACCCTAATCCGAGGTTGAACTTCTTTGAAGCATAACTCCATTTATACAACCTTTTTCAATGTGATTTTTGGACTGGACCTATTTCTTGATTGTTTATTGAACCACTGAAATTTTGGTGATCATTGGTTTTCAAAATTGAAGGATATAACATTTTTGAATCAGGTTTCAGAATTCTGTTATGTATTTATGTTTTCGGGGCAACTTCTTCTCAATAGCATAACTCTTTTGTTGTAGTGATTTTGAAGCTGATTTTTTGACACGTTATTCTCTGGATTATGGACCATTAGCCCTATAAATTTGAGCTCTTAAATCCATATGCAGTTGGAGTTGTCCCTGTTCTAAATCTGGAGCTCGGATTGGATAACTAGCTGATAATAGCTTATTGATTATCGGCCACCTAGAGTCTTGGACTCTATCATCCATTCTATGGAGACATACCTTTCGCAAACAAGCACACTTCTACGACTTTAAACTGATCTGCACTAGATATTCACTACCTTGACCGCCAATAACAGTCTGCCATGTACCACATTCCTTATTACAGGTAGAACTCATTTCCCAGACACCCCATTTGTGGACACCAATTTTCCGCTGCAGATATCTGATCTGTCCATAACACCATCAAAGTGCTACCACATGTCCTACCAAACTAAGTATTCACAGTCACGAATACCTCCGCTTTAGAATACCTTTGCTGCTAATACCCTAAACCTCCGCGGCGGTAACCCCAGCACTTCCACATTCAAATTTTCCTTAAAATAAACTATCATAATTAATCCATCAATAAAACTTACTCATTTATGGACTATTTTTCCTAACATATTTCACACCTAGTTTTCATAATCTCTTAATTTAATTAATAAATCTTATATTTTAAAAATACAATCCTTTAAATTTCATAACTTGCCTAATAAAATAAATTCTATACTTTATTACGTTATTATTCTTCACTACACATTATATGTATTTCCCATTGTGACATTACTACAATAATATTCTAAAACATGATTTTGTCCTCAAAATTTAACCCATGAACAATCTTGGATATCTCCACATACTTCTATATTCTAGCCAAATAGTTCTTTCCAAAATAACCTAGAAATAAGCAGCAATTATAAATAGCCTGACACCTCAGTAGGTTGCACGATGCCATCATCCTTGATAAGAGAAAAGACCCTAGGTGTAGCTTTCATCTGTTTCCTAATTGAAGTTGGGTAGTTCTTGGCTATGTGGATTAACTCATTACATTTATAGTACTAGCTCTACACTCACTTGCATAATTCTTCTTCTACTTAGGGCATTGAACAACTTGAGGCATCTTAGTATTATCTCTCTCAACCACTGGTCTTCTCTAGACACGTTTCTCCTTCCCATGTTGTTCACCATCAATAAATGGTCTCTTTGCTCCTCCAACATTGGGTTTCCCTTCCTTTTTCTGTTGTGGCTGATTCTCCTTTAAGAACTTTCTAGCTTCCCTACAAATGGAAACATGTAGTTCACCCTCTTCCACTTACAATGCCTTATTAATGATCATCGTATAGGGTGTTTGAGTGCCAAAAATCTTCACATCTCTATTGATTTCTTCTTTATACCTTGCACAAACTAACACACTTTGAGGTCATTTGTGGCTACCAAATGTTGTGCAAACCGTGACAAGGCTTCAAACTTCAACACATACTCAGCAATGGTTCCAGTTTGGCAAATATAAGTAAACTCAACTAGCTTTCGTGTCCTTGCAGTATGACTGAAATACTTTTCATCGAACACTTTCTTGAATTCCCCCTATGACATCATCTTCACATCATGGATTGTCTTATTTGTCCTACGAAAACCTTGCATCCTAAACCAACAAGTATGCAGCACATGAGACTCTTTCTCCCTCATCAATCTTTGCATGGTTGAACATGTCCTCAAAAGCTTAGATCCACTCTTTAGCTATGGTTAGGTCAAAGAAACTCTATCAAAACTTGGTAGATTCAACCAACAAAACTTTTTCCAACCAGCGTCAACGTGACTAGGTCATATCCTTCTTTGCTCCTCCTTTTCTGTCATTCGGTATGGATTTTGGAACTGGCATTCCACTAGCTCAACTAATCGATTGATAGCTTCAACCCTAGCATTCATATCTTCTCTAGTTCTTTCTACCATACTTTTCCCAGAAAATCCTAATACCAGCAAATAAAATAAAATAATAAAATTTAATAATTAAAACAATGTCTAAATTAAACATACTTACAATTAAGGAAGCATTCCCATGTTAAAACTTACATGGTCAAGCAATTTACAGAAACAACTTGCAGAGTGAAATCCTTTTGCTTTTCATTTTTATTTTAAAAATTGTGTCTTTAAAACCATACAACGAAAATCTTAAATGAAATCTCATTTAAAATTCAAATGTAGTAAAAATCCACATAAATAAACATAAATATTTGTATACTATTTTAACTTAAATTCAAAATTTTAAAAACATAATTAAAACTCTTTTTTTTAATTCATTTTTCTAAAATCTTCACCCACAGATCAATTTTGCTTCAATAATGATTTAACTTTGTCCATGAGAATCCTTCATCAAATGCTATCCTTATTCATTAACATCCTCAGGTTTCTCAGTAAGTTCATTCTTACCTACATCACAAGGTTCAAAATATGAGCCTAACACCCAATAAGAGTTACATAACATAAATAAATCATGAGCATAAGATGTAGTTTTTTTGTAAAACATATACTTTTGTTTTCCATCTTTCTTTCTTTCTTTTCTTTTTTTTTTTCTTTTTCTTTTTCTTTCATTTCGTATTGGGGAGAGTGGTGACCTTCGGTCAAGTCATTCCCTAGGAAGAGTAAACACGACTATAAGTATTTCCCATTGTGACATTATTACTCCAATAATTTCTGAGGTATTACATCCACTGCTGGCCCCTGGTGTTGGACTTCCACTAGACCTCTATCCCTGAAACTTCCTCTAGGTTTTCTTTGTTGCCTTCCCCTTCTCTTTCTTACTCTATTTCTCTTTAAAGCTCTTATAGTTAGCATAAAAAAACCATTTCCATCCTCTGCGCAACCTCAAAAACCTCATGGAGAGTATTGTATTGCATGATAGCTTCATCCTATTGTAGCTTCGGCCTTAGACTCTATTGGAAATTCACAATTTGACCTTACTCAGAAACTCCCTCAGACTTAGGTAGAAGCTCATAGAACCAAGCATAATACTTCATTACTATCATGGATATCTGAGTCAAATCACTGAAGGCCTTCGTCATCGAGGCATGATGACTCCTATTACTATAATGTCTTTTGAACACTTCAATGTCTTTCCACTCCATAGACTGTACATCAAAGCTTAAGCACATTGCATTCCACTAGCTCAGTTCTAGCCTCTCTAGGTAGTGAGTAGCAATCCTTACCTAGTACTCATCCAGAACCTAAAGAGATTCGAAGTTCCTCTTTATTATCTGGATTCAATTTTCTACCTTCATTGGCTTTGCACCATCCTCAAACACGAGTGGGTTTAGCCTGACGAACTCCCAAAAATAAGTTATTCGAGTCATATTGAGATTATATGTGGAACTACTACTTGAAAGATTTCGCAGTGCCTCCATCATGGTTGCGATAGGGTCAATGCTGCTCTCTTGGGATGGGATACAAAGATTCTTTTTTTGCGGCATTTTGACTTTTCAGAAAATAAAATTCACCAAGTGTTAGAAAATCTATTGTACATAGTAATCAACGTCCAAAATTTTTCACTATCGAATTCTGAAGCAATCACTATTAGGAATTTGTGGAAAACATGGCTCTAATACTAATTTATTTCTGTTACAACCCGAAGGTGGGCCTAATAGAAACGCTAGGTTCAATGACCTGATTCTCGGTGATGACTTGATTGCCCAACCAAGATTTGGTTCGCAATAGAAGACTTAAACACAAATCAAAGTCATAGCCCACACATAATAAACTTAGGTCCACATAGTGATTACGATAAATGATAACAAGAATACAATAAACATCGTGCAACCAAATCTAATTTATATAGTATCGTTCAAATATGTTAATACAAACCCAAATAAACAAATAAGTCCTCACCAAGAACAAATTAAAACTCAAGGGAAAAAGAGATATACATCAGAAAGGTCCTCCACTCAACAGCTACTCCTGACCTGCCTTATCTTTGCTTAGTATGGATGAGATCGTTGGGGTGAGTGACTAACTCAATGAAAATTTATATTAAATGCAATGTAAAAATGGTTTTACCTTTCACATCAAAACCATGATTAAACACAATGGTTTGCATTGATTTAAAATAATTTAAAATCATTCTCAACATTTAAGAATCCGGCCTCATTGGCCACCAATGAGTAGTCAGAAAATGTGGTTGTATACATAGACAACTACTATCAAAATAGCTCAATCGGGTTTTTCAATGTAAAACAAGTCTCACTAAAAAGGGAGGATCACTCAAGAACTCCTCTGAACAAACACAAAGAATGGCGGTGATCGTTTCTGGACAGCACCTCATGAGCTAGAAAGGGAAAAGTGACTGTGATCCAAAGATCCAACAACGTCACCTGGGTTGTTGAGGAGCAATGTTCCATGATGACACAACCCGTAATAACAAATAACTAAATACAGCCTGACCAAGTTGAGGGATTAGAAACCAAAGGAGCATGTCATCACCACCTTATTATCCATTTTCACATATTGTACAAACAAAATATCTTCACGCCGTAGAAGATATACCGGGATAGCCCCATGATACTTTGACACCATGACAGTCCAAAGTATCAAGAGGATTTATCCTCTCATATCTGTAACAAAACAATCAATGAAATACCATAAATGTAAATATAAATGTGTAAAACTCACGTATATATATGTAGTAATAAAACTGACGTGCTATCAAACAGTTCCAATCAGTTTTTCATATGTGGCAACCCACAAAATAATAATTTGAAAACCATGATGTAATGAAATGCAATAAAATATAAAATCTCTATCTCGATGATGGTCTCTCATTTTACCAGAAGAAACAACAACCTTAGGTACCAACTCGTAATTCACAAACTCATCTAAGCCTAAAAATATGTCAAAGGTCAATAATTGTCATAAATTAATCATAAGGGAATGGGTATGGGTCCTATACCAGAACTAGGAACCTAAACCAATGGGTAAACGACCCAAAGGTGCATAAAATTACATTGTACTGTCAACTAGGCATGGTAGTGATCGACTTGGGCACTAGTGTGGTTGACCTGGTCACTTGTTCAATTGATCGGTTCAGGCTATGGTCAACCTACCAACTGCGCAATTAACCAGTTTAGGATGCGGTCAACTTGACTCTCGACTTACCCAATACAAAGCTATATGATAGCATTACATTTTTTAGATTCAACAGTTTGATCTATGATTTATCATCCATGGACATTAATAAGATCCTTCCATTTAGCAACAACTTAAGATGGCATAGCCACTTTTCTTTGGGCGAGTTAACTAAATTCAATAGGAATTTCTTGTGTTAGAATTAGTGTTTTAAAAGTATGAGTGTGCATGCTACACAAATAAAACATCTTCGAAAACAAGGTCCCAGAGCCATCAGTTAGGCGAATTGAAAAGATTCTATTCTACTGTGATAAGTAACAAAAATAATGTTACTATTGTTTTAATAGAAAAACACTGGTCCAAAAGACGCCACTCACAGTCTTCAAACAATAATACCTAGGCATATGGGGAAAGAATGTGATTTTAAGATGATCGTAATGTAAGATAATAATCCGATTCAGATTTTAGGATTCACACCCAGGGACACGACATCCTACATGATTTAGATTTGGTTTTCTCTAAAAACTTGATCTTTCTCCCATCATGCATCACATCTTGATCTTAAATCTAAGGCAGAAAGTTTACTACTGATATTCATGCATAAATCTTGGTTTTTTATCCACAAATCTAAAATTTTAATGTCAAAATCTTGTTTTCTAATGAAATTTCAAAAATTCAAATAAAATACGTGATAAAAGTTGCAATCTGTCATACCCTCAAAGATTCTATTATTCTTCTCATTATTCAACACTATTTAACTCTATCCCGATAAAATTCTGAATTTGAATCAAATTCTTAAATAAAAATTCAAACTTTATGAAAAGAGTATGGGACCAATGAGAAATTAACCTTACGAATATTCCTTAGAGTAAGAGGAAATGTTTTGTGTTGTACTTGTCAACTCAGTGTTCACTCTTTGGAGCAATTTCATTTGCACGACCATCTCTCTCTTGTTGACAAAATGAACAGATTAGGTTAAGGCTAAAAAATTAAGTTTATATAACTCCTCTGACCTGTCTGATAAAAGTTTGCACGCTAAGAATTCATGAATATCAATTTAGTAATTGCTATATCACTTAAGGACAAGTTTTTTGAAAAAAAAATCGTAACTCACCAATTAATTATGTAAGATTTCACACTCTCCTCCTGTTAGAAATTATCATTCTAAAAATTTAAAACAACCTCAAGGGAGCGGTCAAACAAATGGGGGTACTTTATATATAGTTTTGATTCAATCTTTGAAGTAGTTTCTCACTCGTTGTGGTTCTTCTAGTGAAGTATGACTAAAGGAATCTCATGACGTCTAAGAACTTTGATCATACTAGCCAATATCCTCCTAGCCTCATCCTTGATAATAGTCTTTCACTCCAGTTCACTTCGAAACTTTGCGAAGCCTGATACCTATAAATGTACATCCATCAACACACTTCCCATGACTAATAATATCGATGGACTGCTCAAAAAAGATAGAATTCATCTAGGGAATGCATCAAAGAAAATTCTAAAAAACAAGGCAAAAATGCCCTCGAAATTGTTGTCATGGCCCCTTGGGTGTTGCTACTATGCTTACTTGGCAATGTGGCACCTCACACGTGGACACTCACTTGTGCCAAAGAACTGGCGCCCCAATGTCACCCTCAAGCCTCAATGCGAGTTTGTGCCTTTTGAAAATGCAACCTAGTGTTACGATGTTGATATTCATTGCATTGTGGCAATAGTCTCTCTTTATGAAGAGTGGCACCACAATGCTCCCACAACTTTTAATGAGCGTCATGAGGCTACTTGGGTTTTGCTATTCAGGATTCACCAAATCTTGATTCTTCTTTTGATCCGTTCATCAATTGTTGAAAAATCTATTATAGCACTATCGAGAACGTTTTCAGTTCTTACACTCTAATTTAAACCAATAATTTGAGTTTCCAATTTCAAAATAAGATTTTTCAACAAATATATCAAAATTTCAAAACTTAAGGAGAAATGGGGTTAAATGGCTATACCCTAGAAGAATGTTGTTAGATATCAATGACACATATCAATGACATAAATGGGGTGCCAAAATCTCGTCTCAATTCTCTCTCTCCTCTCTCTAATTCTCTTGTTCCTTTTTCAATAGAAAACTTTTGTTAAAGACAAGAGTGTACCCTTTTTTAGTTATTTAATTTTTTTTTCAATTAATATAAAGGATAAAATCTATTTTAAACCCTCAACTATAAGAGTCTTGAAAATGAATTTAAACTAATTTTGTGAACGAATTGCCCCCCAAACTATTTACTGTTAACAAATTGCCCTTCCTTGTTAAAAAGTTATTAAAAAACATATGTTGGTACGTGCCATTGCCTAATTTGTTCTCTCTCTAGAATCCAAACTAGAACGAAACTATGAAGACTTCCTCGATGATTTTCTGCCCATCAAATGCAGAATCCTTCTCTTAACGCCTTAGGTCCCCTTTTTTTTATAACTTTCTTTCAATATAGCAAGATCTGTAAATTGATAAAATTGATGGAAAATTAATCAGAGAAGAATTTTGTGTTGGGTGAGTTTACTAAACTCAATAAAAATTTTATATGTTATGTTCAATGTTTTAAAAGTATGAGCGTGCATGCAACATGGATAAAATGTATCCTAAAACAAGTTTCAAGAGCCATTAGTAAGGCGAAAGGAAAACAATTCATTATACCATGTTAAGTAATAAAAATAATGGTACTACAATATTAATATAAAAATATTGGTGAAAAAGAAGCTACTCATAGTCTCCGAACAACAATGCCATGGGCATTCGAGAAAAGAAAGTGATTCTAATATGATCGCAATATAAGATAATGACTATTATTAGATTTAGGAATTCACACCCAGGGACACAACATCTTGCATGATTAGATTAGGTTTTCTCTAAAAACCCAGTCTTTCTCTTATCATTCATCACATTTCAATCTTAAATCAAAGCTAGAAAATTTACCACTCATATTCGTGCATAAATCTTGGTTTTTTATCCAGAAATCTAAAATTTTCATGTAAATATCTTATTTTCCGATAAAATTTCAAAAATTCCAATAAAATATGAGATAATAGTTGCAATCTGTCATACCCTCGAAGATTCTATCATTCTTCTCATAATTCAACACTCTCCTATACCGATTTAACTTTGTTCCCGATTGAATTCTAAATCTAAATCGAATCCTTAAATAAAAAATTCAAACTTCATGAAAAGAGATCCAATTAGAAATTCAACTTACTTATGCATATTCGTTTGAGTAAGAAGATAGTGAATCGTGTTGAACTCGTTGACTTGTTGTAACTCAATGTTCGCTCTCTTGAACAATTTCTTCTGCATGACCATTTCTCTCTTGTTAAGGAAATGAGATTATTAGGTTAAGGCTAAACAATTACATTTATATAACGCCTCTGATCCATCTAATAAAATTCTGCTAGCTAACATTTCATTAATGCCAATTAGTACTTGTCGTATCACTTAAGTCAAAGTTTTTTAAAAAAATCATAACTCACCAATTAATTATGCCATATTTCACATTCTTCTTCAATTAGAAAATTGCATCCTCAAAATTAAAAACAACCTCAAATGGCCGACCGAACAATTGGGGGTACTTTATATACACTTCTGATTTAATTTATGAAGTAGTTTCTCACTCACTGTGGTTCTTCTTCTGAACTCTGACTAAAGGAATCTCATGATGTCTAAGGACTTTGATCATACTGACCAATATCCTCCTAGACTCGTCCTCAATAATAGTCTTTCACTCGAGTTGACTTTGAAACCTTGCAAAGCCCAATATCTATAAATGTACATCCATCAATACACTTACAATAACTAATAATATCAATGGATGGCTCAATAAAGATTGTAAAGACCACTATTTTTAAAATAACAAATTTTACATGTAAATTTTTTGTTAAAAATGTAGTCAAGGTATTTAGAGTTGACTCATTTATTCGTGTAGCGACTACATGTGAATTTTCAGTCAAATGATCAAATCATTGAGTTCGGTTACTACCTTGTGGTAAATAAATTGTGAAATTTTGTTCAGTAAATTTAAGTTCGCTCGGATTGAATTTCGGGTGTTTCCAGTGAATTGGAATTTAAAGAGAATTTATTTAATATATATAATATATATTTTATTATATTAAATAAATTAAAAGCTTTAATAAAATAATAATTTTTTTAAGTGAAGAATGAGGGTTTCTTCATTCTCCACCCAATCGCCAAGAAGAAATGAGGGAGAGGGAGAGGGAGAGAGAGAGTCCAAACCACACGAAGAGAGTTTTGGCATTAGATCAGACTTCATTGAGACTCTAGCTTCGACTTTTGTGAAGACATTTTGTGGATAAGTTGTTTCTCTTCTTTGTTTTGAGTTTAAAGTTGAGTTATATGTTAGAATTAGATTCGAGTTTGGAAACTCAAATTTTTGGATTATTACTGCAACATATTTGTTGATGTCGGGTTCATAAAGGAGATGTAACTATTTTGAGGAGAAAATGGAGGAAACAATGTGTATTCGTCTCAAAAATTGCGTTGCAATGTTGCCTAGGTCGACCTCTGGTCATGCTCGGTCCATTACAGGAAAGGCCAATAGTTTTAGTGAATTCGGGCTTATTCGCAATCCAAGGTCAACCGCATTGTGAATCAGTCGATTGTGCCAGTGTCCGGATCGACTGCTACAGTGCATGGTCGACTGTTGTAGAGCCCTGGTTGACTGTACAGTGTAATTTTGTGCATTTTTTGGTCATTTACACCTTAGTTTGGGTTCCTAGTCCCGATATAGAGCCCATCTACGTATCCCTAGTGTTTTATGATTAGGTTTCCTAACCTTTGTTTCATTATAGGCTCGGACGAATTTGTGAACTTTGAGCCAATTTTTTTAGGTTTCTTTTTCTTCCAGGAAAAGGAGAGACCGTTGTCGAGGAAGAGATTTTATACTTTTTTCACTGCATTGCGTAGTTTTCTAAACTTTATTTTGTGGCTTGCCACATATGAAAACCAAAGGGTGTTCGGTAGCACATCTAATTTTATATTATATGTATGTGAGTTTTACACCTTTACATTTTTGCGTGCATGGTATTTCCTCTGTTTTTGAGCTCATATCCTAAAAGGATGAATATATTGGACTGATGCACGCCTATAGAGAGGGGTGAATTAGGTGTGCTAAACTTTTTTGTGCAATAATTAAACTATCTATTCTCTAAGTGATTTATCAATAATAAATATGCAGACAATTACAAATATAAGAGAAATAAGGGAAAGAGAAAATGCCAATCAAGTTCATTCACGGGGTTCGGTAACTCTAGCCTACGTCCGCGCTCAAAGTTTCCGAGTTGGAGATCCTTAATCACCTAACTTCCCCGGTTAGTGATGATTGACTTCACGAGTGTCAACCAAACCTTTACAATAACTCTTTCTTAGGGCGTCATTGTAACGACCTGGTTTTTCTTACGTTTAAAATCGTGTGAAATTTAAAACTTTTCTTTTATAAAATCTTTTTTAAAAATCACAGCGAAAGTAAATAAAATCATTTTCTTAAAAGCATTTACAAAGAATATACATAAAGTCCTTTACAAATCATTTTCCTTTTTAAATCCCTTTAGCCTAGTCAACAAGATCTGCGCATTCGAATCCTTCATCAACTGCTCCTTAACTTGTTCTCGTGCGTGTACCTACATCACAAGACATAAACTATGAGTATTACGCTCAATAAGTGATATAAAATTAAACTATACAATGTGCATGACATACTCTTTGTAAAATCCATTTTTTTTCTGTTTTCTGTTTTCTGTTTCTGTTTTCTGTTTTGATTTTTTTTCGTTTTAGGTGGCACATAGGGTGAGAGCAACCTCTTTAATATCCGAACTCACCCACATGAATTTGTTTCCACATGAGAGCAACCTCTTCATTTGTAATACCTTGAATTTTAAATTAGAATTTAATAAGGATAATTGAAAAGAAATTGGAGATATTTTAAGTAATTGGTTAATTATCGAGGTATTACCAAGGACGTATTCGTTAGATTATAATTTACGGGAATTTATCGGATGGTAATTAAGAATTAATTTGGAAGAAGAATAAAATGATATTTATTGGATTAGTTGGGATTAAAATGTGAGATTAATTGGATATTAAGTGGAAGATTGAATTAAGGGAAATTAAATTGAATTAGTGGAAATTGAAGAAATAAATGAAAATGTAATTAAAAATGGGAAGATGCTGGTTTGGTTCAGGTTAACTGGTTCGATCCTGTTCATAATCAAACGAAGAACGGGATTTTGGTTTTAGCCCATTTCCTTCATAGAGAGAGAGAAGAGATCGAGAGCAAGGGGGAGGGCAACAGGGAGCGATGGAGGCAACGAGCGGGAGACGACGAATGGCGACGGCAACGATGGGTCTGGCGAACAGCTGGGTAGTGTGTGGACGCGCTGATGGCTGCATTGTGGGTCCCGGTTAGGGCTTGGAAGATGAGGCTTCTCGGGTCGATTCATCGTGGGACGAATTGGAGATCTGCCATGGTGATTTTCGGCGTCAACTTGAGTTAGGTTTAGCTGATTCTTCTAAGGGTGGAAACGGTTCGGTTCGGTTCGATTTTTGCTTAAATTCGAACCGAACCTGTTAGGTTCGGTTTTTTTTAGAAACCAAAGATGAACCAAACCTCATGGTGAACCGAACAAGAACCGAAGTGTTCGGTTCTGTTATATTCGGTTTGGTTCACGGTTCAGTTTTTGGTTTTTATATGAAACCTATTAGGTTCGGTTCTTGACTCGGTTTTCGGTTTTCGGTTCGGTTGTATTTCTTCATTCATTCATTCATTAACAAATATCTAAAAATTCGTAAACATAAAAACAAATAATGCTTTAGTTTATGAACTGTCTATCCTTCTCAAAAGCATGACAGTAAATTTCAAGTGGAGGAGAGTGAACCTTTAAATTTATTTATCAAGCAATTTACACCTTTCTCGTATGACAGGTACATCTAAACCTGTTGAAAGAAAATGCTTTGGAGGCAAGTGAAGGTCATACTCAGGAAACTCTTTAAGATGCCGATGGAGCTCTTCAAAATGACGAAACCTACATAAAAAGACTGAAACAGTCAAAGGTAGATGAAAAAATTTATTCAAGAACCAGAAATTTACAGCATAATCTTCAGCACCTTCTTTTAATAGACCAACTATTATTATTCACATCTATGACTGCAATGGAATATACAGCAAATGTTCTTGAGCCACTTTTTACAATATTTGCTCCCACCACCTGCAAGACCAAATGCCTTTCATTCTTTCATATATCAAAATATCATAAGAAGATATGTATGTCTGCAAGTAAAAAAACAAATGGCACAATTGCACCGGTAAATTAAAAATCAAATCATTATAAACAATACCACCTGAAAATGAAAGAATATCAGAATATCAATCATCATTTGATGCTGTTATAAAATCCTCTAAATCTACAAAAAAGAATTGAAGTTAGTAATTATAATAATAACATTTGAATGATTAATATTAAATAGACTATAATTTATGTAATTATACCTTTTTCGTATTGAGTAACTTTTTCCAATGATTCGTACATAGTATCTGAAGGCCTCTTATCGTCACGAATCCAACTTTGTAGACAAATGAGACTTTCAACTGTTTTTGGAGCCAAGGAACTTCGAAAAGAATCCAACACTCGACCACCGCAGCTGAATGCTGACTCTGAGGCAACTGTTGAAATGGGTATAGCAAACACATCTCTTGCTATTGTACTCAAAATTGGATAGTCTTTAGTGTGCATTCTTCCCTATCCTTGCATTCTGTCGACCGGGTGTTTATAGGAGGGCATTAGTAGGAGCAGAATCGGTGGTTTCGCGAGGGAAGGACAAGAAGGCTCGCAATTCATGCTGGACCGGCCAAAGACCTGGGTCTAGCTTGCTGATGGGTCCAAACCAGGTCTTCCTTTGCTGGTTCTTGTTTTGGTGAAGCGACAGTGAGATGTACGTGAGACGTGGTCAAGGCTTGGTTTCTAGATAGGGACAGGATAAATAGGGCAAAGGAGTTTTGCGTGGGAGAATTCTCTTCTTGTTGCCGTGTGATGTTTCTGGTGAGATGAGAGCCGAGTGAAGCTAGCAGAATTGAATTGGTGAATTAAGTGTTCTGATTTTGGTCGAAGGTTGGAGCTACTGGATTGCTTCTAGTTTGCCCTGTTTTCTAGTGATGGCCTCTCTCGGGTGTTGGTACTAAAAAGAAGAAAGATAGCAATTAAGTGAGAACGCAACACATCCAGGTAAGTGATATGCATGTGTTTTGGTCCTTCGGGCCCTGCATCGCAAGAATAGGAGATGTATGTTTTGTTGCTTGCTGTTTTCCAAGCATGTTTACCGTTTTAATTGCACGCTTCGTTGTTTACTACTTTATAGCATGTTTCATTGTTTACCGCTTTGCTAGCATGTATCGTTGTTTACTGTTCTTGAAGCATGCTTACAGTTATTAATCACATGTTCTGTTGTTTACAGCTTTCCAAACATGTTTACAGTTTTTATAGCATGTTCTGTGAATCGCATGTTAACTGTTTATTTACACTTTCCTATGAATTGTTGTATGCATTCACGAGTGTCACACATCACGACTTTAGAAACAAAAAATGAACGAATAATTAGCAATAAAAAGTAAAGACAGAGAACTAATAAATAACGAAAAGAAAAAGAAAGAAGAGAAAGAAAAAGGCAACCATATGATGTGAGGCCGTTTAAGTCCTTTGTAGGCACGGCCGGTAGCGAGCTTTTGGACTATGCCATCGTTGCTAGCAAGCTTTTGGATTATGTCATTGCTACTCATATCGGTTGCAATGTCACTGGACTATGCCGGGACAAAACGGCCAATGATTAGCAATCTTTCAGACTATGTCAACGCTGCTGTATTAGAGGCAACGATGAAAAGGATGGCCAATGGTTAGCAGGCTTTCGGACTATGCCATCGCTGCTATGCCAAAGGTCATAAACGGAAAACAAAAGATAATAATAATGACGTAAAAGACAAAAGATAAGAATAAAAAGATGAGAACTTAAAATGCCTAATGTTTTTAAAGAGCACAACATGAGCATATAGTATGATAGGGATTATCACTTACTGAGCCTTAGGCTCATTAGTTTAAGTCTTGCGATGTAGATACAAGAACGAGAGAAAATGACGAACAAATTAGGGAGCAACTGATGAAGGATTTGCACGGCAAGACTTGTGACTGGTTAGGCTAACGAAGGTAAAAAGAATAACGAGTTTGTATAATGTAAAAATAACATTTTAATTAATTGTCTTTAAAGGAAAAATAATTTACATTTCTACTATGTTTGAAATTTTTAAATGAATTTCTTACGCATCCGCTATGTTTTAATAAACATTTTTTTTATAACGATAGTTTTCTCCCGCTTATAGCAATTTTCAACTGAGTCTAATGAAAGAATAGTTATGGTTCGGTTATAAGAAACGCACTCTGATTTCATAATAAAGAGGTTTTAACAAAGGTTTCAATCGTTTTAGAAAAAATTTAAATTTCACGTATTTTTAAAGGTAATAAATAATTGGGTCGTTACAGTTGGTATCAGAGCAAATTTGTTTTTGCTCTACTGCGTTTTAAAACTTAACGGTGTTTTAAGTTGCTCTGATACAGTTGGTATCAGGAGCAAATGTTTTAAAACCGATCCATGCACTTACCGTAACTGTGTTTTATAAATGAATTTGTAAATTACTCTATACAGTTACCTATGTAAAAAAAAAAGATTATGTAAATGTCTACCAGCACAAGCTTCGATGTCGAAATACTCATCAACTGCAAGTAAGTTACTAAATTTAATTTTCCTAATGTATAATTATTTTATTCTATGATGTAAGGTATCATGGTTAGAGGATGACGAAAGGTTGGGCAACAAAGCGATGCGAGTGTTGCGGATGAGACGATCAATCGATTGTCTACATTAATGGAACGACAATCGCGTCATTTGGAACGATAGTCTCAAAACTTGGAGAAGTTAACGGAAGTTATGGCACGAGAAATTGAACGAGTTGTGGAACAACATGTGGTTGAGCAGCCTGTAACACCCCAACTTTTTATATCAAGGTATTACCAAGGACATAGTAAGATCGTTAAGTCAAGAGGGTATTCCCGATAACATTTTCCCCAGATACGTGATGTAAATTAAGAATGGGGCAACTAGGACATTATGTTGCGATTTATACGTGTTATTTCATGACAGGTATTTATGGGGACAGTGTTATGGGATAAGAGTTAAATGGGAAAATGTGTGGAAATGTTGTTCTGGGCATTTGTGGACGCCTGCAGATGACATACGGACAAGAAATGTCATCTGCAAAGGCATTTCATAGCGCCCTGAACTTTGGGACGACTCAGGACGCGATTTCGCATACTGACTTCACCTGTGTCATGAGGTTTCGAACGAGTTCAGACGTATACGGACGCAGATGGCTGCGTCTGAATTGAATCTGTCCAAATCCTATACACTTTCAGATGGACGCAGACGTGGGCTGCAGACTCTATTTCGTGTCCGAATGGCCTGGGCGGACGACTCTGGACATGAGTCACCTCTGTTTGTGGACTCCATCCTCTTCCGAATGGTGAATTCATACTACGTCAGACGATGGTGGACACTTGCGAATGGGGTGGTTTCGACTCTGTCCAATTTTAGGACACTTTCGGACACATGCAGACGGTATATGCGGATGCCACCTTGCTTCCGAATGTACAAATTTGCCTTTGTTATAGCAACTTTCGGATGTATGCGAATGAGACTAGCACGTCTGCACTCGTTCGAAATAGCCCAGACTTACAAATAACTTAGGTTTAAAATGATGAAATCTTGTCGTGTAGTCCATTAATTCGCAACCTATGAAGACAGGAAGCGATTTTCCCCCAGCCTCACCTAGAGATGCCACCCTCCTCCCCTCCATAGGCGTACATATTGTCTCCCCTCCTCCAGGTAATACCTTCCTTTATTCCCTAGCATTTTCTTCTCCAACCATTCACTTTCTGTGTGAGAAATCTGCAAGAGAGTGAGGGTCTGTGAGAGAAGGATTCTCTATGAGCCTTAGTGTTTTGTTAGTTGAGAATTTTGTGAGTTCCTCCTTAAGTACGTGATTGAGTGAAGTTGGAGCTGTGGGTGTGAGCTGGGGAGCTAGGGGCTGCTGACTGTGAGCTATGGAGCTTGGAGTTTGTTGTCCCTGAGTGTAGCTTTGTCATAGTGGTAAGGACTGGGGTGTGTCTTGGCCAGTGGTGGCCCTACCCACAAGTAGAGTGCGTGAGTGTAATTCCTTGTTGGTTGATAGTGTAGATTTCTTTGCGGTTATTTGTCCCTTTTACTTGCGTTTATTTGTTCTCTTTTCTTTACTGCAAATGTTTAGTTTCAGTGATGAATGATCAATGTCCGTATGTGATGAGAATAGAATGATGGAGGCGTGAATGATGAGGATTATGAATGGGTTATGAATTTTCTTAAATGTTCTGTCATGTATTATTTACTTGCTATTTAGATTACATTCTTTATGATCAGTCAACTGTCATTTCTTTCATTCAATTGTCATTTCTTTTATTCAATATATATATATATATATCGTTCTGTCATTTCCTTTGTTGATATCCATGTTAAATTAACTAGCATGTTAACTTAACTAGGCTAATTAGGTTTAAGTGTTAATCAATTAGAATCCTAATTGCAACTATTGCTTGAGCATGCTTAACTGAACATGTATCAATACTTATGATATATTATTATAAGTTGATTATGTATAATTGTTAATTAACTAGAATCCTGAGCATGTTAATCGGTTGAGCATGTTAACCAATCTATTTAATCTAGGTATGTAAACAATTCGATTAATCTAAGCATGTGAACAAATGTCGAATCGACTAATTAACGTAACTAATTTGAGTATGCTTCAGTACATTTATTGAGCATGTTAAATTAACTCAGGTAATTAACTAGACTTGAACATGTTAACTATGCTTGACCCTTAAGAACACAGTTGTTGAATAACTAATATTAGCATGTTAATCTGAATATGTTTAATGAACATGATTAATAAATTAGCATGTGTAATTAATTAATGAGAATAATGTTAACATATTAATTAACTTAACTAGAGTAATTAACTAGACTTAAGCATGTTTAATCTTCCAGGAAAATAATGATTGTAATTATCTCTAAAGCATATTAATTAACTTGGATGTCTAACTAGAATGGTAAATATAATTAATTCCTTGAGCATGTTGATTACCTTCCTTAAGCATGCTAGTTGTTAAATAACTTTGTTAAATATTGGTTGTTAATATTTGTTGATAATCCATATGTTACTCGTTTTCTGCAATTTCCTTTACTGTGAACTCTACAATTTGATGCTTTACATTAGTAGAGGATAATATAGAAGCTGAAAGAGGAATGAACTAAGCATGAATGAATTAAGGGTTCCATTGACTTTGTGAATATATGTTTCTATCTTTCCTTTGTTATTTTTTTCGTTATGTTAATTATCAACTATAGTTACTAAACATAAGCATGCATAAAATTAGAATAGAATCATGTTTACAATTTGTAATCTTTCTTGAGTATGTAAATTAACTAGGATAACTAGCATGTTAATTAATTGTATGTCCTAACTTCTGTTTCATTTATTATTGTGTTCTGTAAGTTCAAGATGTCATTCATTGTTTTAATTCAATTTATATCGTCTGATATATGTGTTTAATTTTTGTTAGCCCTTCATGAATTGCTATTCAATTTTCCTTAATGTTCGTTGTTTGGTTTCTTTACGTGCTCCGTAGTTCCAATTTAATATCATAATTGTTCTCCGATATGTGCTTTTAATTTCTGCTATTGAATTACTTTCTTTTATATGCGCAATTCAATACTTATTAATGTTACGATATAATGCATCATGCATCATGTTAGGATGAGAATGTATGGTCATGCATCATGTTAATACAAACCAATAGGGAGTGCTACCGGGGGTGGTACTCACACATGCATTAAGTGAGGTAAAATGTTAAGAAAATGAAGGAAATGGGGAGTTGGGGGGCAGATGGGTAGTGGGTCTAGTCTATGGCGAGACAAAGCCCCCTACCTTGTTAGTAGGGGGACCTAGTTGCAAGTAAAAGGCTAGATCTGATCCACTATTCCATCTCCTATGAACCCTCCAATCTCCCGCTCGATGTACGAGTAACGAACGAATGAACTAATGTAAAGTAAAAAATGAATGAATGACGTAATGAAAGGATAGGTTTGGGTGGCCCCCATTCCAACAAGGACTAAAGAGAGGCATATCATGTTGCATAAACCCATTTCCTTATTAAGTCTTTGAGGTTACAGTTTACTTGTGGTGTAGGTGTAGGTACTTGTATGCGAATGCACAGAATTAGGAATCAAGTCGAAAGCAATATACAAATCAAAATGCAGAGATGAAGAATTAGCACGCGCGAGATTCGTGGCTGGCCGGGCTAAAGAGAGTAAAAGAGAAAATGATTTGTAATTAAAGTATATTTAATTGTTCAATGTCAGTAGAGCAAAACAAAAGACTTTTTTTATAAATGATTTACATTTCCGCTATGTTTTAATAAATCAGTTATGTTTTCACAAAAGATTTTACAACTGCTTCTGCTATATTTTAACAAAAAAGTTTCTAACAGTCCGGTTTGGCACTCTGATATTCTCTTAAAAAGGAATTTAATAAAAAAGTTTCAAATTTTAGCGAGTTTTTAAAGGAAAATGAAAAATTGGGTCGTTATATAGCCAGATATAAGTAGGGAGAAGCTTCAACGGTTACGATCACCTCAATTTGATGGAAATATTACTGATCCTGACAGTGTTGAGGAATAGATTAGGACCATGGAAGATATGTTGGCCTATGCTAAGGTAAAGGAAGAGAAAATGGTAGCATCTGTCACATTTATGCTAGTTAAGGAAGCAAGATTTTGGTGGGACTCAGTCAAGATAACCAAAGATGTGACTACAATGACTTGGGCAGAATTCAAGAAAATCTTCTATGGGAAATATTTCAACCACACCACAATGACAAAGAAGTTGGTAGAATTTGTTCAGCTACGGCAGGAAGGATCAATTTCAGAGTATGTGCGCAAGTTTGAGGCATTGTCGTGGTTTTCCCCGCATATGGTGAGTAGTAATGAGCACGAGGTACACCACTTTATACAAAGACTTAAGACGAAGATTCAAGAAGGTGTGGTGGTATCAGGAACACAAAAAGTAGCCTACTCAAAAGTTGTATTAAGAGCTCTTGACCTTGAAGAAGTAAAGAATCGGATCTCAAAACAAAACAAGTCCGTGGTAAAGTTTCAACTGCATTCACAGGAAGAAGGGTGCATGTCCAAGGGAATAAAGCAGTTCTATGAAAAAGGAAACCAACGAGGGAATCGGTGCCCAAGTTGTAGGCGATGTCATGAGGGAGAATGTTTGGATAAGTCACGTCAATGCTTTAAATGTGGGGCAACTGATCATTTTGCTCGAAACTGTCCTAGGATGTAAGGGATGAAAGAATAATGTGCTCCTTTATTGTAGTAATTGTGTTTGAATAGTAGTAAGTGTAATGAATGTAAAAATGTAATGCAAATTAGCTGGTATTATAATTGAATGATTGTAGTTAATATGAGCATGCTGTTGCTTTATATACGTTGTTTATTGGGTGTGATAAATGGATGAATCATTCGGGACTATTCGGAAGCACCCGAAAGTTTGGTGGAACTCACTCAAATACAGACCTGGAAACGGATATAGAGACGAGAACAGAAACAGAAATGGAAACGGATACCAAAATGCTATGAGCACAGAAACGGAAACGGAAATAGGAATAGAAACGGAAATGAAAATGGAAATGAAAACAAGTTTCCAGAAATGAAAACAGATATAGAAACGAAAATAGATACGAGAATAGAAACAGAAACGGGAATAGAAACGGAAACGCGTACAATCAAAGATACTGAAACAGATACAGAAACAGAAACAGAAATGGAAATGAAAACAAGGGTCTAATGAGTGATGTTGCGGCTTGCTCTAGGGAACATCCGAATGATCTTTCGAATGATCTTAGAGGAACAAGAGAAGAACTAAGTTAGGAATTGGATGGGTAGGATAGCATTTTGTCAAGCCAAGAAAGGTAGAGGATGTAGAAGCCTTGAAACCCATTAGAAGATTTAGGATATAAGTATGGAGTCGAAGGATGTAATTGCACAAAAGTCATTCATGTGCAATCAGTTATAGGAATTTGAGTACTAAGGACCATAAGAAGATAATGTTAGGAGGACTTTACGATTGGCAAACATCTAGTCTTAGAAATAAGGTTGAATGATAAGATATAGAGTTTAGGAATTTTAATATCCTTAGCTATTGGATAGCTAAACTAGAGAAAAGAAGATACATGAGTTTTCTCTATAATGGATTTGTGATAACTCGGTTTTTCATAACCTTTTAAAATATGTGAAATTTAAAACTTTTCTAAGATAACTAAAATCTTTCATGATTAGAGTGCTAAAACCGAGCATCAAAACCCTTTCATTGCATTCGTTACGAAAATCATTTATCAAAACATAACAGAAATATAAATGATTTATTAAAAATATAGCGGAAGCAAAAACATACTATTTAAGAAATGCTAAGTAAATTGTTACGTTTACAAACATTTTACTTGTCTTTAGCCTGACCAGCCACAAGCTCTGCCCGTGTAAACCGTTCATCGACTACTTTGTATTTTGTTCATTGTTCTTCTCGTCATACATGTATACCTACACCACAAGTAAACTATAAGCCCAAAGGCTTAGTAAGGAAAGGGAATATGAAATATGATCATGTCTCTCTTCAGTTCACTTGGAATGGGTCCGCCCCAAACCAATCTTTCATTACGTTTCATTCATTCGTTCATTACTCGTACATCAAGTTGAAAGTTGAAGGAACACGTACTAGATGGAATAGTTTGATCGGCTTCTAGACCTAAGTGGACTAGATCCGAACTACCCATCCACCCTTCAACCCCACATTGCATCATTCATCATCATTCATTGCATTCGTCCATTTCATTTTCCTCACTCATGCATGTGAGTACCACCCCGAGGATACTCCCTACTTGTTTCTATTATCATCAATGCATGTTGACACATTATAGAAAGAACAATAATTAAACAATGAATAACAAGAATAGCACAAATAGTAAACAATGAATAGCAAGAACAATATTAATTGAAAGCAAACACATAAACAAATCGAAAGCAACAGATAATATGCTTGGTTCTACCGAACATAACACTCAAAATATAGCAAAACAAGTAAACTATTAACTACGAGGCATCTAAGCAAATTAACATGCTTAACAATATTATAAAAGCTTAGATGTAGTTTAACAATTAAGGGAAACATGCTTAACAACGATAGAAACAATGACATGCTTAATACTCGAATACAATTGAAACGTGCTAATCAATTGAAATGAACTAATAATGAAAACATGCTCACTAAACAATTTATTGAAACATACTTAGCAATTAATTCATGGAAACATACTTTTCTATTAAGATGGAATATAAACATGTTCCTCAAACAAATACTGGAAACGTGCTTGATAAACTAACTAAACATGTTCGGATTACTTAAAGGACTCAAATGATAGATTTCATCCTAATTGATTGATCATGCTTTTATTTCAATTAATTAAACGTGCTAGTTAATTAAACATGCAAAGAGTTCTATTTAAGTTGACATGTTCGGTTTAGTTAATTACGCTAAACATGCTCATACAATTATTATTCTACTAATCTACACATGCTTGATTTACGGAAATGAAACAAGTATTAACAATTAATAAGCTACAACGAATAATATCATGAATTGCATGGAAACTACAACAAGAGAATATAACTAATTGTACAAAATAGAATTTAAAGTCTCTATTCATAATTGATCATACGTGCATATCATTTCATCCTTCATTTTGTGATTCTATCCTACAACTTAACATTATCATTCATTATGCATTCATCACATTTTTTCACGATAAACATTTGCAATAAGAGGTACCAATTCTATTCCTAACCAGAACCAAGGAAAACAATAAGCATCACAACCAAGAGAATACACTGCACAAAATAGACAAGAATGCACATCCAAGAAAAACAATACGTATAATACTTGTGGTGTAGGGCCTCCACATGGCCACGACACACCCAATTCCTTTCCTCAATTCTTTATCGCTTATTGCACTTAATCGTTATACCTAAGTCACAATTAAAACATTGCAACTTGCCAAGGACGTATTCTAACTTGTAAAGTTTCTAAGTACTTCACTGACACCTAAACGGAATATAACCTAGCTCAATTAATTAACCCAATAACAATATCTAAATTGAGTAACAAAACTACATTTATCTACCAAGCGAACGTTCGATGACCTAATTCCAAATATCTAGATTATATTAATTCAAATGACGTATCCAAAATGAGTATGATATTAAATCTCTTATCAATGTCGTGTCAAAATGCTATAATCCAATTAGCTTGACTAATAGTTCCCGTAGATATTGACAACCAATAATCTGTATCCAGAATAACAATTCCCTACATATCTCCACAAACCACCAATATCATTTTATCGACTAACAGATTATTACTTCGCAAATAATCATCCCACAGGTAATAAAACAACACTAATTAGGGCATCATTCACAAATTCAACCACCAAAATTCATCCAAAACATCCATCTCAGCGAAATTACAGACTAAAAACAGTTAGAGGAGGATTTCGTTACCTAAATCACTCCCGAGAGTTGTATTGATCAACCTTGAAACCTCTCTAACCATCACCAGCCGATATGCAGCAGCTAGGGGCCGAGAGCTGCTCTCCAACTCCTCCACTGCCTCACTTCTTTCCCCCATCTCTGCCTTCGAATCCCAGCTGCAACACAGAACAACAGAGAGGATTCCCAGTACTCCCACTCCTCTGCAACTCACACCAGAACACCAATCCATCGTCGGCGGCATCAGCATTCATTGTCATCGTCGACTGAAAGCGACAGAGCAATTGTCAAATTTTGGCTACCCGAGCCTCGTGCTGGACCAAAATCACGAAGCCCGACGCCACCTGCGAGATTCACCGGCGCAACCCACGTCGTCGCAGCAGTCTATGCTCGCCATCGCCGGAACGAACCCGAGCTTCGCCGTCCCCTGAATACCCTCGCGTCATCGCTCTCTCTCTCGTGCTCCATCTCCCTCTCGTAGCTTCCCTCTCTCTCTCTCTCTCTCCACATTTTCTTCTCTTAAAATAACCTAATCTTTCACCCTTTTTCATTAGTTAAATTCTAAACCAAACCAACTTGACCGCATGAACCAGTTCTTCAGTTCAGCCAGTTCACTTCTCCAATCTCCTCTTAAAACTAATTAATCTCGTCCTAATTTAATCTCTCACTTAAATCTCCATTATTTCTTAATTTCTTCTTCTAAATTATTTATCCAAAACATTATAATTTGTATTCATTAATTTATTATTTATTTTAATTACATTAATTTCTATAAATTATAATCTAATGAATACGTCCTTGATAATACCCCGATAATTATCCAACTTAAAAAAAAAGTCAGGGTGTTACAAGATTAATCACAAGGAATTAAGAAAATTTACTAAAGTGACACGTTAATTCTTGGAGAAAAAGTGAAAATGTTATATCTTTATGAGATAAGTAATGCTTTGGGTAAAGAGTTAACAATTGGACGAAATGAATATAGCTTAAGGAATAGGAAAGTGATTGCATCAAAGGTGTTTTCTTGTGAGGATGATGTAATTATGATGAATTTTGGTGTGTGAATAAGTGTTTTGATGCGTAAATAGATTTTTGGTGCGATTTAAATAGATAAGCTACGATGATTAGTAATATTATTGCATTAAGGGAAAGGAACTCCTTTGGATAATAAGTGTAAGAGATGTTTACGCTAGGCAAATTTCGATGACGAAATTTATATAAGGAGGGAGGAATGTAATACCCTGACTTTTATATCAGAATTTAATACGGATAATTGGAAATAAATTAGAGATATTTGGAGTAATTGGTTAGTTATCGGGGTATTACCAAGGACGTATTCGTTAGATTATAATTTACGGGAATTTATCGGATGATAATTAAGAATTAATTTGGAAGAAGAATAAAATGATATTTATTGAATTAGTTGGGATTAAAATGTGAGATTAATTGGATATTAAGTGGAAGATTGGATTAAGGGAAATTAAAAAGGGGAAGATGTTGGTTTGGTTCGGGTTCACTGGTTTGGTCCGGTTTAGAATCAAACGAAGAAGGGGATTTTGGTTTTAATTTGTCCTTCGGACATTTCCTTCAGAGAGTGAGAGAAGAGATAGAGAGCAAGGGGGAGGGTGATGGGGAGCGATGGAAGCGAAGAGCCGGAGATGACAAATGGCGACGGCGACGGCGACGACTGGTTCGGTGAATAGCTGGGTAGCGTGTGGGCGCGCTGCTAGGTGAGGATTCGCTGGTCGATTCGTCGCGGGACGAATTGGAGCTTCTGCCATGGTGATTTCCAGCATCGACTAGAGGTAGGTTGAGCTGATTCTTCCCTCTCCTTGCATTATGTCGACCAGGTGTTTGCAGGAGGGCGTTGGCAAGAGCAGAATTCAAAATTTTGTGAGGGAACGACAAGAAGGCTCGTTGTTCATGCTGGACCGGCAAAAGGCCTAGGTCCAGCTTGCTGATCGGTCCAAACCGAGTCTTCCCCTGCTAATTCTTGTTTTGGTGAAGTGATAGTGAGACGTGGTCAGGGCATGGTTTCTGGATAGGTGTAGGATAAATAGGGAAAAGGAGTTTTGCATGGGAGAATTCTCTTCTTGTTACTGCATGATGTTCCTAGTGAGATGAGAGCTGAGAAAAGCTGGCAGAATTGAGTGGGAGAGTTGTGTGCTGAGTGTTCTGATTTTGGCCGAAGGTTGGAGCTGCTAGATTGCTTCTGGTTTGCCCTATTTTCTGTTGATGGCCTCTCTCAGGTGTTAGTACTAAAAAGAAGAAAGATAGCAATTAAGTGAGAACGCAATGCATCTAGGTAAGTGATATGCATGTGTTTTGGTCCTTCAGGCCCTGTATCGCAAGAATATGAGAGGTATGTTTCGTTGCTTACCGCTTTTCAAGTGTGTTTACAGTTTTAATTGCACGCTTCGTTGTTTACTGCTTTATAGCACATTTCATTGTTTACCGATTTATTAGCATGTATCGTTGTTTACTGTTCTTAAAGCATGCCTATAGTTGTTAATCGCATGTTCCGTTGTTTACAGTTTTCCAAACATGTTTACAGTTTTTATAGCATGTTATGTGAATCGCATGTTAACTGTTTATATACGCTTTCATATGAACTGTTGTATGCATTCAAGAGTGTCATGCATCATGACTTTAGAAACAGAAAATGAACGAATAATGAGCAATAAAAAGTAAAGACAGAGAACTAATAACTAACGAAAAGAAAAAGAAAGAAGAGAAAGAAAAAGGCAACGATATGATGCGAGACCATTTAAGTCCTTTTTGGACATAGCCGCTAGCGAGCTTTCGAACTATGCCATTGTCGCTAGCAAGCTTTTGGACTATGCCATTGCTGCTATATCGGATGCAATGATGAAAAGAACGACCAATGGTTAGCAGGCTTTCAGACTATGTCATCGCTGCTATACCAGAGGTCATAAACGGAAAACAAAGGATAATAATAATGACGTAAAGGACAAAAGATAAGAAGAAAAAGATGAGAACTTAAAATGCCTAATGTTTTTAAAAGAGCACAACATGAGCATAGAGTATGATAGGGATTATCACTTACTGAGCCTTAGGCTCATTAGTTTATGTCTTGCGGTGTAGGTACAAGAACAAGAGAAATGACGAACAGATTAGAGAGCAGCTAATGAAGGATTTGCACGGCAAGACTTTTGGCTGGTTAGGTAAAGGAAGGTAAAAAGAATAACAAGTTTGTATAATGTAAAAATAACATTTTAATTAATTGTCTTTAAAGGAAAAGTAATTTACGTTTCCGCTATGTTTGAATTTCTTAAATGAATTTCTTACGTTTCTGCTATGTTTTTTTAATAAACGATTTTTTTTATAACTATAATTTTCTCCCACTTACAACGATTTTCAACTGAGTCTAATGAAAGAGTAGTAACGGTCCGGTTATAAGAAATGCACTTTGATTTCTTAATAAAGAGGTTTTAACAAAGGTTTCAATCGTTTAAGAAAAAATTTAAATTTCACGTATTTTTAAAGGTAATAAATAATCAGGTCTTTACATCAGCATCCGAACTCACATAGAAACATGTCTATTTTTGTTTATTTACAGTCTCACTATAGTCTAGAACATTGGAGATACCTTTAGACCAGAATAGATACATCCTGGGGATTTAGCCTGGGCAGAACCATCACCCATCTCGACAGAAATTGGGATACATCATCTCGTAGTTCTTCTAGACATCGTGCCTGAGCAGAACCGTCGCCCAATTTCAATGGAGATAAGATACATTTTCTCTTGGTTCTCCCAAACATCACCGTCACTAAACCTTCCGGTCTCCAATGTCTATTGACGTTTATTCACATTTAGTTCCATTTTTGTTTCCTTTTCCAAAACCATGCTTATAATTATTTTCCAAAACTATTTTCGTATCATTTTGAAAACCATGATGCATGATGCTCAAGAATACATACATTTCAGTCTCCTTTATATAGACCTCAAAACATCCTTAATATCAATTCTTTTAAAATCTAATAAACATATCATTAAAAGAACATAATTCTAGTAAATACAACATCAAGCATCAATACAATCCTTAAAGCATATCACTATCAAAAGCCTGTATCAAATATATAACGTAAAGAACCTAAATCTAATAAACACATTCAGCTTACAACCCTAATTCTTGCGATGTAGGGCCCGAAGACCAAAACACATACATATCACTTACCAGGAGTCCTTAGCACGTTAGCACTTAATGTTGTTCCTCACAAAACCTATCCATCAATAACAACAATATATTATTAATAGAAATTCAGACAGTTCTATAAACCTAAAATCCAACTTCACCAATTAGCACCCAATATAAGGCAGTAATCAAAATAACACTTCACGGTCATCAAGCTTCAACAGTATGCAAGTTCTAATTTCACAGCAACTACAATGGCTTATAAATTTACTGATTTCCAATTCCATAATCCAAACAGAATTTCCTTCACCAAAACAACAGAATAAAACATCAACCATAAATCAACTCAACAGAAGAATAATCAGTATCCTACCATCAACAAAATCTCTTCATTCTATCATGCAGAGAGCAATTCAACCAATAAAGCATTCTTATCAACATGTTTTCATCAAAACCGTAACTTTAAAATATGGCAGAATCCATTCGGCATATCCATCAACAGAAAATACTCAATTCAACAATCTTACTATATTCTCCATACCTTTCTTCGCAAGATTTCCTCCTACAAAAGAATCTCCTTGCACCAGCAGTACAATAACATTCTCCCTTTTCTCTCTAACCTTTGGGAAATTCTCTCTCACAACTCTAATGTTTTTCTCCCAGACCCTTTTCTTTCTTATTTATAAGGGCAAGGGAGGCAACGAGTAAACATCTGTTAAAAATCAATCCATCATTTTCGAAGTATTTTGTATTTTCTTTTAAAATCTATCCTACGTTTTCAAAGTATTTCGTATTTCCTATTGATAGATCGCTATTATTCTGGGCGATATCTCAACATTCAGGTTGATCGCAATCCATCAACAGCAAGTCAAGAGTCCCTTCTTTCTATATGGAACGTCCGTGCACATCTTCCCTGTACGGGACATCCGTTGCTCTACAAGGGACGTCCACCAGCCACTATATTTTAGACGCTCGTGTTTCCTAAGAGATGCCAGTTAATTTCTTTGCCATGACAGACGTCCGCTCCTCTATAAGAGATGTCTGTTGTCTTCATATTTTAAATGTTTGTCATTCCTAGAGACATCCATCAACCTCTTCACTATAAATGACGCCGTCTTACTTAACTCTTAACGATATTCCCTTTACTTTTATTTTGAACATCCTTTGTCCATAAAGGACATCCATTCCTTCCTATTTCCTTCCTCATTCCAAACGATATCGTCCCACTTAATACTAACGCCATCTTCTATTCTTTCATTTCGAACGTCCCACTTTCCATTAGGGATGTCACCCGCTTCCAAAAACCTCCTTCCATAAAGAACATATGTCCTTCCATGAAGGATGTTTGTTTTACTGCGAGCGACGTCATAACCTTTATCATACTAAACACCCGTCTTTTCTTAGTGACGTCCGCCTTTCCCAAAGGCATCCGTCGACCCTATCACTATAAGGGGTGTCCTTCCCTCTACAAGGGACATCCACCATTCCCATTTTTCTCTATTTTGGACATCTGTCTCTTCCCAAAAGACTTCCGCTAGTCAACCAATCCTTATTTCTTCATTTAATATTAATTCCCTCAATATATATAATAATTACACTAACGCTATTATCATCCAACTTAGCTCCAAATACCTCATTACACCAATTAATTTTCTAATTATCTTTACCTAATTCTACTATGGAAAATCGGGGTATTACAGTCACCCTTTCACCTTGACTATTTTGGGACGTCACCATTTTGTTCACGGTTTAAGTACAAGAATTAGAAAACTAAAAATTCTTAACTCTTCCAAATATAAAATCACAAGTTTGAGAGTTTGAGAGTTGAAGAGTTATGATTTACACTCTATGATTGATGAGAAATCGAGTATGAATTTTGGTTGAGCTTCACTTTAATTCTCTCTTGGTTAGTTTAAGCTTCGGAGTGTCTTCTACATATAGACAACTTGAATGGTCAACCACCTCTGTTTCGGTCGATCGTCTCCCTACCATTGAAATGTTAGCGTTATGTTTTTGTTATCCAATTTTTGCTATGGTTTGTCAAACCGGTTGACCTATTCCTCGTCGGTCTACCGCTTCTTCACATCTCAAAAACTGGCTAGAATCTATCTTATTTTGTTGTCGACCATTTCTTCACCGATTGACTGCTTCTTCAACAATTTTAGAATGTCAAGCAATATGTCATTTTGGTCAATCGATCACCTTCAAATTGGTTGGCCGCCTCCACTGATTTTCATTAAACTGGTCGACCACCTCAGTGCTTTAGTCGACCTCTTCTTCGTGTTTTGCCCAATTTCAATCTTCTAAGTCCCTATAATAAACCTATAAGCTACATGGACTGAGGTAAACATGTTAGTAAATATTAATATCTGTATTATGAGTATTTCCAATAAGGATTAATAATATACTTACTTGATTCAATTAATTCATAATAAACAACTTAATTACTCAAATAAAAATGTCATCATCAAAACAAATAACCTAATGCCTATTAGGCTAACAAAATCCTCTTAATGCTTTGGGCGATCTTGGTGTCCAAGCATCACAAGGCTATCATAGTACATCTTCTGTTGCGTGAAGATGTTTTTTTGTACGTTGCAAAAATGAGTAATAAGGCGGTGATAATGCGCTCATTGGGTTTCAAATCCCTAAACCTGATCAGAGTGTTTTTGTTTATCTTGTGTTATGGGTTGTGTCATCGTTGAGCCTTGCTCATCGGTAACCTAGGTGACGCTGTCAGGTCTTCGAATCGCTGTCACTTTTTCCTTCTGACTCATGAGGTGCTTCCCAGAAACGGTCTCAACCTTTTTGTGCGTATATTTTGAGGAGTCTTTGAGTGATCCTCTCTTTTCATTAGGGAATGTTTTTGTTATAAAAATATGATGAGGGTTATTTTGATATTAGCTGTCTATGCACACAATCATGTTTTGATCACTATCTCATTGGTGGCCTTCGAGGCTAGTTTTCTTAAGTTGCCGAAAAAGGTTTTTGAATGATTGTAAATTCATACACGACTTTCTCTTGATTTTGGTTTTGAGGAGAAAAGATCAAACTAGTTTTACATGCATTGCATTTAGTATAAGTTTTCTACTAAGTTAATCACTCACCGCAACAACCCATCCATCCTAGGTAAAAACAAGACTAGTTAAGAGTAGTTGTAAAGTGGCAGACCTTTCTATTTTATATCTCTTATTTTTTTGTTACTATTAATTTCTGTCATTGTGAGGACTTATCTGTTTATTGGGGTCTGCATTAAGATGTGTGAACAATACTAGATAATTTGGATTTAGTTGCACAGTTATTTAATTTCTTTGCACCATTATTCTCGTGATCACTATGTTAGTCTAGACTCATCTAGTGTAACGACCCAGTTTTTATTTACTTAAAAAATCGTGTAAATTTAAAACTTTTCTTTTTATAAAAACGTCAGAGTATTTTCCTTTTATAAAATTCGATCATTAAAACTCTTGACTTAAGACATTTATCAATTTCAACGGAAGTAATAAAATCATTTTATGAAAACGCAGAAGAATTAAAATAAAACATTAAATAATATTAAATAATTTACAAACCCTTTTACAAATAAATTCCTTTTAATTCTTTAGCCCAGCCAGCCACAAGTTTCACCCATGCAAATCCTTCATCTACTGTCTCTTAGTCTGTTCACCTATGCGTGTACCTACATCGCAAGACTTAACTAATGAGATTAATGTTCAGTAAGTGATATAAAATAAAAGGTATGATGCACATGCATGCAACTTTTAAATCTCTTTTTGTTTTCTGATTCTATTTCTCTTCTTTCTTTCCTTTCTTTTCTTTTACCGTTTTCTTGATCTTAACTTTATTACTTTATTGTTTTGCCTTTGGTATTCAACTCAAATCTTAACCAATGGGGGACTAATCCACCCAAAGCCTCTAACCATGGGGACCATGTCCACCAAGCCTCTATTTATTGTTCTTTCTTTGGTATTCAACTCAAGCCTCATCCAATGGGGGACTAATCCACCCAAAGCCTCTAACTATGGGGACCATGTCCACCAAGCCTCTATTTATGAGTTTGAGTTCAACACCAAAGCCTTAACCGTCTAACATTGGGATGCAACTCAACCATTGGGGGACGAATCCACCCAAAGCCTCTAACCATGGGGACAATATCCACCAAGCCTCTATTTATGATTTACATGCAAAATCCTTAACTGGTTACCATTGGAAACATACCTCAACCATTAGGGGACAAATCCACTCAAAGCCTCTAACCATTGGGACCATGTCCACCAAGCCTCTATTTATTGTTCTACCTTTGGTATTCAACTCAAGCCTCAACCAATGGGGGACTAATCCACCCAAAGCCTCTAACCATGGGGACCATGTCCACCAAGCCTCTATCTATGAGTTTGAGTTCAACACCAAAGCCTTAACCGTCTAACATTGGGATGCAACTCAACCATTGGGGGACGAATCCACCCAAAGCCTCTAACCATGGGGACAATGTCCACCAAGCCTCTATTTATGAGTTACATGCCAAAGCCTTAACTTGTTACCATTGGAAACATAACTCAACCATTGGGGGACTAATCCACCCAAAGCCTCTAACCATGGGGACCATGTCCACCAAGCCACTATTTATGGGTTACGTGCCAAAGCCTTAAACCATGGGGAGCACGTCAAACCATGGGGTGCACGTCCACCAAGCCTCTCTAACCATGGGGGAACAATTCGTCCAAGCCTTTATTTTTTTTTTTCTTTACTTTACTTTATTATTTATCCATGGGGGAACAATCCGCCCAAGCCTTTATCTTTTTCTTTACTTTACTTTATTATTTAACCATTTAATATTCGATTTTGTTTTCTTTACAAAACCATACTTAAAACCATTTTCGTATAAGTTTGAAAACCATGATGCATGATGCTCACGAATGCATACATTCTCTATTAGAGGAATTTGATAAAACAACCAACATACAATTCACAGATTATGCTTATAAATTGTAGACATGCTTATAAAAACAGTAAACAACGAAACATGCTATTTAAAACTGTAAACACCGAAACATGCTACTTAAAACTGTAAACACTGAAACATGCATCTCCTATTCTTGCGATGTATGGCCCTAAGGACCAAAGCACATGCGTATCACTTACCTAACTTCCTTAGCGCGGTTCAGAAATTAACATTGTCCTTCTTTCCTTTTATACCTTCAAAATAATTATAATTTATTTATTAATATTTTTATCAATCATAAACCTTAACTTTGATATCGTTATTCCTCGTTTATTATTTAATAATTTAATTATCGCTTAACGAATTTCTATTAATTTATCTTCATTAATTTCATGGTTAATAAACGAATAATTGTAATTTATACCTTTTTCCCTTAACACTTAACAAACCTCATTAGTTAACTTAATTACTTAGCAACCTTGCAATAACAATTCTAATATCTTAACGTGTGCAACAAGATAACGATAGCCAACAATAGTTGCTCATTCCATCAATGTGACCTGATAATAAAGAGAATTTACTCCACAATACAATTCATTATCTTTAAATGAAAGTCCATTGGAATCAACAAAGCATTTATTTAGCTTTATTACCCAAAATCACTCCCTGCACATTTAAGTCTTCTTACACCCAACTAATCACTCAATTGTTTTCCAAAATCAAGACTTAAAAATTAGCAATTAATTGGCATTCAAACAGTCCATCCATCTAACCATTATCTCAACTACTCGAAATCTCTAGAATCTTTCTTTAATTTATAGCTCAATGTAAACATAACATAACATCCAATTAACCAATAATTATTGACTATAGCTCTCCAACATCAAAGGCAGAATATGATCAGATCCCAAACGGATCAACAGAGCACAGACAATACATCGTATTCAGCCTATCCTTAAGAGCACTAAACAGAACTACAAGTCCTAAATATTCTTAACATTGTTCTATAAATCTGTAGTGAAACAGAGGCTATCAGCATTCTCTCATCAAACAAATCAAAACTTTCACGGCATTAGACAATTAGAACTAACATTAAGGGCAGTGCACAATGAACTAACGCAACAACTAAACAAGAAAACCATCCAATCTAGAACATGTACCCATCAGAGACAAATCCAGGGAATCTATTGTCAAGAGCAGTGTACCAAATTGAAAATCTGAACATATTATTATGATTTTACAGCCAACACAATCGGATAGCTAGATCAACAAAACTCATCCAGAAATCACACAGAATCATAACATCAAACACTCCAAAACAGAGCAAATCTTTTGTACACTAACAACTAATAACAGAAAGCTTAACCCAAACTAACATCTCCCTTACCTGAAGATAGGAACAAACCCTAGAGCAAATCCAGTAGCTTCACTCCTTATTCTTCTTCTCTGTTCTTCCACCGTAGCACCAGGCCATCACACTGTCCAATTCCCTTCTCTTTGCTGCCAGCTTCCTACCATTGATTTATAGACAGCAGGAAGAGGAGACCACCAGTGACGACCAAGTTGACGGGAAAATCACACAATTCAAAGGAGGTGGTCCATTGCTCAATCTCCACGTGGAAAGTTGCTATCATTTCGGGAGAAGGAGAAACAAACCGGTTCATCAGTGGACCAACAGAAACGGACTCAAACTAAAGCCCCTGCTCCAACCTTCACCGATTGCATGCAGCCGTCATTGCCGACACCAAAAACGTCAGTGCCAACGCCCATAACCGAAAGCCAAGAGTGAATGCTCAACGCAGAGCATCGACTTACCTCCACCGGCGATTTCATAGCTCCAATTTTGACTTGTGCCCTAGTCCCACGTTCGACGTTCATACCGTCACCCACAGCCCATCGTCGCCATCATGCGCCGAACCCGAGCCAACGCCGCAAACGTCCATCGCTCGCTTTCGATCGCTCTCTCACCGTCGCCTCTCACGCTTCTCTCGACCTCCCTTTCCTCTTTCCCTCTTCTATTTTGTTCGCCAGCGAAGGCCAGGGGCCAATTAAATCCCCTTTTGTTTTCAGTTGGCTAGTAAACCAGCCCTGAACCTATTCAGCTCTCTTCACAAGCTGAACTGGTTCAGCTCCTTCACTCTTCCTTATCCATTTTCTTCTATTTAATTAATTCCTTATTTTAATTTCTTTTAAATAATTAATTCCTCTATTTAATTATTTTTATCCTAATTCTAATTTTATTTTCTCTGAATATTACTTGATGATAATTATCGATCTAATTTAAATTATTCGATTCGGTTTTGCCAAATTAATTTCTCATTAAATAAATCCTTGATTATTATCCAAATATTACCCCCAATTAATTTTCTTATCAAATAAATCTCAATTATCCCTAATTAATTCAGTTATGAAAATTGGGGTATTACATCTAGTGTAGGCTATGACTTTCATTTTGGTTTAAATCTTCTGCTACTAACCAGCCTTGGGTCGGACGATCGAGTCCTTTTCGAGGATCGGGTCATTTGATCCTGCTTTTCTGTTAGGCCCACCTCTGGGCTGTGACAAAAATAGAATTCATCTTGGGAACACATCAAAGAAATTCTTGAAAATAGGGTGAAAATGCCCTCGACACTATGGCCTTGGCCCCTTGGGTGTTGTGGCTACACCTACTTAGCAGTGTGGCACCCCATACGTGGACACTCACTCGTGCTGAAGTATAGACGTTGCAATGTGGGTTTGTGCTTTTTGAAAATGCAACCTAGCGTTACAATGTCGATCTTCATCGTGTGGAGGCACTGGTCTCTCTTTGTGAAGAGTGTTAAGACACAACACACATGACACCTCAACGCTCCCAGAATTTTTAATGAGCATCATGTTGCTATTTGGGTTTTGCTAATCGAGATTCACCAAATCTCGATTCTTCCTCTAATCCATTCATCAACTGCTGAAAAATTTATTATAGCATCTTTGATGACCTTTTTAAATCAATAATTTCTAGTTTCCGATATCAAAATAAGATTTTTTAACAAATATATGAAAACTTAAGCAAAAGGAGGGTTAAACAGCGATACCCCTAAAGAACAACATTGTTAGATATCAAGGACACCTATATCCATGACATGAATGTAACCTTTATCTCTCTCTCAATAGAAGTCTTTTGCTAAAGACAAGAGCATAGCTTTTTTAATTTATTTAATTTTTTATTACAATTAATATATTATTATATTATAAAAAAATAAAATCTATTTTATACCCTCAACTATGAAAGCCTCATAAATTTAAATTAATTTTGTAAACAAATTGCCCCCAAACTATTCGTCATTAACAAATTGTCATTTGTTGTTAAAAAACTGTTAAAACATATGTTGACATGTGTCATTACCTAATTTGTTTTGTCTCTCTGGAATCCAAATAAAAAAATGACGAAGACTTCCGCAATGATTTTCTACCCATCAAACACGAAACTCTTCTCTGAACAGTTTTTTTTTACCGATTTCGTTTTGTAGGTCTCATTATGTCTTCACCTATATTTTATATAAATGGTCCACTGGCAATTCCAAATTCTTCTTTCAATCATTGGCCAATAACGAGAGCAGTTCTTATTTGTTTTCTAGGTTTTATTTTTTTATTTGAAACTCACTGTTAAAACAAATCATTTTCAAGGTAATTAGCCTTTATTAAATTTTGGTGTGACACGAATTTTATTGGGTCAAGTCTGTGGGCCCCTATTGTAGATATCATCTAGGGTTTTGTTTTCTCTATAAATTTCTATAAGCTAGAGTCGTCAAACTCACGATTATATTTCGATCTTCGTAGTAGATTTATTCCTCTGCCTATGATTTTTTTCCCCAAAAGGATTTTTCCACATAAATCTGATCTTCCACATCGTATTTTTTTTTTGGTTATCGTTCGATCTCTAAGAAGTGATATTAGAGCTTGGTTGGGAGAAAGATTATGTGATTCGGGTTTTGAAATTCATCAAAATATCAATTCTTTTTTGTTATTCTGCATCAAAAAAGGTTTTCGTAATTTTTTCAAAAAATTACATGTTTTTGGGAAAAAGAAAAAAAAAAGAGCAAGAAAATTGTTCCTCCTGCCATTCGTTTTGCTCATGAGATTTTTTCTTCTCTACCGTGCAGCCGCTATTAGAAACGGTTTCCCTATTTGTCATGAAAGTTTTAATTTTTGCTCTATTTTGAGTTCATCATAGCCGTTGTACCTCCAAGTAATAGATTCGTTGTTGATGGGGTTTTCTATTCATCGTCAGTCACCATAGATCTGCATTGTTATTTTCCATTCNNATTACAAAACATATTTTTCATCATAAATTTAATTACCCAATATAATACTCCTCCCAAATTAATCATAATTATCCTTCAATAAATTTCCTTAAATTATAATATATCGATTATGCTCTTGGTAATACCCCGATAGATATCCGACTAATCCGAATACCCCCAATTATTTTCTGACTTATCCTTATTAAATTTTGATATAAAAAGTCGAGGTATTACAAGGTTCTTGTTTTTTATAACTTTCTTTCAATACAGTAGGATTGCAAATTGATAAAATTGGTAGAAAATTGTCCAAAGAAGAATTTTGCATTTGATGGGCAGAAAATCGTCAAGGGAGTCCCTGTCATTTTGTTTTGGTTGGATTCTAGAGTTCGTTGATGACAGGTGTCAACATATGTTTTTTCAATTGTTTTTTAATCGCATGAGACAATTTGTTAATAGTAAATAATTTGGGGTCTACTTTGTTCATAAAATGAGTTTAAAGTTCGGTCGGTTTAAGACCCTCGTAATTAGGAGTTTAAAATGAATTTTATCCTATTATAAATAATATTAAATTATTTATAGTAAAATAATAAAGGAAAATTAACAAAACAACCATTGTACTATGATATCAATGACAAGTCAACCATTGAACAATTTTTGCTAACAATTTAAACACTGAACTATGAAAAAAGAACGGAGCAAACATCACTGTTAACTTGAAGGAAATGACTTGACTATATTGTTTCAGAGAACTCAGTGAAAAAGAGTTAATATCTATGAAAAAATTGCAAGAACTCGTGATTTCAGAGACTTTTAGTAGAAAAGATCTAATACCTATGAAGAATGGATTTAAGAAAATACTGAATCCATGGAAAAAACTATAAGAACTCGTAATTTCAGAGACATTTCAGTGGAAAAGAACTAATAGCCGTTGAGAATGGATTTGACAAAATAATATATAAGTTGATTTTAATTTTTTTTTAGATTTATAATTTAAAAGATTTTGTAAAAGAGTATATAATGTTTTAGATGTAAGATGATTTAGAATTGTTTTACTGTCCATGGAAGAATCACAACTTGTCTGTGTTTTTCTACGAAGAAGACAATGAATTTATTTCTTATCTACATAGGAAAGATGCAAACAAAAATCATATTTCCTATACGGAAAATCATCTTTCATGAGTCCTATTTCAGGGACTTACTTTTCGTAGTAGAAAGACAACGTTCTGCTGTGAAAAACTAGCTGAAAACCAGAGGAAAGACAATGTTCTGCAGAGGAACGACAACGTTTTTTAACGAAAAACGTAATAGCGATGTCTACTCCGTTTATTTTCATAGTTTAGTGTTTAAGTCGTTAGCAAACATTATTCAGTTATTGACTTGTCATTAATCTCATAGTACAGTGATTGTTTTATTAATTTTCCAATAATAAAAATGCATATTTATGTGGATAATATTTTGCGAGAAATATTATTTTCTTCCTAAGTTTAGCTTAATTAATGTCATTTATTAAACAAAAATTAGTCACTTTCTATTAAATTAAAATTGCAGATTTTGTAATTTTAATGCAAACATTGCACATCAAGTATTTAAGAGCTAAGCAAGCACAACCCGCCACACCAAACTCTAACGGGGAATCTTAAAACATTTCACACAATTCTCTTGTAGAAGCCTCTTGATCTTAATCAACTTTTGTTCTACATTAAAAATAGATTATGGTTTCTGCAACCCAATCATCAAGATCATTACCAATGTAATAAACATAATAATTTGATGAGTTGAAAGAGAGCCTTCTTCTTCTAGATTCAAAGACTTACAAAGAGTGGGCCCTCTTACCAAACATATAAGTACATTTAGCAATTACAGTTTGTAGACAACAATAATAATCCTAATAATGAATAACCCTACCAATAAAAATCCACTTTCTATTTAAATTATATTTTCACAATCAAGCTAGGTCTAGTCCACCAACGCCGTTTAGGGTACTAGGCTTTGCATAGTGGTGCCTAAAGTCACTGCTACTTTTATTTAAAATCGACCCCCTCCCTAGCTTTTCTTCTAGTCTTTTGCTATTATTTCAACGAACCGGGTTTGTCTGAACACGTGTCTTGTTGCAATTAACTACACACTGAAAATAAGTTTAATTTAGAGGTATTATTAACTCTGGGCTTAAAATCTAATGTATCATTTTGCGTGTAACAAGTCACTTACGCCTAACACAATCTGGCAGTTCAACCTACTTTGACCTGGATGATATTGACTGCTGATGTGGCGGATGAGAATTTGAGGCAATTAACAGCCAAATTTGGGGCCAAAGAGATTGATGACTTCTGGGGGCTATGGAGATGAAAGTAGAAGATTAGTTAAATTATGTTTTTATTAGAAGGTAAATATAATATTACTTAAAATTATTAAAAGTTATTTATTTTTTTATGATTTAGTACGGAAAACACTTATGGTCCTTTGTTGTGGATCACTTTGTATATGCTCTTACAATTTGGTATCTGTAACGTTCCTAAGATGTCAAAATATTCCATAACGTGGCCTAAACTATGTTTCGTTTGTACAAGGCAAAGATTTGACGACGATTCTAGGCCGTCGGATGAGCATATTTGTAATTGTCCAAGGTAGTTGACGGATTCCACTTCAATTAAAATAGAAGGAAAAAACATTGAATGAGCGTGGGGTCGGACTATAATTAGATATTAATTCAAAAAAAGAGAAAATAATAAATAAGAAAGAATGAGAAAAGATCAGGTTGGCTTTTGTCGTGTTGTCTCTTTCTCTGCTCGACCCCAGGAAGCAGATCAAACCTCTTGAATGGCGGGAGCTGTTTTTTCCACTACAGCCGTTCCTATCGTATTTCTATGCAGCTGGATGCTGTAAGCCAATCACCACCGAGCTATGTGATAATTTATTTTTTAAATAAACTTAAAAAATGAGATGTTATTGAATTGGAAAAAACAAAATTAGAGAAAGAAGTCTTCATCCATCATAATGTGTTGCAAGTCTAATTCATACTTTGTTTGTTCGAATTCAAAGTTAATCGTCAGATCAAATTGATCGTATGGTTTTCGCAAACACTTGGTTATCGTCCTAAGACGAAATAAAATAAAAAGTCTATTAGAAGAAATGTATTCTCAGGACAAAAGCTACTAATTGAGGATGGGGGTGGGAGGGAGTGATTTTGTAAACATAGTATAGTGTCTTGTCTTGTAGCGACTAATCATTGCAATAAAATATTGAAACCATCAATAATAGGCTTGGGGCTCCATCTCAATTTTTAATTGAAGCCGAGCTGGACCTATCAGAACGAAGACTCTCACAACGATTTCAATAAAAAACAGAAAAAAGTGTTGAATTCCATCTTTCTACTTTTGGAATCTTATTTTAAAAAAAGGAAAAGAGTGGGTCAATTGGGTACTGTTTTCCTCATAACTGGCGCTTGTTTCCCTGCATTTATTTATAACATTTTCAAAGTTCGACTTCTCTAAAGCATTTATGCTCGTCTTTGTAAGCATTGAGAGCGGGCTTTGCTTGACGGATAAAGGTTATTAGTATATGCTTGATTCAGAAGACTAGACCTTCAATTGGCTGGACTGTTGCTTTGCTCCCTATCCAAGCAAACAATTGTCTCCCATTGGAGGCTCATGGCCCCCATTTCATCATTCCAATGATCCTCGGATATTCCAATCTCCAAATCTACAATAACAAGGAATGTGGTACCCAAAAATAACAACACAAAAATGGTTTGCCTTCAAAATAAACACGCTACAAAATTCATAGCTCCCAGGGTACAGATTAAAATTACGAGATAAATGAGGCCATATGCTGAAGAAAAACCGTGACTTTGATTGGTATCCTAGTAGGTTTCTCAGACCATTTAGGAAAAGTAATATGCAGGGGAACCACACTCTGATAAGTACCCGCCATTGCACTGATACCAATGATATAACCCTGTTGATACCATAAATAGCCACTACAAAACTTCCTGGCTGGTTTAATTCTCCTTTCTCAGCCGCCTCGCATAAGTGAAGAGCAATGACAGGTGCTTATCAGTCTCCAAGACAACAATTTTTGAGGTTTTAAAGATTTAAGAGAGGGAAACAGACCCATAAAATACTACTTCAGCAGGACCAGTCATGTATACATGATTGTCTTCCCCTCTCCATTCTATCTGCAGTGGCCCTCCAGGCAAATCCACTTTACAATGCTAAGAGACAAAACAGATAGAAAGAATAAAGTAAAGTCAGCGTGTGAATCAGAGCACTTGAAAAATGTGAAAATCCATCTATTATATCCCTAATGTAGCTATTCTATTTTTCTAAGCAGATTATTGGTCTATCAGTAGTGGAATTATTTCCTGATATGCTTACTCTTTCTGCATGGCCCTCAAGAACTGCTGCCACAACTACTGCACAGGCTCCAGTTCCGCATGCTAAAGTTGCACCTAGGGTAGATATTGATAAAAACTTTCAAAACCAATTGTTGACAAAGTAATCGATATATTGAATTTTAAAAAAGTATACTTAATAAAATAAGTAACCTGCCCCGCGCTCCCAAACCCTCATTTTAAGATGTGATCGAGAGAAAACTTGGACAAACTCTGTCAAAGAGAGGGAATAGGATGTATTGATCAGTGGACAAAGATTAAGATATGATAAACAGTAGCACATTAGAAACCAAAAAGTACTAAAACTAAAGATAACAAGTAGAATTTTCCCGCCAAATTTATTTTTATTCTTTATGTCAAATTAATCCGGTGAAATGCTTGCTTTGAATATCACAGAAAACTTTTCAATCATTCTGATGCCAAAATCATCAGTAAACCATCTAACCAGTATTAGTTCTTGCAGGAAACAACTCATGGTGCTCAAATTTCGGACCAATTTCCGCTAAATTTAATTCATCCACCTGCAAATTCTGCTCGTGAAAATAGTAAATGCAAAAACCAAAATCAGAAAAATCAATCATTTAAAAACAAAATCTAAATAACTAGTCCTGTGTTAAGCACACACTTAACAAAAGAGTGAAAACAACAAAACTAACAGACAATACTATTAAAACACTTCCTATTATTACAACAAAAACAACAACACACTGCAAACACCAGGGTTATTCGAGAGACCCATCACCCTCTCTTACTTTTTCCACACCCTTCCCTGCCTTGCAATTACGGCTAAATAGCCATAACTGGCCAATGACAGATATTGTTCTATTTTATTTATTTTACATATTATTATATTACTTATTTCCTTCTATAATAAGTAAACCTCACAAGAGGTTTATCATCCTGTTAGGGTCATCATTTAGTTTATCTAGGGGAAAGGAAAGACAAACAACATCAAACATTGCCTTGGAAAGAACATTAATTTTGACCAATCAAAAGATTAATGCTTTGAGCTTTCACAAAAAAAAAAAGCATTGAAGATTTGATGAGGTAAAAAAGAAAAAAATCACCCTCTTACTTTTTCCACACCCTTCCCTGCCTTGCAGTTACGGCTAAATAGCCATAACTGGCCAATGACAGATATTGTTTTATTTTATTTATTTTACATATTATTATATTACTTATTTCCTTCTATAATAAGTAAACCTCACAAGAGGTTTATCATCCTGTTAGGGTCATCATTTAGTTTATCTAGGGAAAAGAAAGACAAACAACATCAAACATTGCCTTGGAAAGAACATTAATTTTGACCAATCAAAAGATTAATGCTTTGAGCTTTCATAAAAAAAAAAAAAAAAAGCATTGAAGATTTGATGAGGTAAAAAAGAAAAAAACTTCAAATAATTAGTCAACCAAGCAAAACTATGTAGTTGTGTGTTATTCCAGAATGCTTACCCGATCCTCTTTGGTACCAAAAGTGACACAATGAGGATTTCCCATGCTAACACAGGTTACTTTCCACTTTACTAGATCTACTTCTAGTTCTGACTCAACCACATATTGTCCTCTATTTCCAGGCAATTTAGTGGGTACTTCTGATGCTTTAAGAATTGGTTCGCCCATGTCTACTTTGACCTGAAATAGATCATATATTGGAAAAGAACCTTAAATACTAGAACGTAGTCCATTTTAGATGAAGAATAAAGATCTGTGAGACACAATCCAATGACAATTCATCAAGCTTTGCAAGCACTGATGTCTGAAAATTATACTATTGAAACAAGGGTACAAATAATAAAAAACCAATAATCCACCGTTCCATCATCTTGAATTTCTGGAACAATAAGGCCAGCACCGGTGTGGACAGTGAAACTGCAATATTAAAAATAAAAGGAATCCTTCAATAGAAACATATTCCACAAAAAATGCAGTTATTCAATTATAATAGACAATTCTGTCTTTTGTCATCCATCAAAAACGTGAAAAAAAGAAAAACAATTAGATTGAATGAAGACATTGTAATACATTAAGGTAAATTGTCCTCGACAAAGAATTTGATAGGAACTGGTAGAATTTACGAAGAACAAAGAAAGAACAAAATGACTAAACGAAATTATAAAGATAACGCAGACATTCGAGAGATTTGCAAACTCTCCCCGTAAAATATTTTCCCAAAATATGAATCTCCCTTAGATACTACAATCTTCTATTTAAATCATTAACATCTAAGAGAATACTAAGAGACATAATTAAAATATCATGTAGAGAATTCTAAAAGGCAACTAAATGGCACCCCTTCATCTTAAATTTTTATCTTTCCATGACACTTCAATAATAACTTATTCTTTTTAAGACATTAATTTCTTTTAGAAAAAGTGCAATTAATTGGAAGTCTATCAAAATTCTTCAGTGAAGATATAATTTTTAAAAAGCCAAAAAATATGGTAATTTATATGTGATGCTCAAGTGCAAAATAATGATATAAAACCTGAAGACACATACCTTTGCCTCCCATGTAAATTCTCAAGTTGTGCAATAAATCTGGCAAAACATCGTACTCCATTACCACACATCTATGAGATAAGATAGATAATCAACTAAGAAAACAAAGTTGAATAGGGTTGTAATTGAAGTTAGGAAAAATGACACCTCCAAAAAGAATGCCACAGAGAAGAGAAAGACCTAGAAATTAAATTTTTAATGCTTAATCATGCACACACAATGCAAACTGTTGTTGAATGAAACTACCTCAGGCTCGCTCCCATCAGAATTGAAAATCCTCATGGTATAATCAGCGCCATTAATACCTGGCATGACAAAGATTACTCCATCAGCACCAATACCAAAGTTCCTATCGCACAGCTTCACAGCTTGATCAGGGCTGACTCTAGGTTCTGAAGAGTCCCTATTATCAACCTATTCCACCTCGTTTACATTAAGCACCAAAATTAGAAGGAAAATATTTTCTGAGATCATAAATGAAAAACAAATCACAAATGAGAATTAAAACAACTAGAAAAATTCAATGTTGCTCTGTTTCATATCTTAGTACATCCTTCGGAAAAGTAAAAGAGCCACAGAAAAAGCATTACCAAGATGAAGTCATTCCCGAGTCCATGATACTTGACAAACTGGAGGAAACCCCGATCTTTAAGGTCCAAAAAAGAAGTTACAGACGCTTTCTCTGTGGCTTCAAGGCTAACAGAGGATGCTTTAGTGGAAAAACCAAAGCTTCCACATCTAAAACTCTTTGAAAGAGAGTCTATTCTGATAGAAGAGAAGGGAAAAGAAGGTCGAACAAAAATGGTAGAGGGTAAGGGGCGATGAGTTGTGGGAGTAACCAAAAGAGAATGGACGTTGGATATGGTCATGACTTCAGTTTCTCTGAAAGAAAAATGGAGTTCACGGCTGCTATAAATGCTTTCTGCTGACACATATTGGGTTAGTAGATTAGTTCATTTCACCTTAAGCATTACATAATTATTTATAGTCTTAAAGATGTAGCAATAAAAAAACCACCAGCATACTGAAGACGTTAAAAAATATTACAAAAACAAGCTGCTACAAGTGTTGACAAGCCAAAAAAAAAAAGAAAAATAATAATTCAAACCAACAAACAGAACAACTCAGACAAACAAACTATTCCCTTGGGTTTCAATGAGCTTCAGTGATTGAGAAATACAAATTACCCATTCAAAACAACTATAAGTAACTCAAAATATTCCATGACTTCTAATTATGCAAGTAGAAGATGTCGTTAACAAAGTATGTACAGCAAGATTTCGATAAATTGTAATTAAGATACTTATAAAGCACGTACAAATAATCTTCATTCAAATCTCTGACCCAATCACATAAAATCGCAATAATCGTACAAGCAAAACCCCGATATTAACGCGCCTAAATTTCTAACACCTACTCAAGTCAAGTAACTGTTCGTGTGAAGGCGAATACAAAGAGGATATCATCCATACAAATTTGAGGCCCGGATCCTAACAAGTGATAGTGGATCTTACCAAGCAGAAGCGGAGGGAGTGACACCCACGGCGACGGCGATATATAATCTCGTAGGTTGATACTGGAGCTTCCGCAGAGAGAGTAAATGCAGCAAATTGTATAAAATAGCACCCGAATTGGGAAAATAACACTAATTTATTTTCAAATTTATCACTGTTTTCGACGGGAAGAAAAGGCTATAATTACGTAAATAATACTGAGTCGTTTTGAGTGGGTTTAACAGAAGGGGAAAAGTAAACATCATCCATCATCATCCGTCCTCATGTTCTCTCTCACTAAATACATTCTTTTAAAAAACTGATGATGGATCAACGCTCCACCATGGCTAAATTTGAAAATTTAACCCAAAGTTCAATATTCTAATTTCAATCAGAAGGCAAATCTAACATCATCTTTCTAATAATATATTCGAGGGCACAATTGAGCTGTGATATCTCTAATCAATATAGTGTTGATACTGATCTCGTATGCTTCTACAATCCAAACAGAGAGAATGAGCAAAAAGAGAGCCATCCCAGCTGGTATCATCACCCTGGACAGACTTCACAACGTTATATCTCAAACTGGAATAAAACCCAATCACTGTATCTCAATCTGAAATGAATTCCAGCTCTGTTTCAACAACTGGGTTGAAAAAATGCCAACTAGAATCATGGAAAGCGCCAAAATAATTGTCTGAAACCGTATCCACTCCAACCTCCTCCTTGAATTTCCTCGTCGCCAAGATATACTTTGCAGACTCGATAAGGTTCGAAGATTTGAACTCTGAAAAATGGCGTTCATATGCATTGAAGCTATTCCCAAACAATACGATATGATTGAGAAGCTCCACCTTCCAATTTGCCTGCAAAAGATTATCATACAACTCCGCCCCACAATGAGGCATAAAGAACATTGTCGGCATAAAAGCACATCGCCTTCCAAGCTCATTTTTCTCCAAAACAGAAACATTGAGGGTCTCCAGGACTCGACATTCGGTTGCGCAAAGGATTGGATCGAACAACTCTATGCTCTCGATCCAGTTGAATTTTTGTTTCATCAAAATGGCAAGGCTGAGCTGCAGCCGAGGATCTGAGAAAGATTCGATACTGCCTATACCATATATGACCATTTGCAGCTTCTCCTCTGTACCAATTACCCGCTTTAAGGAATCCCTAACGATAGATGACTCCATTTGGGTTATAAAAGTAGTGTAAAAAGCAGAAGCTTCGACTTTCTCGATGGAGAAGAGCATCTTTTTCATCAGTTTTGACTCTCTACTAGAGTCGATAATTGAATCGTTCGGAGTCCATAACTCTCGCCCTTGACAAATGATTTCATGCAATTTCTTTTTCTTCTTACCATTACGGTACGAAACAATTATCCAATCTCCATTTTGAGAGTGATTTTCAACTACCAGAGTTTTTGCAGAAGCAGACATCGACACAACAATCTAAATTTCCTCCTTTCCTTGAGATTAACGACAAAACGCTGCAGCAAAAGAAATATAAGGAGATTGTAAGTGGCTATCAATAACTGTTATTCACCAATGTCATACACATATTAAGAAAAACTAAGCTATTAAGGAAGAATGAAAAACAAAATATTAAGAAACACCAGATGCAATGTAAATCACTGCATTCCAAAAATGAATATTGAAAAACAAAAATCTTCTGTTGCTTATATGAGTAGATTAGTTAATCCAGCCGAATAGAGAGCAAATCTTCTATCATACAAGCAAATCACACTCTTCTAACTTGCCATAAACAAGTACTCCAACTATTAGTTTCCATAGTAGAACGTCAGATTAATTTAAAATGAAATCAACTCATTCACATAGGAAAGCTCAAAACCATAGAAAAATTCACATGAAATTCCCATATGACCTAAAAATCCACCTTACCAATTCAGACTTCAGAGCCCTACAAAAAGAATATCAAAAGTTAGACAGGTTGCATTCAACTTTTTAACGAATATAACACGCAAATGAATGTTTTTTATTCGAAAGAAAACATTGATAACCATTACCCAAACAATTATTTTGAAACAAGCACTCAAAACACATTAGCCATAAGCCTAACCAAGATGATATCACCAACATATTAATGGTCAAATGTTTGAAGAAAGAACAATGACCTAATATGTATCAAATCAACACCACGTTTGTATATTATGCACACTATCGGAATGATTGATAGGAAATCAAAGAAAACTCAAATAGAATAAATAATTCATGAGTCATATATATATAACTAAAATTTGTCCATTTGACCCAAATGGCAAAGAAATATTTCACAAAAGAAAGCAGATGGATAAAAAAAAATATGAAAGAATTGATCCTAGACCAAGAGCATAGTATCAAAAAACACAAATGAAATATAAAAAATTCAACAAAAATAACCAAATAAACAAAGATATAAATATGTATAGGGGCAAGTAATCTCCGAGTTGTATATCAAAGCCTTAATTCAATAGATGAACAATCAAATGCTAAAACAGGAAAATAAGATGTACATACACATATATAGATCAGAAATTGGATATAGGAGATCAAACAGTTAATACCATGGTATCCTTTTCTCAACTTCTCCAAAGTAGATGAGTTTATTGAAATATCCCATAGCAAGTGCTTTTCTTGAAACTAAACAAACGGGAGGCTTCTCAAATACTTAAAAAAGTTTATTAAAAAGCAGAAATATTTGAATACTGATGATGAACTCTATTTTTGTTTGAAGAATATTTAAAGTACAAAGAGGAAGTATGAACTTTGTTTTCTTTGCATGCTTAACTGGTGGAAACAATAAACAAGCACAATGGCTGGAAAAGATTCAAAAAATAAAAATCAATCTGATGATTTAGTAAAACACAACTCCTCTTTCTGATGAGTAAACGAGTCATAAGAAAGGTAAATTCCTCACAGTTGAGGGTCAATCGCCACACAATTTGAGTTCTTAGCTTTAGGAAAAAAAATGGCCCCTTTCTCATTTTTATACGTTAAATATAAATAATGTAATACTCTGAACTCCGAACACCAGGGACCTAAACTAATCTTCCTACAAACTCATGGTCGTCAACTAATATGCAATTAAACAATAATAGCATTGCATAGCTCCTAAAAGAATAATCTGGACTGTCAGAATCAAGACCAATATTCAACATTATTTCCTAGCAGCAAATTCATAAATAAAAAATCAGATTTGAACAAACTAACAAACTATTCGGTTGGAATTACTTGTCCTCAGGAAAACAAATAATTCCAACAAACTCAACCATAATGTTTCAGTAACTTACAGAGAAGCACCAAAAACCATTTTAAAAAACCTATAATTAACTCAAAATATTGCCATACTTCTGACAATGTAAGTTGAACATCTCATTAAAAAAAGTGAAAATGCAGGAATTCGAAGAAATAAGCCAATGTCTTTAAAATAAAATCATCCTAGTGACAATAGAAAATTTTCCTATTAGGACTAGAAAATTCTAATTCTAACAACATATTAGGGTTCCAAGTTCTAGATTTCTATCCAATTGAGAAATCCAATTTTGATTTCTCTTCTCCAGACAACAATTTTATTCCAAAACAAAAATTTCTTCCCACGCAACCTAATGTTTATCAGATGTTGAAAATCGGAACTCCACAAATCCGATTTTTCCACTACATTTTCGATTTCCTTCTCTATAAATAGGGATGAATTGAAGGAGGAGAAACTGACCTCTCAATCGCTCAAGTTCTTCTCGGCCGAAACCCTAGCCGAGCCCCAACCACCGTCAAGCTCCGTCCCTACCAACCGAAATCTCTCCTGCCGGCGACCTTCTCCGTCGACGAAGCTCGGAGGTCCGTCTCCCTCACGAAGGAACAGCAACCGCGAAGTGCTGCTAGCGAAGGAGGACCCGCGAAGAAGAAGAAGAAGAAGCAGAAGAAGAAGAAGAATCGGTTCAGGGTGGGGGGAAAGAATAGAAAAACTGAACCGGTTTTTTTAAGTTACCGAACCGGTCCAGCTCAACTGACCCGAACTAGTCAGACCAAAGCCAACCGAATTGGTCCAGTTTATTGAACCAACCCAAACCATATTTATCTTCCATCCATTTGAGGATTTTATCGATAACGAAGTTCTGCCTAAATTTCTTTATTGAATTATTATTAAATTTTTATTTAGAAATTAATCGATAAATCTTTTTGGTAGGCTAATTTATTCAAAGACTCAGAATTACCCAAATCCTTTACATACTACGCTCTCGGAATTCAAGTAAGTAAAGATATAGGTTTTTAACATTTTGGCCATTGGCCCTACATCACAAAGGATTATTATTATTTTACAAATTTATTTTATTCTTTTGATCTTAATATTTTGAATTGTAAAAGCATGATTAAATATTGAATTACGAATAAATAAAGATAAAATTGATAGGATATCTTGTATGTGTGTGAATCTGATGGAATTGACGGAAAGCATGTTGTGATGGTTGATGAGACCTTATGAGAGTAGAAACCGCTGGTTCTCTGAAAGCTTGAACGTATAACTATGAGATGGCTAATGAAAGTCTGAACGCAAAACTTTAAGATGGCTAATGAAAGCCTGAACGCATGAATCCTAGCGATAGCTAATGAAAGCTTGAAGCTTGGTAAAGCTGGAAAATGAATTCCAACCAGTATGATACTTTAAGCATGGAAATTCGGTAATATATGAAATTTATTTAATTATGCATATATTTTTACTTACTGAGTTGATAAACTCACTACTTACTTTTGTGATGTAGATGAGTTTTTAACAGAAGAAGAATTTGGGCTGATCGAGAATATTCCAGAGGCAAATTAGCATATAGATGATAATTTAGTCGAATCAAATGAGTGATTTTAATTGTTTAAATATCGTTTTAAATTATCAAAGACTGTTTGAAATTTTTAAGAATATTGTTGAAAATTTTACTTCAGTTATTACTTTCATATTAAATCATGTTTTGATCTTTACTGTTTTGTTTGCAGAAATTTTTAAATGATATTATTGTATTCCATCGATAAACTTATTGTTTGAGTAAGAGTTTAAATTAAATATTTCTATATAAATGTTAAATTTTCTTCCGCTTAATTAATGACTTTGAGGATTTTAAGAAATTCCTAAAAATTGAAATTAGGGTTTTGACTAAACTAATTTGACCTAAATTTCAATCTATTTGGGAAAAATTTTAGGGTTTTGAAATTTTAAGAAAGTAAAATTTGCGGTGTTACACATTCATAAAGCAATCACTGTTATTCTTTACTCAAATCACAGACCCAATCACGTAGAATCGAAATCGTCATAGAAGCAGACACCCAATTTATGAACTTTAGTTTCCAAAATAAGCTCTTATTCAAGTTGAGAAATATAAACATGAAAACTTACCGCAATTCTTCGCTTAAAGCGATTACAAAGAGGAAATTAGCCGCACAACTTTGAGAGTGGGTTCATAACGAGGGAAATAGACCTTTCCAAAAAGAAGTGGAGAGTGAGAAGATACAAGGCTCATGTAACAAGAGCAACCGCGGGGACAACATATATAATATTGTGGGTTTCTGCTGGAGCTTCTGCAAAGAGAGATGATGCAGACGAGAGAGAGAATACAGGCGAGAAGGAAAAGAAAGAACTTACACGTAAAAACTCTTTGAGTACATGGCAAGTTAACCAGTATTTGTGTTTAACAACTTAATCACTCAAATATTAAAAATAATTAGAATATATTATTTTTATTTTATGATAGAATATTACATATTTTATTACGGAATAAAAATTTAAAAATTAACGTTTTAATATTGACGTTCTGCAGTGAATAATTGTAATGACCGGATAATTCTTCTATAAATATAATGTAAAAGAAAATATGTTTCGAAATTGTCTATTGTACGTTTGATATAATGCAACAAAAATTAAGGTAGAAATATTATTAGATTAATTGAAGTGTAAATTGTGGAGGGAAGTGTAATTTGCATTTTTGGTCGACAGGCGGTTGATGATGCGGTCGAGATGCTCAACCAAAATTCATTACAGATTGCATTTTGATTTTTTGGTCGAGTCATCGATCTATGGAGCGGTCGAGAAATTCAATCGAAATGTGTTACAAATTACTCTCAGAAATTTCGGTCAGCAAGGAGGTCGACGACACAATTGAGAAGCTCGACCGAAATATAGGATTAAGGCAAAATTGGAGTAATCGGTCGATGGTACGATTGACTTCCTCGACCGAAAAGTCCAGTTTTAACGAAAAAGTGTTTATGTCGCAGCTATTTCTTTTGTTTCTCCCTATATTTTTCCTCAACTCCCAAAGCGATAAAGAACTTTCCACATTGTTGAATTGTATTGGACCTCCTCCTTTGATATGGGAGACTGTCTATCAACCTTGGCTTTCACATGAGATTTCGTTCTGTCTATAAAACAATGGCAGATTAAGGAAATGCACTCTGGACTTTAGCTTATAGTGAGCTTCTAGAGTTGGTGTTTTATTTTCTGCGAGAAAGTGAGAAACGGAGGGTGTGAGTGAGACTGCAGTGAGCTGAGTGCGGAAGGTGAGGGAGAAAGGCAACTTCTGTTTTGGATTTTCCTAGGTGTGCTGCTGCTCTGTGTGGGTTTTGTGGTTCGAGGAAGGAGCTTGCTGTGGAGTAGCATTTCGATAAAAGGTAAGAAATGAGATGCTGTTGGCCAGAGGAGGCCTTGCATCATAGGATTTTATTGGTGTTAATTACTACTTTGGTTACTTGCTATAAATTGTGGATTACTGCCTTGATTACTTGCTAACAATTGCTATTATGTTGCTATTAAAAGAAATTAAAATTGTCAATGATAGTTGGATGAAAGAAAATAGATGTTATGCTTTGTTGGATGATTTGTTACTGCCCTCTGTTGTTGGTTTGAGATACTGGATCATATATTAATTTATTTCTCTTACTGTGAATGGTTGTGCTGATGGAAAACTTAATTATAGTTTATTGAAAGCTTAGAAAATGCATGAGATTGTTATTAACTGTGAGAGATTAGACAACAAGGAATTATTGGGAGTGTTAGTTTGTTGTTGTTGGTTACAATAAAAAATATTATTAGGTTGTTGTGTGGGTTACTGCTTCAGACTTGGATGATTCTGCTCTGTTCGTGATAAACGTTCTGTGGTTCTATAAATTGTACTCTTGTAATCAAAATATAAATTGTTATTCCTCTGTTAATTATCACATAAACAGCTCCATGTTAACTAATATACTGTAATACCCTGATTTTTCGTATTATAATTTAATAAGGATAATTGGAAAGTAATTAAGGGTATTTGGATTAATTGAATAATTATTAGGGTATTACCAAGGACGTATTCGTAGGATATAATTTTAGGAATTTATTGGACGATAATTAAGATTAATTTGGAAAGTGTATTTTGGAGTTTTCGAACGCATGTGGAAGAAGGCGAACGATAGCGGAAGGAGTGAATTCGAATCTGTCCTGATTTTAGGACTTTTCCGACAGGTGCGAACGCATGCGGACGAAAAGAGTTAGACTCTGTCCAAATTATGGGATTTTTCGAACGAACGTGGACGAGGAGAAAACGCCTTCCTTCGTCCAAAATCACAATTCTGAAGGGAAGAAATAGGGACTGAACTGGTTTGGTTCGGCTCGATCCGGATATAATGGTGGCTCAGTTTTTAGTAAATGAGAAAAAGAAATTAGATTAAATGGAAATTTATGTAATTAAAATAAATATTAATTTGATGAATTAAATTATAATGTTTGAGGATTAAAGTGGGATTAGAATTAAAAAGTAATTAAAATATAAGAGAAGAAATTAAGAAAAGAGGAGAAGTGAACCGGTTCATGCTGTGAACCGGTTTGATTGGAACAAAAGAATGGCTTTTAGGCATTCTGTGAGAGAAGTAGGGAGTGAGGGAGAAAAAGGTTGGGATCAAGAGAGACCGCGAGCGAGGGAAACAGCCAAGGTGAACTCGAACGACTCCTTCGCAATGGATGGCAGAGAGCTACTGCGGCAATGAACGGCACAGGTCGCCTTGGGCTCCGACGAAGCGTTGGGTCGTGGGATTGAGGCTTCGGGTCATCGGGGCTGCGACAGGTTAGAGCGAGCTCCTCTGCTCTGTCGATTTCCAATGGTGGGCGTCGATGAGGTTGCGATTCCAGCCTTGGGACAAGGAAGCGTCGGGAGAGCTGGAGTTGGAGGTTTGGACTGGAGCGGTTGGGTCCAGCGCATGGTTCGGTCCAGACCGGTCTTTTCCTTCGGGTTCTTGCTTTGATAGAACCGACAATGTGGACGTGGGTGAGAGATGGTGATAAGGCAGGGCATAGCCGGGAAGTGGCAGAAGCATGGCACAGGGTGCCTCTTTGGAGAAGAAAACTGAGACGGAGGGGAGAGGCTGGTAGAATGGAGCTCTCGGGTGGTGAGCTGAGTGTAATGCTCTCGGATGGGTTGAGCTGGGAGAGAAAATGAGACAGAGTAAAGAGTGTCCTAGTGAAGCTATGAGCCCTGAGTGATGAAGGAGATGGGGGAGGGCAGTGAACTTGGAGAAACTATCCTCTATGCTCCTTGTGAATGCTTTAGGTGATGTGAAGATTTCTTTCATGCTTTTATGAATTTTGTGGGAATAATATGTAGATAAAAGTTTGTAGTGCATTGTTGGTGTTGTTTATTCTTTGATTCAAGTTCTGCTGAGAGTCATGATTGAAAAGATTAATGTTCTATAAGATTAAATGTAGATTATTGGGCGGGTTCTAGTTGGTTGTCCTGAGAGGTGGACCAGATGGTGCATTCTCATCCTGGAACTCGAGTAGGCTATCCCAAGAGGTGGACCAAACAATGTCTACTCCCTTGTGTTGGTGCCTTCACAATCAAAGAAATAAGTGAAAAGCAAATAAAGAAGAAAATGCCAGCATACATATTTTATGTTTTCTTAAACATGTATGGTTCTGCATATTTACAAATTTCATCATGTTAATGTTAAAAAATTGATTTGTTCCTTACTGAGTAGTATGCTCATAGATAAGTCTTGTGATGTAGAAGGAGAACAGGATGAAGTTTTTCATAACGATTGACATGGTTAATACTAGTATTGAAAAGGTACTGAGGTGGGTTGATGCATGGCTTCACGTAATGGACCTAACTGGAGGTGGATGGCACGTGCGAGGAGTTTTTAACATGGGAATAGAAATAAACATATGGATTTATGATTAAAGTTTTGCTTTTATATATATAGTATGGATCTTCAAGTGTACTATGATAAGTATGAAATTGTAGGCTAAAGTCTTCCACTGTAAGTATGTACGTGTAAAAAAAAACAAAAGGTTTTTTACACTTAAGGTGTGACAAATATGATGTTCGAGCATGCGATTCTTGGAACTATGCATCAAGCCAAACATCCAGCCTGAGTACCTTGTCAATCGTAAGTAAGTATTTCTATGAAAAGATGTACTTTACTAATGTTTGATACATAAATTACTTAGGATATTTAATATGGTGAGAAGATGTGAACAAGAGTTGATAATAGGGGCGAAGTCATTAGTTGACTTACTGGATTGGTCGAACGACAATCTCAGTACCTTGAGAGATTCATAGAGGAACAAAGGAATACAAGACCAGACGTACAAATGGACCCAAGTTGTGAGCGATTCCGTTAAGTTGAGGCCGTCAAGTTATGATGGAAATATTTCAGATCCAACTAGTGTTGAAGAATGGATTTGAATAATAGAAGATATATTTGCTTATGCAAAAGTCGAAGAAGAAGAGAAAACGTCTTGTGCAGTTTTCATGTTAGTAAAGGATGCACGACATTGGTGGGACACCACTAAGGCAACTCACAATGTGACGACGATGACATGGAAGCAATTCAAAGAAGTGTTCCATGAGAAGTACTTCAACCATACAACAAAAATGAAAAGTTAATGGAATTTTTTCAACTAAGCCAGACGGGATTAGTGATAGAATAGGTCTGAAAATTTGAAGTCCTTGCTCGTTTTGGTTCACACCTGGTGACCATTAATGGCACAAAGTGAACCAGTTTGTGCAAGGTCTTAAGGTGGATATTTATAGAGGCGTAAAAATATCGGGGACACAAGTAGTTCAATATTCTAAAATCGTTACTAAAGCCCTAGAAGTTGAAGAAGCAGAAATTCAATATACAAAGCAAAGGGAGATTGCTCAGAAAATTTTTAAGGAAGTTCAATCACAACCGATGAGTCAAGGGGGGTTTGATGCTAGGGGTTCTAAAAGACCTATAAAAGGGGAATCTCAACAAAGTAATGAAAAACGTGTTCAAAATAGGCCATCAAATGAAGGAACAAATACCAAGATGACCTGACTGCTCCATGTCCTAATTGCAAAAAGGACCATTATGGCGAATGCATCGCCGGAATTGAACAGTGTTACAAATGCAGGGAGTTCAACCATTTTGCTCGAGATTGCTCACACTAACATAGGAGCAAAAGAGTATTGCACCCTGGCTTTTTGCCCTCATTGACCCAAGCAAAGATGACCAACCAATATTGGTATTAGGTAACATTCATATTGATGATGTAGCTGTTTATACTTTAATAGAGTCAGGATCAACACATTCATTTGCATCTAGAATATTTTGTGATCAACTGAGGAATTTGCAGCTAAAGTTGGAAAACTAATATAAAGTAAAGTTATCATTAGGGGATTTCTTGTGTGCTAAGTTCATATATAGAGAATTGTGGTGTTAATATAAGTGGTAAGAAGTTTTACGCCAATCTTACCATGTTAGATATGAAAGAATACGACATTATCCTTGGTATGAACTAGCTACATCAACATTTTGCCACTATAGAATGTGGAAAGAGAACCGTGAGTTTTTAGTCTCCATGCGGAGAAGAATATCTTTTTCAAGGCAAAAAAAGAAATTTAAACTACCCATTATCTTGGCAATTAAGGCTAGACAATTGTTGAAAAGTGGATGTGTTAGTTTCCTAGCCAGTGTGATTGATAAGAGTAAAATAAATTTGGTGAATCTAAGTGAAATTCCAATGGTTCAGTGTTTTTTGAAAGTTTTCTTAGATGACTTGCTAGAATTACCCATTGATAGGAAAATCAATTTTGTCATTGATATATACTTAGGCGAGGCCCTTATGTCCAAAAATCCTTATAGGATAACACTAGTAGAATTGAAGGAATTGAAAAACAATTTGACAAATTGTTACACAAAGGATTTATACTACCTAGCTTTCCACCTTAGGGGCGCCTGTGTTATTTGTCAAAAAGAAAGATGGTTCGATGCGGATGTGTATAGATTACCAGGATTTGAATAAGGTGACTATGATGTCTTACTCATGTCGTTTGGATTAACTAATGTGCCTGCAGCTTTCATGGATTTAATGAACCATATATTTAAAGACTACCTCAATAAGTTTATAATTGTTTTCATCAATGACATCCTAATTTATTCACATTCCAAATAAGAGCATGTGCAACACTTGAAGATTTCATTATCAAATTTGAAAGTGCATAAATTATATGCTAAACTCTCGAAGTGTGAATTTTTGCTAGATAAGGTTAATTTCTTGGGTCACATTATATCCCAAGATGGCATTTTAGTAGATCCGGCTAAAACACAAATTGTCCTAGATTGATCACATCCAAAGAATGTTAGTGAAGTTCATAGTTTCTTAGGGTTAGTAGGATATTATAGGAGATTCATTAAAGGGTTTTTGAAGATTGTGATGCCTTTAACTCGATTAACAAGAGAGAACATAAAGTTTTGCTGGTCAGATGAATGTGAAGCTAGTTTTCAAGAGTTAAAGCATAGATTAACTACTGCACAAATATTATCCTTCTAACCAAAATTGAAAAATTAGTATCTATTGTGACACATCAAAAATAGGACTAGGTTGTCTACTCATGCAAGAAGAAAAGATAATGGCGTACGTACCACTTCAATTGAAGAGTTATGAGCAGAATTACCAGACATATGACCTAGAATTGATTGCGGTGGTGTTTGTGTTTAAAATATGGAGGTACTATCTATATGGACAACCCTACGAAATATTCACCGATCATAAGAGTATAATGTATATTTTCACTCAAAAGGAGTTAAATATGAGGCAAAGGCAATGGCTAGCGCTAGTAAAAGATTATGACTGTGAAATCGAATATCATCCTAGAAAGGCAAATGTGACTACGAATGCCTTAACTCGCAAGTCTACACATTCTAATTAAATGGATCGACCTACATCACTTCAGTCAGAAATTGAAAAGTTGGAACTGGTAGTAATGACTACACATGTAACAGTGATGTTATCAGTAACAACCCTAAAACCTACAATATTAGAAAGAATAAAGGAAGCACAAATCAAAGATACAAGATGTATAAAACTTAGGATGGGTGAAGAATCAAATGATGCTCAAGAGTTTAATCTCTCTAAGGATGGAATAGTTAAGTTTAAGGTCAGATGGTACGTTTCTAAGGATACAGAGTTGCGTAAAGAAATTTTTCTGAAGCACACTCCTCTACCACATCACTACATCCCATAAGTACTAAAACAACATTATTGGTGGCCAGACCTTAAAACAAATGTTGCCAAACACATAAAAGTTTGTCTTGTAAGTCAACAAATTAAGGCAGAACATCAGAGACCATCAAGAACCCTACAATCTTTGCATGTTCCAAAGTGGAAATGGGAGCAGATATCAATGGACTTTGTGATTGGTCTACCAAGAACAGTGAAAGACTTTGATGCCATATGGGTGATTGTGAATAGAATGACAAAATCTGCCCACATTTTTGTCATCAAAGAAAAAGTATTCTATGGATCTATATGTTGAACTATACATTCAGGAAAAAGTTTGACTACATGGGATTCCTGAATCTGTAGTGTTTGATAGGGATCCTAGATTCACTTTCAAGTTTTGGAAAAGTCTACATAAAGCTATGAGAACAAAGCCATTATTCGGCATGGCTTTTCACCCTCAAACTGATGGACAAACTGAGAGAGTTCTTTAGACATTAGAAGATATACTAAAAGCTTGTGTATTGGAATTTCAAGGTAGTTAGAGTAGAATGCTACCATTAGTAGAATTCGCATACAACAATAGTTATCAAGCTATGATCGAGAAGGCACCATAAGAATCATTATACGGGAGAAGATGTAGATCCCCATTATACTAGGATGAGGTGGGTGAAGTTCATCTGCTTGACCTTGAGATTATGCAGCAGACAACTGAAATGGTGGCACTTATTAAGCAGAAGATGTTAACTATCCAAAGTCGACATAAGAGTTTTGCAAATTGTAGTTGAAAAGAATTAGAATTCAAAAAGGGAGGATGTGTTTTTAAAAGTTTCACCATTGAAGAGGGTTATGAGATTTGGTAAGAAGGGAAAGCTTAATCCAAGATTTATTGAACATTTTCAAATCACAAAGAAGATAGGAAAGACCGCCTATAAACTTGAACTGCCATCATCGATGAATGGAATTCATAACATATTCCATGTGTCAATGTTGAGGAAATATATTCAAAATCCCTCTCAAGTGTTGAAATGAAGTGATATTGATGTTCATCCTACACTAAGTTACGAAGGGAGGCCCATAAAGATCTTGGATTTTAAGATAAAAGAGCTAAAACACAATTGTATACAATTAGTAAAGATATTATGACACAATCATGCTGCTGAAGAAACAACTTGGGAAAGAGAAGAAGACGTGAAGGATAAATATTTGGAACTGTTTATGGAAAAATATTGAAGAAACGATTTAATTTTGGCAATTTTGAAAAAAAAAATGGAAGGATAGTTTCTTAGAAGATGTATAATGGACTAGGGAATCAACGCATTTTGGGGACAAAATTCTTTGAAGGAGGGGAGAATGTAACATCTCAAAATTTTCCTCATTTTTGAAATTCTAATGATTTAGGGATTGGTTGGATTTTAGTATGCTGGAGTCAAGAAAGATGTATTGTGCTTTGGAAAATATTAATGTGACCGCCAAAAGATAGAGGAATTATGAATTTGTTCAACGGAAATGCTACTGTGAGAATAAGATGAATGACTTTGTATTAATGAAGGGAGACTCGGGAAGGCATCCACTGGAGCCAATGGATTTGCGGAAAGAAAATGCACAAATAGAACGACATCGTTTTGGACTAAGGAAGGGGTTAAGGATGAACGGATGATATAACGACCGTTGGATGTAACTAAGGAATGGCTGAGAACAAGGATAGAGTAAAAGCAAAGACGGTAAAACAACATTAAGTGCGGAGAAGAAGAATTTATAACTGTTCGATTTGAAGACGGATCAAGAAGATGCTTCCACGGAAAGATGTATTATGGGAGATAAAGATTCCTTGTGAGAAGGATTGGAACGGTTGGATAGGAAGGACACACAAGACGTGGACCGTTGGATCACAGAAAAGACTCTTTTGCGGAAAGGAGGGATGCGGCGGGAAAGAATGTTAAGTAAACTTAAAGAGAATGACGTCATTTTACTTATCCGCTATAGCAAACGTATCTGTGGCAACATGTTAAAAGGAGGTAAATGTTGTCGTTTCTAAGGAAAAAGCATGGACTGTTAAGTATCTGCGGAAGAAAACATGGTCCCAACAACGTTTAAATAGGAAGAAATGATGTCGTTTTGGGATAACTGGTGTGCATTGATTAGTGGACCCGCAAGAGTGTAACCATCCCAAATAGAAATGCATCCACAATAGAAGATAAAAGATGTCATTTTGGATAAATTGCTTACGTTAAGCACTGAACTCGCGGAAGTGTAAGCATTCACGGACAGAAATGCATCCACAATAGATGATAAACGATGTCGTTTGGATAAATAGCTTACGTTGAACAGTGGACCTGCGAGTGTAAACGTTCGCAAAAAATGAGCCACGACGCTCTATTATAAGCCATACTGTGACGAACACTTGGATCAATCAGCCGCCTATGAGATGAATATGAAGGGTCGCCTAGCTCCTAGACTTCTTAAGTATTATGAAATGAATTGGACGCGTAATATAACTGGAAAACATGTTGGCCAAGTTTTTAACACCTCACAGCCTTGCATGTAGCTTAAAAATAGAGACTCTTCAATTGAAAGTTAGTTAATCAGTGAGGAGTAACCAGTGTTGTCTTACTTCGTTAAAGCACTAGAAGAGTGGAAGATTCTGTAGGTGAGCTTCTAGCACTGTGACCGTAAGCAACGCTAAAGTAAGTAACTATGCATGCATATGGTCTGTCGGCCTATACACGAGATGCTAGGATATTATATAGAACCATGGACTATTATGTTATTGTTTATTGATGACTGTGGTAGGGTACTGATATGTTGGTTTAATTTGAAATTATTGTTGTTGATGACAATAAAGAAGATGATGGTTACTACATGTTCTCTGTGATTTTATGAATCTATTTTAGGATTATTTATGTATGTTAAAGTATACTATCTAAACTGACACACATCATGAAAATGAGTTTTAGAAAATGATACTGTTTTTATGCATGAGTGTTCATTAAGAAAGATCAAAGCAATAAAGAAACGATTATGTAAAGGGATTGTTATGGGTGAGGTCGAGTTGGCTGTCTCGAGAGGTGGACCAAATGGTGTCTTCTAACCCCAGAGCTCAAGTAGGCTATCTTGAGAGGTGGACTAAATGATGTCTACTCCCTTTTGTTGGTGCCCTCACAATCAAAGGAATAAGAAAAACAAAGGAAGAAAATGTCAGTTTACAGATTTTATGTTTTCTTAAACGCATATGGTTCTGCATGTTTACAGATTCCATCATATTAATGTTAAAAAATTGATTTGTTACTTACTGAGTATTAGGTTCATAGATAAGTCTTGTAATGTAAGACAAGATGAAGTTTTTCATAACGATTGACATGGTTAACACTAGCATGGAGGAGGTACTGAGGTGGGTTGATGCATGGCTTGAAGTAATGGACCTTCCTGGAGGTGGATGGCATGTGAGAGGAGTTTTTAACATGGGAACAGAAATAAATATATGGGTTTATGATTAATGTTTTCCTTTATGTTTTAAGTAAATGGATTAGAAGTTGAACAAAGGAGAGTGAATATGAAGGTTAATAGTTTCTTCCTTTAAAGACAGTTTATGTTGTACATGGATTTTTATTTAACTGTGTATGTTTTGATGGAAAAAGTATACAAGTTATTTTGATTAAATAAAATCTTGTGACTAGGATATATAGAATATATATATATATATATAGTACGGATCTTTGAGTGTACTATGATAAATATGAAATTTTAAGTTAAAATCTTCCACTGTAAGTATGTACTATAAGTATGTACATGTCAAAAAAAAAAGGTTTTTCACACTTGGAGTGTGACAAAAAGGTAGTGAAAAGTGATCCTTTCTGGTGGTTTTTTTTAGTTTCCTATAATCCATGCATATTCTTTAACTCGTAATAGTTTTGGTTGGAATTAATTCGTTGTTGTTGTTTTGAACTATAGTAACTTCTCCCTTCTTTGGTACACAATGCACTTGATTCATCCATGAACTGTCTGAAATAAGATAGATAATCTCTGCATCCAGCCATTTAATTATCTCTTTCTTCACAACTTCCTTCATAATCGGGTTAAGTCTCCTCTGTTGTTCAACAGAGTTTATGTAATTATCCTCAAGTAAAATTTTATGTATGCATATTGAGGTGTTGATCCCCTTGATGTTTGCTATATTCCAATCAATGGCCTTCTTGAATTTTCAAAGCACCTCTAATAATTTCGCTTCCTACTTTTCATTAAGTATTGCAACAATAATGACTGGTAAGGTATTATTCTTCCCAAGATATGCATTTTTCAAATGTGCAGGTAGAGTCTTCAACTCCAAATTAGGTGGTTCTTCCATTGAAGACTTGAATTGCTTTAACTCTTTTCCTGATAATTCCAACGACTTGAACTGTCTATTTGGATTGCTATAAATTTTATTAGCTTCTTCAGTGGCTTCATCCAACTCATCATGTAAATCTTCAGCTTCAGCTACATCAACCAGCTAATTGTCTTCATCTTCACTATTTTCAGAGTCACAAATCTCTACTGTTGAACATTTCTTAGGTTCCTCTGCAAATTTCATCGCTTCTTAGCATATTGAATGTAACATGATCATCATGAACACACATTGTCAGTTCTTTTTTTTTTTGTACATAAATAATTGTCCTACATGTGGATAAAAATGGCCATCCCAAAATTATAGGTATACGACAGTTAGCTTCAAAATTTAATACAATAAAATCAGTAGGAAATATAAATTTATCCACTTGAACCAGCTCGACTTCAATCTCCTCTTTTGAATATGCTAGAGATCAATCAGCAAGCTAAAGTGTCACTACTGTTGGCCTTGCTTCACCAATATCGAGTTGTTTAAAAACTGACATGCATTAAATTGATGCTAGCTCCCAAGTCGTAGAGAGCACTTCCAAAATAGTTGTTTCCAATTGTACAAGGTATTGTGAAACTGCCTAGATCCTTAAATTTTGGCAGTAATTTATTCAGTAGAAGTGCATTACTCCCCTCAGTCATAACAATAATCTCAAATTCGTTCAACCTCCTCATATTAGATAGAATGTTCTTCATAGACTTGACATAACTTGGCATAACAGGACATTGATGTGCAGCTGCTTCAAAACATCAAGAAATCTTTTGAATTGCTTGTCTTGCAGCTGCTTTTGTAATCTTTACAGAAAAGGAAGTGGTGATCAAATAACTTGCAATTTTGTTTGCTGCTTTTGCAGTTTTGCTGTAGCAACTTCCTTTTTTGGCAACTTTTGGATAGATAGCTCTTCCACTGTTTCTTCTATAAGGTGCTCCTCTCACTCTGTTGTGCTTTCTTTTTGAGGTATTTCTTGAGCTTCAATAGTCTCAATAATATTTTCATTCCTCAAAGTGATAGCTTTGCAATGCTCCGCATTCTCAACTCGCGAATTTTCAATGTTGCTTGGCAGAGCACCTTAAGGATTGTTGTTTGATGAACTGGGAAACTGTCCAAACTGGTTTTCCAAGTTCCTCGACAATGCAGCTTGACTTTGGATTGCAACTTTTGTTTCCTCCATAAAAAATTTCAGTAGCTTTTCTAAAGATGAATCCTATTGTTGAGGTCTATTCTATTGTCTGAAACCAAGCGGGGTTTGAGGTCTGTTTAGAACATTTGAAGGCACAACTCCTTGATTTTGACCATGAAAACTCCAACTAAAATTTGGATGGATTGTATATGTTGGAGTAGACATTATTGTTGTTGATTATAATTTCCCACATAGCATGCTGATTCAAGATTGGAAAGGCAGTTCTTGAAAAAATGTTCTCCTCCACAATATACGCACGAATTGCTATAGCAGGTAACTAGGTTCCAAGTTGCATTTTTTTTTTACCATATTTGCCAATGAGGAAATCTGAGCTTGGATTGATGGCAAAGTATCTACTTCATTTACTCCTACAACTTTTCAGGTTGGTGTTAATATTTCAGTTGGCCAACTGTTATAATTTTCATACATCGTCTCAAAAATCTCATAAGCTTTATCATATTTATATGCTAAAATTGCTATATTTGTTGCAGCATTGATGGTAGCTCTAGTTTGGCTACTAAGTCCATTGTAAAACATTTCCAATTGCATCCGTTCAGGTATCTCATATTGTGGACAATTTCTTAGCAACCCTTTGAATCTTTCCCATGTTTCATATAGCAATTCGTCATTGAATTGTTTAAATGAAGTGATTTCGTTATGTATCTAAGCATTCCTTCCCAACTCATCCCATGTAGTTATCGAAATTAGAGATAAAGAGTTTAACCATGCTTTAGTTTTGTCCCTTCAAGAAAAAGGAAAATGTTTCAATCTTAGTGCATCTTCGGAAACTCCATCGACTGTGAAGGAATTACTGATTTCCATAAAATTTTTAAGATGTAGATGAGAATCTTCTGTAGCTTGACAGGTGAACTAACCAATAGTTTGGAACATTATAGGTTTAAACTCAAAGTTTCTAGCTTGAATGATAGGTTGTGCAATCCCAGAATCTAATCCATGTGTTCTCGGAATAGCATAATCATGGATCAGTCTGTTTCTATTGTTCGTAGGCTGTTGTGCAGTTTTGTCTGCCATTCTCTGTTGATCTAAATTACCTCCTTGTTTCCTTCTTCACGCTTTAAAAATGCGCTCAATTTGAAGATCAAAATGTTTAATCTTTGGCTGATCCTCTTGAATGCTCTTGTAGGGCCATGTCCTGCAATAAGAACCATATTTTTAGTAACAAATAGAAGTGTAGAAATTTCAATTAATTCTATTAAAAAACAATTATAAAATATTTTTCTGGCAACTGTGCCAAAAAATAGACAACTATCATTTTACCATAATAATAATAATAATAATAATAATAATAATAAAGCACAATGTTGAATAGATTTTTTCCATGTGAGAGTCTCCAAGTACCATGGAGTAGTCATGATGGGACACATTCAGAAATATATTTATGCTAGTCCATGGAGTTTAAGAAATAAACTTTTACTCTTTTGTAGGAGGGAAGATTTTCTTTTTATTTCTTGTGTTTCATAATTGCATTCTACATTTGGACCAAACAGAGGATATATATTTTAGACCAAAATTACTGTTGCATCTTTTGAGGGAAACTGCATGTTTAGTAAACAAGCCCTTTTACGATCTCCTAGTTAAAGAGGCAAATTCTCGAATCACACGCCTTCGTATACTTTTACAAAATTTCAAATTATATATGTAGTCAAATTTGGAATAGTTATTTATAATTTTATGAATATACCATAATTTACCATAAAACTTTTATAATATTTGTAAAATCTCGAAGTAATCGAGGCTGATCAAAATCCGAGACATATAAGTTAAACAAGATAGCTTGTTTATCTTGCAAACTCGACTCGGCTTACTTATCATCGAGCTAGAGGAAGAAGCCCTTTTACTATATTAATGAGCTGAGATGGGCTTGCAAACCGAATGAGTGAGCCGACTCACTCATTAGACAGACACCTCTAGACTGCAACATCTTGCTTCCCATTCGCATCTTTCTCTGGACTCGGATACATGTTATGAACAACAATAAATTTTTGCTTACTTTTCTAAAGAAAAAAGAATTACGAGAGAATACCAAAGGAAGAGAGGATAAAAGGAAAAGTCTTCTTAGAAGATGTGATTTCTCATTCCAATAGACGTCTGTTAGCTTACTATTCATATACAAATATAAAGTTTTCATTCAAAAACAAATTGGTTTCTTATACAAAATACATTAAAAAAAATAAACAAAAATACAATGTCGTTCAAAATCTTTAAACAAAATTTGTTCGCTTTTGAAGTCTCACACCCGCCAAACCAAACAATAGTGTTGTTATAAACAGCCTGCTCAACAAGCGAATACAACTACAGACTCTACTAGACTCCTCTTAAAATAGACAATGATGTACCCATATTTTGCACTTCAACATTAAGGTGGTATTCATTTCTAAGATTCAAAAACGGATGCAAGCAAAAATTGTCCAGAGAGATGAGAAATAGCACCTGCAAAGCGAAATTCATCACGAACAGATATCTGAATCTCCTGTAGATTTGTGATTGGCAGCTGCAGTAGCAGAGGATTGACCAATTTCCTTCCTTGATGCTTCCCAAAGTTGCTGTTCTATTCCCAGCTTTCTAAGCTCCAATAAGCCTCGTTCAACTGCCATAACATTGAATAGGAGACAGAAGTTTACTCTTCTTAACATTGTAAACATAGTAAAAGAGATTATTGAGATTCACAACAACCTTTTATCCCCATTATTGTATATTTTTTAACTTAAGTTTCTAAAGGTTGACCTATGACTTCTTTTGACCACTCTTCCAAAGTCACTTATTAGCTTTCATAAGGCTCAGGGCTCCATTTCACAATAACACGAAGAGATCTTTTATCAAATGAGAGAATTGGATAGTTTAGTTTTGGTCGGTAGGAGAACTACAAAGTTTTAGGAGATGAGAAAAGGCAATTTTAATGATTAGCAACAAGGGAAATTATGGGCTACATTACATCTGCTTATTGTACATATCTCAATCAAAAAGGTTGAGTCATAGGAAAAAGCAACTTAATTCATAATATCCTAGCTATGTTCTATACTACTCTAAAACATAATAATTCTAGCGTATGAAATCTAGTAAAAAAATTTCTTCCATCTACTCAATAAGACCCCCACTAACCTATTGGTGACATGAATGTGGAAAGCAATACTCTAACTAACTAATCAGAAAAATGAACATGGACACCCCATAAATAGAAGCCAAGGCAATGCTGGGGAACCAAAGTTGGTCATAACATCCCAACTGGCTTACTCCCAGGCAAAGGTGAACGGTCTACAAGATCTAAGAGTCATAATTTTTGTTTTCTTGATTACAAAAAAAAGTGTCAAACAAATATAATTACAAATTTGAAGGATAAGAAATCCTCCAAAAATATAGTACGCAATCTTCTTCTAATCAGGAACTAAGAAAAAAATAGATCTTGAAATTATAAGGCCAGTTTAACAATTAAAAAACCTAACATCTTCCCAAGAGCTATACAATCGCAGACTACTCTTCAAAAATTATAGCATTTTGTTCAATCCAAAGAAACTAATAAATCTTGCATTTCCTTCTATATGAAGTATATTATCATGAGACCTCTAACTAGAGAGTCATGGTTTGCCAAAGACACAAAAGCATAATCGTTTCCAGTTGATCAGATCAACCACTCAAATGACCCAAAGAATACATTAATGCTTGAATTAACTTTATATGCTTTTTCACTAGACTTCCACAGGATGAAGACACGTTGCCCCCAAAATTTCAGTCCTGATGCATGGTGAATCTTAGATTACAACTCTTCTTTCCAAATGACAAGTAAAATAACTATCCGGAAAACACCCCAAAGGCTCGGACTACTACTCCTAAATCCAAATCATTATTCTATAGACAATGAGCATCGATAATAATTCCTCTTCACTTCCCTCCCTCTTTTTAAAATCCCCTCTCCCTAAATATGTCGTTTCTCTCAGCACACATAACCCACTACTCTGCTCTTAACAAACTTTGTCAGCATAGCTTATTAAGAATTTATCATTTAATTACAAATGTGCCCTAAAACTCATACTATAAATCCTCACAAACCCTATTCTTCTTTCTATTTTACTCCCAACATTACTCACTCTTTCAACATTGACTTTGTCCTCGAGTCATGAGTAGGAAGTTTGATTTTTACTTCTTAACATCTTAGTTTTCATAGGTCCCAAAGAAAATAAAGCGAAGTACACAAAGTGTAAGTCATTTAAACACATTCTTCTATCTCTTTAATTTTTGCAAGATAAATTGGTTCATATTTTCTCTTCATTTCATTTGTGATCCCAAAATTATTATTATACGTAACCACTTCTATAAAAATGACAAATTAAATTAATGTCTCTTAGTATTTCGTTGTTGTTAGTCTCTTAGAATTTTGTTATTGTCTTTTATTATTCTGTTGTTGTTTTTATTTAAAAGAGTAGTTGGGGTATCGGAAAATTTAGGAATTCACTTTGTGGGAGAGCTAACAAATCTCTCGAACATCTGTCACTTGTGGAAGAGCTAGCAGACCTCTCGAACGTCTACGCTATCATCTAATTTTCAATTTTATATCAATATCTAAACATAGTTCGTAACATTGGTATCAGAGCATTTTTGTGGGAATAGGAAGCTGTTGCCGAAAGCTGTTGACGGAAGCTTCAAAGTCATAAGTAGAAGCTTCAAAACTGTGGAAAGACAAAGGCTTACAAGCAGTTCACAGAACAGGTTCATGTCAGGGAAGAGAGAAGAAGGTAAAGAGGGGACTGGAGAGATCAGACTCAGCCAAGCTCGCGAAGAACTCAGGTCAGAGATGAGGAATTTTCGTGATGAATTTTCTCAAAGTTTGAACTCGTTGAAGGCAGATGCAGCGTCGCTGCTAACCTTGAAGGCTAATATGGTGTCGATACTTGAGATGCTGGCGTCTCTGAAAACAGCACGAGACGAACCTAGAGCCACAAATTTGTGTGACGAACTTCATGCTGGGGAATTGTGCAATGAGTTGCGCGCTACTCCACCACGCAGCGAGCCTTGAGCGACGGAAGACGGAACTTGTCCGGGTGCTGGGTTTGTTATTCGCGCTGAAGCGGAACGCTCTCGAGTGCTGAAGAAGAAAGATATAGAAGCCATGAAATATTTTTTGAAAATAGGGCTGCCTAAAACACGCCATGTGGGCTGTCAACCTAGCAAGGGCCAGTTCGCCGCAGGCAAAATGGCATGGACTGCGTAGTGGAAAATGATTCTTTCCTTTGCCATAGGTTGGAGGAGGTACACGGAGTTTTAGTCGGGGATGACTGGCTTAAAAATTTGGAGATGTCGGTGTTCGAAAATGGAGACCCTGATGATTGGGTATTCAGGGTCGAGCGTTTCTTTGCCCTTCAACGTTTGACGGAGACCTAAAAAATAGATGCAGTAGCGATGCACCTTGACGGAGAGGCTCTGGCTTGGTATCAATAGGAGAATGGAAGGCAACCGTTTCGAAATTGGGTGGATCTACGAGAACGACTCTTAGGTCGATGATTCCGCTATTCACATGAAGGAACGTTATCAGAACAACTATTGGCAGTATGACAGGAGGGATCAGTCAGAGAGTATAGGTTATAGTTCAAGAAATTAGCTGCTCTTTTTCGAGACATTCCTGATCACATATTGGAGGCCCAATTTATGAATGGTTTTCGAACAGAAATTCAAGCGGAATTAATGGTATTTAGACCAATAGGGTTGAGACAAATCATGCAGACAACATAACAAATTGAAGACAAGATTGCCGTGTATTTGACAGACGATGAACTCAATAATTAAAGAGAATGAGCACAAAAATCATGCACCTTGAGAACAATGTGCATATTTGGGAAAGGGGTATTAATACGTTACCACTTCTACAAAAACGGAAAATTAAATTATAATGTCTCATAGTATTCCGTTGTTGTTAGTCTCTTAGTACTATGTTATTATCTCTAAGTATTTCGTTATTTTTATTTAAAGGAGTAGTTATAAGGGGTTGGAGGTGTCAAGAAATTTAGGTATTCACTTTTGGGAGAGCTAACAGACCTCTCGATCGTTTGCACTATCGTCTAATATTCAATTTTATATCAATATCTAAGATTGGTTCGTAACATATCAAACTCCAATATTTTTAATGTACTTTTGAAAATTTGCCAATATTAGTCTTGGATGAGTCTGCCTTCTTTGAGCCCAAACTTTAAGGTCATGTCATATTTCAGCTTTTCCACCATACTCAAACCTTCTAAATTCCAAGCACAGTCTATGTATAATTCAACTTTTTTCTTCTAAATTTAGGCTCTTTCTCTAGAATCTAGTTCACTGAATCACCAGTTCAACCCACAAAAAATCTGACTTCAAATCCCAGGCATAATTCAAGTTCTCCCATCTAGTGTTGGCCTCTTTCTTTAGAATAATTCCAACAGAAATAACCTGGATTTTTGTGTTTGAATTCGATCCACTTAAAGAATATACCTCCATCTTCATCAACAAACGCAGTCCACCCTCACAGCCGAAAATGGGTTGCCGCAAACTGTTCCCAGTAAGTCCCCACTAAAAATTGCCAGGCTTTCCCAAGAAAATGCCACGGATTAGCCAATCTTCGCTCGGAGGGGTCTTTTCCTCAACTCAGCAATGGTTCTGCTTGAAGGGACCACAAAACCACATCTCCTTTGGGCATTCAAAATCTTATGCCACCTTCACCCATGCAAAACCATCAACCATGATGATGACTATCCCTTCCACAATCAGCCTTCCCCAGTCCAGCCTCTGCAAACCATAGTTTGGAGCTGGCAGTCTCCTCTCGACAACAGTGGACCCTGGTCTTATTTCTCGCCAGTTTGGCTCCTCTGCTTGGCAATGATACTACTTGTAGAGCCCCTTTTCTCTACATGGTCAAAATAAGGAAGGACCTCCACCTAGTGATGATCTTGCTTTCTATCCTTCGCATCGGAATAAGGAGGTGCCTCCACTGCCAACTCCTTGGAAAGAAAGAACATAGGGACATTGATCTGGGGACTGATATTTCCTTCCTTTTCATTGGAAGGTGTGTTGGGTACTCCTTCACATTGTTGTTCGATCCTCTTTCTCAACAATATCAACTCTGTCAATTGTTCCGGATAGAGTTTAAGGGTTTCCTCCATTTTTGACAAGATTAAAAGCTAGTTGTTTATCAGAGAAACTCTACACTCATTCCTCTCATGTCTTCATCATCCCTTCCCAACCATGGTTGGGCTGTCGCTGATACCATGGATTGTGTTTTGTTTTAGGGTTTAACCAAAAACACATTATACTAAGTAGGGAGGAAAATTTTACTTATAAACCATATATTTTTCACTCTCCTAAGAGATGTGAAATTGTACACCCTCACTAATATGGATGGACCCTCACTTTAGCTATCCTCACCTTCATAGGGCAATTTCCCTCATTTGGAGTCTGATGTCCTCGTCGGTTATACTTCTAGTTGGGATTTGCATCTGATACCATTTGTAACGTCCTCAATTCTCTTAGTACAATATTATTTGCTTTGTACCGAATCTCGCACAATTTTGTTCTTAAGTTTAGTCCAAAACGTGTTGTACTAAGTAAAGAAGAAAACTCTACTCATAAACCATGTATTTTTCACTCTCTCAAGCAATGTAGGATTGTGCACCCTCACTAGCACAGGTCAGACCATCCCTTAAGGTCATCTTTGCCTTCACAGGACGGACTACTACAATCTCCCCATTTGGGAGCTCGATGTCCTTATCAGCCATACTTTCCATTAGGCTTTGGCTCTAATATTATTGGTATCGTCCACAATTCTCCCAGTACAATATTATCCGCTTTGAGGTGAATTCTGCATGGTTTTGTTCTTGAATTTAGCTCAAAACACGTTGTACTAGATAGGAAGGAGAACTCTACTTATAAACCATGCATTTTTCACTATTCTAAGCAATGCGAGATTGTGTACCCCCACTAATATAGGTCAAACCATCACTTAGGTCATCTTTACCTTCATAAGGCGAGCTGCCACAATCTCTTCCCTTTTGGGAGCCTAACATCCTCGTCTGCCACACTTCCGGTTGGGTTTTGGATCTAATACTATTTGTAATGTCTCTAGTTCTCCTAATACAATATTGTTTGCTTTTGGTCAAACCCCACACAATTTCATTCTTGAGTTTAATCCAAAACAAGTTGTGACATTGTGTACCCCCATTAATATGGACCGGACTCTCACATAAATCATCATTGCTTTCACAAGGTGAAGTGCCCCAGAACTAATACCACTAAATGCATAACAAATTATGTAGACAATGAACATCAACAATAATTCTTCTTCACTCTTCTTCTATTCATAATCCTTTTTCTCAAATTCAACACACTGCACTAATCTGCTCCTAACAAACTTTGCCACCAAGGCTTGCTAATTTAACTATAAATGTGCCCCAAAAAAATCCCACAATAAGTCATCGCTAACACCCAATCTTCTTTTCCATTTTACTCCCTTCAAGACCCATATTTTTAGACAATTATTATGAGTTATGGATATAAATGTAACAATTATGAGTATGCATATAAATGTAACAATAATAAGGACAACTATTACAACTACTATAGCAAATTAGGCTTACCATCCACAACATCATGTGAAGTTGGGGATTGTCCTATGCGACTAATCCAAAACTGAAGCCGCTCATCTGCAATGTCCTCTTCCACACCATGCAACTTAGCTCTCCTCCAAAAGTATGTAAGCCAAGCCTGCATATTTCTCCAACGTTAGATAATTCCAGATGCGTTACTAATAATAGTTCAAGTGAGTGATCAAACTTGTTAAATGGGAAGTCTTTACAGGACAAGTTATTTAAAATTGGCAGTATATGACAAGGTTCACAGGCAAGAAAGCAACACAAACCTATATAAAAAAATGTTCGTATAAACTATATAAATTTCTTCTTGAAAAGATAAAACTGCCTCATGAAAAAGGTCATGCCTACTAAAATCAGTTGCAGCGATAATCCATTGGATCAATTCAATTTTAAGCATTATAATACCAGAGTCTTTCATATGGACAGTGGCATAGTGAGAAACAAAGCGACTAACCTCTTTAAAAAGTACGTCCTCCGCCTCTGCATCACTTAGTTCTGCAAGGAACAAACGTAGTTTAGTCACCAAATGACAGCCAGTCTTTAAAGACCATCCAGAATTGATATGCAACAATAGATTATGTATTTGGCTTTGAATTCAGAGTATTTATTTGTGTTTTCTCATGTTCTTCCACAGTTTGCAGACTGTTAATAAATAAAAGATTTGTTTTTGCCACAGGCATTAAAATGAGAAAAACAGAAAGGTCATATGTGACATCAGATAATAAATATTTAGTCTCTTTTAGTGGTTTAAAGACAACAACTGAACAAAGAGGTATTAATAGTAATTTGAAGCTTAGGGCCCAAATATTTTCGCCCATACAAAAAATGTTGAAATAGACTACAATCAAGAACTATTGAACTCTTACCAAAAGCATCCACTGACTTGGGATCGCTAGATGGTTTTGAATCTGTAAAGGAAGGAAAAATGTATAGGTCAAGATTGATGCTTAACGCAATTAATAATTCTATTTCTAGATCTTTTACATTTTCTTTGCTTTTTTCTTGAAACAACTACAACATTTGTCATATGTGAAGTGAAGAAGTTGAACATTACAAAAGGTTTCGTGTGTGACATTTGTAATTTAAGAAAGAGATGATATTCAGTTTTAATGATGAACTAAACAAAATAAAGGTTGTTAGTGAACAAGTTAAACATAGATCATACAACTCAATTATCTGCAAAAAGAAAAACTGTGTTTGAAGAGCTACCAAAATATAAATAAATATTGAAAACAGTTAGTAATAAGATAGTATTATATACCAAAACTGGGTTGTCGAATCAATCTTGTCCATCTATGTTGCGCCAAGGCAAGCATAAGGGCATTTTCAACCTTCAAATATAAGATGAAAATTTATGAGATGTGGAAAACAAATATATTACAAACAGAAGGCCTACATGGGGAAAGGACAAAATGCACGATAAATCATAAATGAAAAAAGGACTATCATGTGGCATCTTGACATAGGGTTGAAGATTGATACTTTAACAAGACAAAAAAAGGAAAAAAAAAAACCTTTAAAGAAGCCAACTCTCTCAAACCCATTTCAACTGAAAGCATACTCTCAATATTTCCTTCCCCGCTGAAATCATTTAAATCACGTATGACTTTGCTCCTATCAAGATCATTATTACCACCTGATCCATGGATGTCAAAGAAATTGTAGTTAATTGAAACAGTTAAGATGCACAAAGAAAAGTAAACCTCAAAAAGTAGTGAATCAAAAGTTAAAACAACCTCCATTCCAAGATTCCTCCTTAGCTTTTTGTCCAGCAGATATGACAACTTCGAAAGGGAGAGGGGCCAAAGACGACCAGTGCTCATGTTTCAGAATTGCCAAATCAGCGTATATGCCTAAAGTGCACAAAATCTTTATAAAGGTTGTCTAGATCCAAGTAAAAAAACTATTATTTTGGATTAACAAATCTAATACTAACTCGGTTTAAGAAGGGTACAATAAAAGGAAATAGGAGAAACCTGTCAAAGCACAACATCAAATTTATGGTCGCCATTCATTTAATTTTTTTTTTAAATCAACAAAAAAGCAATTATCTGAACTGTCAGCACAACAAATTTTAGTAAGGGCCAGTATATTACCATATTGCATAGCCAAACCCCAGTAGCGAGCAAGCCAACATCTTTTCAAGACAACCTCCTCCTAAAAGAAAAATGGAACACAGTGGTTAGAACATGGACTATTTAAAACACACAAACATACATATATATATCACACTAAATCTTCAAACCATTTCTTCTTGAGTTAAAATCATTCTCTGTGTCATTGTACGAAGAGCCTTTGTTTCTGATTCTGCTTCTTGCAGCTGCTCCTCAGCCAATGAAGCCTCATTTTTTAAGTTCTAAATTTAAGAAAAGCAATTTCTAAAGTTCAAAATAGTGCATCATATACAAAAAAAAAGAAGAAAGAGATGTATAACACTTCACCTGCAGTTCTGAACGAAGGGCTACAATTTCTTCCTCTCGTCCGTCCTTGTTTTGCTTCGCAGCCTTAAGTGCAGCCTGTGGCAATTCATAAAATTCTGCAGTCAAAGACAGATATTGCAAACCCAAAGTTGTAAAATTCCAGAAATATGATGAAAATGAAAAAAAAAAAAGTGGATGATTCAGAGGACAATCCCTTTTGCATATAACATAATCATGAAAAAACCATTAATATATGATGACATAATTTTGTTAAATACACAATAATAACCCCCCGACTTACTTCTCTTTGACGCAATGCTGCTTCCTTCCTGCAAGTAAAAGTATATAAAGATAAGAAGACTTACCTGCAAGTAAAAGTATATAAAGATTAAGTTATTGCATGCGTAAAAATACGTAATGAAACTTACCTGCTTAACAATTTAGCTTCCAAGGATACTCCTTCTCCAAGATTGGCAACCTATGAAAGTATGGAACAAGAATAGAGTTAGGTAATCAGTAATGCGAGGATTCATCAATAAAATCTTACAAAAGAAAGCATTACTATGATCAGTATTATAGATATTTCTAGTAATAAATTGTATGAGTAACCCAAGACAAATAGAGGCAAAAAAAACTATGACGCCAACCATGAGGACTTTTAAAGCCAACAATAAAAACTACCTAATCGATTCAATTTTGTCTCAAGAGTTGCATGAAGAGTTTGTATCATGTGACTAAGAAGAGTTTAAACAATGGTCCATTTACATGAACTCATAATTCATCCTGATAGGAACCCAACAGAACAACCACTAATACCTCGATTAATCAATAACACAGTGAATCAGTAAATCGAAAACTAGAATTAATAGAAGAAAGAACCAATACAGAAAATAAAACATGTGCTCAAAAGTTATGTGCTCTCTCTATGTCCCACCAAAATTTTTAATACCCATACCTCAAAGTACCTATTCCTATTTATAGATAGCTCCCCATCATTATAACTAATTTCTCATATCACTTGTACCCAATAATAAACTCTTTAAGAAATATATAAAATAAATAAATTACTTTCAACCTGTAGGATTGTTGTTAATTTATTATTGTATCTGGACCAAAAAATGGCTTAGATGTGAAGGAAACTATAAAAAATATATATAAATAAATAAATTATTTTTAACTCACAATCTTAAACTTTTGAGAGTAATTTATTACAAACTACTATGTTATATAATATGTCATTCCCACTTCTTTGTTGCCTTCCTTTAGCCACATGAGGGCATCTTTATCTCTTTTCCTTGCATAAATTAGCCACCTAGGGAGTTTGTCACATTCCCACAACAAGAAGTTATCATTTTAAAGAGATAAGTAAACCTTCACAAAACCAATTATATACTTTATAAAATTATAAACTAGAGCAAAGGATTAGGAGCTAATTAATGACCTGCATTTCTAGCATTTTAGCTCTGGCCTCTGCTTCTTGACGTCTTTCTTCTGCAAGTCGAAGCTGTACAACATCAAGAAGAATTCAAAAATCACAAATAATTTGTTAAGTCACTTTATTTTAGCTGTTTGGTGAGACTATCAGACCTTTTCGAGTATAATTTCATTTTCTTCTTGTAGCATATCAAGCTGCAAATAGCTTTACAAAGTTAGCTTTAGAGCTCTACACTAGAAGCATAGCAAAAATCATAAACTTTCTAAAACATACTTCGTCCCGAAGAGCAGAAGCTTCACGCTGATCACCTGAATCTTTTACATTGAGCTGTCCAGACTCTGGTGCAAACCTGTTTAAACAATGCCAAATTTCATTATCGTGACCATGCACTTCAAAAATCTACCAATCAAAAATAAAAAAAGACAATACAAGAGATCATAAAATATCCTTGCCTTTTATCTCTGCTTTTATTAGTATGAGACTCTATTGGAGGTATTAGAACTGGAGTTTTAACTAAGGTTTTGGCAGGTGGAATAACTGTGGCAGATCGCGTGGGCATTGATGATCTACCAGTTGATGTGGATCGAATTGCAGGAACGTGCTCTACAAAGTTTCGACCTAACTAATGAAAATACCAATATTCACTCATCATTTCTTAGAAGGGCTAAGCTAATTTCAGTACACCAGAAATGCGAGTAGCCCATGCACACAAAATCCAGTATAAAATCAAACTTTGAATTCAGAGCGAAAATACGTTTCAATGGAGCATTCATAAGTACAAAAAATTCAAATTCTTCAAATTCAACTAGGCTCTTCTTATATAAGCCATATGTATTTAGAGACTGAAATTTAAACAAACTGAACTACAAATATTCAGATCTCATACAAAACCATTAAGATTCCATTTGATTAGTCACCAATTAATTTCCACATGATTCAAAGCTGATTCCTCTAGGAATTAGATCGAAAAGACAAGAGATTCCAAAATTACCGCAGGAGATGGAGATCTATTAACCCTGGTAGTGGTCGTCGACTTAAAAGAGATAGGAGCAACATTATTAGCATTGCTAGAGTACGATGAGAAACCAGTAGGTGGAGGAGCACCAAAGGGAAAGTCAAGATCATCGTCTTCGTCGTCGTTATCTGTTGCTTGCGTAGCCATGACCTGAGCCAAGCGCTGAGCAGCCTTTTGAGCGGCAACGTTTTGAGCGCGCTTGATAGTGGAAGACGGAGCCATCCTCGACTGCGGATGCGCAGGTGACGCCGCCGGAGATGACGAACCTGTGCTGCTGGAACCTCCACTCCACTGCCTCGCGTATACAGGACTCACAGCCCTTCTTCGATCCATATCAACGACGGGTTGCGCGAAGTAGGAAAATAATAAAGCTAGATTTTCTCGAGAGAATCGTAGCCAAAAATGGAGTCAATTATCAATTTTACCGCGACAAACAGTTCAGGAATGTTTGAAGTAGAGCGACGGTTGTTGATTTTGGTTGAAAATGATGCGCGTTTGGCAGGGGAGAACCATTCGGCCACGGCTGATGAGTCATCGAAGTTGATCTGGATTTCGCCGAGAGTCAACGAACAACCATTTCTGCAGCGTCACTGGGAAAAATTGTTTACCACATTACGTTAATATTGATACGGCAAGCATGAGTGAGCAAACCAAACCGAACCGAAACTAAAGAATCGAACTGAAACTG
>CM039471.1:19024096-19352534 GCA_022433065.1 Begonia loranthoides
TTGGTTAATTTGGATATTGTTGTTGCTATGAAATTACAAGCATTTGTTGAAGTTATATCGATCTCTCGAATTGTGAAAATGAGTTCTGTAGGAATTCTATTATTGTTTTATTATTTGATGAGATAGTGGTTGCATATTATCTGTGGCATAAATTGTTAATGAGTTTTACCATGTGGAATTATTGGATAGAGTAGTTGTTGGATTGAGATTTGTTGTTGTTGGAAATTAAGTAAAGATAAGCATGAGTGAACTTATGCTACTGTTTTGATATGGGTTTGATTTGGACGTGATTAAGACCATGTTCACTTCATTAGGAGTATTGAGCATATTAGTTGAAGCTAAGATTCTGTTGGTATGAATGTTGTTGTAGTTTAATAAGAAAATGTTGATTATTCTATTAAATTGGGCTTTCACTGTTAAGAGATTAAGTAGGATGATAGGGTTGGAAATCAAGGTTAAGATAATTAAGGTTGAAGTTTTATTCATTGAGGTGTTATTGGACATATCCATTTGATGATGAGTTTGATAAACTATTGTTTATTAATGAATAGGTATTGAAGAAAAGAAACTTTAAGTGTTAACTCTATAAAGCTAAGGACTCCAGGTAAGTAATACCGCATGTGTTTTGTCTAAAAGGACCTACATCACGGGAATTAAGGTTGTTTGATACTTGTATTTACTAGATGATTATGTTATGATCATATTGTTATTTGAGGATATACTGCTGATTGTTTGCTTGATGTTAATTGTATGTTTGTTAGATTTAAGTTCAGTTTCTTAGTTAAGAATTGGTCATGTCTTAAGGATAAGGTAGATGGACATATTAGATAAAATTGTATGCTTGTATCATTGTTTTCCTAAAATACACGAAAATGGTTTTATACATTGCTTTAAAATGTAACTGAATTAAATGGAATAAACGTAATTAGCTGTTTTGTGGTCTGGTAGGTAAAGTCTGACACAGAAACCAAAGATAAGTAAATCGACATTTTTGTGGTCCAGTAGGTAAAGCCGACACAGAAACAAAAGAAATAACAATAAAAGGCTAGGTGTATAAAGTTGTGGGTTCATGAGTTGGACACTTAGGTGTGTGCGACAGAATGGCCTCCTTGTGCATAAGTTACTCTACCTTATCAAGTTGACATCTCTAACACTTGGGTGAGTAATTGGAACTAAATGAAAATGGAACACATGTGAATAAATGGAAATGATGTTGTGAGATGTGGGTTTTACCTTGTCAAGTTGACATGTCCAACATCGGTAAAGGAAATAGTAATGAAATAATGAATATTGAAAACTGTATGTGTTTTGAAAGAGTATTTTTTTTATATTTATATCACTTACTGAGCCTTAGGCTCATAGTTAGGTCCTGTGATGTAGGTAAGGAGTCAATGATAGGATAAATCTTATAAAGGACGTAGCTAATGGGGTGTTGCTGGGTTAAGATGTTTGTGTTGTTGGTGATGTTGACCTCGGTGGGTTATGATTCATGATGTTTTTAATATGTTAAGCTCTTCAAATATTTAAGTAATGTTTTATTGCGATAAATGTTTTAAGTGGTTGATAAGCATTAACGTCGGTTTGTTTTAAATGGCTTTTCATTAAAGTGGTAATTGATATGATTTTATTAAATAAAGACTTCCGCATTTTGTTACTTTGAGTTTTAGACGGTTAAGACTTTTACTATTTGTTTACTCTGGTTTTCCCTCGTAAATGTTTTAAAAAATTGAAAATTTTTATACGGCAAAAAGGTTATGAGATGTTACACTCAACCTCAACCAGAATTTCAATCGGCCCTTGCTTGTAGTTGAACTGCAATTGAGTTTGTTCACTCTCAATTTCAATGTAAAGCACAACCCGAGGGTAAAAAAGCACAACCTCAACAGTAGACTCAAGAATGACTAATATCTTATTTGGTCTGTTTCCATCCTACATAAGATTTTTTCTACTCACCGATCTTCAGGATTGAGTCGACAAATTATGGGTATGAAGATAATATTAAACATCGTTCGATTATGGATCTAGAAGAGTAGATTTCAATTCATTGTTTGATATGGGAATAGAAGACATGGTTGAGAGTGTTGGATTAGCGAGTGTGTATAGATTGGGTGGTTGTTACTGCGAGCAGATTATCAAAGTCGTTTACGCCAATTTGAAATTGTGCACCCAACCATTAGAGGACCAGACTTCCATGTTTTGGATGGGATTTGAGGTTGACTCCCAATGATATTAACCTACTGCTTGGATGTTCAATGGAGGAGCCAAGCAAGCAATATTACAACGTATTTCAAAATCCATACTTCATTAGACGAGGAGAAGGTTTGGCAGTGCTTCGTCAGTTGCATCACAATCTCGAAATTGAAGTGTTCAAGAAGCCAAAGGACTTGACCAAAGCCGAAGTGATCCATAACAACATGACACACATTATTCTACCTAGGGATGGACATTGATACCATGTTAGCTGCATAGATTTCTATATGGTGGAGAAAATGTTCAATTGAAAGAGGGTGAACATTTGGTATGTGATTTGGAGTAACATGTACGACGTCTTCAACAACCAAGACAAGAGCTTGTCTAATTGGCTTGTTCAGAATATTGTTGAGCATAATGAACACCTATTCTAGATGAGGAGTCGAGAATCAAAGAGAAGTTTGGCGATGTCTACATTAACTTAAAATTGGGCTGTATGGAGATTATCAAAGTCTAAGGGGAATAGGTATTCAAGTCTCCATCCAAGTCCGCCTCTAAGACTTAATCCAAGGTTGCCCTTCCTTCAGCCCCCTCAGCTAGACAGCCTCCATCTACCTCGGCAGGACAACCTCCATCCACCTCGGTGAGACATTATGCATCATCGCCTCTGCAGCCCATGGGAGATGATAATCCACATCCTATGTCTTTACCCCTCCTAAGTCATCTCACTTTACATAGATGGTTGAGAAGATGTTCAAATAAGATCATCGGCTACTTGGAGAGTAGAATGGAACAAATGGAGGGGCGAGAGGAGCAGTGCTTGTAAAGAATGGAGGAGGGAGCGGAGGAGCGCTTACAAAGAATGGAGGAGTGAGCATAGGAGTGCCTGCAAAGAATGGAGGATTGATCAGAGGATGGCTTACAAAGAGCGGAGGACCAATTGCAAGGAATGGAGGACACGCTCCAGTGGATGAAGAGGCTTGCAAATGATCGAGCAGCCCCTCCAGCATTCTCTCCAGCAGCCAAACCCTCAGAATGCTTGTAAGTTTTTTAGTTTATACACAAAGTCCATATATGTTTAGTTTATGTTCTTTAGTTTATTTGTATGAGATATAATAATGTGTCTCAAATGTGCAAAGCTCTTTCTATCATACGCCAACCTTCACCTCATGCTGTACTTGCTAAGGTGCAACATATAGTGACTCTCATTTCTCCATTGATAGAGGTGTCGGGTGGAATACAACCTCTACTTCAAACTTTGCATATAGTAGGTCTTTGATTTGGTTATCTATGTGTCTACAATTATTCATGCCTTATTACTTTAACAATTTTAAAATTTTCATTTCAGTTAGTAGACTTGATGGAGACTTTTTTCAAACTGGTTTGTGTAAATATGAATAAAAAACAAGAGACATGTGGTATTCTTGCAGGGGTTACGATAGAAAACTACTTAATTTTTTACCATTACGTGTTTTGGACTTTATGCTTAGGATAATTTGCTTCTTGTTTTAATTTTTAGAGAGACGATGCGTACCGTATCACTACTCTCATCATTCCAAAGTAAGAACTGATAGAAAATATAGTGAGAATTATGTTCTATTCAATTAAGTAGTTCAAAATATTTTATTTTATTTCTCATCCTTGCGTTCTTTGTATGTAATGTATTACATTGAATGAAGAAGAATATTTTTCCGTTCAAATGGAAAGATTATTTTTTATATTAGAGTGGATTCATGTAAGTCAACTTCTTGATTTTGTTGTGCTTCATGTTTGAACAGTTCTAACGCATGGTTTACTTTTCAGACACACCCATCACAATCGTGTTTTCTATCATACGTTGACCTGCACACTCACTACTTATACTAGGCCTAGCTGCTAGAAGCAATTGCAATTATCATGCCGCCAACAGATAAAGAGAGGTATATCTTTTCACTTGTGTATATTCATATTTCTTTCCATTTATGTGGTGATTTTTCTCTTTCCATTTCAGCCTGCACAACTTATTTTGTTGTACTAGTGGGGTTTTAGGGCTGCTCTAAAATTGTAGGGAGACTGACTTCCACCCTCACGCATATCTACTGAATGGGGCTCCACTATACAAAAAATGTTCCAACGTATATATGGACCCCACTTGCATGTTCAAGGTCATCAATTTACGAAAGAAATCTCGCAGCAAGGTGCTGACATAGGTGGTTGAAGTGTATGGTTATTAGTTAATTGTATACTGAAGTTCATATTCAAATAACGAGTTAGTATTGATATTTTCATTCCCCCATGCAACTTCCTTTTTGGTCTTGAAAGCTACACAATTGTTCTGCATGCATTTAGAGAGACAGAGATAGATGAGAGATGAAAAAAGAAAATCTAATTTGCATTTAAACATTCAAAGAAAAAGAAAGAGAGTGAGAGGAATATAATAAAAGTTTATAAGGAAGGACTAGCTTGGATCTCCTCATTACATTGACTTGGTGTGTTTGTTCATTACAACAATTTAACATATTCAACGTGTTCATTACAGCAGTTTAAATAACATATCCATTACAACAATTTAACTAACATGCCCATTGCAACAAGTTAAAATGAAGAAAATATGCATTACAACATAATCAGGACCAACATGTCCATTAAAACAACTCGTTCTTTGCAGTGACCTCTCATATATGTGGACCTTTCTCGACAAAATCTTACATAACAATTGAAACATATTGCCAATAAAATTAGCATAGTTAAAATAACACTTGAAAAGATAAATGTAATAATGTTTTCACCTGTGTCCTAGCAGTTGTGAAACCCATATTGTATTCTGCGAGCTTCCTCTCTTGCTTCTGCCACTTCTGCCTCTAGACCTGTCGCTGCCACTTGCCTCGCCAGTGTATTGGCCTCCACCTAACAAGTGTGGATATTATGGCCCACACTCCAACACTGGCTACATGTCATATTGACATATCTCTTGGCTAAGAATGTCCAGATATGTGGCTCGTCAACATCTTTGACTCTTTGTTTTCAGGGCTTTCCTAGATGTCTCTTAATTGCTAGAGACATAATTTGATCTTGGTTCGTTACAAACCATATGAGTTATCCGGTTCGAAAAAGTGCAAGTATATCCTTATGTATTTTTTTTCTGTAGTAGCATTCATGCACAAATTCCTTAGTTGATCTCCTCATAAAATGCATATATAAGATGACATGCACACATGAGATTCCATTCAACTCCCACTAATAACAGTTACAAGTATGCTTTTCCAAATCGACTACATACTGTTCGTTACCATTGCTGACCTCAAACCGACCAACTCTTGCAAAAATTAGACTCTAACTTTGAGCTGTAAGTTGTAGCTTGGCAAACCTTTTTTTGATCTGAGGACATAAAAGGTCCATCGACTCAACCATCTTTTCATTTTTCTTAACTACCCTATACATGATCGCCTTTTTTATCACCTCAAACATAGTCATGCTCAGTTTGTCCCGGGCTGGTAGGATGTAGGTATTGAAGGAATCACTCAAGTTGTTGAGGCTTTTGTCGCACTTTGTGTTAAACTGAAAACATGTTTGACCAAATCCTAGTAGATATGTGTGTGCCACCACGTTTATCAGATATAATTTCTACATCTCTCTCTCAAAGTATGTTGATGTTGTTGCCCCAGATCCATTCCACATCATGTCCTTGCAAACTTGCCTCCAAATTATTTTTTGAAGTTGGCATATAAGTGTCTATGACAAAAACAATGCTCCGTTGACTCTGCAAACTCTCCAATAGCTAGCACAAACCCTTACAAAAATGAATAGGCTGAGACAAACATTCATATACACCATATAATATAAACATACATTACAAATGCAATCCACTGTACCTTTTGTCATTAGGAAATAATTGTCCACCCTCTACGAAAATGACTGTCTAAATCCCATAAGCAACAATTGCAAAAACTAGCCCTAAGAGTCCTTGCACTCTACTTCAACCACTACTATAGTAATTGGATAAATTCTATCGTTCTCATCAATGCCGACAGCTATGAGCAACTGGCCTACACGCGATCCTTTCAAGTGATAACCATCCAATCAAATGATAGGTCTACCACAGTCCAACAGTCCTTCTTACATGCCACCAAACACATGTACATCCTTTTAAATGTTGTATTGTGTGAAAGATCAATCATATCTAACTGAACAAGCAGTGAGCTGCTAGAATTAGACTTTTGAATCTCTTTCTCATACGACCATATAAGCTTATATTGTTCATTGCAATCCCCTTTGTTATGTTTTTGAGATTCATTTCTTGCTCTTCTAATAAAGTTGGGTGTAATGTTTGCATTAAAATCATTCTTATATGTCTCAATTATGGAAGGAACGTCTCAATTGGTCTGACTTTTAAATCTGTCCAAGTATTAATTTACCACCCATTTGGCAGAGGCATAATGGTTTTCCATCTTTTGTGAGCAATTATGAGCATTGTTATAGCTCTTTATTTGAAATGTAAGTTCCCCTTGCATTTTTGAAGTATGCATTAGCCAAGTGCATCATTCTTGTCATCTGGCCCTCAACTAATAAGAGTCATTATCCGTGAACTTTATCCTATACTCATTCTTCAACGCATAATTCATGATTTCTTCTCTAATTTTGTTCAACGAACTATACTTCTTCCCTAGACATATACTCGTGAAAGAACATTCTAGTTGTGGTTGTGGTTAAGGCCTACTCTTCCCCACGTCTTCATCTTCAAATTTTCACAATGAATGGAGGTCCTCATCATCTAGAGTTGCTAGGATCGAATGCACATCTATAGTAGCTTCATGTCTGAATGCACAAAGCTCATGGGCTAAAACTGTTGACATTGGCTCTACCTCCAATCCTCAGTTAACAGATTCCTGATTGGTGTTTTCTTATATGTCTATAAAATAAAGCATTCACACAAAAATTACATTACATAATAAGCTGTAATTCTGTAGAAGTATTTTCTGTTAGAGAATCAGTTAAATTAATATTGCAAGTGCATAGGGGTGTGGTGATGCTATCAATGCATAGACATTATCTCTCCTCAATGCCATTTGTGAGCAACAATTAAGAACTCTTCAAATTTGCCTATATGCGGTCTACTAGAGTTTGCTAAGATAAGCCTCAGTAGTGTTGGGTTATATACAGAATTATAGAAATTTCTGTTGTGGAATGCACCTTTCCATTATGAAAAGAGTATTTTCCACAATGGAAATTTGTCTTCTACTATTGAAAGTAAATCTTTGACTAGGAATTACTTTTTTGCAGTGGAAGACAAATATCCACTACGGATAAAGCACATCAGTAAGAGTGATTTATAAGGTAAAGGAAGGAAGGTAAGTATATACTACGGTAAAGGAAGGCAAGTATCCGGTGCAAAAAATACTCTTTACACTGTAGAGAATACCCTTTCTGCAGCGAAAACGTGCCTTCCACTGAGGAAAACAAGTCCTTTGATTAAAACTTACTTTCTGTTGTAGAAATGGTATTTTCTGCAGTGGAAAGTGTAATTTTCCGCAGTGGAAAGCGTAATTTTCTACAGTGGAAAGGGTAGATACTTGCTTTTCTTTACCTGTAGTATATAACTTCACCTTACACTCTGAATATAACACACTACTAAGAGTGATTTGCTCTGGAAACTTCGAACCCTAACTTTTCTCCTCACTGTCTCATCTCTCAACCCATAATGGATGTCCCTCATCGTACAATTTCTCTCTTCTCTCCTTACAAATTATGTGTTAACATTGAATTGATATAGCTTTCTATTTCTTCACTCAAATGCCATAATTTTAAAGTCAACTCACAACTCATGACTTATGATTTCAATTCACAACTCAAATGACCATTTCATTGACATAATAGCATTTATTTATAGATGTTCCTAATACAATACATCCATCCATTGCATTCATCAGTATCTATATAGAACTATCCAAAACTTAATTTACAAACTCATATGAAAGTCCATTCCTAGCAACAAACGTCCCCCCATCTCTGAAGAAGCCGATATAACGAATTTATCGTTCACATGTATACTTGCAATATTGTTGTTATCGCTCTTCCAATACCCAATATCTATTTGCTTTGCATGTTTTTGGAAAAGATCAAGAAGCCTGGAGACGAGTTGTGGTTGTTGCTGAAAGTCTTTAGGGTTAACAATAGGCTCTAACAGATACTTCAACAATAGAACATCACTTCTTTGAGCCAACTTCTGATAACTCCCCTTATCGTGCTCTGAAAGTACATTCCAGTTGAGGAGGTGTACTCTTTGCCTAATCATCATCTTCTGAGTCATGTAATGAATGAAACTCATAATCTAAAGATGTCGAAATTGAATGCACATTTATAATAGTTTTTTGATTGAATGTACATTGCACATTGGCTTGGACTGTCGAAATAGGCTCCACCTCGATTTTTGATACTTTTTCTCTCTTGGAGGTGTTTAGGAATTTAGGGTTGCCGCGTGCTCTTACAAAGGACATCCTTATTACTTATATAGGTAAAGTTGAAGGTCGCTCAATGTCATGACCCAGAGGCGGGCCTAACAGAATCACAGAGTAAGGCAACTCGTTCCTCGTAAAGAACCCGATTACCCAGCCCAAGGGTAGGAGTAAGCGGAAGTTTTAATATGAAAATAAGCCTAAAACCAAATCATATGAGTTGGGATATACAGAGTGATCAGCAAGAGACATGATAGTATAATAATAAACAAAGAAACGTACTGTGCAAGAATTAAACCAGACAACACCAAACAATCTAACAAATCCCAAACGTACTAGAGACAAAGGGACTTGGACCGATGAACCTCCACCCATACACGAGAAGGTCAAAGCACCCACTAAAGGGACACTAGCAATGCCTCACGACAACCTCAAACATACCCGTGTAGATCCCATACATTAACTTTGGGAAAAATAAAGTCTTAGAGGTGAGTGACAAACTCAGTAGGAGAATCTATACTAAATGCAATGCATGCTAAAAAATGCTTTTCTCATCTTTTTGAAAACCATTTTCATGCTTCTCATTTACCGTACAAAGATTTTTAAAACATTTAAAACTTGTTTATCACTTTATTAAACTGGCACATGGCCTTCAATATGGCTTCATCAAAACCCACTATATAAATAGATAGCTATATCGCAAATATGCCAACATCATTTTTTGTGCCAAAACGTCATCAGTGAAAAAGGATGGTCACTCAATGACCCATCCAACACTCATCAGAGAATAGGTGGATATCTGTTGAAAGAAACATCTCATGAGGCAGAGAAAACAGCAATGACGGCGATCCGAAAATCCAGCACGTCATCCGAGTTGCCGACGAGCCAAATCTCAGTGATGACACCACTCCTAAGATCAAAGAACAAATAAGGTTGCTCACGACAGATTGTTTCTCAACTAAAATACCTATAGGTTCCAAATTAATGCGGGTTACTGAAGAGCGGAGTTATGAGCTGTAACTTCATCGTCAAATGAAACGGTACTAGGATTAGCAAAACTCAGAGACTAACAACCTTCAATTCGTGCAACTAATACCCTGGCTAAGTTCCGAGGCTTGAAACCCATGGACACATTATCACCGTCCCATCTACATTTTAACTTTCGGGGCTTGAAACCCGAGGACATGTTACCCCTATCACCCTTTCGCGCGAACAAACAACCAATCTTCATGCAGTAGAAGATTGTACGAGATAGCCTCGTGATGCTTTAGCATTAGAGTGCCTAAAGCATCAAGAGGATTCATCCTCCCAACATATATGCACAATATATAAACCCAACATATATGCACAAAATTCCAAATAGTATACCATGTACGATAAAGTAAATGTGAGAAAATATACATATACGTAAAAATAGACATTCTGTAGAAACAGTCCCTATCGGGTTTTCAAATGTGGTATCCCACAAAATATCAATTTTGAAAACATGATGCAATGTAGTGCAGAAAGTATAAAAATCCCTACCTCATAGATGACCACACTCTTACTGACTAGCCAGCCCCACGTGCTATCGGAAGTAAGGGTCGCACCACTGATATCTCTAGTACCTATAACAAGGCCGATGTCAAAATCCCAACAATCACACCAGAGATACAATAGAAATCCTACCCTGGAAACCAAGCTAGACTAGAAGAACCAACCCAAGACTTCCCAACTCGAATGAGGAACGATGAGTCCCCTATACCTGTGCCGAGAATCTACATGATCTGTAACGACCTGGATTTTCTTCGTAAATCCCTTTTTAAAACACGTTAAAATTTATGAAAGAAATATCAGAGTGCCAACCAGGCCGTTAGAAAACACTTAAAAACATTGCGAAAATAATACATATGTGGAAGCGTAAATATTGAAAGAAATAAACTCGCCATTAATTTACAACCCGGTTATATTTTACTTTTCGTAGCCTGGCCAACCGCAAGTCTTCTCACTTGCAAAATCTTTCGTCAACTGTGTTGAATCTATACGCTGTCTTCTCCTGCGGATACCTACACCACGAGTAAACTGTAAGCCTAAAAAGGCTTAGTAAGGAAAAGGTTAATAGTAAGACAAAATTAATTCATTAAAAACATAATTGAATTATTTAAGCTGAATACTAGTTTTTGAAACATGCTTGAATTAGTCGATTAGCGTAATTACATGGATTAACATGCTCGAAGTTGTTAATAAAAGATTAATTCATGAAACAGAGCCAGAAAATAAACTAACGAAACGAGCAGAACTATTAACAAAGCTACCAATCAACTAATCCTAAACTAACAGAGAGCTAACAACTTAGTAACTTGCATAAAACCTACAAAGCAACGTGATGATCTACACACTGAGCAACTATCACATAGCAATCCATAGAACTAACAAATATCATCTACAGAGAATTAACAAACAGATTCATCCACCAAGAAACATTTAGAACAAACACAACAAGTTAACTTATTCTATACTCGTGGGTAGGGCTTAGACGGCCGACTCTACCCATTCCTTACCACTACCGAAGACACAGCAACAAGGATAGCCACTCCAGCACACGGCAGCAGCTCCATCTTCGGACTCCAGCATCCAGCAGCTCACTCCAGCACACCCGAGAGCTTCCTCCAAGCTTCTGCCTCGGCATTCAACAATTTCCAGAGAAGAGAAGCTTCAGTCATCCCCTCTCACTCTTTGCTTTGCTCCTTTTATCCAGCCCACGCCAAGAGACCAGCAGCCCTTCAACACGCTAGACAAAACTGCCCAGTTTGTACAAAGTGTCTCTCACGCCCGATAGCTCCATTACTCCCTCGACACTCTCTTGAAAATGGAAGGTGGCTGCCTCCCTCATAATTTCTTCAGTGTTGGCAGGAGACAACCCAGCTGGAATTGTCTATACTAACAGACAAAAATACCACTACACTAGCAGACAAACATACTAATTAAACCGTTGACAAATGCACCTGGCAGCTCTGCCCATCGCGTGTTTGGCACTGCCGAACAGGAAATGTAGGTTCTTCCGTCGAATTGCGCCACCAAACGACGACCACTCAAGAGGAAATGAACAGAGGAGACAAACCCAACCATTCATACCGAAATTCGTCGCCAGAAAATGCCACGCAGGAGCTCCGAACCCGAACCCTAAATCGCGAGCCCTAGCCACGAACCGTGTCGTCGCCTTTGTTCATCTCCGACTCCCGTGAGCTCGAGTTCCTCACCCCCTCCGATTGATCTCATCTCCTTCCCCCTCTTTCTTCATTTTCGTTGCTGGAAAAGAAATGGCCATTTGGCCATTTCTATTATTATTATTATTTTTAAAATATTTTAATAATTAAATTTAATCTAATATATTCAATTAACTTTAAAATACATTTTCATTACTTTAAATCCCTTATAATTTAACCCCTATCTTATTTTTTATTCAATAAGTCTTTAATCTAAAAGGATTATAAATAATTCCCACATCATAATTTAATTCGCCATATTACCATAAACACATATATATATAGTAAATTCCATTTAATTTCAATAAACGAAATTTTTACAAAAGCGTCATTCGTAATATCCCGATAATTATAATTACCCAATTAAAAATATCGGGGTGTTACATGATCGAAAACAATGAAATGGCTGACAAAGTCAAGTGAAGTTCACTAAGTCTAAACTTCACAAAACAAACTAGGTGGTCAACCAAAAAAATAACCAAGGTCGACCCCACATTTAAAAGACAATCAGAAAGACCAACTGATCGACAAGACATGGCTACGGTTAATGAATCATAACATGCTCGTACCGAACAGCACAACAATCGAGAAGACTCAATTGGAGTTAACTGAACCCAATTAAGGTGGATTGGGACCACTAGATGTCGATAAGACTCAACGGTGGTCAACCATAACCAAACAACGTCGACAAGGCACCACAGTGGCCAACCAAGGACACAACGGTCCACGAAACTCAACTAGGGTCATGCGGAGAGTAACCAATAGTCAGAGATACAACTGTGGTTGACAAGCACGAATATGGTCAACAGGGACCTCACAATGGTCAATAAGACTCGCTTGTAGCAATCCAAGACTCGAAAAAGGTTGACAGGACCAAACAGATGCGTATACGATCCTAAAAACACAACAAATTGAAAATGTGTGGTCGACATGGAACCTCCCATGGTCCACCAAGGACCACTAGCAGTCACCCTGGGACTCGCACGGTGTCAAAACTGCCCAAAACGCAGTTGACCAATAATAGTTCGACGGTCGACACGCATTGCAGCAGTCGATTGCTACTATTCATGCGATCGACCACATGAACAGTGTCGACCACTCAAGTCGACCAAAAAATGCATTTTGGTCGACCAGTTAATCGCCTACAAGACCGGTCGACTGTACATCGAGCAACGGTCGACCAGGATAGCAATTGGGCTTGGTTTTTCAAAGGAAACCACTTTGATTTCTACCATTTTCGCTATCCATCAACAAATACTCTTATATAGACTCAAAATCTACCAATATAAACTAGATATAGCCCTTTGATTTGAGTTTTTTAACCTCGAACCCAAAGCCAACAAAAATCCAAAACTTTAAACTAAAAAATAGAGAGGAAAAACGACCAACGACCTTCACAAAAGTTGTTAGCATCTACGTCAGGAACCCGAATCCGTGGTCGAAAATTAGCAATGCCCGATTTAGACTCCCTCCCATCTCTCTCTCTCTCCCTCTCAGTCGCCATTTCTCCTTTTCCCCTCATTTCTTCTATTTTATTTCTTTTATAATATATATATATTGTAGAAGAAATGAGGGGAAATTCTGATTCAAAATCCGACTCGTTCATAACACTAACAGAAAACAAATCTTTAATCAAAATAATTTATTAAATTAATTCCCTCGTTGATTTACCGTTCAAAAAAACCAATTTTACTGATTTTAACTCTTTGATAAAAAAATCACATGTGACTGCTAAGGGACAAAACAGATCAACTTTTCAACGCTTGACTAAAAATCATGGAAAAACATTTACACATGGAATTTCTTATTAAAAAAAATTCTTGGGTTTTACACTCAACGTCGTCGTTTAGTTTTAAAGGACGTCCATGGATTAGGACTTACTTTCCATGACAGAAGGCACATTTTGCTGCGAAAAGAATAGTTTTCACTGTGGAAATTATAGTTTTCGTTGCCTTACTTGCCTTCTACTGCAAAAAGTAAGTCCATGGATTATGATTTACTTTCCATAGTGGAAGACACGTTTTTGCAGCGAATACTTGCTTTCCTCTACAAAAATCAAGTCCTTGGATTAGGACTTTCCTTCCATTGCTTAAAGTAAGTCATTGACTAGAACTACTTTATGTACGAGTCCATTGTAGAAAGAAGACCTATTCGCTGAGGAAAAAAGACCTATCCATTGTGAAAAAAATTGAATCTTTTTAACAAAAAACATGACAGTGATACTTATTCTATTTATTTCTCATAGTTCAGTATTTTATTTGTTAGCAAAAATTATTTAGTGGCTGCCTTGTCACTGATCTCATTGTTTAGTGGGTTTTTTGTTAACTTAATTGTACTGATGTCTTATTTGTTCATGATGAAGACACGCTCGAGTTGGCTAATTGGTTGTGTCGTGATTCTAGTACCTTTATATGTTCTTGCACGTTCATTATACGAACGTCAAAGGATTGCACATGTATGTTCAAGGAAGTCCCTTGGATGTTCATACAGCAAACAAGCAAGAACATATGGAGTTATTAAATCACTACACTTCCAATTAGCCAACTTGAGTTTATCTTGATGCAAATGATGTTAAGGCAAATGATTTTAAGGCAAATAATTGGACATTATATTTTAATGCAAACATTATTCACTAATTGGGCAAATGATTTTATCTACAATAATTAGTCAAAGAATAATGATATATCAATTCATAAGTGGATGTACTCTCGTATGGCTGTCATTTGATATAATCAGTCCCTTGGCATTGAAGGATGTTCAAGGCTGATCCATGGATGTCCTCTGTAATTAGAGGACGTCCAAGGCTGATCCTTGAACTTCCTAATTCTTGGATGTCCCTCGGCATTGGAGGACACCCAAGCTGATCCTCGGACGTCCATGTGCAACCTCAAATGTCCCTTGTTGGTGGAAGACGTCTAAGGCTAATTTTCGGACATCCCTCGTCGTTGGAGGACGTCCAAGGCTTATCATTGGACGTCCATGTGTCATTTCACAACCAGAATAACCAAATCTGAACCCAAAGAAAAAACAATGAAGTAAAGAGACAACCAAAATAACCAATAAGAATATCAAATGTACAATTACACTATCAGATGAAACAATTACAGTATCAAATGTACAATTACAATAGTAGAAAAAAAAATATACATTATGAAATTACATTAATAACAAACGTAACAATTACACTTGCCAGAGATCGATGACGTTGAACCCCAAATTAGGGCTCATATATAAATGTGAGGAGTGCTTGAAAAAGAACTCCGAAGGCTCTTAATGAGGATAGATCCGCTCTATTGACATCTGCAAATGACTGACACACTGACAAGGTTTTAGAGTTAAAATATGTCGTGTGGGTTTAAATAGGAAGAGCTAAATTAGTATGTAATTTAAAAGAACAATGATAATGGCATAGAGTGTGAGAAATATATACCATTTTTTATTTGTAGAAGCCATGACAATTTCAATTGTCTCTTATAACATTTGCTAGTAGCCATAATAGGTATGCAGGTCAACTGATGACATGAAACATGTCTACTTTGGGTGTGTCTAAAATTAAAACCATATATTATAAGTGGTTTGACTATGGAAAAACAATTGAAAGAAGGACTAAAAATGACTTACATGAATCCACCCAAGAGTCAATAGCAAGTCCTTCACTTGGATGTCAAATATCTCTTTCTCATTCAATGTGTCGCACTTTATACAAAGAAAGTATTCAAGAGATTTATTAAACATATCAACTTCTTATACATTGATTAAATATTGATAAAAAGTTCTCCTCACTAATTCAATTGTTGAGTTTTCCTTTGGAATGATGAGAGTCATTATCTTGAAAACATTGTTTTTTTCTAAAAAAGACAACATGAATCAGGATGCCTTAAGCAAAGAATCAAAACTGATAATAACTTTGAAATGATATAATTTTTTTTCCACAATGCCCGTAAAAATACTATATGTCTCCAAGTTTCTTTTTGGTATTTGCATGAGCCAATTTTGATTAAATCCTCTATCAATGAAAAAGACTAGCACTACTATTAGAGTACTAAATGTAAATTTGATACATTGCATAAAAGCAAATTGAAGACATACCACGTGCAAATTTTGATATGAAGCAAGTCTTGGAATTGCTTCAATCGATGGAGGACCTATTGTCGATATTTTTTGAACTTTGGCAAGTGTTGGAGGAGGGGATGGTTGCCTAATGATAAGAGATCTGCATAGTTATAACACATGGTTATATCTAATTCAAAGAGCCTGAACCAATGAACTAATGCATAGATAGAAAGTGCATGTAAACTAAAAGACTTATAGGCATCCGTCCGATCTAACATCGAAAGATAGAGAGGCCGTTGGCAAGCTGCTAAAGGAGCTACTAGCAAGGCTACTGGAGGATCCACAAGCCTCCTCAACTCATCCATGAGCAACTATTGAGTGGTGTAAAGGTCTTAAATTTGTCTGCCCATTCCTTTAATTCGGGCAGCCATAAGCTGGAACTGAGGAAGTTAGGCTCTTCAAGCAGCGACAATCCGGTCTACCTCTTCTCAACCATCGACATAGAGTGAGAGGACTGAGGAAGGGGCTAAACAATATCATCCTCCACCTCCACTTGATTTGAGCATGGTGCAGGTGACGTCAAAGGAGGTTGTGTAGCCGTCATAGATGGAGTACCTGTGCCCTTGAATATCCACTCCCCTCTGACTTTGGCCATCCTCATCTGAGCCAAGGTCACTTGATTTTAGACATCAAGTGTTTTTTCATTGATTATTGGCTCATTGGGAGGGAGGACCAATCCGCTACTATCAACAATCTTTTGAACGAGCCAGTTTTAAAAAAGGTTTTTGTTTAGGCTATTCAAGACATCCTTCATGAGATTCATGACCACATATCCAAGTTTTAATCTCTTCCCATCGTAAAACTTCTCCATCACATAGAAATCTATGCAACTAACATGGTCTTTATGTCCATTACAAGGCAAATTTGTGTGGGTTATCATGTGATAGATGACTCTAGCTTTGGCATTTAGGTCCTTCGATTTGAGCCTATAGAAAGATCTAGCATTAGGATTGCGGTGCAACTGTTGCAGCAATGTCAAACCTTCTCCTTGTTTAATGAAATATAGATCATTGGATACGTGAAACTACTCCTCAGTTGGTTCCTCCATGAAACATCCAAGCAACTCATTTAACTTCTTGAGAGTTATCCTAATCTCCCGCCGAAATAGATAGGTTCTCAGCTCCAAGAGTTGGTTGCTCATCTTCATATTCACACAGTTTCACAATCCACTCACAATAATATCCCCCCATCTTGCACAACCTAGCAAGTGTAATGTGCTCAAACATATCTTCTATTTCAAAATTTGCAAAAGCATGTAATTCTACCCTCCAAAAGATAATAATATAACAATGTTAGATATTATTATTGCACCTTTCTTTGGACAATGTTGTCCTAAACTCTGGTGAAAGGTATTCTTGTGCCAATAGACAGGGATGAGTTGGATCACCTTGTAATTGACCTCGAGCTACGAAGGAGCGACTTTACGCTTCATGGTGATTTTTGTAGCCTTAGATGCCCTTTTAGGGTTTGGAACTTGAAGGGTCATTGAGAAATCACTTGAAAATTGCCTAGTTCAATCTACTTGCTCATAGTAGATGTCCTTTTACATTTCAACTTACATAGATGAAGTTGAGAGGACGTTTGTCCTATGTGTGGACATCCACCCTTATACAAAAACTGTACAAAATTTTATATTTGAAAGTGCAAACTCCCTTCCTATTAACATTCATAAACAACAGACATCTTTCCTAGGAAGTGGACGCCCACTCATTTTAATATTATCCTCCGCTTCTGTATGAATGGTTGTACGCAAATGTCCATTATAAGTACGGAAGTCCACCTTAATATAAAGGGGTATAATCGGACGTCCGTGTGTGGTGCAGATGTCTGAAAGACATCTTTTTGTGGAAATGTGACTGCGAGGTTTGATTAATTCATTTATCATAGTTCAACGTTTTAGTTGTTAGTGAACTTAGTTTAATATTTGGTTTGTCGTTGACTCCAAAAGTCAGAGTTTTTTTTGGTTAATTACCCTAAGTTTAGGTAGAGGCACACTCTGCTGCTTCTACTTCAATGCAACAATCTTATATTAATAATGACACCAAAGAATATATATATATATATATATATTGGTAAAATATAATTTATACCTTAATATTTGAGATTATTTACATATTAGATCTTGTATTAATTTTTTTGACAAATCTAACTTCCATCTTTCTGCTATCATCAATTCATATTTTTATCTCAATTTATTCGTTTAATCCAATATGTTTATGTCACATTTTCCACATAATAAGGTATTTTAACCTGATTTTTAACTCCAGCAATTTCTAACCAAATTTTGAGCTTTATTGATTTTCTATCTAGCGATTTTGAATTCAGTCAATCGCACGATGGACATCAAAATTAGTTTTGAAATCAATAGAGGAATTAGAAATTGGATTAAAATATACTATTAATGAAAAATGTGATATACACGTATTGAATTTAATGAATAAATTGATTGTATGTTTAAATTGTTGATAACTGAAAAGTAGAAATTCTACTTCTTTAAAAAAATACTTTAAAATTTAATTTATATATGATCGCAAAAATTACTATCTAAATTTTAATTTTATATATATTGTATCGACCCTTTCTATAAATCTCAAATTTGCATATAAATCTATTTATTTTTAAATAACACCAATTAAAATATGTACCTTAAACCAACTCTTAAATCATACATTTATGAAATAATTACAGCGGAAGAATTAATCGTGAAAACTTTCAGTCTATTTACTAAATGAATACTCACGCCAACAGAACATTTCTTAAAATATTTCCTATTATAAAACACATCTAGACTATTACATAAAACCGTAAGAATTTTACTTTCACTTTGTACATATCTTATTTCTTTCAACATCTTTACATTTTTTAAAGTCCCAACAACATCGAATACTCACCATTATGCACCAGTGGAAGGGGTAAATAAATAACCAGTAAATATTTGAAGAAATATGGAAATATCCAGCACGAATTAGGAAATATGTTTGAGAGAACTTAAGTTGTTAGAAATAGTAAGTAGTGTAGCTTGCCACTCCCGTATGGATGACTTTGTAAATGAAAACCTTCTTGATGGTTGGACACCTCTTCACGCACTCTTTCTCCAAAGGGTAAGAACGTGGATGCCAACAAGAGAACTTTCTCAACTCCAAGTAAGTCCAATCTTATGATATTACTCACACAAGGATACTTTGGATACAACTCACCAAAGTGTTTGAAAAAGAAATCTCTCTAATTTCAAAATAAGTCAAAGCTTTTTGTATTCAAACTTTAATGTCTAAAACATAAGTATTAGGGGGCTTTATATAGCCAATTACAAAGCATAGAATAGGAAATAACATAAGAGGAAACACTAGGTATTTGGTTCCGTATGGTCGATTACTATACTATGAATTTAGTAACTTTCTAAAGCTATTATTTTATTAATTTTTGCTGGTTTTGCCTCTACGAAATTAATGACTTTTGGCAGCTATTTTCTTTCAATGATTGCCACTTAGATGGTTGCTATAACCAAGCACAATTGGCCCTCCTTTGTCCAATTGCTTTTGGCCGATTAAGGAAAGTTTCCTTAACTCTATTTCCTTTGGTCTTTCTTGCCCTTTAACCTTGTCTTCTTGGGCTTCTTTCCATAGCATTAAGGGAGTGAGCCCTCTTTGATCTTCATGGGTTGATAGCTTTCTATTTGGGCCCTTGTCGAGGTACCTTCCATATAAAGACTTCCTGGGTCTCCAAGCTTGCACACTTGGACTTTCTAAAATATTTCCTCTCTGTTCTATAGGCTTTTGACATAGCAAACAAACTCCGAATTTAACAATCCAACACATTCTAGAAAGCTTAGAAAGTCAGGTACAATCATGAAGCACTCTTTTTGAAATGACGATGTTTTGTATGCCAAAGTAGTTAAAAACTTGTTAGAGCTAAGGAAGTGTGCAGTTTTGGAAAGTCCTTCAAATATTTTATGTTTGAACTTGAACTTCCACTTTGTGCTTGACCTTGAATACCTCCATGATAATTTTGGAAGTTTGCTTAATGATGGAATGGACTCGTAGTCCATTATCATCTCGAGGTTGAAAAGGATTCGACCTCGAATCATATCTTGTCCCCCATAATCTTTATTACCATTATAAGAAGAATCATCATGGGCTATCAATATAGTAATAGCTTCAATATCTTCAGGATTGTAATAAGAAAATGAATCTTCTTTGTAGTAGGTTGGTGATATTAAGATTTCCATAAACATCTTCCCATGCTTGAATAATGACCCGGATAATAGATTCTCATTCTTTGTCTTCGAGTTAGAAATAATGTAGACCACAGTAGTACTTACCATAAATATAACTTTGAGAACACCTTTAAGTATGTGTGGGCAAAGAATAATTTCTTCATAATATTCCTTAATTAAATAAGGAGATGTGTCGTGAGCCTTGAAATTTGCATTGGCTATAAGCTCTTCCTAAATGAAATAAGAAAATAACCCTTGTATGATATGGTAGGCCGATAATAGTAAGATATTCACAAACCACCTCCTATATTTGAATAATAGCTTAGGAATGTCGTAGATGCCCCTTTGTAATTCAATGATTTCCATAAAAATAGTTTTGAGAATACCTTTGAGTATATGTGGCCAAAGAACAATTTTTTGGTAACTTATCAAGTTGTCCTTTCTCCAGTATAACTTGCTAGGCCTCCACCATGAACTTTCCTTTATTGTGATTTCTTGGTCGCTTCCTAATTTGTCTTTCTCCAAATATGGCTTGCTAGGCCTCCACCAAGAATTTTCCTTGCTAATAATTTTTTAAATCCATGAGTTGTCATACTGAGCTTGCCATTTTGGGAAACACAATCTTTGAAATGGTGTATTGGCCACTAATTTCACCTTTCCCTTTTTTTTGCATTTGATCATATATGGAAGATATTCTAGCACTTCAATCTTTGTCAATGATGCAACATTAGACAAGTGGTATTTGAAAAACAAACCATTACTAAAGTTATCCTTGTTGCCATAAAGTCTTGCTCAAGAATTTAATCAATGTCAACAAATAATAGAAACTTTCTCAAGATGTTGCATGTTCCTCTACTTCCAGAATAGTAATTAAAATCAACAAAATCTTTACCATTCTCATTGCCATAAGTGTTTTTCCATATAATCAATTTAATGTTTTCATGCAATAGTAAAGTTGTTCACGAGATGCTATAGGTTTCCATAATTCAATAGTAATTAACTTCAACACCAAGATTTATTAAGATCAAGAATATTCTACTATGTACAACCGTAAAGGAACTTCCACCAAATATCATATCAATATAAGAAGCTATTATCCATCCAACCCAAACAATTAAGTTGTCCAATGACACATACCTCTTTGTCATGAGCAAAGGAATTTTCAACCGATTTTTCTTTAATACCTCATAACCCTTTGTAGCTTGCATTGGTTGAGGTGGAAATAGCTTGTCCATCCTTCCTATCCTTCCACCATCTTTAAATGCGTAATAATTATGAAGATAATTAAGATATTCTTTATGTGCATGCAACGGTAATTCCCAAAAAGATTCACTAATACTTGCCATATCACAAATTAATATATGAGTAATACTTCCATAAGAGAAATCAATCTAAGTTTGATTTACTTTGATGCCCATTTTGTCATTTAACCAACTTAAACTTTCCTTAAAATCAATGGAAGACAAGTTTATGTATTTGCTATCATCTTTGATCAAGGGGCATACTTTTTTCTTGCTTAGATGTCGGCCATGAATATTATAATCCTTGTCAATTTGCCACCAAAATTTGCAAGGGATGTCATGCAATAATATTTCCAAGCAACTTCCTTTAACCACAATCATAGGAGATATATTAGTACAAATTATATCATTAATGTCCAAAGAGCAAACCTTGTTTTTGTTGGAATATTAAATATGTGACGTTTGTTCCTTTTGACAATCCTCTTGTGGTTCCTCCTCTTTGATATTTGTTACTAATAACCCACCATCAATGGTTGTTGTCATGGGGTCTACCTTGTTATTTAGATACTCGGCTCCGGGCACTTGTAAAGTCAGAGTACTCGATATGTTTGCTTCAAGCCGTTGTAATATTTCTTCAAACAAGGTGTTAAATTTATCGAATTTAGAATGTACTTTTGGAATGTTTTTCATACCGTGTGATTGGTGGTGATATGGATGGAGTATACTTTCGTCTCAAAATTTTCTTCATAGAACTCCATGTGTCAATGGCTTTTTCTCCATCCATTCTTCGATTATTTGTCAATTTGACCCACCATCTTGAAGCTCTTCCTTTAAGCTTTAAAGAAATAATTTTAATGAAGGTCTTCTTGGGAAAAATAGTTCTTTGGATAATCATTTCGACCTCATCTTCCCAATCCAAATAATCTTCAGAAAAATCCGAACCGCCAAAAATAGATATAGATGCCTTTAATTTTTCCTTGCTCATAATGTAATCGCAACTCCTTGCCACTATGAAAAAAAGATAACATAAATTGGTAGGGATTTTAGATATAATACCAAATGATGGATCAGCGGAAGGGGTAAAGAAATAACCTGTAAATACTTGAAGAAATATGAAAATATCCACCACAAATTAGAAAATATGCTTAAGTTGCTAGAAATAGTAAGTAGTGTAGCTTGCTACTCCCGTGTGGATGACTTTGTGAATGAAAACTTTCTTAATGGTTGGACACCTCTTCACACACTCTTTCTCCAAAGAGTAAGAATGCGAATGCCAATAAGAGAATTTATTCAACTCCAAGTAAGCCCAATCTTATGATATTGCTCACACAAGGTTACTTTGGATACAACTCACCAAAGTGTTTGAAAAAGAAATCTCTCTAATTTCAAAAGAAGCCAAAGTTTTTGTATTCAAACTTCAATGTCTAAAACATAAGCACTAGGGGAGTTTATATAGTCAATTAAAAAGCATAGAATAAGAAACAACATGATAGGAAACACATTAGGTATTCGATCCCTTATGACCGATTACTATACTATGAATTTAGTAACTTTCTAAAGCTATTATTTTATTAATCTTTGCTGGCTTTGACTCCATGAAATTGATGACTTTTGGCAGCTATATTCTTTCAATGATTGCCACTTGGATGGTTGCCATAACCAAGCACAATTGGCCCTCCTTTATCCACTTGCTTTTGGCCGATTAAGGAAAGTTTCTTTAACTCTATTTCCCTTGGTATTTCTTGCCATTCAACCTTGTCTTCTTGGGTTTATTTCCATAGCATTAAGGCCGTGGGCCCTCTTTTATCTTCATGGGTTGATAGCTTTCTATTTGGGCCCTTGTCGAGGTACCTTCCATGTAAAGACTTCCTTGGTCTCCAAGCTTGCACACTTGGACTTTCTATAATAATTGCTATATGTTCCTGCACTTTTGACATAGCAAATAAACTTCAAATTTAACGATCTAACTCATTCTAAAAAGCTTAGAAAGTAAGCTACAATCTTCATGAAGCACTCATTTTGACATGATGATATTTTGAATGCCAAATTAGTCAAACACTTGTCAGAGGTCAGAAAGTGTGCAGTTGTGAAAAGTTCTTCAAATATTCTATGTTTGAACTTGAACTTCCATTTGTGCTTGACCTTATATACCTCCATGATAGTTTTGGAAGTTTGATTAATGAGGGAATTGACTCATAGTCCATCACACCACTAGCATGTCCATCAATTTGCTTCTTCATCATGAAATTCATCATAAACCTCCTCACCTACAACACAAGGTTTATCTATAAGTCTAAGACTTAGCAAGTAATGCATGAGACCATGGACATTTGAATATGCATGCTATTTCTAAAAGCATTTGCAATTTGTCCTTCATTTTTTGTTGTTTGTTTCATTTATTCTTTCATTTCCATTGGAATTCAGCACCAAGCTAAATCATTGGAGAACAAGTCATTCAAAGCTACATTGGGGAACACATCCCCCAAAATTACATTGCGATTTAACCCCCAAAGCTACATGGATACTGAGTCACCAAAACTGCTTTCATTTTCATCATTCCATTAATTCGTTCTTTCTTTACCATTGAGATTTGACATCAAGCTAAATCATTGGGGAACAAGTTCTCCAAAGTTACATTGGGGAACAGGTCCACGAAAGCTACAATGGGGAACAAGTCCACCAAAGCTATATAAGGGATTAAACCCCATAAGCTATATGGATACTGAGTTACCAAAGCTGCTTTCATTTTCATTCGTTCATTCTTTCATTCATAAAACATATGCACAAAAATTTCATTTTTAGTTTTTACTTAGAAAACATCTTTCGTGATTCATGAGAATGCTCATAAATATTCAGCCATAATTAACATAACCATCAATATTCATTTCATCATTAATAGCTTGAGACATCAAAATAAGCTAAGCTACTGCCTTAACCACATTAAAATTTAAAATCCCATATTCATCATCACGATATCACAATAACATAAAACAGATCCTAGAAGCATCAACATAGTATCACAAATTGCGTAAAAAAAGTCCTTAAACAACATATATCATCTTCATCATTTTCATTAACACAACCCATATTTAACAGTAGAGTGAGTTTATAATAACCTCGTATCTTTTACAGTATAATAGTCATCAAACATCATACAATATACATACACGTAAAGCCTTACAATTACTCACCTAGCACCTTGTGTTGTAGACCCAAAGTCCAAGCACACACAACATTACTTACCTCGAGTTTAACAGTAAACCTGGTCACCCCTTTTCCTTCGTCTCACATCCCAATGTGTTGGTTCTTTACTAGACCTTATGGTGATGCTGCCTTTGCCGACTCCAAGAAAACAGTCTCTAGGGTTTTTCATAAATCTCCCTTTTATAGCCACAGCTAGGGGGTGGACAAGTCCCAAAACGACGACGTCCTTTTTTCTTGTGGATGTGTTCCCTACCGCGGATACCTCCACTCCCATGACACTTATCGTTCTTTGGTTCATGGACACGTTCCCTTTTGCAGAAGCCCACACTTCCACGATACTCACCGTTCTCCACAGAGCCTCAATCCAAACAATGACGTTTCCTTTGTTTTGAGGGTGTGTTCCTTTCTGTGGATGTCTATGCTTCCTCGACACTCACTGTTCTCTGTGGATCCTCAATTCAAATGATGACGTTTCCTTTGGTTCGCGGACGCGTTCCTTTCTGCAAATGCTTATGCTTCCATGACACCCACTTTTCATCATAGATTTTCCATTCAAAATGACAACGTTTTGTCCTTCGTTCTTACTTCCGTGGAAGTGTTCGTTTCTGCGAACAAGTATGTCACAATATTACTCCCGGGGACACCTACACCCTGCATTTCCATTGTTCAATGTACATCCCCTTATCCAAAATGACAACGATTCCTTCTCTTTTCTTATTTGCTATGGACGCATTCGCTTCAATGGATACATTCCTTTTGGCATATCCTTTATCTAAACGACACCGTTTATTTTACTTAACACTTTCCACTCGACATCTTTCCTTTTCACATGACATCTTTCCTTTCCGTGGAAGCATCTTTCCTCAAATCCAACGTTTCTCATCTTGTCTGCCCTTTCCATCCAATGACCATTATTTCATCCATTCCTTTCCGCAGTCACTCATTTTTCCACGTTTTTCCAAATCTAAATGACGTGTTTCATGCATTCCACTTATCCGCGAAAGCATCTTTCCTTTTTGCGGCAACATCTTTCCTTTCCGTAGAAGCATCTTTCCTTAAATCCAATGATTCTCGTCTCACTAAACAATGACACTTCATGCATTCCACTTCTCTGCAATAGAATATTTCCTTTCTATGGCAACATCTTTCTTTCCGCTCTCTTGATCCAGTGATCCATCTTTCATCCGCTTTTTCCATCTGATGATCCTCATTTCGTTTGTTCTTTTCATCCATTCCACGGACACTTTCCCTTCCATGGACATCTTTCCTTTCATCTTAACCATTCATCCCAATGAAGGACGTCCCTCAGCACTTGAAAAACATCTGACGCCCAGATCTAACGGTTATCATTTCATTCGGTCTCCTTCATCCATTAGTCCATCTTTCATCTGATTTCCTTCATCCAGTAGCCTCTCTTGTCCGATCACTTCCGCATACCATGGTCAACACTTCATTTGCCCCCTTGTTCTCCTCGACGTCCTTTAGCTTAAAACTATCGTCCCCTTTAAATTTGTGGACACCCAAGTCATAATGAAATTTCATTATCTCAGGCATAATTTCACTAACATATTAAGAACTTCCAATTAAATCACAAATCATATACATCAGAGTAAAATGTCTTTTATTATTCTAAATATGCGGTTGTTTCATATATAGATATATTTTTTGGTGAGGAGAGCATGACTACTATTATAAGACATAGCTGATCGAATGAGGCTATTAGTTGTTGATTATTGAACTTTTAAGGGAATCCATTCTTGGAGGGTTTCGTTAGTTTTCTCTTGATTTACTGTTGTATTATCGGGAGAAATGATTTATTCACAACCACTAAGATGAACAATAAAACAGTATTCGAGTAGTTGATTTTTTTTTTCAATAAGTTTTCCTTCTTGAGAATAAAATCAACCTCACAATAGTAAGAACTGTAATTCCACTCTTACAACTGTTACTTAGTAAGGTTGTCAAACATTATAGCAGTGTCGTAACAATGTGGTATTAGCTTACATTACTCTTTTTAATATTAATCTCAAATCTTATTTGAATTTTTTTTAATTTTATTAAAATGAATGTATTATGTTTATTAATAGAAAATTAATTATCCAAAAAATACAGACAAATTGTTTAATCATAAAATAACTCATTTCTCTCCCGGACACCTCATTAGAAAACCTACGAAAATATCTAAAACTAGATAGCTTATTATTTGTTGTCATGTGTCTATTGGTTCTTTGTAACCTTAAATGGCAATGGAAATTATATTACTAGAAATGTGATACTTTAGATGGATTACTAAATATGTAACATTGTTACATGTGACACTCTTACAAAAGGCTTCCTTAAATGTTGTGAAACTTTAATTTGTTTCCGAAGGTAAAATAGCAATTATGAGTTTGCAGTTTTACAATAATAATTATTCTCATTGGGGTGAGGATGACCCTTTTATATTCATATCTTACATTTTAATTTGTCATTTAGGCATCATTCATTTGGTGATACCAATTACCTATTATTTTAACTATTTATTATACACCAAAATTATTTTATTTATGAATTATCCACGTGCAAGGATATAAAATTATAATATATATCGAGTACAATTGAGTCAGTAATTTATTTAGGGATAAAATGAAATTTATCTCTTAAAGTTATAAAGCAAACTTTTTTTACTAATTCTTTAAACTCTGAATTTAACTTTGTAAGCAAATAACTTTGCTTGTTACAAAATTCATTATTATTTTACGATGCTGCAAATGTAAAACATGCTATCATCTTATGCAAATAAGTATGAGCATAGGAATATTTAGCTGACAATTTAGTTTCACTAAGCTGATAAATTAGTTTCACGGACTGGTTACAAAATAATTTTAGCAACACATGATCAAGTAATCGTCTAAGTCGAACCAAATAATTAATTGTATTTTCCAAGTCAAGCGTCCAAGAAATAAAGAACAACAATGAAATGAGAAAAGTGATCATAACGGGAAATAACATATTATCAACCAAGTCGAAAAGGAACCAAAAAACTATTCAATCTCTGACAAGTTGAAATCCTGATACATAAAAACACAATAAGCAGATGGAAATAATAAAAAATACACTAAGCACAACAATTCTCATAAACTCGCACATTCTCAAAGAAATGAACCAAAAGAACAACCAACATGTAGACCTCGAGTCTCCAACCTTTATAGTAAAGCTGGAAGTCAGAGTTCCACCCTCTCAAAGAAATCATATAGCAGAAGCAACACAAACAATGGCAACACAATAGAAACCAAAACTATCCATAATATGTTATTTATATCAATTCTATTAATGCAGAATTCTTATTTTCCCTTTTTTTTTATTTTAGTATTTTTTTCACCCATTACTGTTCAAAAGGGTCACTCAAAATTAAAAGTGGAGTGAGAAACTGCTGTCACATTCCAAATGGGACCCCAAACAGAACGAGAAGCGAACCGACTTGAAACTCAGACTGAACAGCCCAACCTTTTAGCTTTCTATTTATTTACTTATTTATTTATGCAGCGAAAGTCTTTAGGGAATTTCAATATTTGTCAGGATACGACCAAATGGATTATACGGAGGTCCAATAGTGACATCGAGATATAGTGATAATATAAGTCCGAAATAAAAGTCCTGAGATCCAAACAAATACTATTACAAATTATAAAGTAGGAATTTAACTTTACCAATCTCTCAAATTAAAATATTTAATTAACTAAATGCCGACTCAATCTTGCGACGGCAACCAGTGAACTTCCGAATTTCAACCTGAATATATATATATGTCGTTGGGGTGAGTCAACTAAACTCAATAGGGGTAACATTTTCTATTCAACAATTAAAATAAAAATAAAAGAGGGAGCATGCTATGAATAAAATATTTATTTAAAACGGAATAAAATCAACTAGCGAGGTAAAAAGTGGAAAACGTCCACTATAGTGTGGTATATACAGAAACTAGGTCCCACACAATCTCAATGAACATGGAGTCACTCACAGGCTCCGAACATACAGAATAAGGCGATACTCGGCAATCGCAAAAACCAGTACAACATTCAATGACGGACGTCCTTTAACACTAAAACGGGCATCCCTCCTGTACAATATTCAACCAACAATTTCAACTCCAATTTCAGTAATTCAATTTTTAAACTCAACAAAGCCTCTAAGTATGTCAACAAATATAGCTTTACTTTGATAGAACATTATAGAGATTAAACTCATAAGACATTTGTTTATGATTATAACGTGATATACTTCCAAAATTTTACAGATTTAAACCAACAAATCTAACCTTAACATCAAATTGAAATCTCAAATCCAAAACCAATGGAGTCAAGAAAAATCATCTTCTGTAATTTAGTGAACTAAGAATGAACTCGGAATTACCTTACTATGGTGTCTGAAATTCACTCCCAAAGTTGACCTTCTTCAGTGTCATCCCCAACTACAATTTCTCCAGCAAAGTGTTCACCTCTTTCTCTGAAACTCTTCACCACGCAGAGGTAGAATCGGTTCTTTTAAAGATGAAGGATGCTGCTACTGGAAGGAAGAGATTAATGGCAGAGGAGACATGTACCAAAGCCTCACATAGTTTATGTCTAACCCCACATTCATAAATATGTGGCTCCACAAAGTTGACAAATGCTACAATCTCTTCCACTTAGGAAATTTCGTCCTCAAAATTTAGAACAACCTCCAACATTCCACTAAACAAGTGTGGATATTTTGCTGCCATTTTTGATTCAATCTCATAAGTAGCTTCTCTTTCACTATGGTTCTTCCATTGAACTCAAACCAAAGGAATTTCAAGACACCATATGACTCTGATCTCACGACCAAGTATCGTCTCAGGTTCTTCTTCATAAGATATATCCTCCTGGATAGGCACATCGGTGTAGGAGATAACATGAGTTGGATCAGAGACATATCTTCTCAGCATAGAAACATGAAAGACATTATGGACATAATTCAACAGTGGTGGTAACTCCAATCGATAAGCAACAACACCAACACGTTTGAGAATCCGAAAAGGGCCAATATATCTAAGAGCTAGTTTTCCTTTTATGCCAAAATGGATAACACCTCGACGTGGCTGAACTTTTAGAAACACAAAATTATCAACCTCAAACTCAACTTCTCCTCTTAGAAGGTCTGGATAACTCTTTTGACGACTTTGAACTGTTTTCAGCCTTTCCTCGATAGATTGTACTCTTTTAGTCGTCTCCTGGATCAAATCTGGCGCGAGAGCAACATGCTCCTCGGCCTTTGCCCAGCATAGCTGCGATCTACACGGTCTTCCATAAAGAGCTTCATAAGGTGAAACTCCAATACTGGTTTGGTAATTATTATTGTAAACGAACTCTACCAAAGGAAAATGGTTCACCAAACTATGACCAAAATCTAAAACACAACATCTCAACATGTCTTCTAAAGTTTGAATTGTACGCTCAGATTGGCCATCCGTTTGAGGGTGATGAGTTGTACTCAAATGAAGTTCAGTGCTCAAGGCTCTTTGAAGGGCTCTCCAGAATTTATAAGTAAATCTCGGATCTCTATCAGACACTATACTTGAAGGAACATCGTGAAGGAGAACGATGTTCTCAATATACAACTTGCTCAACTTTGCCAAAGAGAAATCCATTCTGACTGAGATAAATGAGCAGACTTTGTTAATTGATCAACTATGACCCATATAACATCATAGCTTTGTGTGGTCCTTGGAAAATCGGTCACAAAATCTATAGTAATCCTATCACATTTCCACTTTGGAATAGGTAAAAGCTGCAATAATCTAACTGGTCTTTGATGGCCTTGACTCGCTGACAAGTTAAACATCAAGATACGTAATCAGCTACATCCTGCTTCATTCCTGCCCACCAAAATTGACGCTTCATATCAGATACATTTTAGTGCTACCGAAACGAATAGCAAATTTAGATTTATGGCTCTCCGAATAATTTTTTGCCATAAATCCAAATCATTTGGCTCTACAATATGGTCATTGAAATAAAGAAAACCATTGGAACTAATTTTCCAATCCTTAAATTGTTCACCAACTTGAATTTGGTCAAATCGCTCATTCAACCTATCATTGAACTTCTACCCATCTTTTACATGTTGCAGAAGTCCAGGAGTTGCTATCAAATTAAATACACGAACTGATTGATCATCTTCTTGATAGTGTAGTTCATAATCCTCAATAATCTAACATTTATTCCATTCCTCAATCATTAGGTAGGCAAGTGAACCTTGAGGGTGACAACTCAAGGCATCGGCCACAGCGTTGGATTTTCCTAGATGATATTCCAAGGAAAAGTCATAATCTCTCATACACCCCATCCAACGGCGCTGTCTAAGGTTCAAATCGCATAATGTAAATAAATATTTCAAGCTCTTGTCATCATAAAACACTTCAAACTTTGCACCATATAAATATCTTCGCCATATCTTCAAAGCAAAAATAATGGTTGCAAGCTCCATGTCATGGGTACGATAATTCCGTTCATGTGTCTTTAACTGCTTGGACGGATAGGCTATAACTTTGTTCTGTTGCATCAGAACACAACCCAAACCAACTCCTGACGCATCCATATACACGACATATGGTAAAGTCTCATCGGGTACTGCTAGAACTAATGCAGTAGTTAATCTTTGTTTCAGCTCTTCAAAAGCTGTTTGAATTTTGTTATTCCAAATGAATATAACATCCTTTCTAGTCAATTGGGTCAATAGCAAAGCAATAGAAGAAAATGTTTCTATGAATCGGCGATAATACCTAGCCAAGCCCAAGAAATTGTGCTCCTCGGTAACATTCCTAGGTGGCTTCCAATCCAACACTGCTTCAATTTTTGAAGGATTGAAGGAAATACCATTACAAGAAATGACATGGCCAAGAAATTTTACTTTAGTCATCCAGAAGCTACATTTCTCTCGCTAGCATATAACTCATGCTTGTGCAATGTTTGTAAATGATTCTTAGATACTCCATATGCTCATCTCAAGATCATGAATATATATGGATATCATCGATGAATACCACCACAAATTGGTCGAGATATGGTTTGAAGACTCGATTCATGAGATCCATAAAGGCTGTAGGTGCACTAGTTAATCCAAACGGAAGCACCAAAAATTCAAAATGTCCATATCGAGTCTGAAAAGCCATTTTAGGAATATTCTTTTCACAGATCTTCAACTGATGATAGTCAGATCTCAAATCAATCTTTGAGAAAAACATAAACCCGCCAAGTTGATCAAATAGATAATCAATTCTCGGCAACGGATACCTATTCTTTACTGTAACATGATTTAATTTTTGGTAATCTATTCATAAATGAAGAGAGCCATCCTACTTCTTTGCAAATAAAATAGGCGAACCCTAAGGCAAAATACTTTTTCGAATAAATCCCTTCTGCACTAAATCATTCAGTTGAGTACTCAACTCATTTAAGTCAGTAAGAGCCATACGGTACGAAGCAATAGAAATTGGAGCAGTGTCGGACACTAAATCAATACAAAAGTCAGTTTCGCGGTCGGTTGGTATAATACCTCGACTTTTTATAACAGAAATTAATATGGGTAGTTGCAAAGTAATTGGAGGTAATTAGATCATTTGGATAATAATTAAATATTTATTAATTGAATTGGATAATCATTAAATAATTATTAGGATTGGTTAAGTGGGGTACTTATGGTGATTAAATTGTTGGATTAATTTGAAGTGAAGAGAAAGAAGAGTAGGGTATGACCAAGTTATATCCATGGTGACCTTATGTGTATGGCAGATGTCCCTTGTAGTGGGACAGACATCCCTTGTATTGTGTGAGTCAGTGGATGCCTTTGTGGAAGAGAGGGCATCGCTTGGTGGAGAATATATGTCCTTTATCTAGGTACGGACGTCCGTTATCGTGTTGTGCACCCTTTTATAGGTGGATGGTCTTTGTAAATGGCTGGTGCCTTGTGTAATAAAGGTTACGATGTCGTTTGGAGCAAAATGGACGTCCTTTATATTAGGACAGACGTCCCTCATGGAAGGTGAGTGTTATGTATGACAACTGGAACGACATTAACACTTTCATGCCAACCTTTATTAAGCACATTAACACTTTCAATTCCTCATATGCTTCTCTATTTTAAGCACATTAACACTTCATGGATAATTTTACTCTATAATTTTCTTTCTTAATTCCAACATAATTTTCTATGTTACAGATCTCATGTTTTTTTATACTTTATCTATTACCATTATTATTTAGACATTTTTAATGTATGTCTAATCTCAAACCATCTCTAGACATTTCTAATTAATGTCTATCTCAAATTATTCCTCCATATGAAGGAATCTATATAGTGCATCTACATAAATGCCTAGACTCATGACAAAGCAAATCATAGCCTAGATCCCTCAACACTCCATTTCACATAACAATCTAACCATATCCTCCCATGATCAAAATTATGCAATACATATGAAATGCATATGAATATCACACAATGTCTTTCCTTTCACAAATGTGCAATGATAAATGAATCAATGCAATGTCCATGTAATTAATAATGTACCAATTTTAACAAGTACCATATTAACATATATGTGAATGTCATATGCATGATCATAACACATCATATGTAAAGTCGCACATAACCATGTATACCCACCATATTTGTCATTGTTTCTAATAGGTGTGTACATGAAACAAATATATCTCTGGAGGGCTAGGGATTCACAACCCAGGAGGGACCCACAATTACTCTTCTTCTATTTCCCACTTTACATGTGTCACGCGATACATAGTCGATCAAATAATTGGATTCGATCTATCTTCCACAATACTATTTATACATATACAAAATTACGATTTGGGCACCCATATGGAAAATATTCAAATTTTACAACTTGCACACGACCTTAGCCCTTCCGTGGGCGTCTACGCCATACACAATACAAAGAATAAAACACCTTTCCGGACGTACGCCTTGGACCCCAGATGCCTAAACCCAAGAGCATACACTACACCGGGCATCAACTCACACTCTAATAGTCTAGTCCCGAGAGTGTTTCCTCACTTTTACTTTTGCAGACGTTCCCCCCAAAGATTGGATGCCCACTTCAGAAGCACTTTTCCTTCTATTTTCCTCTTCTGGGTGTCTGCATTGAATTCCGATTGCCCAGTCCTAAGACACTTCTACTTCTAATTTGCTTCTGGGTGTCTGCCCTGGACACCAGAAGTCCGCTCGTGAGACATTTTTCCATTTTCTCACATTTCAAGCATATTTTTCATGCTAAAACCCAACCATAATTATAATAATGACTGAATATCATCAAATAAACATTTTCTCATCATCACAACCAAAAACAAGTTAGTGCATGCCATCAATACTTTCTGAATCATATAACATGTAAAAGCATACCTTCAAATGATCAATTATGAAATTACATGTTAGATTCATGCATTAATCATCCAATATATCCACAATTTATTCATCAATAACAATTAATATTCATTTGATCAATTATGAATATTACATATAACCTAGTTCAACAACTTGAAGGTTATAACTTCCTTCTCCAAAAATTACTTTAATATCATCCTCTTTCAATAATTTAAACCAAATCCATCAAGGATTATAAAAATACAATTTCATAAATTTCACATATAATTCTAATCATACAACGTCTTCCACCAAAATTATGTAATGTAGCATAGTTTACATAAATCCCAAGAATTGAATTCTTAACTCTTGGATCTCCTACTTGGCTCACTTCCAAGACTTGATTCTAATCTAAAAATAATCATCTTGAAGAGAGGAACAATTCTTCTCAAGAGATATAAGGTCAATTCCCTTTTTTTTCCACTTTCTTCTTTCTCTCTTCTTGTTCTTCTCCTTTCTTTCTCTTTTCTCTCTGGTTCCAGCACGAAAATGGCCAAGGCTCAGCCATATTTCTCCACTTTTCTAGAGAGTTCATGGGGTAAAATTAATCTTTTATCTAATTTATTCTTTAAACTTTATCTTTTTACCCTTAAATCCATGGAAATTGATAAAAATTCCATGGTTAATTACCCTTAACAACTCTTAGCTTAAACTAATTAATCTAGCTTAGTTATAAGCTAATTCCTATGATTATCATAATTAATTAACCTTAATCACCCTTTAATTACACCTTAATCACATACTTAGTTACTAATCTCTAGGTGGAACGTGGCATAACCCTGTTGGTTGTCCAATTTTATTACACTACCACATACATGAATGTATCAAGAACATTTATTCTTTTATAAGCTTCTCTAAATTCCCACTTTGAAGTTCATTTTAAATACATTTTCTGAAACCGTGCAGTTTTACACTCATCTAACTTCAAACTTGCATAACTTTTATTGTCTAAATCCAAATCCTTAAGTCATTCACTTCATTTATGTGTCTATTTGATGACCTTAAAATGGTTTGAATTTTTAATCACCATAACCTATTCAATTTACCTCAAGCAATAACTATGCTCATTTATAGCACATCCGATAACTTTTTTGCAAAAATTCATATTATAATGAGTATACAATCAATTGATCCAATTGCATCACCATTTCATAATCTTAGGTATCTACGATTATATCTATTTTTAGTTTGAAAAGGTGTTCTTATTTGATTTGTCAATTTCCTCCTCAAAGTTATATCATGATTCATTATCACTTAAATCATATTTTAATTATGGTAAATATAACTATTTGGGATAATTCTAGTCCAGCTCATCATAGTACACTTGCAGTTATACATAAATATCACAATAATTTTTTGGCTCCATTGTCAAGAATAACTCTTATAATTGATTTTTATAAAATTGATTCAAAGTTTTTGCACTTTCTTTATTTGATACTTGGATATTTTTTGCAAGCACTTACATGGCATGAAGACCCAAGAGGACAAGCTAGAATTGGAGCAATTATATCATGAAATAGAGCAAACATTTTGAGTTAGTATAAGGGAACAATAAAGCAATCAGGTCAATCAACTAATGCCAGAAGAAAGTATCCAACAACATATGAATTTAAAAAATAGACCAATTTGAGACTACGCTATTTTGAGAGCATTATTGAGTTGGTTTTATATTGTTGAATTGAGTAATTTCAATCACAAGTTTTGCAAGTTTGAGTGTTTCTAAGTAACAAGATTTATACGTAGATCAGCATTAAAGTGCAAATAAAAAGTACAAAAATGTGAAAATGAAGAAAAACCAGCCCAACAATTAGAGGAGTGGACTAGTGCTCACAAAGATGAAAAATTTAGCATAAAACAGTAGCTGAGTGCTACTACACTCTCACTGGATGTAGTTGCGGTTGCTAAAGAAGCGTTGAAGGCAGTACCTCAGCGCTACTACACTTTTGGAGGGTCCTAGTACAGTCAATGAAAGAAATATGAAAATCCAAAGCTCAACACTATTGCACTCAATCTGGATGCAGTTGCAATTATAGATATTTTACACAATGTAGTTGCACTCATATGTGGGTGTAGCTGTTCTAGCATAGGCTAATAAGTTAACGAGCCATTTTAATGATGAACTATGAATACAATACATATGGGATGACAAAAGGATGCTTGAAACTTAAGATTTAAATAGAGAACAAAGATTTCATCATTGGATCATTAACGATATTCGTGAAGATCACGTATAACGACTCAGTTTTTCTTTTCTTAAAACGTGGCATTTTTAGAAAACGCGTGGAAGACTTGTCATTTTAATAAATACATTGCATAGTGGAAGACTTTTAATTTATAAAATCATTTAAAGATAATAAATAATATCCTTTTCTTTTACAACAAAATACTTCACAAAACCCTTTACAAACCATTTTCCTTAAACCATTAGCCTAGTCAGCCACAAGATTCGCGCGTACAAATCTTTGATCAACTACTTCTTAACCTGTTCATCAACCTGATCTCGAATGTATACCTACATCAACAAGACTTATACTATGAGTCTAACGCTCAGTAAGTGATATAAAATAAAACATGCACATGCAATGTAGCTTTAAAAACCCATATGCAGTTTTCTATTTTTGTTTTTCTGTTTTTGTTTTCTGTTTTCAGTTTCCATTTTTCTTTTTCTTTTACATATTAGTTTCTTTTCTATTTCTGACCTGATACCTTTGGTATAGCAGCTCCGGCTACGACCGAAAGCTCTGCTAGCTGTTGTACGCATCGACACACAACACTCGGCTCTAGCTATAACTGTCACCTACTAGCAGCTATGCACTCGAACACTTAAACAGCCTCACTAACCATTGGTCGGTCCTTCCAGACACCAATCGAGGACCCGCTATGTGATAAAGGCTTGACTCCGATCGAACCGCCTGATAGCTATTGTGCACATCAATGCACAACAACCCAACCTCAGGGATAAGCAACTCTGGCTACAACCGAAAGCATTGCTATCTATTGTACGCACCGACGTACAACATTCGGCTCCAGCTACAACAGTCACCTACTAGCAGCTATGCGTGTCAATGCTTAAATAGCCTCACCCACTCGTTGGCCGGCTAGTCTCGGCATCAACCGAGGACCAACTAACAAGCTCACACCTCATATCATCTCGGCACACACCTGAGGCTGTAATCCCGTGGCACACACCTGAGGTGGCCATCCCGTTTACATTTATTCCTTTGATTCCATTTAATTCATTTATTTACATTTCTTTACATTTAATTTTTATTTCCGTTTCCTTTTTAAACCTTGCTTCAAAACCATTTTCGTATCATTTTGAAAATCATGATGTATGAATGCTCGTGAATACATACAGTTCTATATCCTCTAGATAGGCCTCAAAACATGCTTAATATCAATCAATTCCTTTAAAATCTAACAAACACATAATTAAAAGAACTGAATTCTAATAAACACAACATCAAACAACAATACATCCTCAGAACATGATCACAACATAACTTAATAATCTAGTAAATGCAGTAAATGCAGGCATCATACAATCCTAACTCTTGCAATGTAGGGCCCCAAAGACTAAAACACATTTAATATCACTTACCTGACGTTCGTAACATGTTTTAGCACTTTATCATTCTTCCTATAATACCTTCAAATTAATAACATTTAATCGTTAATAATAAATCAACTATCCCAAAGTTTAAGACGTATTCCTAACAACATGCATATACATTAAAATCCTATTCCATATTTCATTCAATTTCTCGTACCTATTTTCTTCTGTAAACTGCACATGCACATTAGTTCCAACCAAACAACAAAGAGCCCTTTAAACCAACAAAGAACAATATCTAGATGTGAACACTTTGCTACAATCAGTAAATCGTAACCCACAATCAATAGTAGATACGTAACCCATTAATGTTCCTCATAACTAGTAAAGCAGTAAACAACATGAGCATAAAGTCCCCAACCAACAGAGCATATAACCTCAATATATTTTATCCTTAACCATCACTAACAAAGCAGTAAATATACAGAGAGCCATATCCATAAAATACGTAACAGAAATGCAGAGGCTCACCTGACCTAAAGCACACCCGAGGAGCTCCAAAGAAGCAAGTAGCTCCAGCTCCTTCTTTCCATGTTTCTATCTTTCGCTACTTCTTTCTCACACAACACACAACTCCTTTCTCTTTTGCTCATTTTTTCTCTGTTGCACACACGACCTCCTTTCTTCCTCGCTCTGTGTCACTCTCGACTTCCTCTCTCCAGTGAGCTCTTCACTGTCTCCTCTCTATTTCTTTCTTCTTTTCTCACACTTTTTCTCAGCCTCTCACAACTCACAGAACACTCTCCTCACTCTATCTCTCTTTCTTTCTCCTTTGCTCTTGTCTCTGTAGTTCTATTTCTCCAAAGGCTTTCATCACACACATCACCCATCCCCATTATATCTCACCTACCAATTCTTATATACTGCCATATGTAAAGGGGGATGCATAGAGAAACCAAACAAAATATCACCACTTAGGATTCATGCCTTAAATCCACAAACCAAGAAATAACCTAAAAACCCAAACTGCCAACAATTTCAGTGGAATCGGTCGTTCAATTGATTGGCCGGTCTGCTGTAAAAACTCCTCCACCAAAATTATCGGTCGATCAATTGATCAACCAGTCCAACAGACCACAAGGCTCCATGGCCTTTCTCGCTTCTATAGTCACTACCATGTGCAACCGATCAATCAACGATTGACCGGTCCTACACCTTCTCGCCATTTCACCATTTAGCGGTTGATCAGCAGATCGACCCATCCTACTACCATCCTTCATTTCTTCCACTAATACTTTGCCTTTGCCTTTTTCTTCTCTTCTCTGTTACTTTCACCACTGCTATATTTTCACTCAAAATTCCTTCACTACCGTCACACAAAATGCCACTGCCATTTTATTAATTCAATCCTTCTTTTTCTTTTCTAATTTAACAGTCTTCTAACTATTATTTATCCACCAATTAATCTTCAATAATTGTCACCAATTATTCCAATCTTTATTACGTTTACCAAATGTATTTTCGAGGTATTACATCATGATGTACAACGAATCATTGAGACGAAGGACTTCAACTAGATTTTATCTTTATCTCTCTTTCTTTTTCTTTTAGTTTCATTGTATTTTCCATGACTATTGAGAAGACTCTCCGTATTGATTTTCCTCTTGCAATTATGAACTAATTTTCTTGTCTCAGATTACGACTTGTACTTGCATGAAACCTGATTAAGCTTTTATCTTTTTTGTATTGGGTTCATTTATTTTGTTTGGTGTTGAACGTTAATCTAATTAACTAGTTATTAGTTAGGTTAATTTTATCATGTGTAATAAATTAAAAAACAAAAGAATTTGCATGTTAGATACAAATAGAATTACACACGATTATCAAGTGGAAATTGTGACTTTATATAGGATAGAAATATACATGCATAACGTGTGTAACTTAAATTGTGAACCTGAATTTAATGATTTGTTATTATTTTATTCACATAGAAATATAGTGAATTTCATATTTGACAAAAATTCCTAATCAATCATAAATAGGGGTGTGCAAAAGTTAGTTCAGTTCAGTTTTAGGATCAAACTGAAACTAAACAAACTTTTTTCGATTTGTAAAAAGTGGAACTAGTACCGAACCATTTAAGAATCAAAACTGAAGCAAAACTGAACTGAAAATTTTGGTTCGGTTTTAGTTTTACTCATTATATAAAATAATATATATTTTTTATTTTTATATATAAATATAATTTTAATTTTTACCAATATAAATTTAACAAAAATAATTAAAAAAAAAACATTTACTTGGATGGAAAAAATATATAATTCAATCACTAATTAATTCAATCATATAATCAAGTAATAATCAATCTATTTAATAATTATTTAGTATAATTCATTAATATATTTATGGTATAATCTACTAATTGAATAATTAATTAGTATAATTCAATAATTTTACTAGTAATTAGATAATAATTTAATTACTAATTAGTACAACTTAAGAGTTAATTAGTCAATAATTCAATTATTATTTAGGTATAAATCAAATAATTTAAATTTTAGACAATTGTGAGACTTACTTTTGAACAAATAATAATTTATTGAATAATTACTTAATATTAACCCTAAACTAAACCGTAAACGAGTTTTTTTAATAAAAATTATAAATTTATCGGTTCGGTTCGGTTAGTGTCAGTTTTTAATAGGTTAAACTGAAAATCGAACATATAACTTTAGTTCCTACAAAATAGAACGAAGATCAGTTCTTGAGTATTCAAAACAAATCCAAAACGAACCGAATTGATCGGTTTTAGTTTAGTTCACCAGTTTTGGTTCAGTTTTGAACTCCCCTAAACATAAAGAGTGGTTTTTAGATAATTTGGGTTTCTCTATTAACTTACTCATACGAATTAAATGAATGGAAAAGTAGTTAAATTTATTAGGTGAATTGGGATTGCTTACTTAATACCTGAAGAGATTAGAACTGAGCTGGTGGAATGCAGTGCGTTCAAGCTTTTTTGTGCAGTCCATGGAGTAGAAGGACTTCATAGAGGTGTTCAAGGGACAATACAAAAGCAGGAGTCATCTTGAATCGATGACAAGGGCCTTTAACAACTTGACCAATGGATTTGTGACGGTGATGGAGTATTATGCTTAGTTCTTTGAGCTTCTACCTTACTCCAAAAGGATTTTTGAGTGGAGCCAAATTATTAAATTTCAACAGGGTTTGAGGCCGAAGCTACAGCAGAGTGTAGTTGGCATGTAGTAAAACTCTCTCCTGGAGGTTTTTAGGCTGCTCATAGGATGGAGAAAGTATATGATGTCAGCTACGAGAGTTACCAAGAGAAGTTGGGTAAGAAAAAAGAGAGGAAGGCCACTAAGAAGAACCATAGAAAGTTTTAGAGACAGGGGTCTAGTGGAGGTCCGACCCTAGGTGCTAGTAGTGGGTCGTCAGGCAATAGCCCATATAGTCCTTATACTTGCCACACATGTGAACAACCAAGGTATTTGAGGAAGCACTACTCATAGAGGCAGCAGCATTAGCAGCCACATCAATCCTTCTCTTCTTCTAAAGGTAGTGTTGCTAAGGTACTCCTAGGAATGGACATAGATTTGATAGGTTGTCCTTCCAATTGTATAAGGGGCAACCGGTTTTTACCCCTCAGCAACAGACAGGGCCCCAACTGATCTATTATACCCCTTACTAGCTGAGCAGTCCAAATTTTTAGAGGTCGACTAGATGTTAGTAGACTTTCGGGTCTAGTCCCTATCCACAGCAGATGTCGGGTGAGTTCAGATAACAGTCTTTTCAAAGTGGTGGTGCAGGTTCTACTTTTGCCAAGGGTGGTTGGGAAGGGCCACAAGGGCAAGGAGAAGGTCTTTGGGTAGGCCTATGCAGTTGGTGAGATTGAGTATTTCTATGGTTAAGAGGACCAGGGTGTCATTGATGGTACTCATCTTATTTCTCACTCTTTTGCACGAGTGTTGTTCGATATATGGGTCGACGCACTCTTTTATTTCTTTTGTATTTGCACCAGTTAGAAGTTTGTCAGTGGATGAGATGGAATCTCCATTGTCACTTAGCATTCTTCAGAGTGGAGTGTCTTCTATATGCAGGTCCTTCTGTGTGGTTATATACGACCTTAAATTTTATACAAATTTAGTTATTCTGCCGATGAGCTAGTTTGACATGATTTTAGGCATCAACAGGCTAAGAAAGTACATGGCAATTATTGAATGTCACCTAGGGAAGGTCACAGTCATTATGAAGGATGGACAGGTTGTCGTCTACCGCAATGGTCCTAGTGTAGTGATGACTAACCCTATTCTATGGGTTTGTGTAGGTGGCTGCAATGAACTAGCATAGTTTGGAAGCCTCTAGTATGACAATGTTGATGGTGAGACTGCTGCTCAAAACATAGATATCTCAGTTTTGAGAGAGTTTCCAAATGTGTTTCTTGATAATTTGCTAGGGTTACCTCTAGATCGAGAGATTGAGTTCTGTATCATTTAGTCTCGGGCACTACCCCAGTTTCAATTCCTACCTATAAGATGGCACCTGTTGAGTTGTCATAATTAAGATAGTAGTTGAGTGAGTTGAGAGATCGAGGATTCATCCAAGAGAGCATGTCGCCTTAGGGTGCTCTATTATTATTTGTTAAGTAAGTTAATGGCTCTTTTAAGGCTTTGCATAAATTACCAAAAGTTGAAATAGATTACCATGAAGAATAAGTATCCTTTGCTAAGGATTAATGAGTTGTTTGTCAGCTTGGTGGGTCTCGATATTTTTCTAAATTGATTTAAGGTTCAGGTATCATCATATGAAAATATGTGAGGAAGATATTCTGAAGATAGCTTTTCTGACAAGATATGGGCATTTCAAGTTTATGGTCTTATCTTTTGGTTTGACCAATGCCCTACCTGCCTTCATGGACCTTATGAAATGAGTTTTTAGACCATACTTGGATCGGTTTATTGTGATCTTCAATGATGATATTTTGGTATATTCTAGATCTCAAAGTGAATATAAGGAGCATCTTCAGATCGTGTGGCAAACTCTGAGAGATCACCAGTTATACACCAAGAAGAGTAAGTTTGATTTCTAGATGTTAGAAGTCAATTTTTGGGACACATGGTATCACGTGGTGGGATTTCTATTTATCTTGTGAAAATCAAAGTAATTGTGCACTATCGCCATTTTGTGGAGAACTTTTCTTCATTAGCCACACCATTAATCAAGTTGACTCGAAAGGGATTAAGGTTTGAGTGGGAAGACCATTGTTAGAATACATTCAAGGAGTTAAAGAGCAAATTGATGAGTGCATCAATTCTAACAGTGTCTGATAATGAGCAGCCCTATGTAGTTTACAATGATGCATCGAGAGTTGGACTTGAATGCATTCTGATACAGTAAGGAAAGATGGTTACTTGCATCATAGAAATTAAACCTCCATGAGCAAAATTACACAACCTATAAATTAGAGTTAATTGCGATCACTTTCACCTTGAAGATTTAGAAGAGCTACTTGTACGATGCGAGCTTCTAAGTGTACTCTGATCACAAAAGTCTGAAGTATCTTTTCACTCAGTGGGATTTGATCTTAAGGCACCGCAGGTTGATGGAATATTTGAAGGACTATGACTTCAACCTACAGTGTCACCCAAGAGAGGCAAATTTCATGGCCGATGTCTAAGCCAACATCCTTAGGAGTCCCTTACCTGTCTGGTTATGGATGAGTGGAAGCGTTCAGTTATTATTGGAGATTTCAACCTTCAGTATTATCAGTCTGGCAGTACAGCTTGTGTGTACAATGTTATTGCTACTCCATTAGTGCTCCAAAAGGACCAAGCAGTTATAGTAGCATGATGATGAGTTTAGAGGTAGACTTGAGTAGCTGCAGAATAGTGAACAACTTGACGATTCGAAAGTCAACGTTGAGGGAACTATTATTTACTAGGGCAGGTTTGCTGTAACGACTCGATTTTTATTTACTTTAAAATCGCGTGAAATTTAAAACCTTTTCTTTTATAAAATCAGAGTACGACTTCTCTTTTAAAACCTAGTGTTAAACACGTTACTTAAAATTTTAAAACATTTTAGCAGTGGAACAACATTCATTTAGAAAGATCATTTTTCTCAAATGTCGCGGAAGCATTAAATAGAACATTTATTGAACTCGAGCTGTTTACTTTATTAATTACAAAACAAGTCACTTTTTAGCCCAGTCAGCCACAAGATCTACCCGTGCAAATTCTTCATCAACTATCTTTGACCTGCTCACATGTTTCTCATACGTACCTATATCACAAGACCTAACTAATGAACCTAATGCTCAGTAAGTGATAGAATGAAATACAATGAAGATGATATGCATGATCATACAATGCATTACAGAAGAGAACCGCATCTCTTCTGGAAGTCACCATAGGGTCATGTGGCTGAACCATTTCACTTCGATGAGGAGATATATCCATCGGGGGTGTTCCACCTTCCGATATCCTCACTTTTGTTAAAGACGTTGGGCGTTTCAAAACGGGGGAAGTGTGAACTCTAGATTCCACGTAGCTAACTCTCTTTTCACACTACTCCCTATGTGGGAGTATCCTACCGTATGAAAAGTCACCAAATCACCCGAACCCCCACACGCCTATTTACATATATTAATTATGTCATGCAATATGTTCGCGAATACATACAATCCTATTTGATGATATAAATGTCTAGTAAACATATCATTAAAAGAACCTAAATCTAGTAAACAGATAACATACAATCCTAATTCTTGCGATGTAGTGTCCGAAGACCAAAATACAATAAGTATCAACTTACCTGGAGAGTCCGAGACGCGTTCTAGCACTTCATCTTTCTTCTTTTAATACCTTAAAATAATTAAATAAATAACCATTTCAGTCCCAACAGTGGAAGCCAAATATCAACATATTCCTATCATTGTTGCAGTAACCAATCAAGGACTATTCAAACCCACAATCTCCAAGACATATGTATCTACATGGTATTACCTATTAAAACCGACCAAGCACATTTCCATCACTCAAACACTAGGATGCATACAACAACCAATATTTCCAAGTGTTTGCATTTCTCAACCTGAGAGCAAGAATTACAAAGAGCATAAACTCAACATAGGAGCATACTAAGCAAGGCTTAAAATGAAGAGAACTTTTCCCCATCACATATTTTAAAACATAACTAAACAATAAAGCAACCAAAGTAATTCCTTTCTTTTCAATGAAATCTTCACAATCCAAACTATTCTTTAACCAAATCCATAAACATAGAACACATCCATTAATCTAGGCAGTATACTCAACTCAAATAAAACATTCACAACACTTGGCAGTAGCTATACTAAACCAGATGACCTAAAATACCCATCACATAGAGTTAACAGAAAGCATTCCCAATACAAAGCAGTCCCATATAGGTTAACATCCCATCACAAATATGTAGAGAGCACCTTCGGCAGTAAACAACATAGCAGCCAACAATTCCATTTCCAGCAACAAAATCAAGATGCAGAACATAATTTCTCAACAACAACAGTCAACATAACCAAATAACACAACAGTATATTACACCCATTTTTCTGTCATGTTCTACAGTCCATTCATCACATAAAACACAAAAGGAAATGAAGGAATTGTTCTCACCATACAGATCCGAGAGCAATCCAGTAGCTTCACAACCTTTTCCCCAAATTCTCATAACTCTCCTTCCTCTTATCTTTTCTTCTTTTCATTTGGCCTTCAGCATTCATAGGAGCTGTCTTTAATTCTCCACTTCGACACACTTTCAGTAACACCCACTGCCATACCTATATAGGTAGAGGAGACCACTTCGTGGAGGGTGGTCCAATGGCCAAACTCCATGCTGGAAATTGTCTATCGTTTCGGGAGAAGTTGCTGAAGAAGACCTGTCAGACCAATACAAGCAATGGAATAATTCAGTCTAAGCATTCACGGGTCAAACTGGAGTTCAACCACACCACGCCACTGCCATCGTCCAACCTTGAGCACACGGCCACACTTTCAAAATCGTCCAGTTCAGAATGCCAGGGAGAAGAAATCAAAGCAGAAAACTACTAACTTACCTCCACCGACGGTTCGCAGCTCCAATTTTGACTTCGAGAGCTGCGGCACACCGAGCCCTAGCTCGCCGTTCGTCACATTTCTTGCAGCCCCACTGTTGCCATCATGCACCGAACAATGTGCACCCGAGTCATGACGTCGTCTCCCACTCCCGTTCGCTCTCAATCCTTTGTCTTCACTTCGCCTTTCTTCCTCTCCCTGTTTCTCCCGACTCTCTCTCGTTTTCTCCCCCTTCTGTCTTCAGCATTTCATCATTTCAAAAAGAACCACGGACCACACAAAATAAGAAGGCTGAACCATGATCCGGTTCATGGTTCAGCAGTCCGGTTCAACCATTTCCTTAAATCCTCCATTATTTTAATTTTTTTTAATCTCCCTAATCTCCTTATAATTTATCCATTTTTCTCATTTAATTTCAATCCCATTTTTCCTTTTAATCCATAATTTCATCTTATTTATTTTAATTTGCTTAATAAATCTATAATTATCAAATATACGTATCATATATTAACTGACCCAATTTTCAAATTCTCGACTTATTCCAAATATCGATTAATGATTATTACAGGTCCAATTTAAATTTTCTATTAAATAAATCCTTGTTTATGATACAAATATTCTTCAATTAATTTTTTTCATCAAATAAATGTCTCAATTATCCTTAATTAATTCTCTTATGAAAATCGGGACATTACATTTACAGTTCCCAATATTCAAGATTTGAGGTAAACTGTAATTTCTGAGGCCCACAAGTCTAGATTCACTATCCACCTAGGGAGTACAAAGATGCACCAAGACTTGAAGTGACAGTATTGGTGGGTGGGTATGAAATGTGATGTGGTAGATTTTGTGGCTAGCTGTTTCACAAGTTAGTAGATTAAGGCTGAGCATCAAAGACCAACAAGGGTATTGCAAACTGTGTCTATCCCAGAGTGGAAATGGGATAGGATTATGATGGAGTTTTTGAAGGTTCTTTCTAGAACTCCTCAGAAGTTGGATGCGGCGTGGGTCATTATGGATCATTTGATCAAGTCATCTTACTTTATCTTGATTAGGATGGATTTCCCCTTGTCTAAGTTGAGTCATTTGTATATCACGAACATCATTCGTCTCCATGGTGTTTCCTATAGTATTGTTCTGGATCAGGACCCTAGGTTCATGTCCAAGTTTTGAAGAGCTTTCTAGAATGCCCTAGGTACATAGTTGAACCTAAGTATTGCACACCATCTTCAGGCAGGTGGATAGTCAGAATGAACTATCCATATTTTGGAGGACATGTTGCGAGCATGTATCTTGGATTTTGGTGACAGTTGGATCAATCATCTGTCATTGGTCGAGTTTGTGTACAACAACAATTATCATACCAGCATTGGTGTCTCTCCATTTGAAGCATTGTTCGAGAGGTTGTTTCGTTTACTGTTGTGTTAGGCTGAGGCAAAGGAGAAGGTTACTCTAGATCCCGAGATTAGCCAATAGATTACTGAAAAGATACAACTAATTTAGGAAAGACTCAAGATTGTGCTATAACGTCTCATGTTCTCTCAATACAATATTGTCTGTTTTTGGTCGAAAACCACACAATTTTATTCTTGTGGTTAGCCCATACAGTTATACTAGGTGGAGAGGAGAACTCTGCTTATAAACCATGTGTTTTCCACTCTCCCAAGCGATATGGGATTGTGCACCCCCACTGGTATGAGTCAGACCCTCACTTGGGTCATTCTTACCTTCACAGGGCAGACTGTCATAAACTCCCCCCTTTGAGGGCTCGATACCCTCCTCGACCACACTTCTAGTTGGGTTTTGTCTCTGATACTATTTTGTAATAACCTTAGTCCTCCCAATACAATATTGCCTGCTTAGGGCTTAAGCTTGCACGATTTTGTTTTTGGGGTTATCCCAAAATGCGTTGTACTAGGTAAAGAAGAGAATTCTACTTACAAACCATGCATTTTTCACTCTCCCAAGCGATGTGAGATTGTGCACCCCCACTAGTATGTTTCGAACTCTCACTTGGATAATCCTTACCTTCAAATAGCGAGCTGCCACATATGTAAAGTAGGTAGAAGAGTTATGCCCATCTGAAGAGATGCAAGGTTGAGTTTGACGTAGGAGATTTCATTTTTCTCAAGAGGCATGGCATAAGTCAATTCGACGTGAAAGAGAAGTTAGCCCCGAGGTATATTGGGTCATTCCAAATTTTTGAGAGGGATGGCAACATGGCCTACAAACTTGATCTACCTCCCCAACTTGGGTACGTTCATAATGTCTTCCATATATCCCAGCTGAGAAAGTATACGTATGTTATATCCCTCATCATCTCCTAGACTTACATTCTCATCTAGGAGGACATTTCATACGAGGAGAACCCTAAACAGATCCTAGGTAGAGAGATTTAAATATTTCGTTACAGGGAGATTCTATTGGTTCATATGTTGTGGAGGAATCACACGAAGTGAGAAGCCACTTGGGAACTCGTGTCTGAGATGAAAGGCTGAAGTACACCCATTGGTTTAATGATTCTTTATGGTTGTACTGAATTTCAGAGACGAAATTCTTTAAGAGAGGAAGGATGTAAAAATTGTTATTTTTATAATATTAAAATTCCACGCATAAATTTTTCATATTTAGTTCGGTCAATGTGTTTTATGGTCCTTTTCTGTTGTGTAACGGTCACGTGTAGTCTAACAACCTAGTTTTTCTTACATCTGAAAATGTGTAAAATTTAAAACTTTTCTTTTCAAAGAATAGCGGAAGACTTTTCTTTCATAAAACCCTTTTACAAATTGTAGCAGAAATAAATATAATTCTTTTCTTTTACCATTTAAATAACTACAAAACCTTTACAAAACATTTTCCTTTCTTTAATCATTTTAGCCTAGTCAGCCACAAGATCCGCGCTTGCAAATCCTTTATCAACTGCTCCTTAACATGTTCATCATCCTGTTCTTGTACGTACCTACATCATCAACACTTAAACTATGACCCTAAGGCTCAGTAACTGATATAAAATAAAATGTGCACATGTCATGCAGCTTTTCAAACCATATGCAGTTTTTTGTCACCGTTTTCTTTTTCCTTTTTGTTTTCGTTTCCGTTTTCGTTTCTGTTTCCGTTCCCGTTTCTGTTTTCATTCATCTTGATTTTAACTTCATCTTGACTTAACTTCATCCTAACTTTACATTATCATAACTTTACATCATCATTTACTTGATTTCCATTTCGCTTGACAGGCGTTAGAGATGTCGAGGTAGAGTGGTTACGCACAAGGTGACCAATCATATCACACACTTAAGGCGGCCATCACGTGGCACACACCTCAAGCGGCCATCTCATGGCACCCACCTAGGCGACCAACTCAATCTCACCCCCCCAATGTCTATTTATGTTTCTCTTACATTTACTCTTTGTTTCCGTTTCCTTTGCAAAACATGTTTAAAATCATTTTCGTATAATTTAAAAACCATGATGCGTGTGATGCTCGTGTATGCATACAGTATCTACATCCTGTACATGGACATCAAAACATGCTTAATATCATAATCCTTAACTTAAATCTATAAACACATTATTAAAAGAACTTAAATATAATAAACATGCATCAAACAACAATACAATCCTCGAAACGTGTTCTCAACATCATACTTTTTAATGTAAAGAACCTACATCTAATAAACACATGCATCAAACAATCTTAACTCTTGCGATGTAGGGCCCCAAAGACCAAAGCACATGCAATATCAACTTACCTGGCATCTATGGAAGGTTTAGCACTTAATATTCTTCTTCCATTCAATACCTTCAAAATACATAATAATTAATCATTATAATCACTGATTATTAATCTCGACATTATCTCTAACATTAGTACTTGTTATCCAAACAATAATCTGATAGTAGACAATCAACATCTTTATCATTTCCACTAACTACACAGTTTATCAAAGTCGATAGAGGATACTTTCATTCACCATATTTAATCCAACTTCATTACTAACCAAAATAGTAGAAAATAACTCCCCCCATAAATACACTCATTCTAATAATGCATAACTTTCCTAACTTGTCTAATAACAATATCCTAAAAGTACAGAACAACTAACCAACAGAGCTTCCCTAAGGCAATATTATCTTCAACAGTAATCATCAACAGAGAACTAACCAAAGCATTAACCCAACAATGACCCATTTGTTGTAACGACAACAGAGAGAACATCCCAACCATGAGCTCCAAACATAATTAGACCTAAGCAACAATAACAAGAAACATTATCCTAACAACAAAGCAAACAATATCTTCCAAGCGTAAACACTTCTCAAACCAAGAAGTAGTCAATCACAGGGCACATCATACATTAACTTATCAAAGCAGTAAGCCAAAGGAAGGAGACTCATCCTACCTGAAGCATCCGAGAAGGGTAAAGAAGAAAACCCAAGAGGACCCGAGAGTAGGGAAGGTTCACCAGAAGCTCTCCTTGCTGACTCTATCTCTTAATTTCTCACACTGGAAGCGATTTCATCGTCGCCCACTGCAATATTTTCCCCTCAAACAGAGAAAACGCTGCCCCTTGAAATACTCTTTAAAATCCCCTGCCATCCCCGCCAAGCGTTCACCTCGGTTAGGCGCTGTGACATACCAGCTCGCGGGAGCTCATTCCAAATCTTCCCGCGGGTTTGGTTGTTCCAAGCCCTAGCTCCGCATTTCACAACCCAGGCGGCGACGACCCCACACACGCGTGAACATGACCCGCCGAACTCCAGCTTCGCGAAGAAACCCTTGGCCTGCAAGAGTTGACTTCTCCCCTTCGCCGAGCCTTCTCCCTCTCTTCTGCCTATTTTCTTCTCCCGCATCTCCTTCCTCTTCTTTTTTTCAAAAGAACCGTGGGTCCTCATCAATTTCCCCTTTTCTTCTATCTTCAACCGAACCAGTAGCGGTTCGGTTCACAGAACCGGTTCTCTCTCCCTTAAATAATAATTTATCACATTTTATTTCAATTCCTCTTCATTTCTTCCATTTAATCAATTCCTCTTATTATAATTTCCTTCCTCTAAATATTTCCTTCCTCCATTAATTCAATTGTAATAATTCTCCTTTAATTTATTCTCAATTAATACTTCACAACCCGAGTAGTATTATGGCATCAAGTGAAGAAGGAAGGAGTCATTTGTAAGGGTTTAATGACAAACTTGTTTTGTAAACGTTAAATTACTATTTCAACCGTTATTTGAGTGTTTATTCTAGATATTAAGTAGATTACACTTTGAAACCTAAATCTTTGATTTTAGTTAATGTTTTAAGTGATGCTTTAATTGCATGTTCACTAAATTTATTAATCATAGTTTTTCCCCCGATTTAATTGACTGTTTTAATGAGTTAGTGACGATCGAATTTTTGACACTCTGATTTTAAGGTTGAAAAGATTTTTAAATAACGATTTTTGTCATTTTCCAAAGGTTTAAAAATTTGACGTGTTTTTTAAGATAAACAAAAAATCCGGTCATTACAAACATGAACAATAAACCATAAAAAAACTGTAACAACCCGATCCTAAATTTTTCCGGATAAATGATGTAATAAAAACTTTGGAAGTAAAATGGGTTTAATATTTATATAATACATCATTCTATGGATGTTAAGTTGTGACCTATAACCTTGTAGGTGTTTAATTCGGGCAAGACTTAGACGAAAATATGAAAAATGATGGATTTAAGGACTTTAGGCTGCGTGCGGACGGTGATGCGGATGCGACGTGTCATCCGCAAGAAGTCTGGAGTGCCTCCCAGAAGTGGGGATGACTCGAGACGCTAAACGGCGTCCTAAACTCACTGTGCAGTGAGGATGCAGACGCTGGCTATGGAAGGTGCGGACGATTGCGGACGCATCAAGGCAACGTTCGAATGAATCTGTTTAAAAACTAGAGTTTTGCGGACGACAGCGGACGACTAGATTCAGCGTCCGAATGAACCTGTCCAATTTTTGAGACAATTTGGATGACACATGCAGACGACGGCACGACATCTAAAATCGGGTTGCAGACGGTACAGACATAGTGGGGATGCCATTTTTCATCTGGAGCCATATATTCACTGGGTGATTTTTAGTCTTGCGGAAGCATGCGGACGACAGGATGGCGTCCGTACCAGTCCAAATTGCAGCAGATCTGTGAAAAATAAGGAAATAAAAGTCAGAAAAATCGACGTAACTCAACGTTTAGCGAGTTAATACTTGCACTTTCAGCGAGAAAGTTGTCTCCTCTGGGTAGTAGCTCACAAAGTTTGCACGCCTTGTCTCCCACTTGTCTCCTTAGGTAAAGTCTTTCTCTATTTAATCTGCAGCAAAGCTCCTCCTGTATCTCTTGGTTTTCTTCTTCGTTGCTGCATCAAGGGTTGGGTGAAAGTGGGAGTTGGATGTTGGAGCAACAAATCGTCAGTTGAAGGTAAGGATTTGGTAGTCTTGGGCGTCAAAGCCCTACACACAAGTTAAAGTTTACTGATTGGTGATTTGTTCTCTGTAAATTCCATTTCTACATATAATTGCTAGTTGCTTGTTAGGTCTGGAAGTTAGAATGAGTTATGGTTTGCTGGAATAATGATCTTCTAAGTTGAATGGAATGATGAATTAAAGCGTTACCAAAGCAAGAACAAATGGACAAATGATATAGGTGGTTGATTTCCTAAATTTATGTCGTCTGTTCTTTAAACGTGTGACTACTGTTATGAACATCTCTTGCTGTTATGTTTTAAAAACATAATCTTTATGTTGGTTTGAAATTATTGAAATTTGTTAAAGCAGAGGTAGTATATAGATTTAAATTTTGGTATGATGAAGGTTTGAAGTTAAGCTGCTCTGGTGAAATCTATTTGTTAATAACGCTGATTATGCTAGCACTATTTTAAGCTGTTGAAATCGTAATTTCATTTTGTTACAAGTTGCTGTAGTTTCCTTTTTGAAAATCATGCAAAATGTTAGTTCTATTCTACATAATAATTGAAAAGCAGGTTGGTTACTTAGCTATTAAAAAGGCGTGATCAGTCTCTTTACGTAATCGAGATTCGCTATATATTCATCACTAATTTTTCTATCATACGATAACTGAACTGTTTAGTAGCTAAACTTAATGATTCGGTTCTAAACTTAATGATTTAGTTCTCTATGTTGCATAATGTATTGTGTGAGGTTTACTTCGCTGTGAACTTAGATAAGTTGTTATTATATTCATAAGCTTAGAGTTGCTTCCTTCCAGTTATTGAGATACATATCAAAAGTATGTTTAATCGTTTGTACATAAAAATGCTGCTATAGTGATAGATCTATGCACGTATAAATGTTCATTTCGATGCTGCCTTTTTCCTTACTATAGAAAACATGATTAGTGGTTGGTTCTTTCTATTGTTATGCTCGATCTAAAGCAAGAATTGTTGAATGTATTTTCTGCCAAATAGTTGACAAGAAACACGATTTTAATGATAATATTCCTGCTGCATAGTAAATTAGAAGCATATTACGATACCTTATATTGTGTGATTCACCGTTGTTCACCTTAAGTTATGAAGCATGTTCTATTTTGTGATAATAACTGGTAATAACACGGTTAGTTGAATGCTGTCATTACTTTCGTTATGTGAAGCATGTGATGGTAGCCGTTTCATTCGTTGTTGCTGCGGATTTCCTAAAGTATTGATATTGTTTCTTATATGTGCTTTGTTTATTAGGAAAAAGTTAGATTGAATTCATGTTAATAGAAACCAAGAAGGGGGTAACCTTCGGAGGGTGGTACCCACGTGCATGAGTGAGGAAAATGGTAAGAACAAGTATATTCGGGACGAGCAGGAAACGTTCATCACCAAAGAAACCCTAATGGCGGGATATGCCAGAAAGGAAGAAACTGCAAATGCGGGATACGCACGAAGGAGAAAAGAACTCTAAAGGCGGGATACGCTAGAAAGAGAAAGAACCCAGAAGGTGGGATACGCCTGAAAAAGGGAACGAATAGGGAGTTGGGGTAGATGGGTAGTCCGGATCTAGCTTAGCTGCTAGGATACACCCTCACCAAGACGGGAAAGGGACTAGTATGTACACAGGAGGTTAGAATCTGAACAGCTAGGTCATCTCAAAGGACAACCCCCAATCTCTAGCTTGATGTAGGAGTTAAGAACTAACAAAGAAAACGAATGTAATGAAAGAGTTTGGTTTGGGTGGTCCCATTCCAAGAAGAACTAAAAGAGAGAAATGCATAAATTATTTTCCTCCATCTCCTTACTAGGCGTAATCTCACGTCCTTACTTGTGGTGTAGGTAACGAGGGTATTATGCTAGAGGTTAAGGAAGAGGTCATTCCGGTGGTGCCTGTGGTAGGTCTGATGAAGACACCAACGGAGTAGTAGTACGACACGGAGAAAAGAAAGAAAAGGAAAATCAATAAGAGCTTATGATGAATGGTTAATTTTCACGAACGTTACATTTTCCTTTATTTACCTTTACTTGGATAATTCAGACTATTATCTAAGTCTTATTTTGAAACTTAAAACATTGGATTTTGAATTATGTTTAAAATGTCGTTTTCTGATAACTAGTATTCTCATTTCTTTATTATTTGGTGAAGGTAGATTTTCTCATTTAATTATGCTTCCGTAACATTTATGAATAACTTTTTAAATAAACAGTTTTCTAATAAAGAATGAACGAGTTTTTATTAACGATCGAATTTGAATGCACTCTAATAATCTCTTTTTCTTTATAAACGATTTTAATTTGTCGTGATGGTAAGGTTAATGAGCTTTTAAAACGGTTAAGAAATCTGGGTCGTTGCAATTGGTATCAGAGCAAAATTTATATCAGAGCCATACTACTACTCAAGTGTCTCGCTACGGACAACCCAGACTCGATGGGTAATGCCTTTGTAGTAAGTTTTCCCTTATGATTCAGATAGCTTATGAATGATTTATTGATAGTTTATGAATGATTTATTGCATAGTAAAGTCAGAAATGTATGGAATTGTATTACGTTTTCCCTTATGTTAACAAGATACTTATTAAATGACTGCTTTATAATGTAGAAAACAGAAAACGTAGAAATGTGTAGACCTGAGATTGTTTACCTATGAGCTTCATAATGTAGAAAACATAGAAATGAATAGAACTGAAATTAAGAAATTGTTTACCTATGAAACTTATTACATGAAAATATGGAAAGATATAAGACTATAACAAGTTTTCCTATAATGACTGAAATCATAATATGCTTACTCACTTGGCTAAGTAACGTGGACGCGTAGGAATTTAGAACCAAAAAATGGCAAGGAGAGGAAGAGGACGACTACCTGGATTGAGGGGTGCACCCAGGGCACCAAACCCCTATGAGAACCAAGGTCAGGATGAGACCCTAGAGTGCATGGCTGAAATCATAGAGCAGCAATCACAGCAGATTGAGAGGCAAAACCGGTTCATGGAACAACAGTCTCGTTATATGAAGAGATTTATGGCCCAAGGAAATGGTAATGGGGACCATCGAGACTTACAGATACAGCCAGTCTAGAAGGGAGCTGAATGGGATAGATTCCAAAAGCTTAGACCGCCTTATTTTAATGGCGAATTATCGGATATCACTGGAGCCGAGGAGTGGATCCGCTCCATGGAGGACAAATTTTCATATGCAGAGGTTGATGAGACAGACAAAGTTAGATGTGCAGCGTACTATCTGAGTCACAGAGCCCGCTTTTGGTGGGACATGATCAAGGCTTCTACGGATATGGCGATCCTTACTTGGAATACATTTAAGGAGTTATTCAATGATAAGTATTTTAACCACACCATCCGTACCCAGAAAGATATAGAGTTTTTACACATACGACAGTCGAGGACTGTAGCAGAGTACGCACAGCAGTTTGAGGCTTTATCGCATTATGCTCCACATCTAGTGGCTATCGAGGAACATAAGGTTAGACACTTTGTACGGGGATTGAGGAATGAGATCCAGGAGGCAGTTATCGGGTCGGCACCGAGGGTGTCGCGTATTCAAAGATGGTTGCTAGGGCTCTAGCCGTGGAAGGAGTAAAGTTCTCTGCGACCAAAACAAGAGAGGTAAATCAGAGAGTGTGGAAGCCTAATCCAGGGCAGTAGTCGAGGAGTGGTCATCCCACGACTCAGGGAGTCAAGCGCCCAGCTGGGACAGAACTGCAGCAAAGGCCATATAAGAGGCCTATGATCACAGCGACCAATATTCCTCAGCAAGATGTCTGTCCCAAATGCCAGAGGGTACACAAAGGTGAATGTTTAGCAGGCTCAGAGAAATGTTTTTCTTGTGGAAAGCCAGGACACAGGGCCAGACAATGCCCGACCCGACTTATAGCTCCCCGAGTTTTTGCCCTATGCAAGACTGAGGATGATGACCAACCCACAGTTGTAGCAGGTACGCTTTATTTAATCATCAAGCCATTATACATGTATTTATGCTTGAAAATTTCCCCTAGATAACGTAGGAGTTTTACCTTAGAACAAATGACTTACCAATTCCCCACAGGAATGATATATATAAAGGGATGTGAGGCTCATGTCTTGTTTGATTCGGGTGCTACGCACTCATTCGTATAAGTTCTGTGAGCGGGAGAACTGTTTCTCTGACAGTATGAATTCCACACACCAAGTATTGCTATCTTCTGGTGATCGACTAATTACGAATGGGGTACTCAAGAATTGTGCAGTGGACATTAATGGTCGTTTAGTTCGAGCCGATCTAATTATCAAGGATCTAAAAGGCTACGATGTTATAATGGGGATGGATTGGCTATCCGCCCATCATGCGATTATCAACTGCAAGAAGAAGAAGGTCAATTTTTACCCTTCGGTGGGTGAACAACATATCTTTCGTGGGATTAAAATGAAGGGAAAATTCGCTATTATCTCGGCACGTAAAGCAGATAAATTACTCAAGAATGGGTGTGAAGGATTCCTACTCAATGTAGTTGACACTACGGCTGTCACTGAGGTTAAAGTTGAAAATGTCGCTGTGGTACGTGAATTTTTTAATGTCTTCCTTGACGATCTTCTCGGTTTACCACCAAAACGTGAAATTGAGTTCGAGATTAATGTGCAGCCTGGTATGGACCCTATTTCCAAACACCCGTATTGGATGGCACCTGCAGAACTACGAGACTTAAAAGAACAACTAGAAGAACTAGCTGCTAAAGGATTCATAAGGCCTAGCTTTTCTCCTTGGGGCGCACCGGTGTTGTTTGTCAAGAAGAAAGACGGGACCCTGAGGATGTGTATCGATTATCGGGAGTTAAACAAGGTGACCATTAAGAATAAGTATCCACTACCTAGGATCGACGATCTGTTTGACCAACTGAGTGGCGCAAGAGTATTCTCCAAGATTGATCTGCAATCAGGATATTACCAACTGAAAGTTAAGCCCGAAGATATACCCAAGACGGCATTCCGTACACGTTACGGGCACTATGAATTCTTGGTGATGTCCTTTGGACTTACTATTTGTAACGACCCGGATTTTTGTAATTCCTTGAAAATGTGAGAAATTTAAAAATTTTATAAAACGAAATCAGATCGCGATGCTAAAGCCGGATCGCTACTGACCCTTCTTAAAACTCGTTGTGAAAACCAATCGGGAAAGTGCAGAAGCATTATAAAAATCATTTATTTTAAAACATTGAGGAAGCGTAAATAATTTAATGAAAGAACTTAAGAGGAACGAAATAATTAATTATAATTTCAATTACAATTGTTTTCCCTTTTCATTTAAGCTTGGCCAGCCACGAGTAACTATAAGCCTAAAGGCTTAGTAAGGAAATGAGGTAAAACAATCATATAGATATACACACATACACCACTCTTTAGTTTTCTTGGAATGGATGTCGGTCCAAACCAAATCTTTCTTTACGTTTTGTTGCGTTCGTTTGTTCTTTCGTTCATTACTCGTACATTGAGTTGAATTAAAGAAACCCTATGGATAGGGAGTAGCCTACGGGATATTAACCACCTAGGGTAGTTGGTCCCGTACCCGAATAGGGAGGAGACCTGGCCAGCTACCTCATTAAACCCGCACTGCCTTTCCGTACTTTAATTCCCATTTCATCATCATTTCATCGTAGTTTCATCATCGTTCTTTCATTTCGTTCGTTCGTTTGTCCTCACGTTGTGTTTGTGAGTACTCACTCCGTAGGTGATACTCCCTATTAGTCTCTAAGAAGTACTCCCTATTTGTTTCTATTATTATAAACGTAACAATATCATAGGGAAAGAATCACAACAGTTCATAACAATAGAAAGGACAACCATAAAGAAAAGCAATTTACATGGAATTACCGAAATTGAATGAGAATAAATAACTATTAAGGCAAGAGATTCAAACAAAGAATACAACTTGAATGGCAGTACAAGAATTGACTATTTTAACATGCTTCTAACATATTTGAAGATTCACGTAATCATTTACAAAATATTAGCAAATTCAACAATAAATACAACAATTAAAACGTGCTAACATGCTTCGAATTCAATAGAAATTAAGAGCAACTTTTCTTAGTCCATTTACATGCTTCCTACATTATCTTTCTAAGCAATTATTCTAATCAGTTATCTAATTAATTTAACATGCTTCTATGTTAATTACATGCTTTTATCCTATTTAACTAATCATACTTTGGTTTAGCAGAACATAACATACTAAGGACATGTAATCGAAATCAAGATTGTAAGCAATAAAACTCACTTAGCCAATGAAACTCTTAACTGCCTTCATACTTAGTTCCTCTTTCTTTTATCTTTCCGTTCCTCTTTCTTTTATCTTTCCATCATTCTTTAGTAAAGTAAAGCAATAAAAGAAATTGTAGCAAAGACAATATAATTATATTAAAGTAAAGTACGGTAAAGAGAAATACACAAAATATACAAGAATGAATAACCTATTAATATTAGCCTAGTTTATTACATGCTCAAGTAGAACTAACATTTTTAATAAGTTATTTAAATTAATTTGCATGCTCAAGAAGATAAGATAACTATTTTAGTTGTAATTCTAGTTAATTTACATGCTCAAGTAAACATTCTTAGTAAATCAAGCGTCAGATCAAACATGCTTAATCAAATTATACTTGTAAGTCAAATAAAGACAGAACAATTATCAGCAAGGAAATATAAACTTAAGGAAGTACACAACATGTGAGCTAAACAGTCAGTAAATTATAAAGAACAGGTCATTCTCGATGATCTTTCTACTCCTTCATACTTTCAGGCTCAACTTATCTATCTAGGCAATAACATTTTCCAACTATCATATTTATTCATGTAAGAACAAACAAGTAAAGTAACGAAAGAGTTTAACAGCACATAAAGTAGAGTATTTAACAAGACATTTAAAGAACTAAACACCTCCAAACTCACGCACTCTACTTGTGGTGTAGGGCCTTTTCTAGCCAAAACATCCATATTTCCTTACCTCGAAGCTTTAACGTGTATTAGCGTTTAGTCGTTATTCTTATTCTCTTCTTCTTTGTACCTTCACAATTTAATAACTTTTAATTATTAATCAAATCAATTAATCATTCGTTGTCTTTTTCTATCTTTAATTCATATACGTCGCTTACTAGAGTTTTCTAAACAAAACCGTTTCGTTAATTGTAATGGGCTTAATTAATTAACCTCAATCAATAACGTCTAGAAACTAAGCTTAACGTATATCGAAAATCAACAACATTCTATCCATAAATTATTGGCCTGTAAACCAAAGCCCATAACGATATCTGAATTGAGTCATAAACTATTTTACCCAATTCCCATGATATCTTTATTCCAATTAGTGAACCGAAACCAAAACCAACATGATAGCAATTAAACTTGTCTAATCATGCAGAGCATACATTTAAGGTGCCAATATTCTTAAATCTCATCCTGCATGAATTTAAACTATCATACATGCATAATAATTATAGCAACCAAATCGGTTTCAAATATACATCCAAGATGATAACCAACTTCTTCCTCACTTAGATCAGAAATGAAACAGAATATAACTTTTTCCAATTAACACAGAATCTAACTCTTAACTGCACATAACAATGCCTCCAAGCATAATTTCACAATTTCTAGAAGTTGCACAATAACAAGGGTTTTAAACACCACAACCAACAGAGTTTTTCCATTCCCACATATTCACCTAGCAACTTAACTCAACTTCATCATTGAAATCAATTTTAATAGATTTATGCATGCAAAATTGACCAATAAAGTGTACAATTCCTTACTTCAACCATCACAGAATATTAACACCAGAGTAACAAACCATTCACATAATCGAAAACCAGAACCCAACAGATTATCCCATCACCCAACAGGAAACCAAAAGAGATACCAAATACCTCTTCACACTAATAAATTCATTCAGAACTCCGACAGAAAATATATCAAAACTATAACTCCACACTTAGCACATCCAACATCAACAGATTAACCAACATGTTTGTTCAACCCATCACAGAGTAGTCACCCAATCTAATAGAGCAGTTCAACAACTCCATCTCCAGCAACAATAATCAAGATGTAGAACATAATTTCTTAAAAACACTCGGCATAACCAAATAACACAACAGTGTACTACACCCATTTTTCTATCATATTCTACTGTCCATTCATCACAAGGAAATGAAGGAAATTGTTCTCACCAACACCCACCTCTCGGCCATCACCAGAAAACAGAAAAATCCAGAAGCAATCCAGCTCCAACCTTCAGTCTCCTCAGCTCACCCGAGACTCCTCAACTCACCCGAGAGCTGAAAGCTCTCTGCCAATTTATCACATAGCCGAAGACAGAACCACAGACAAGGAATTAAATCTCCAACTGCCTTGCCGACAAGTCATGATGTGTGGAGTAATTGCCAGAAATCATTGGAGGGAATACGCCAAAATGTTTGATGGGCTGTCGGCAGAAAAATTGACTCGGTTCAATTCAGAACCAACAGGACAGAACCACACTGTTTCAGCCCCAAACACCAAAATCCCCTGTCCAATTCCGATCAATAGCATGTAAAGGATAAGGGAAATCGACCAAGCTTACCCCAAAAAAGTCGCCGGAAAAACACGCCCGTGGGAGGCCGCCGAATCCGAGCCCAATCCCAACGTTCGCTCGCCATTCGCTCACCGTTCTCTTGCCATTCACTCGTCGCCGCCCATGGAAGTTGTCACCACGCCGAACACGTAGCCTGAACCCACGCCCGAGCTCGCCGGCGAGGAAGCTCACCCGAGCCGTCCCCTCTCTCCCCTGCACTCTCTCGATTTCACTCCCTCTCCTTCACCAACTTTACCCTTTCTTAAAATATCTGATTTCAAATCATATCCCATTGATTTCATTAAAATAAAACCAACCCATCCATTAGTATGAACCAGCGAACCGGGCCATGAACCGAACCGGTTTAGTTTCCCTTTTTCCATCAATTAATTTCCCTCAACCCACCCCTTCCTCCTTAAATTTTATATCTTCTTAATTTAACTATCCAATAAATAACTCCTCACAAATAAATCTCTCTTTAATAATTTAATTAAATCATTCATTTAATTAAATTAATCTCAACTCAATTCCAATTTCTGATTTATTCCAAATATCAATTGATGATTACTCCAATTACCCTTATTAAAGTCTGGTATAAAAATTTGGGGTATTACACTAATGCTCCAGTGGTCTTTATGGATCTGATGAACCATGTCTTCCTGAATTATCTAGACAAATTTATTATCGTCTTCATTGACGACATCTCAATATATTCCCAATCAGAAGAGGAGCATTGTGAGCATCTACGAATAGCCTTATCTGTTCTCAGCCAACACTAGTTGTATGCGAAGTTTTCCAAATGTGAATTTTGGCTGAGCAAAGTCGATTTCTTAGGCCATGTTATTTCTGCAGAAGGCATATCTGTTGACCCAGCAAAAATACAGGCAGTGGTGAACTGGACGCCATCAAAAAATGTTGGGGAGGTACGAAGTTTTCTAGGATTGGCCGGTTATTACAGGCGTTTTATTGATGGGTTCTTGAAGATCGCTCTACCACTTACAAGCCTGACTAAAAGGAATACGCGATTCTGGTGGTCTAGAGAGTGTGAGAATAGTTTTCAAGAACTGAAACGCAGACTTACTACGACCCCAATTTTGACATTGCCCACGGAGGAGGGCAACTTTTGCATCTATTGTGACGCATCGAAAAGGGGACTAGGTGGAGTTCTTATGCAGCATGGGAAAGTTATCGCCTATGCATCCCAACAGCTGAAGGTACATGAGCAGAATTACCCACCCACGATCTAGAGCTCGCAGCAGTGGTCTTCACTCTCAAGGTCTGGAGACACTATCTATATGGACAGCGCTGTGAGATTTTCTCCGATCACAAGAGCCTCAAGTATATCTTCACTCAAAAGGAATGGATTATGTGTCAGCGATGGTGGCTTGAATTCGTCAAGGACTATGTTTGTGAGATTAAATACCATCTAGGGAAGGCTAATGTTGTTGTAGATGCTCTCAGCCGCAAAACCGCAGTACTGAGTGTGATAGCGTGAAAATGTCTACTGGACTTTGGAAAGATCTCTAAGAGTTTGGAGTACAGATGGTTCCAACACCCTTGGATGTGGTATTAGCAAAGTTGACCCTGATGCCATCTATTCTTGAATAAATCAAAGAGGCCCAACAAAATGATGATGTATGCAAGGGTTTCAAGTTCAATCCAACCCTTCCGAAGTATCAAAATCTCTCTACTTCCGCTGTCGGCATCGTTAAGTATAAGGGTCAATGGTACGTAACAGACGATACTGCGTTACGAACAAAGATTTTGAGGGAAGCCCACACTTCTAGTTTCTTGGCACACCTGGGAAGTAATAAGATGTATCGAGACTTGAAGACTCATTACTACTGGCCAAGGATGAAGTAGGAAATTGCCAAGTTTGTGTCAGAATGCCAAATATGCCAGTGCGTCAAAGCCGAGCATCATCACCCTGGTGGTGTACTCCAATCGCTACCGATCCTTGAATGGAAATGGGAGCACGTGACCATGGACTTTGTCACATTGCTTGCCTAGGATAGTTAAAGGCTACGATGCCATTTGGGTGATTGTTGATCGATTGACCAAGGTGTCGTACTTCCTGCCAGTATCTATGACAGACACAATGAATCAACTTCTCGAATTATATATCAAGGAAATCATCCGGCTCCACATTGTTTTGGTTTCAGTTGTATCGGACTGTGACCCACATTTTACTTTGGTCTTTTGGAGGAGTTTGAACAAAGCAATGGGCACGGAATTAAAGTTCAGTACAACTTTTCATCCTCAGACTGACGGTCAAAGTGAAAGGACTATTCAGACACTTGAGGATATATTACGTGCCTGTGTTCTCGAATTTCATGTCAAGTGGAAGAAATTTTTACCATTGGTGGAGTTTGCGCACAATAATAGCTTCCAGACCACTATTGGTATGGCACCCTATGAAGCTCTGTATGGGAGGAAGTGTAGATTTCCCTTATATTGGGATGAAGTCGGCGAAGCTAAACTCTATGGCCCTGAGATAGTGCAGAAGACGGCTGAGTCTGTGGCCCTGATCAAGCAAAGAATGACGGCAGCATAGAGCCGCCAGAAGAGCTATGCTGACAACCGACGTCGAGATTTGGAATTTATTGAAGGGATAGGGTGTTCTTGAAGGTGTCTCCCTTCAAGGGTATCGTTCGGTTCGGCAAGAGGGGAAAGCTCAATCCCCAATACGTGGGACCTTATGTTATCACCGAAAGGATAGGACCTGTCGCATACAGACTACAACTACCAAATTCCATGGAGGGTGTACATGACGTTTTCCATGTATCTATGCTCAAGAAGTGTCTTGGTAATGCAACAGTCTTAGCCCCTCCTGATAATAATGTCATTGTACAACCCAACTTGAGCTACAATGAGAGACCCGTTTAGATCCTTGATTCAAGAGTGAAAGAGCTGTGACGCAAACGGTTTAGAAATCTGGGTCATTACAATTGGTATCAGAGCAAATAATGACGGCAGCACAGAGCCGCCAGAAGAGCTATGCTGACAATCGACGTCGAGATTTGGAATTTACTGAATGAGATAGGGTGTTCTTGAAGGTGTCTCCCTTCAAGGGTATCGTTCGGTTTGGCAAGAGGGAAAAGCTCAATCCCTGATACGTGGGACCTTAAGTTATCACCGAAAGGATAGGACCTGTTGCATATAGACTACAACTACCAGTTTCCATGTTGGGTGTACATGACGTTTTCCATGTATCTATACTCAAGAAGTGTCTTGGTAATGCAACAGTCTTAGCCCCTCCTGATAATAATGTCGTTGTACAACCCAACTTGAGCTACAATGAGAGACCCGTTCAGATCCTTGATTCAAGAGTGAAAGAGCTATGAAGCAAACAAATTCCACTAGTCAAGATTCTATGGCAGAATCATAGTCATAAGGAAGCCACGTGGGAGAAGGAAGATGATATGAGGGCTAAGTATCTCGAGCTATTTGGTAGCTAAATTTTGAGGACCAAAATTTTTGTAAGGGGGGTAGGATGTAACAACCCGATCCTAAGTTTTTCCGGATAAATGATGTAATAAAAACTTTGGAAGTAAAATAGGTTTAATATTTATATAATATATCATTCTATGGACGTTAAGTTGTGACTTATAACCTCGTAGGCGTTTAATTCGGGCAAGACTTAGACGAAAATACGAAAAAGGATGGATTTCAGGACTTTAGGATGCCTGCAGATAGTGATGCAGATGCGACGTGTCGTCCGCAACACGTATGGAGTGTCTCCCAGAAGTGGGGACGACTCGGGACTCTAAATAGCATCATAAAATCACTGTGCAGTGAGGATGCGGAAGCTGGCTATGAAAGGTATGGACGATGCGGACGCCTCGAGGAAACGTCCGAATGAATCCGTTTAAAAACTGGAGCTTTACGGATGACTGCGGATGTCGGCGGACGACTAGATTCAGCATCTGAATGAATCTGTCCAATTTTTGAGACAATTCAGATGACACATACGGACGATGCAGACGACGGCACGGCGTCCGAAACCAGGTTGCAGAAGGTACGGACACAGTGGGGACTCCATTTTCCATCAGCAGCCATATATCACTGGGTGATTTTTAGTCTTGCGGACGATAGTACGGCGTCCGCACCAGTTCAAATCACAGCAGATCTTGCGAAAAATAAGGAAATAAAATTCAAAAAAATCGACGTAACTCGACATTTAGCAAGTTAATACTTGCACTTTCGGCGAGAAAGTTGTCTCCTCCTGGCAGTAGCTCACAAAGTTTGGATGCCTTGTCTCCCGCTTGTCTCCTTAGGTAAAGTCTTCCTCTATTTAATCTGTAGCAAAACTCCTCCTGCATCTCTTGGTTTTCTTCTTCGTTGCTGCATCAAGGGTTGGGGTGAAAGTGGGAGTTGGCTGTTGGAGTAACAAATCGTCAGTTGAAGGTAAGGATTTGGTAGTCTTGGCCGTCAAAGCCTTACCCACAAGTTAAAGTTTACTGATTGGTGATTTGTTCTCTGTAAATTCCATTTCTACATATAATTGCTAGTTGCTTGTTAGGTCTGGAAGTTAGAATGAGTTATGGTTTGCTGGAATAATGATCTTCTAAGTTGAATGGAATGATGAATTAAAGCGTTACCAAAGCAAGAACAAATGGACAAATGATATAGGTGGTTGATTTCCTAAATTTATGTCGTCTGTTCTTTAAACGTGTGACTACTGTTATGAACATCTCTTGTTGTTCTGCTTTAAAAACAGAATCTTTAAGTTGGATTGAAGTTATTGAAATTCGTCAAAGGAAAGGTAGTATATAGATTTAAATTTTGGTATGATGAAGGTTTGAAGTTAAGCTGCTCTGGTGAAATCTATTTGTTCATAACGCTGGTTATGCTAGCACTATTTTAAGCTGTTCAAATCGTAATTTCATTTTGTTACAAGTTTCTGTAGTTTCCTTTTTGAAAATCATGCAAAATGTTAATTCTATTCTACATAATAATTGAAAAGCATGTTGGTTACTTAGCTATTAAAAAGGCGTGACCAGTCTCTTTACGTAATCGAGATTCACCGTTGTTCACCTTAAGTTACGAAGCATGTTCTATTTTGGGATAATAATTGGTAATAGCACGGTTAGTTGAATGCTGTCATTATGTTCATTATGTGAAGCATGTGATGATAGCCGTTTCATTTTTTGTTGTTGTGGATTTCCTAAAGTGTTGATGTTGTTTCTTATATGTGCTTTGTTTATTAGGAAAAAGTTAGATTGAGTTTATGTTAATAGAAACCAAGTAGAGGGTAACTTTCGGAGGGTGGTACCCACGTGCATGAGTGAGGAAAATGGTAAGAACAAGTGTTTTCGGGACGAACAGGAAACGTTCATCACCGAAGAAAGCCTAACGGCGGGATACGCCAGAAGGCAAGAAACTCCAAAGGCGGGATATGCCAGAAAGAGAAAGAACCTAGAAGGCAGGATATGCCTGAAAAAGGGAACGAATAGGGAGTTGGGGTAGATGGATAGTCCGGGTCTAGCCTAGCTGCTAAGATACACCCTCACCAAGATGGGAAAGGGACTAGTATGCACACAGGAGGTTAGAATCTGAATAGCTAGGTCTTCTCAAAGGACAACCCCCAATCTCCAGCTCGATGTACGAGTTAAGAACGAACAAAGAAAACGAATGTAATGAAAGAGTTTGGTTTGGGTGGCCCCATTCCAAGAAGAACTAAAAGAGAGAAATGCATAAATTGTTTTCCCCCATCTCCATACTGGGCATAATCTCACGTCCTTACTTGTGGTGTAGGTAACGAGGGGATTATGGCAGAGGTTAAGGAAGAGGTCATTCCGGTGGTGCCTGTGGTAGGTCCGATGAAGACGCCAATGGAGTAGTAGTACGGCACGGAGAAAAGAAAGAAAAGGAAAATCAATACGAGCTAATGATGAATGGTTAATTTTCACGAATGTTACATTTTCCTTTATTTGCCTTTACTTGGATAATTCAGAATATCATGTAAGTCTTATTTGGAAACTTAAAACCTTAGATTTTTAATTATGTTTTAAATGTCATTTTCTAATAACTAGTATTCTCAATCCTTTATTATTTGGTGAAGGTGGATTTTCTCGTTTAATTATGCTTCCACAACTTTTATGAATAACTTTTTAAATAAACAGTTTTCTAATAAAGAATGAACGAGTTTTTATTAACGATCGGATTTGAATGCACTCTGATAATCCCTTTTTCTTTAGAAACGATTTTAATTTGTCATGATAGTAAGGTTAATGAGCTTTTAAAAAGGTTAAGAAATTTGAGTCGTTACAAAAACAATTGGAAATCTCACGTCCTCGAAGAATAGCATGTAGGCATAAAAGAATAACATCATAATTCTACCTTACTCTAGCACTTTGTGATGCAGCCAAAAGCCAAACACATACAAACATCTCTTACCTGGATATCTTAATGGATGTATGACTGTTCTAATCCGTTTGTTGACCTTTCTTCTACGTAAACAAATAATAAGTTATCAAAAGAATAATCCTAAAATTACAAACTGTCAAACTACTTCGAGAACTAAACAGTGGAACTACCACAAAAACTTGCAAGATAGGTGTAGCAACCCATTTTTCATTATCCTTTAAATACATTTAAAACTTGAAATACTTCTTTATAAAACATACAGCGGAAGGTCTTCCTTAAATAAAATCAATTAAAACAAAAAGAAATGTATCATAACAAAATTTATTCTCTTTAACTTTTAAGAGTATACATGTCATACATTTAAAATAATTCATTTCTTTTAATCATTCATGTTTAGTTTAGCCAGCACAATATCTCGTTGTGAAAACCCTCATCAATTGCTCCTTTCCGTTTTCCATTGATGTCATTACCTACATCTCAAGACATAAACTATGAGTCTAATGCTTAGTAAGAATAAATATCTAAAAACAATAACTGTGAATATGATATGCATATGATGTGCAATTTATAGTCATACATTTTCATCTGATATTTCCTTTTTACGTTTATTCTTTTTTAACCAAATAACAGTCCAGACGATTGGAGAACATCAGTCCAAGGGAAAAGATACATCTTATGGTTCTCTTACGTAGAACCATCACTCAATCCCCCATAGAGGAAAGAGATACATCATCATGTAGTTCTCCTAAGCAGAACCATTGCTAAACCACATGTCTCACAATCGCCTATTTACGTTTATTCAGTCCATTTTTAGTTTCATTATCATCATACATGCTTATAAACATTTTCATAATGCGATGCAAGAACTCTGCATGAAATCAAGTGTACATGTGTACCTATCATCCATAAGAACAAATTCTGTAAGTCATCATAGTTCCATCATGTACACTTTATTCTCAAATCAATACAATCAACTATAAGCCTAAGAGTTAACTCCTAATAACCTTTATAACTAACATAGCCTCAATCAATAATACAATTTAATTGAACCATATATCTAACAACACTTATTAACATCATATCCTCAATAATAATATCATAATTTCTTATGATGCAGCAAGACAAAGGCAACTCTTAGAATTCATTGCTTACCTTGAATCGTTAATGTGGTTCCACAATTGAAATGTCCTCTTGAATAACCACATCTTCAAATTAGCAACCTTAATAACCAATTATGTCATCAATAACTATATAACTTATCAAACATACAATTTGCATACCATCTAGAGTTTCCATCAAAATTTCATCTTCTTTAAATATACATAACTTTCTCTACACTTAACTAATTTCATAAATTTCACCACTTATTTCTTCATTAAGATATTCTTAACAATATATCTAAGTGAGTTTACTCAAAAGTTCCAAAAAGGTGAGGTAATAAGCATCAAACATCATAATCATCCATTTTTACCATTTTCTTTACCTTTTATTGTTTTCCTTCATTATAGCTACTAAAGCTACATATAAATTACAAAGGAAACCTTTGATACCTATAGATTTTTTAGAGAGAAGAGGGGAAGAACTTTTGAGATCTCCAACATTTTCTTCTTCTTCCTTTTGATTTCTCTCACTCTTTTCATAATAATTTATAATCTCTCTTCTTCAGCCTTAAGCTGGAGGTGCTCTCAAGCCAAGACATGGTGGTGATGACTCACCACATTTTTGCCAATCAAAACATGACATTTCATAGTGAATCAGGTGACCCTTCGCATTATTGGTCGACCAATTTTCTAATGGTGGTCGACCACCATTCTACTTATGGTTTAAATTTTTGCTTTCTGTAGAAATTTTGGTTGACCACAAATCTACCCGAGAGCAGCCTTATTTCAATCTGTTGAGATTTTGGTCGACCACTCATAAGCTGGTCAACCACAAATCTTCCCCAGAGCTCTAGAATTTTAATTTCTAATAAACTAGTCGACCACTTCTTCCATTTTAATCGACAGCAAGTTTTTCTATTAAACCTTACACACTAAACTTCCATTTTACTCTATCATCAATTCATCCCTAATAAATAGCATGTTTTCCAACTAAAATCTCTATTAAACTAATCACCAATTTCATATCTATCCTAATAAAATTTGAGGTATTACAACTAATGGATTACAGGTCCATTCCATCATTAATCAAGTTTTCAAGATTAGCATGAAGAGATTGAAAGTCAAACATAGGTGGAGTTCAAGGAAAATTGTGAAATATTTGATGGACTTTCCAAAACTGTCTTCTTTTTGACCTTTGACAAGTGTTGGACTATTTTGGCATTTGAAACAATGTCATTTCAAAACAAGTGCTTCATAAAGATTGTAGCTTATTCTTAAGCTTTCTAGAATTGGTTGGATCGCTAAATTTGGAGTTCATTTGCTATGTCAAAAGCCCATGGAACCAAGAGAAAAGATTAAGGAAAGTCCAAGTGTCCAAGCTTGGAGAGCAAGGAAGTCTATACATGAAAACCATCCGAGTGGCCGAGAACCAACATGGACTAGCTGCAAAATACATCTAGACTTGGAGAAGAGAAAGAAAGATATTAATTAAATATTTGTTTAGTTAATTAGCCTAGTTTCTATTAAGTGAAAAATCAGACAACTTATACTATGAACCGATTATGGTTATTGTTGCTTAATTAGTTTACTATTATTTTTATACTTTGTAATTGGCTAATTAAAACACCTTATGTGCATGTTTGAGGGAGTGAAGTTTGAATACAAAAAGCTCTTGCTTTATTTCGAAATAAGAATGATTCCTTTATCAAACACTTTGGTGAGTTACATCCAAAGTTATCCTTGTGGGAGTAGTATAACAAGATTGGGCTAACTTGGAGTTGAGTGAGTTCACTTATTGGCATCCACAGCCCTACCCTTTGGGGGAAAGATTGTGTGAAGTGATGTCCAACTATCAAGAAGTGTTCCATCCAGAAAGTCATCAAAAAGAGAGTGCAAGCTGTGTTACTTTCTATTTCTAACCACTTGAATTGTTTTTAGCATATCTCATATGTCTTGAAGGATTTTCCCAAAGTTCTTGAAAGAGTTATTTCCTTATTAATCCAAGAAGGCGTGGTCAGCATTTCAGCTCAAAAGCTTTTAAAACAAAGGAGTTACAAGCTTCCAAAGTTGGACTTTCCATAATTGAAATTGCAAAAAATTAAGGAAAGAAGGACAGGTTGACCCTCTGCTCGACCGCCAGGACGGGATAACCTGTTCGAATGATCTATTAGCATTTCTAACCATTTTCAGGTCAACCGCTTTCTTCTATGAGTTGCCACTTGGTTGCTCCAACATTCTTCTTTCTTGAGCACTTATTCAACCACTTGCAACAACACTTCACCAACATATTTTATACATTATTTCTTTACCTTCCGTTGGTGCATCAACAAAAGGTCTCACCCGAGAGCTTGAGAGAAAGCTCTCTCGTATACGGAGGTTTCTCAGGTGATTAGGGTTTAACCCAAACCCTAATATTCATATAGCTAAAACCATAACGTTTTGTGTGATAAAATCCAACAAAATTACCTCTAAACTTTACCTTTCCCTAAACGGTCTAAAGATGGAATCATGGCTCACAAGTTTCTGGAAAACTACCTTAATTTAAACCTGCCCGAGTTACAACAAATGTCTGCAACAACCTGCTCGACTAATGCCCATTAGCCACGTCAGCCATAAAACTCACTTTCATGGTCGCCCTAGCAACCTCAGACTTCTACCTTTCCATGGAAGCCAACGCTTCCATGTAAACTCCAATCCACAGACTCACCGTTTGTCACGTGTACTATTCTATCGCTAAACTTGTCCGCGGACAATAACGCTCCCATGGACCACGACTTCACTAATCCAAACGACAATGTTTCTCACTTACTTAAAGCTCTCGAATGACATCTTTCCCTTCCACAGAAGAATCTTTTCTTAACCCAACTTTTTCCGCTAAACTAAATCTAACGGTCCAACACTCTCTAGAGTTCGAATGACATCAAACATTGCCGCGGAAGAATCTTTCATAGATCTAACGATTTCCTCTCATTAATCCAATCCTATGGTCCAGAATCCTCCCGCACCTAAACGGAAACACACTCCCGCGGAAACATCTTTTTCTTAAATCCAATTATCCATGTTCCTTCCGCTAAACCGATCAATTGGTCTAATGTCCTCCTGCATCAAACACTTCCGTGGAGCATCTTTCTCCATCTTAAATGATCTCAGTCGTTCATAAATCTCATCCAATGGCTCCTATTTCATCTGGTCTTCCTACACAATATCTTCCTAAAATTCCAGGATTAACTCATTAAACAATCAATTAAATCTTTTCCTTAACCACATTATTTCTTTACTAATTCTATTATATTTGGTTTTCTTAATTCCTCAATAATTTCTATTTTATTTTATTATATATAAAATAAAATTATTTACTTAATCTTTCTGAATTCCTTAATAATTTTTATTTTATTTTATTACCTATAAAATAAAATTATTTACTTTTATTTTTCTAATTCCAATAATTCTACTATTTTAATTCGTTCATTAAAATTCTCCAATTAACAATAATTAATCCATTAAATTCTAAATTGTCATATTGCTTAATTGGATTTCTCTCTCCACTCTCCCTTTCTTTTGCGTGTGGCATCTGAAAGTAAGAATGAGGGTTCCCTCGTACTTTTCATTTTTAATAAAAATAATTTATTTAATATAAAAATATATTTTATATATTATATAAATCCATTCTATATCTTGATTCTTTTTTAACGTCATCAAGACACAATTCTCTTATCAATTTCGTTTATTGATTTTATTTACTCAATTATTTACCATTTGGTAATGTCTAATTTTATCAATTTTGACTATTTGACCAAATATTTACACGTGGCCACTACGCAACAAAACATATCAACCTTTCAATGTCTTGACTAACTATTACGCAAAAAATTACACGGGAAATTTATGATAAAAAATAGCAATTTTTACACTTACTATATTTGAAATGAAAAGAAAGAGCATCATGTCGAGAATAGTTAAGAAAAATGAAAAGATAGCTAAGTCGACAAACTTTTGTGTCCTCAGATCAAGAAGAGGCTTGCCAAACTATAAATTGCATCTTGAAATTGGAATCCAATTTTTGTAGGAGCTTGTTGGTTTGAGGTTAGCGACAGTAACGAATGGTACATAGTCAATTTGGACTAGTGGACTTGTAATTGTTATTGGTGGGAGTTGACTGGAATCTCGTGCGTGCATGCAATCTCGCATATGCATTTTATAAGGAGATTAGTTGAAGAATTTGTGTATGAATGCTACCACCGAGAAACATATATGAAGATGTACTCACATTTTGTCCAACTTGTCAGTGGACAACACATCCAACTTGTAACAAACAAGGATCTAATCATGCCACCACCAATTAAGAGATGTCTGGGAAGGCCTTGAAAACAAAGAATCAGAGAAGCTGACAAGCCACATAGATGGACAGTCCTAAACAAGAGAAATATCAATATGACATGTAACCGGTGTCGGGGTGTGGGCCACAATACTCTCACTTGTCAAGGTGGAGGCCCAAACATTGGCGATGCAAGAGACAATGGTAGGTCTAGAGACAGAAGTGGCAAAGCCGGGAGAGGAAACTCACAGAATACATTCATAGGTTTCACAACTGTCAAGACACAAGTGAGAACAATATTACATTTATGTTTTTTAATGTTACTTTAACTATGCTAATTTGATTGGCAATGTGTTTCAATTGTTATGCATGAGTCCATTGTGCAAAGTCCACTTATATGAGAGGTCGCTGCAAAGTACGAGCTGTTTAAATGGACATGTTGCTCCTAACTATGTTGTAATGAACATGCAAACATTTACAATTGACATGTTATTTAAATTGCTGCCATGCACGTGTTGAACATATTAAATTGTTGTAATATATAAACACACCAAGTCAATATACAAATACACATTTCATTTCACATTTTAGAAAATTCAAATACACATTTCATTTCCTCCATTAATCGACGATCCCAATTGTGCAAGTGGGGTTCACGTATACGTCAGAACATTTTCCATAGAAGGGAGCCCCATCTAGTAAATCTGCGTGAGGGTGGAAGCCAATCTCCCTACAATTTCAGAGTTGCCCTAAACCTCTATTAGTACAACGAAATATGTCGTGCAGGCTAAAGTGGAAAGTGAAAAACAATATGAATCTACATAAGTGAAAAGATATTCCTCTCTTTATTTGTTGACACCAAGACAATTGCAATTTCTTCTGATAGTAAGGCTTGGTATGAGTAGTGAGTGTGTAGGTCAACGGATGGCAGAAAACACGATTGTGACGGGTGTGTCTGAAAAGTAAATTATGCATTAGAACTGTTCCAACATGAAGTACAACTGTAGTGACCAAATTTTCCCTAGTAAGGGCATGTAAATATTTAAGTATGTCATGCGATGCAATGAATTATATTGGTAGTTGTATTGGTGACATATGTTATTTCATGGTTTGTTGGATTGAAGTAGTGATTTAAGATTTTATAGCCTATAAAATTGAGATAATGATTTAGGATATCTTATGGCCTATTGGGTTGATTAATGGATTTAGAATAATTTGTTTGGTTTTGAAATAGTGGAAGGGTGTACAAAATGGGAGTGAAACTTAGGCATAGAGGCAAAATGTATTCCATGGAAGGTAAGAGGAGAAATAAAACGACGTCATTTATCGAGAAGGGACATCCATTACAGGAGAAGGATGTCCAATGGAATGAAAATGATGTCATCAGGTCAAGGGGCTGATCGGGTGCAATGACAATCATTAGATCAAGAGCTAAGAACATCAATTGTAAGGAAGGGACGTCTGACTCTGAAAATGAATGGCTAAGATTAAGGGAGTAAATTAAAAGGCACGAGTAATGTACAAAGCACTTTAAGTAAAAACATGGTGGGAGAAAAGGATGGCCATCAGATGGGAAGGGCGGATGAAGCACTGACTATTGGATGAAGTCTGAGGAGAAAAACGTGTCCGCAAAAGGGAAAAAAAGAGCGAATAAAATAAAGACCATTGGATGGAAAGCAAGGACGAAAGTTTGACCGCTGGATGAGAAGAATGGAAAGGGAAGATGCCTCTGCATAGAGAAAATATTCCATAGTGGGGGTTTAAGTTAACACAAACATTGTCATTTGGACTTGGAAATACGCAGAAAAACGAGTGACTATAACAAGGAACACATCCGCAAAAAGGAGGATAGAGTGGACAAAAAAATAGCCATTTAATGGATGGAACGGATGACACACTGACCATTGGAAGAAAGGAGTAAATAAGAAAGATGTTTCCACAAAAAGGAACGTATTTGCAGCAGGTAAGTTAAGTGATGAATGCTGTCATTTTGGATCAGGGGCACACATTGAACAGTGGAAGTGGTTGGAGCGTAGGTGTCCATGAGATGGAATGCGTCCATGAACTGAAGGAAACATCGTTGTTCACATGGAGTATCCGCTAAGAAGGAGAATTCTGCGAGAGGAAATGCAAATAGTGGAACGCGTGAAACATCATCGTTTGAATTAAAGTACTAGGAAATGTGTGGGTCCACAAGAGAAAACGCTTCCACGAAGGGTAAGCAATTGCAATACGTCGTCATTTCAAATGTTGAATTCATTATGAAAAGGGGACGTCACGGGAGAGTAGGCGCCCACAGAACATAATGCGTCCAAAAATCAAGGAAAACGTTGTTGTTTGGGTTACAAACCACAGAGAATAGTGAGTGGCCCGAAAGTGTAGCTATCCTTATAAAGGAGTACATCTGACAACTCAAGGAAACACTGTCATTTAGATCAAGTATCTTAGAAATTAGTGAGCACTGCAAAAACATAAGTGTTCATGGTAGGGAACACATCCGGGGGACGTTTGTCCACGTCCTAACCGCAAGTATAAAAGGGAAAGTTTTTTAGTGACCCAAACTATTTCATTGTGATGGCGATTATAAATGTCTGAACATTTCAAGGAAAACAGAGCATTCAGGAAAAATGAGGAAGAGCTACTAGAAGCTTTATTCTTCCATTTGAAATCTCGAGGTAAGTAGTGTAGTGTGTGAATGGCTTTTGGATCCTACAACGCAAGGTATTAGGTGGAGTGACCATAACAATGGGTTATTTGTATGTATATTTTTCTATTTTTAGTGATTGTTAAACTGTGATGATCTGAGGACATTAATGACTCCTTATTGTTGGGTATTAGTTGTCTACAACATAGATTGTTGTTTTATAGACGTTGATATGCCTAGTTGATGATACTGTCTCTATTTTTTGTTTGAGAACTATGCAGTGAGGAACTATTATATGCCAAGTATGAGTTCAACAATGATAAATTATGATGATAATGATGTTGTGATTTGGACAGTACATTGGTATGTAGATGATCTTTTATGGCTACTGAGAATGTATAGTGTTGGTTGTGGTTGCATGTTCATGAGCATTCCCTCACATTAAGAAACTTTTTTTTTTTTTATGGAACGAAAAAGAAATTTCTCATGTATATGTTTTATGATAAACTGAATGAATAAAATGAAGGAATGGAAACAGCTTTGGTGACTAAGCCTAGGGTCGAATCCCAATGGTAACAAAGAAACAAATGAAATAATGAAAAGAAAACGAAAGCATCTTTGGTGGTACCCAAATAGCTTTGGGGGTTTCATTTCCCTAATGGAGCTTTGGTGAACGGTTCCCCAATGGATTTATTTTTAGCTTGGTGCCAAATCCCAATGGTAATGAAAGAAACAAATGAAATGATAAAAAGAAAACGAAACTAGCTTTGGTGGTTCAGTATCCATGTAGCTTTGGGTGTTTAATTTCCCCAATGGAGCTTTGGTGGCCTTGTTCTGTAGTGGATTTATTTTTTTAGCTTGGTGCCAAATCCCAATGAAAAATAAACAAACAAAATGAATGAATCGAACGAGAATGAGCTCAAAAACAAATTGTGCAGATTTATTTCTCAAAGTTACATATGCTTATTTCATATGTTCATGGTTCTATGCACTATTTGCTAAGTCTTAGACTTATAGATGAACTTTGTGTTAGAGGTGAGGAAGATTTTGAGGAAATAATTACATAAGAAGTACAGGTTGAGGAAGTTTGTCCATGATGAAGACTTGGTGTTGTTGATGCTTTTGCTTGTGGAATATGGCCTGAGATTGGATGATTACTTTTTTTTAAATTGGTTTCTTTTATGATAATGAGATTCTATTTAAGTTTTGGATTTCATATGAATTGTAAAAGACTTTCAAACACATGTTTTAAACAAATTATGTTTTGATTTAGTAAGAATCTTGCTGTAAATATTTCACAAATAGTTGATTAAATAGTTATTTTAAATGACATGTTTTAATTGTTGTTATTTCAAAAAAAAATTGAAAGAAAATTTGAGATTCACAGAAAGGGACGTTACAACAACAAAATCAAGAAGTTTACTTATATGAATCTACCCTAGTGTAATAAGCGATCTTTCTATTTGAATGGTGAAATATTCTTTTTCGTTCAACGTATTACACTGCATACAAAGAATGCAAGGATAAGACATATAATAAAATCTTCTGAACTACTTAATTGAACATAATATAATTCTTATTGTATTTTTTGTCGATTCTTGCTTTGGGATGATGAGAGTAGTGATGTGGTATCTATCGTCTCTCTCAAAATGAAAACAATAAGTAAAATATCCTAAGCATAAAGTCTAAAACAAGTAATGAAAGAAAATGACATAGTTTCCTACTGTAACCCCTGTAAGAATACCACGTCTCCAGATTTTTCTTCGTATTTTCTCAAACCATTCTGAAGAAAGTCTCCATCAAGTGTACAGGCTGAAATGAACATTTTCAAACAGTTAAACTAATAAGGTAAGCATAATTGCAGACACGTAGACAATCAAATCAAAAACCTATCACATGCAAAGTTTGAAGTGGAGCCTGTATTCCACCCAAGATCTCTATTGATGGAGGAATTAAAGCCACTATCTACTACACCTAGGCAAGCACAGTAGAAGGAGAAGGTTGGCGTGTGATAGAAAGTGCTTTGCACATATGAGACACATTATTATATCTCATACAAATATACTAATGAAATTAATTAATGCATATATGAATTTTTCATATAAACTAAAAAATTTACTGGCATTTTGAGTGTTCGGCTGCTGGAGAAGATGTTGGAGGGGCTGGTCAAAAGGCCGTTGAAGAGGATGCTGGAGGGGTTGATCAATCATGTACACGACTTCTCATCCGTTGGAGCACATTCATGAGAGTCTCTTGATTGGCATTAAGCTCTTCAATTTGCTTGCTCATTGCCTCCATTTGCACCTCCATCTGCACCTCAATTATTTACAATTGGTCATCCATTCTTTGTATGCACTCCTCCACTCGCTCCTCCATTCATTCCATTCGTCTGCCATATGATGCAACTGTGGAAGTCAAGCTCTCCAAGCAGCCGATGATCTTGTTGAACCTCTCCTCAGCCATCGACATAAAGTGAGATGAATGAAGAGAGAGCAGAAACATAAGCTGCGGAGTATCATCCTCCATTGGCTATGGAAGTGATGATGTACAATGTTCGGATGAGGTGGATGGAGGTTGTTTCGCCGAGATGGATGGAGGATGTCCGACTAAGGGGGTTGGAGGCTGGGCAACCTTGAATATAGTCTTAGAGGCAAACTTGGATGGAGACGTGGATACCCACTCCCCTCTAACTTTGTTGATCCCCATATGTCCCATTGTTTTGTTATTGTAGACGTCGATAGACTTCTCTTTGATTCTTAGCTCTTCATTCGAGATTGGTACCTCGTTATGCTTAACAATCTTATGAACAAGTCAATTATATGGTAGGCTCTTGGCTGGGTAGTTGAAGACATCGTACATGAGACTCAAAATCACATACCTTATGTTCACTCTCTTTTGGTTGAATATCTTCTCCAGCATATAGAGAGATCCATGCAGTTAACAAGGTCTTGATACCCATACCAAGGTAGAATAGTGTGCGTCATGATGTTATGGGGCACTCGGGCTCTAGCGTTCAAGTTCTTGGACTTTGGTTTCGTGAACGCTTTAATCTCGGTATTGCGGTGCAATTGTTGAAGCACTGCCAAACCTTCTCCTCCTCTAATGAAGTTTGGATTATGAGATACATTGTAATATTGCTCGCTTGGTTCCTTCGTCGAATATCCATGCAGCAGGTTAATATTATTGGGAGTGAACCTCAACTCCGTTCAAACATGCAAGTCCTAATATCTAATGATTGAGTGGATAGTTCCAAATTGGCATAAAAGAGTTTGACAATCCGCTCATAGTAACTTCCATCATATCTACACAAACCTGATAATTCAGCACTCTCGACCATGTCTTCTAGTCCCATATCAATTAAAATATATTTTTCTAGATACAATAATCGAACGATGTTTAGTATCATCTTTGTACCAATTATTCACCAACTCAATCCTGAAGATCAGTGAGTATAAATAATGTGATGTAGGTTAGAAACAGACCAAATGAAATATTAGTTGTTCTTGAGTATGTCGTTGAGGTTGTGTTTCAAGTTGGAGTCGTGCTTCAATCTCGGGTTATGCTTTATGCTAAAATTGAGCCCTAATGAACTCAGTTGCAGTTCGATTATGGGCATGGGTAAATTGAGATTCTGATTTAGGTTGAAACTCAGAGGGAGTAGTTTTACGCTTGAGAGTCAATTTCGTAGGCCTTATAGAATTCATTTGATTGAATTAGATAGTGAGGGTTAGAATTAGGGTTTGGAGTTTGCAGAGGAAATCAATCTGATTAATGTGCTCTATCTGGAGTAGATTATGAAGTTATATACTAAGGTAAAGGAAGACAAGTATAGGTTATGAAAAATACTCTTTCCGTTGTGGAAAGGGTATTGCTGTAGCGGATATTTACCTTCTGTTGTGAAAAGTAATTTCTTGACTAGAATTACTTCATGTACAGCTCTGCTGCGGAAAGATGACCTATCAATTGTGAAAGGAATACCTATCTGTTACGGAAACAAATTGAAATTCTTAACATAAAATATGATAATGATATTTGCTCTGTTTATTTTTTATTGTTCAGTGTTTTATTTATTAGAAAAATTATTTAGTGTTTATCTTATTTGTGACCTCACATTGTATTTTAGTAGTTGTTTTATAAATTACGTAACTAAGAAAATGAAAATACATGGGGAGGATATTTTAATTATTTTAATAATAAATGTAGGTATTGCATGATATAATATTATTTTGAATGGAGTATAAGCAAGCATTCTTTATATATTATGTATTATTTATTCAACAGCCAACAATTGCATTATTGGCCCTGTGGCAGTGATATTTTTGGGCAGTGGAGCGAACGAAACTGTAAAAAATGTTAATTAATATAACTTTGGTCACAATTTGAGTACGTGATCGTAGTCGCGTGATTTTGGTTCGCCAACAAGGCCGGAGATGCTCAGTCCAATGAGGATGCCTAAGGGAGGGTATGGCATAGACCAAGTAAATGAGAATAAAATGGAGCGCAGAGAGTAGAGAATGAAATTTGTGAAAGGAGGTGGAAGTAAAGGGGTGGGGGATGGATCATTTTTCATATGGGTTCTGCAAATAAAAAGGAAAAAGACTGAAAGGTACTTTTCATGGGGCCAGAAGCTTCTGCAACTGAAAGATACTTTTCAATTTAGTTTTAGTAAATCTGTATGCCCTTTCATATCTCGCACAGATCCGGAGACAGAGAGAGCCCAGAAAGAGAGAGACCTAGAGAGAGAGGGGACCCAGAGAGAGAGAGAATCAATTTCAACCGTATCCTATATCACCCAAAGCTTGTTTTACTCAAGTTGGCTCCCCCCTCAATTTTTCGCCGCATATTCTAACTTTTAATCCTTCAACCAGGAAGCCTATATTTTTCATTAACATTAATTATTAATTATGGTAAATAATGTTATACATTCTTTCCAATTCTATACTCTAAACATATCATTCATTCATAGACTCATCTTAATATTTTATAAACAATTAAAATAGTAGATCATTCTCATCAATGAAACCAAAATAACACATTAAAATATAAAATTATCTATCAAATAACCTAAAATTTAAACTCTTGATATAAAAATAAAAATAAAAACATAGTATTTTAAGATTTCAACATCTCATAAGAGTTGGTGACAAAGCATATCCTCCCTTAATGCCTTGCAAAATCCCACATGACTAGCTTTCACACACTCCTAAACTGAAAATAGCCTAACTAGGTTACTTCTAATGATTTTTTTGTCACTTTCTCACCCACTTCATACAATAATTGACCGGAAGGTTTGTGCTTCCATTTAAGCAAGCTAGACCTTTTAATTATATCACTTTATTTGTCCACTAATCATGCGTAGTTTGAGTTTCAATACATAATTATGTTTTTTTGTTACCATTTAGAGTAAACTGTTATACTATAGATATACAATCATGTGTGCTCGTGTGTTACTGATTCATTAATGAAAGTAAGATATTACTTTAATATTTATGACTTATAATAATTATTTGAGCAGTTAGTAATTGACACACCATCAACATGTAAGATTAAAGGAATTTACATCTAACATTACTATCAAAATAGAATATGAGATTTATTTCCTAAATTTCATATAAAATTGAGTGTGTGATTACATGGTTGGTTATATTTTAAAGTAAATGAAATTTGACAAGTAAAATTTTTTAATGCGTTAGAGTTTCAGGGAATTGAATTCTATTTCTAATGTGGCCCAAAAAGCTTAAAGTGCAGCATAAATGATGACTAACTAATATATATTTTTAAGAATATGTTAAATTGATCTTGTTTATTTCATTTTATTTATTTAAGATATGTATTGAGTTTTATTTTTTTGTAATAAAGAAACTAATATGTAATTCATTTTCTCCGTTATAAATTTCTCTCAATGTCCTGAAATTTTTCTCGAAAGAGCTTTCACAATAGTATAATTTTTTGTTGCTTTTCCTTTTGTTTTATGATTATGCGTTATACAATGAAAAACATATGATTTTTTTTTATCAACTTTAAATATTTAACTATTACTTTATTTCCACGTAAATATAAAATTTCACTTAATTTATCATACTAATTAATTATTCCCATGAATAATAGTCTAATGGTCATTTATTAAAAGTCTTATTATTTATCCATTATTACACTTTCGTTCCCACAAATAATTAAAATAATTTAAATTTAAGGTTTCGCATTAATTGTTTTTGTTAAATTATAACAAAATTACTTTGGGACATTTTAAAACCAATCTCAAACTTCATTTCTATGTAAAATGTAAAAAGAAAAAAACAAAAAAAAAACCTTGAACTTTGACAACAGCGACAAACTAAACTTTAAAAGAAATTTTGTGAATAACTAAAACCTAAAACTACAGAAAATAAAGAAGGTAAATCTCACAGTCATGTTTCCCGTTAAAAAATGTCGAGATAAATGTCACAGTCACTTTTTTCACTTAAAAACATCAAGGACGTCCAACGGACGTTCAAGGATCAACAACATATGTTCTTCAACAACGAGAGACATCCAAGGCTAATCCACGAGGAAGATGTAAAGTTTTGGTTCTGGTTCAATCATTGTTTCGGTTTATTCTTTTTTTGGTTGGTTATTTCGTTCCTGGTTACATTTTTAATTGTTTTACAGCTGTCTTTAATTATCTTTTATGTGGAGTTGTACAGCAGGAAAAGTGAGGGTGAATAAACAGGAGAAAAAAGAGAGGGATATCGGGAGAAGAAATCATCTAGAAGGGATAGATGAGTTTTGTAGAAGCAATGGGCAGTTCAGAGAAGAGTTCTTGATTTATTTTCTTCTTCCTTTAAGATTTAGGGTTTTCTTTTGTTCAAGACAAAATTAGTTTTCTAGATCTTCTATGTTTTCTTCTGTATTTGATTTGTGACTATAAGGATTGGATTAGTTCTTAAAAAAAATAAGGGATTTTGGTTGCGTTCGTGGATGTAGGACAACTTGTTCGAACCACATTAAAATTGTGTGTGGATTTTCTTTTTCCTTTGCTTCGTCTGTTTATTTTTCATCTGGAATTAATTCTTAATTGGTGGGGTGAGCGTGGACAGCTCACGCGATCGTCAGATTTCAGCAACTTAGGGCTTCAAGGTTAGGTTCATGATTTGTTTTATGTTCTTTAGTTTTTTTTTTTGGGGATGGCTAAATTCGAGGTTGACAAATTTACCGGAGACAATGATTTTAGCTTCTGGCGGGTCAAGATGAGGGCTCTTCTTGTGCATCAGGGGTTGTCTCAGGCAATAAACGTCAATGCCCTTGAAGCTCTGCCTGCCATGGATAAAGCCAGAGCTGATGAGACATAATCCAAAGCTCACAATGCAATTCTTCTCAACCTCGGTGATGAGGTCCTTCGGGAGGTAATAATAGAATGTTCTGCTTTATCCGTTTGGTTAAAAATAGAGACATTGTATATGAAAATGTCACTTGTTAACCGGTTATATTTGAAGAAGAAACTGTACACTCTGACTATGGAAAATTCTAAAGAAATGAGGAAACACCTTGATGATTTCAATAAGATTATATTGGATTTAAATAGCATAGAAGTAAAAATTGCTGAAGAGGATCAAGCAATAATAGGTAGTGAGCATTTTGTGGATACAACACTCTATGGAAAAGAGACTTTAACTATGGCTGATGTAAAGGCAGCCTTAAACTCCAAAGAATTACAAAAGAAATGTGATATTAAGGAAAACTTGGAGGGAGAAGGTCTAACTATTAGAGGCCAACCACAGAAAAAGAAAGACAAAAATTCTAGAGATAAATCTAGATCCAAGTCTAAGCAAGGTAGACGATATTTTTTCTGTAATAAAGAAGGACATTATAAGAATGCCTGTTTTGAAAGAAAGAGGAAACAAGTTGAAAAAAAGGAAGAACAAGGGGATGCCTCGGTTGCTTTAGATGGTTATTAGTCTTCAGATGTACTAGTTGCCTTTGAGCAGAAACTTGGTGAGCAGTGGGTTCTTGACTCCAAGTGCTCTTTCCACATGACACCTAGGAAAGAATGGTTGCTGAATTTTCACAAGACAGGTAATGGAAATGTCATGTTAGGAAATATTAAGTCCTATCAGATTGAAGGGGAAGGTTTAGTTCAAATTAAAATGCATGATGATTGCATTCAGACAATTCAAGAGGTTAGATATGTTCCTAGAGTGAAAAGAAATTTATTATCTATTGGAATGTTAGATACTAAGGGCTATATAGTTAGGATTGAATCTGGAAGTTTGAAAATTTCTAATAGAATAATGATAGTAATGAATGGTGCATTGAGTAATGGTATGTATATTCTAAAAGGAACTACTATTGTTAGTGGAGTTAGCAATGTAACTGAAGAAATGAAGGATAAAACTGATGTGTGGCATTTGCGGCTTGGACATGTCAATAAGAGAGGTCTGCATGAATTACAAAAGCAAAATCTGTTTGGAAAAGACCAAATTTCAAATATAAATTTATGTGAAAATTGCATTCTCAGGAAGAGCAACAGGGTAAAGTTTTCTAAGGCTTTTCATACATCACAGGGAGTGCTAGATTATATACACTCCAATGTGTGGGGTCCTGAGAAGATCGGTTCTAAAGGAGGTGCTCATTATTTTGTAACTTTCATATATTATTATTCAAGAAGGGTATGAGTATATTGTATGAAGATAAAAGACCAAGTATTTGAGCTTTTCAAAACTTGGAAGAAAATTGTGAAAAGTCAATCTAACCGGAAGATTAAAAAGTTGAGGACGGATAATGGCATGGAATTATGCTATGGACAATTTGAAAACTACTGCAAACAAGATGGTATTATATGACACCATATGGTAAGTTACACCCCTCAGCAAGATGGATTTACTGAACGGATGAACAGAACAATTCTGAAAAGTGTACGATGTATGCTTTTTGTCTGCCGGATTTCTTAGGTATTTTTTGGGCTGATGCAATTAAAACAACGTGTTACCTAATGAATCTATGTCCTTTTGCTGCACTAAATTTTAAGACTCCTTTTGAGATGTGGTATGACTATGCTGCTAACTATTCAAGTCTGAGGGTATTTGGATGTGCTACATATGCACATATCAAGCAAGGAAAACTTAATCCACGGGCTAAAAAGTGCATATTCTTAGGTTATCTTAAGGGAGTAAAGGGCCACTAACTTTGGTCCTTAGAAAAATATCAGTCCAAGTTCATAGTTAGTTGAGATATGTCATTTAATGAAAAAGATTTTCCTTTAAAAGGGCAAAAGGAACATTCGAGTAAAGAAATGGAGAAAGTTCAAATTGAGGTGGAGAGTGATGCTAACCTGGACAGTGGGATAAATTAGGAAAATCAAGAGACATGTTCTGATTTTGAAGATGATTACACACCTGTTGATTATCAGCTCACTAGAGATAGAACTAAAAGAGTTATTAAGCCTACACAACAGCTTGGATACGTTGATATTTTAGCATATGCTCTAATGGTAGCTTTGGATTTGGAAACCTCTAAATCGTTATCATTTTTTGAGGTAATATGGAGGAAAGATAAAGGGGATTAGTTGAAAGCAATGCAAGAAGAAATGAATTCTTTATGGAAAAACAAAACTTAGATTTTGGTTAATTGACCTATGCATAGAAGGTTTTTGGGTGCAAATGGATATTCAAATTGAAGGAGATGAAAATGGATATTCAAATTGAAGGAGGGTATTGAAGGGGTGGAGAGACCTATATACAAGGATAGATTAGTAGCTAAAGGGTTTGCTCAAAGAAAAGTTATAGATTTCAATGAGATATTTTCTCTAGTTGTAAAATTGACTTCAATTAGGATACTCTTGTCATTTGTTGCTATCCATAACCTTGAGTTGGAACAAATGGGTGTTAAGACCGCTTTCCTCTACGGTGATCTGGAAGAGACCATATTTATGGATTAACTTGAAGGTTTTCAATCTTCATATAAGAATCATGTTTGTTTACTAAGGAAATCATTGTATGGATTGAAACAATTTCTTAGATAGTGGAACAAGAAGTTTGATACCTTCATCACACAATCAGTTTCAATATATGCAAGCATGACAACTGTGTCTATGTTATAAAAGAACAAGAGAAAGTAAAATTGTTTGTTCTTTTGTATGTTGATGATATATTAATCTCTGGAAGGAATAAGGCTGAAATTGAAAACCTGAAACTTAAGTTTGGAGAACAATTTGATATGATGGACTTAAGGATTGCCAGACGTACACTTGGTATAGACATAGCAAGAAATAGGGAACAAAGTACTCTTTGATTAACTCAGAGCAAATACCTTAAGAAAGTACTTTAAAGGTTTGGATTACAGAATCTTAAGGGTGTAAATGTTCTCCTAGGTGGACACTTCAGATTGTCTAAAAAGCAGGAAGCAAGTAACGGAGAAGAACAATATTTTATGAAAGGGTTCCTTATGCCAATATTGTTGGTAGCATAATGTACTTCATGGTTTGCACTCATCCTGATCTAGCATTTTCAATAAGTATCAACAGTAAGTATATGGATAATCCAGGTAAGAGTCATTGACACGCTTTAAAGTGGGTAATGAGATATATTTCTAACACTTTAAATTTATGCATTGAATATGGTAAGAATAATACTGGTAAAGACATTATTTCTAGATATGTTGATGCATATTATGCTGGTTGTCTGAATACCTAGCGTCTACTTCTGGATATATATTTACTATGTACACAAGTATTGTTAGCTAGAAATCATGCATTCAGAAAGTAGTAGCGTTATCTACTACTCAATCTTAATTCATTGCTGCTATTGAAGGATTTAAAGAAGGTATGTGGCTTAAAGGTTTGTCATCTAAGTTTGGGATTGATAGTTCTAACATGACTATACACTGCAATAGTCAAAGTGCAATCCATCTTATGAGTGATCCAACATTTCATGAAAGGACTAAGCACATTGATGTGCATATGTATTTCATTAGAGAAATCATGGAAGAAGGGTGTATTAAGGTAAATAAAATTGCATCGGAGGATAATCTTGCTGATGCATTAACTAATGTTTTACCCGTAACTAAGTTTAAAAATTGTTTAGACTTAGTTGGAATCCAGATTGGTTAAGCTCCTGGTGGAGCTGGTGACACACCCTTTTATTTTTGTTGAATGAACTTAGAAACAAGGTGGAGAATTATAAAGTTTTGGTTCTTGTTCAATCATTGGTTTGGTTTATTCTTTTATTGGTTGGTTTTTTCCTTTCTTGTTTTATTTTTAATTGTTTTACATCTATCTTTAATTATCTTTTATGTGGAGTTGTACAACAGGAAAAGTGAGGGTGAATAACAAGGGAAAAAAGAGAGGGATATTGGGAGAAGAAATCATCCAGAAGGCAGAGACGAGTTATGTGAAAACAGTAGGCAATTCAGAGAGGAGTTCTTGATTTATCTTCTTCTTCCTTTAAGATTTAGGTTTTTCTTTTAGTCAAGATGAAATTAGTTTTTTGGATCTTCTATGTTTTCTTCTGTATTTGATTTGTGGCTGTAAGGATTGGATTCTTTCTTCAGAAATACAAGGGATTCCAGTTGTGTCTGTGGATGTTGAATAACTTGTTCAAACCACGTTAAAATTGTGTGTTGATTTTCTTTTTCCTATGCTCTGTTTGTTTATTTTTCATATGGAATTAATTCGTCAAAAGGGCTTACAAGGATCAACTTTGGAGCCATTGTAAGGCTGAGGGACATCCAAGGAACGTCGAAGGGACATTTATGTTGCCCATCCTCTATCCTGATCTTCCATCTTCATTGAAGGACGTCCATCCCTTCATCCAACGAGCTGAAACCTTCGTCCATCAGCGCTTTTTGAGGATTTCCATCCTTTATCCTAGTCTTCTATCCTCATTGAAAGACATCTGCCCCTTCATCCAATAGGCATGAAACTTCATTCGCTAGCGCCTTTGAAGGATTTTCATCCTTTATCCTAACCATTCATCCTTATTGAAGGACGTCTGTCCCTTCATTCAACGAGCATGAACCCTCATCCGCTAATGTCTCTCATCCCATTTTGGATGTCCATCTTCATTGCAGAACATTTGTCTCTTCATCTTGCAGCCAACATGGATTTTCCTTAAACATCCCTCGCCCTTGCGATGGGCCTAGGGCTGATCATTGGAAGTCCTTCCTCGTGGATTAGCCTTGAGCGTCTCTCGTTATTGAAGGACGTCCGTTGTTGATAATTGGATGTCTATTGAATGTTTGTTGGACGTCCTTGATGTTTTTATGTGAAAAATGTGACTGCACCATTTGCCTCGGTGTTTTGTAATAGAAAAGATGACTGTGAGGTTTGACTTATTTATTTTTTATAGTTCAAATTTTAATTATTGACAAAATTTCTTTAAGCTCTAAATTATAGCTGTTTTACAATTTAAGGTTTGTTTTGTTAATTTTTCAATGAAAAATTTCTATAATGCTTTGAGAGAGAGAGAGATAGAGAGAGAGAGAGAGGAGACATCGTGTAAACCTTCGAGCAACTCATCGTCCCCATACAAATTGTTTCTGTTTATTTGACTGGTCGTTATCTCCTTTCATCTTCTCTCTCCCTTCTCTTTCCCAAAAATCCTTATATAAACATACGACCACTTCCGAGTTTTGTCACAGTCCTCCATTGAAATACCACATTCAACGTCTCTGTGACTGTTTGTCTTCGCTCCCTCTCCCACCTTCTTAAAGAACCTCTCTAATGGCAGCCTTTTCCTACCAGCACAACCCTTTTCTCCTCCCATTACCTTCTTTCTCGAACATTACGACGTCCCTTAAAATGTGTGACACCCCCACCAATTTCTTTTCTCAGTTTTACCCTCCTGAACCCAACTCTCTTGGCTTTGGCGTCGACGTTATTCTTCCTGGAATTGAGACTTCTTCAGCCAAAAAACAGAGTAGCGACTCTTCAACTGTTTTGGATAAAGTTGAAAGTGGCGATCAGTTGACCCAAAACATAAACTCAAAGGAGGAGAAAAGGAAGAAGAGAAATGCTTCATTATTTAGTTCTGTTCAGTTTAAGGTAAGCAAACCCAGAATAAATTTTGATCCAAAAAAGTTAGAAAACTTGAGGCTTTGTTGTGTTTGTTGAAAATCGGACACAGCCATGTTGTCTCGAAAGAAAATCAAATCATAATTAGGTCATATAGCACTTGAAATTTCATGTTAACTCCCAACTTGAATGTATTAAACTAACTCAAAGAAAAAAATCAATGAAGAAATAAAATAAGGGATTCATTCCCACAAGAAATCTTGTTGATTATACAAGAACAAAACTAGAAGATTTGAGATACTCGTATATTCTAATCGATTTGTCATGATTGTTTATGTTAGAACAAACCAGAGAGAAGAGGGATGAAGCAAAAGAAACAGAAAGAGGAGAAGAAAAATGAAAAAGAAGTTCCAGAAGAAGCCCAAACAGACTACATTCATGTTAGAGCAAGGAGGGGTCAGGCAACGGACAGCCATAGCCTAGCAGAAAGGGTACGTTTCATCTTCCAATAATGAAACTGAAAAAAGAAAACAAAAGAAAAAAGAAAAATCAGTGGAACATAGGGCCCCACCTCAACATTTATTAGGAAAAACATTAAAGAAGCAAACAGATGGACCTATTTTGTGTGTAATGTGTGGCTTATGATTCCTACCAACCATGAATGAGTACCCAAGCTTCTGTTGATGATACCATTTCATCTTTGTTTGGATTTCAGGTTAGGAGAGAGAAAATCAGTGAGAGGATGAAGATACTTCAGAGACTGGTTCCTGGCTGTGACAAGGTGCAGATTTACTTCATTACTCTCGAAAAAATTATTGTATGTATCAGTCTCGAGTCGATGAGGGGGCTAGTCAAGATCTTTATACGACAATTTAAAATGAAATCTCGTGTGTTTTAAGCTGTAGAAGCTGGTTCGTAGAAGCTGTCTTTTTTTTTTCCTGACAAATTCATGTTGTGAACGCTGTAAAGCAGGTTATTGGGAAGGCCCTAGTTTTGGATGAAATTATCAATTATGTTCAGTCCCTTCAAAACCAAGTCGAGGTAATCATCAATGACCTAAACCGTTTAATTTTCTTTATTTTCATATCAAAACTCTTACGATCTTCTTCCAAAATTTCCAGTTCCTCTCTATGAAACTTACTTCAGTGAACCAATTATCCTACCAGTTTGAAACTCACTTGGATTCATTCATGCTCACACCAGAGGTACAGAAAAGATAGGAACTGTTATTGTTATTATTTTAAGTTGAAAAATGAATGTTTATGATGCTGATTTCAGTCGATGAGTAGCAGCATGGCGTCATCTAACCTGCAGCAGTCCAGTGGGTTGAGCAGCCATGTCTCCACGTTTAACCATCTTCTTATGGACCACTCGCCCTCCCTTCTAGTCAACCAGCGTCACAAGTCAATGCCATTTTCCGTAAGCATCGTCTTCTCTACAAAACCCTTTTCAAACTAGAGGTTTTTAGTTAGTGAAAAATAACCATTTTTGAAAGGTAAATTATCATTTTTGAAGGCTATTGTCCGAACAGTTTGGTCTTTTCTGTTGTTCAAAATTCTATTATTTATCAGATTTAAATTTAGGGTCGTTTTAGTTTCAGGATGATGTGAATCTGATGTGGGAAGGTGAAGATCCAGAGCAGAAGTTTCCCATTTCATCTGCTCTAAGCCACAGCCTTTGATCCTTCATTTAATAAAACCATATGCACTCTTACTTTATATGATATCAGTTCAAAAGCTCAGCCCAGCTTCCAATATCAGTTGCATCGGGATCATGCCAAAACAGGAGCAAGTATCTAAAGCAAATTTATGAACAGTATCGACAGTCTGACCAACCAATAATTTGATGATATTCATCATTTCGGCCAAGAGCCACATGTTATTAGAATTTAAAAACAACAATATTTTGTTTGTAAGTATAACACAATATATAATATCGTTCTGTTGAGTTTACGTGTTCATGTTCTCTTTTTTTTACTTTTCCCATAAAAATAAAATTACATTAAAAAAACCCTAAAATATTTAACAGCATGAACTCATACAGAGATTTCTAAAAAATCAACATCTCTCCCACTTTAAAAATATGTATTTTTTAGGGTACTCTAGGTTATCCATGAGTGTGAAGAGTAGATGCTGCCATCACTTCAAGCAACATCGTTAAAAGATATATAATAATTCTCCAACAGAAACTCAAAGAGCAGCTAAAAATCCAGTCGGATGGAAACTTCAGTTGTTCTTGCTGTTACAGTTAAATTTACAGGTGCATTTACCTTCTTTTTCCATTAATCAGCATGGGATTGGTCTTGAAACTGCAGCTGATAAGACGAGCAATCCATTTGCTGGTGTTCTTGGGTACACTTGTAATTAAGAAAGGGTGGAACCTTCCCACTTTTTGTCTTCATTCATCACTTTAATTACCAGGCAACTTCGTCGCCTCGGCTGCGTTCCGCTCCACCCACTATGTAATAATTGCTTCAAATAGTAAGTCTTGAATAATATAATATGTAAAGGACCATCCTACACTCACCTATTCTACTAGAAAGCTTCTCCCAATCTGGTAAAAATAATTTAAGATGTTGATTCAAATGAACAATATTTTACTGAGATATCTAGAGACTTCACAAAGCTGCATTTATGAACTAGTTCACTGATTCTGTAAGCAATTTCACGGTGGAATTTGTGAATTATAATATAAGATAATCAATGTTAGAACAATGAGATTTGAACTAATATTGTTGGTTTCTAAATAATCTATAACGCTAAAAATTTAAGCCTATAGATTAAAGTAGAAATTTTTGATGTATTACCTCAGTTGTGATCTTTCATATCTTGCTAGCATGTTAATATAAAATATGTTAGTAACGTACCTAACAAACAAATATAATAGAAAAATTTTGCAATATATGAATAAATTATATTGATTAATATTATGTTAACATTTTAGATTATGTTTTATAAAATTCATAGAAATTTTTTTTTGTTATATATGCTAACTTTATATTAACATATATATTGTATATATCTGAGATAAAATATAAAAAGTAATAATCAAAATAAATCCGTGACTTATATTTAAAGTATAGAATATTCAAATAGTTCATAGTTATAAACATACTTTTATCTCATTAAGAATATATAGTCATATACCGACTATATATGTCACGACCCAAAAGGGACCCGAGATAGAACAGGGAACGACTCGACCCAAAGAACCGAATCGCCCAACCCTTTTTCTCTTAAATTTTATTAATTAACAGCGGAAGACTTAAAATATTAATATTATGCCACGGCCTGACAAACATGGGCTTAACAGGTTCAGCAGTGATATCCGATAGTAAAGCAATATAATACAAAATGAAATAACTATCTGGAAATTAAAAATAGGATTACAGTCATCCAATAAAATGTACACCTCACAAAACAATCTCTCAAGGGAGAATACTAGAATAAAAAAAATAAAACTTCGCCGAATCTAAACTTGACTTGGCAACTGAAAATACAACTAATAAAATCCTGAAAGGTGTTATTGGGGTGAGTTGACTAAACTCAATAGGGATTATGTTTTTAAGAAAAAAATTAGTTAAAATGATGTTTAAGCATGCATGAATTTATAACTCACGTTTTATAAGTTCCTTTTAGAAAAAATGTATAAAATGGCATGTATATGAAATCACCCACTAATATGTGGTACGTAATAAGAATAAGCACTTGTACAAATAAAAAAAATCACAGTGAAAATAGAGTCACTCACGGACTCTAGGCACACTATTCCAAAGGCATATAACAGAATAAAGACGATGTTCGGCGATCGCAAAAGCCAAAGAAATACCCTAATCAGGTTTAGGAATTTGCAACTTAAGGACACGACACATATAGCTATCCTATTACCTATTTGCACTTTAGGGATTCGAACCCAAGAACATTTGAAAAATTTCCTATTAACCAATTCAATAACAAACAAACAATTACGCATGGTAGAATGTGTGAAAATAAAATAGAACCAAATCAGGTCGATCAAACTCGATTCGCACAACCAAGTTGACCAACAAATATTTATAGACATGCTTAATTGGAAACGTGAATAGTGAAAATAAAGTATAATATAAAATTAGACAGACATAAAAATGGACCCGTCGTTTTGATATGAGACTCGTCTCAAAATAATTATTTTATAAAAAGTATGCAAATGTAGTGCATAAATAATCGCTACCTCGATTTCAAACCCAATTGTTTAAAATGTTCAAATATTTGAGCTCACACCTTAATGAGATAATTGGATACCTAAAATAAGATTATAAAGTTGCGTGAGTTACTCTCATTAAAATTTATAATACTATTTAAAATAGGCTCAACATAGGCCCATACAATGGCCCAAAACAAGTCTTGACCTATAGGCCACTAATCAAATCCTTCAGCCCAACCTGCAGGCCCAACTATATTTCACAGGTCCAGACCCGAATGTCTAATTTGCAATCCATGAAATAGAGACATTGTCTCCTTCGACGAACTGTTCAGCGTCTTCTTCTCACCTTCGTCGCGAGCAACACGTTCAACAACACAGATAGACTTGACTCCAGCTGAGACTCCCTATCTCGGCCAACCGCCTACTGACTGATGTCGACGTTCTACCCTATTGCGCACCGCGGCTCAGCGTTTGTTAAGCCCCTTCTCGACGTTTCAACATCGACGAAATTCAACAAGGTTTGCCGAATTTCATCTAATTTAACGGCCAATTCCAATGTTTCAAATTTTGAGACAATTAGTGTAAACACAATATCAAAGAAATAGAAAATATCAAATTGTTTATACCTTTCAGAACTCCCAGCCTTGGGTTACAGAGGCTTCAACACTGTCCGAGAAATTCCAAAACTTTTCTCCTCTAGACACGCATGATTTCCTTTAAGAATTCCAAACAAACATTTACATCTCAACCAAAACGTTGAAATTTCAGAGCCGGAAGAAGGGATGGTTTACCGCAGTGACAACAACTCAATCACAAAGTTTTTGAACTTCATTCAAATTGTTGGAAACAGACTCACTTGGGAGGAAGAGGTTTATTGAGGAAGAATAGTGAAAACCAGAGATCGAGTTGGAAGCTGGCGTTCTTTGTAACGACCTGGTTTTTCGTTTCCTTTTAACAACGCGTTAAATTTAAAACTTTGTAAAACAATGGTAAATCTTCATTAAAACCTTTTTGAGATATGAAATCAGAGTGCGCTTCTTATAACCGGACCGTTAGCAAAACCTTTTTACTTTACTTTAACTCGTTATTAAAATCGTGATGATTTTTAGAAAACTATAGTTATAAAATCTAGCGGAAGCATAAATTATTTTTTCTTTGAAAACGTAGCGGAAGCATAAATAATGCATTTATAAATATTTGAAAACGTTACTTTATCTTTTACAATTGCTCTTCTTAGTTACTCTTTACATTAATTAGCATGACCAGCCGTAAGTCTCTTCCTCGCAAATCCTTCATCAACTGCTCCTAAATCTGTTCGTCATTTTTCTACATCGCAAGACGTAAGCTATGAGTCTAATGCTCAGTAAGTGATAAAATACTACATGCAGTTTCAGTTTTCATCTTTTCTTATCTTCTTGTCTTTTACGTTTTAATCATCGTTTTCTTTTTATCTTTTTATCCTTTGTGTTTTAGATCATCATTTTTGTCCTTTTTCTCCTTATCTTTTGTCTTTTGCATTTTAATTGTTATTTTTTATTGGTCGTTCTTTTCATCGTTGACCTCCGATATAGCAGCAATGTCATAATCCGAAAGCATATTAATCATTGGTCGTTTGTCCCGGCATAATCTAGGGACTTTTGTGTTTTTGATCATCATTTTTGTCCTTTTTCTCCTTATCTTTTGTCTTTTGCATTTTAATTGTTATCTTTTATTGGTCGTTCTTTTCATCGTTGACCTCCGATATAGCAGCAATGTCATAATCCGAAAGCATATTAATCATTGGTCGTTTGTCCCGGCATAATCTAGGGACCTTGCAACAGATACAAGCAGCAATGACATAATCTGAAAGCTAGCTAGCCACGATGGCATAATTCGAAAGCTCGCTAGCGGCTTAGCCACAAAGGCTTAAACGTCTCGCATCATATCGGTGCATTTTTCTTTTCTTTACTTTAATTGCATTAGTTATTTCTCATTTCTCTTTACTTTTTATGACTAATTATTTGTTCGTTATCTGTTTCTTCATTCTTCATCTGTTTCTTCGTTCCTGATTTGTTTATTCGTTCGCTATTTGTTTCTTCGTTTGCTTATTACGTTTTATGGCTTATGATTCGTCCGTTATTTGTATCTGTTTCGTTTGATGCTTGTGAATGCATGCAAATTTCTGAAAGCAAAAATAAACATCGAAATGTGTTGTAAAAGCAATAAACAACGAAGCATATGAATAATAACTATAAGCATGCTTTTAAAAATAGTAAACAACGAAACATGCTAGTAAAGCAGTAAACAACAAAACATGCATTTAAAACTGTATATATGCTTGGAAAACGGTAAGCAACGAAACATGCTGTTAAAAACTGTAAACAACAAAACATGCTATTAAAAACTGTAAACAACGAAACGTGCTATAAAGCAGTAAACAACGAAGCGTGCAATTAAAACTGTAAACATGCTTGGAAAACGGTAAGCAATGAAACATGCATCTCCTATTCTTGCGATGTAAGGTCCGAAGACCAAAACACATGCATATCACTTACCTCGATTGCTTAAAGCGCTCAACGCTTATCCGTTATTTTTTTTTTTCTTTCTTTAGTACCTTCACAATTTAATAACGTTTAATTATTAAACTAATCGATTTAATCAACTTAATAATCTCACTTTCTTTTATGTTCTTATTTCTTATACGTCAACTACTCGAGTTTCCTAAACGAAACCGCTTCATTAATTATGACTTAGCTTGATTAATGAATCTCGATTGATAACATATAGAACTAAGTTTAGTGTGTAGAGAATGCCAATGTGATTCCACCAACATATTATAGACTTATACATCAATGCCCAAATAATTAATTGAATCAAGGCCTGAGACGTATAATGACTTAATTCAATATCTAAATATACTTATCCAATAATAGCCTGAATTGAAACCAATAGAGTACCATTCAAAAATGGACAGTTTCCACGAAATCAATGTCTAATGAAACCCAATCAACAGAGGATATCCATAGCACCATTCATACATTTTTCAACAGCACCTATTAGCAAAGAGCAATACTCCACATTCATTTACTTGGCATGATTTTACTAATATCACATTGGTACCTTATCCAAATAACAAATTAATAACTTATATCCAGCAACTAACACTAAAACCCATCCAGAGCACAAATCCAATCCAACAGAGAAATCACAATATCTTCTATCATTCAATAACCCAAACAATAATCAACATGATCATATATGCATCAACCAAACATTACAGAATAGTAACCCAAGCAATAGGGTATCGTTCCAAGTTTCAATCCAACATAATTAACATCTTTACTCCACAAAACCAAACAGTATTCCATCACAGTAACCAATTTCAATTCCCACATATTATAGTATCAATTACAGGGCTTTAAATCTTAAAGGCACAGATGCAGTACTAGAACTCAAACACAAAGTGCAGAACCACTTTCATTCAAAGCCAACAAATTATCTCTTGCAACATTCCTCATCCAAAAATCCATAACTAAATATTTCAAACTAAGGCAAATCCAATACAATAACCAATATTAGTCAGACACGACACCCAAACAGATTCTAAGTAATTAAACAGCAACTATCTTACCAGGAGCTCCAACACTCGGCCATCAACTCCAGCTCCAACCTTCCCTGCACACAGCTCTCCGTCTCGGCTTCTAGGAAAAACTCAACAGACCAACTCCTCCAGAGAGCTCTCAGCTCACCCGAGGGCTCCCTCTGTCAATTTATCCTTCCAAATGCATTAAATCCTCTAGCCACCGACAACCATCTTCATTTCCTCATTGTCGGCAGGGGACAACTCAGCTGGAAGCACACTTGCATCTCCTTGTCGACAAAATGATTGGATCGGCTCAGTGCAGAATCAATAGGACCGAACCAGCACGTTCCAGCCTTCCCCTTTGCGAACCGCCAACCCTGCCACCGCGAATCGCCACTGCCGATCGTCCCTGCCGTCGCTTTGTCATTCCTACTAATGTCCGATCAACATAACGTAATGGGAAGGAAGAAATCAACCATACTTACCTCAAATTGTCGCCAGAAAGCACGCCCGTGGGAGCTCCGACTTTGTGCCCTAGCCGCGACGCTGTCTAGCAGTTCCTCGTCGCTCGTAGCCACTCGCCAAAAGGTCGCCACGCCGTCGAAGAGCGTCGTCCGTTCGTCGGACATCACCCTTCTGTTGCGCTGGATCTCCTTCCTCGGCTCTCCCTCGATCGCGCCCTTTCTCCCTCTTTCGACTCTTCTCTTCTCCCTCTCTATTTTTCTGAAAAATGGCCAAAGGCCAACCCGAAAATCCCCTCCCTTTTCACTTAATTTTTGAACAGAACAACATCCCACCTGAACCGAGCCGGTTCTCCTTCCATCTTTTCCCTTTTTGATTTTTCTTTTAATTCTTTAATTCCAATTAATCCATTCAAATTACTTTTCAATTTAAATAATCTCTTTACCCATTTTAATTCTTCTTTAATAGTTTAATTAAATCCTTCATTTAATTAAATTATTCTTAACTCAATTCCAATTCCCGCTTTATTCCAAATGTAGCTCGATAATAACTAACGATTACGTCTTTGGTAATATCCCGATAATTATCCAATAAATTATTTTTTCCACATAAATCTTTATTTATCATCTAATAAATTTCCATAAACTATAATCTTATAAAGACATAATTGGTAATACCCCGATAATTATCCAACTAATCCAAATATTCCAAATTAATTCCCAATTATTCTTATTAAATTTCGGGATATTACATTCTTAAAATTAGGGAAACGAGAGGATTCGGGAAAATAGTTCATTCTCACCCACGATGAACCGAAACTAGGGAAATACGTTTCCAAAAACATATTCTTCCCCAATTGATAAAATATTAAATTTTTTTTTTTGAAATGGCCAAATATTACATTCTCCCCTACTTAAGAAATTTCCTCCCTGAAATTTAGAACGACCTCAAGAGTACCATTGAATAAATATGGGTACTTAGCCATCAAATCAAATTCAATTTCCCAGGTAGCTTCACTTTCACCTTGGTTTTTCTACTGAAATCGAACCAAAGGCATCTTAGATCTCACGATGACGTAGAACACTGATCTCACGACCAATAATTCGCTCAGGTTCTTCCTGTTAAGACACATCATCCTGAACATACACTTCAGTTTAAGAAATAATACTAGAATGATCAAACATATACTTTCTCAGCATAAATACATGGAAGACATTATGAACATAATTCAACTATGATGGTAACTCCAATCGATAAGTCACTTAACAAATTCGCTCAATTATCCGAAAAAGACCTAAATATATATTGTGGCTAACTTTCCTTTCACACCAAAATGACTAATATCTCGACGAGATTGCACCATTTAAGAACACAAAATCATTAGCTTCAAACTCAACTTCCCTCCGACGATGGTCTGCATAACTCATTTGTTGACTCTGAACTGTACTCAGTCACTCTTTAATTACTTAAACTTTCTCAATTGTCCTAGTAATCAATTCAGGCCCGAGAGTGACATGCTCTTCTGTCATAGCCCCTTATAAGTGATTTACATAGTCTCCCATATAAAACTTCATATGGCAAAACACCGATACAAGTCTAATAAGCTAGTGTTATAAACAAACTCCACTAAAGATAAGTGATTCACCCAACTATCTCAGAAATCCAGAATACAAGATATCAACATATTCTCAAGAATTTGAATTGTACGCTTAGACTGACCAACTATTTCAGGATGATGTGAAGTATTCAAATTAAGCTCTTTGTCTAAAGCTCACTAAAGAGTTCGCCAAAATTTTGACATGAATCTTGTATATCTATTAGAAACAATACTTCAAGAAATACCATGAAGACGAACAATACCCTCAATATACAACTGACTCAGCATCATCAAAGGGAAATCCATTCTAACATGGAATAAAGTGTGCAAATTTCAGTAATCTATCAACAATTACTCATACTTCATCAAATTTTTGCACCTTCTTAGGCAAATTGGTCACAAAATCTATGATAATCTTGTCTCGTATCCATTCAGGGATAGACAAAAATTGCAACTACCCAGCCGGTCACTAATGCTCAACCCTAATTTGTTGACAAATCAAACATTTTAAAACATACATAGCTACATCTCATTTCATTCGATCTCATAAATACTGATACTTGAGATCATGATACATTTCTGTACTCTCAGGATAAAGAGCAAATCTAGTCTTATGGCCTTCTGCCAAGACTGCCAGCCTTAAATTCAAATCACTAGAGACAACAATTCGATTCCTAAAGAATAGGAGTCCATCATAACTGATCTCCTTACTGTCAAACAGCTCACCAGCATGAATCATCTCAAATCTTTATTTCAATACATCGTCAAACTTTGCAAGTATTTCACATGTTACAAAAGTATAGTGGTCGCTATTAAATTAAAAACTCGAACCGAATGACCATTGTCCTGGTACTGTAGCTCAAAATCTCCAATAATACGACATCTCTTCCAATCATCCAAAATAAGAAAAGAAAGAGATCCTTGAAGATAACGACTCAAGACATCAGCTACAACATTAGCCTTACAAAGATGGTATTCTAGAGTAAAATCATAATTCTCCATATACTCAACCCAACGTCGTTGTCGAAAATTTAATGCACGTTGCGAGAAGAGATACTTTAAAATTTTTTGATATGAAAATACTTCAAAGTCAACATTATACAAATAGCTTCGCCAAATCTTTAAGGCAAAAATAATAGTTGCAAGCTCCAAATTGTGAGTAGGGTAATTACGTTCATACTACTTTAACTGCTGAAATGCATAAGTTATAATTTTATCCTGCTGCATCAAAATGCAACCCGAACCAACTCTTGATGCATTAGTATAAATGACATTAGACAAACACCCATCAGGTACTGCTAAAACTGAGCAGTAATCAAACTTTACTTGAATTCATCAAAAGTGGTTTGACACTTTTCATTCCAAATAAATTTTCACATCATTACTGGTCAACACCATTAACGACATAACAACATAAGAAAAATTTTGCATAAATCGACAATAATAATCAGCTAGACCCAAGAAGCTACGCACTCCAATAATGTTTTTGGGTGGCTTCCAATCTAACATAACTTCAATTTTTTGATGGATCAACGGAAATGTCATTTCAAGAAACAACATGGCTAAGAAATTTCAATTTAGTATCCAAAATTTGCACTTTTCATGCTTTGCATATAACTTCAGTGACTGAAGAACAATTCATAGATGTTCGATATGCTCATCCATAGTTTTAGAATATATGAGGATATCATTGATAAAGACTACTATGAATTGGTCAAGATATGGTCTAAAGACCCGACTCATGAGATTTATAAAATAAGCCAGTGCATTAGTCAAATCAAACAGAAGTACTATAAATTCAAAATGTCCATAACGAATCTGAAAAGATATTATAGGAAATTTTTTTTCACATAATTTCAATTGACAATAACCTGCTCTCAAATCAATATTCGAGAAGTACATAGATCCTCTAAGCTGATCAAATAATTCATTAATCTGTGACAACTGATACTCATTCTTGATTGCTACATGATTCAATTTCTAATAATCAATACATAGACGAAGCGAATGATTATGCTTCTTTGCAAGCAAAACGGACGCACCCCACTATGATATACTATTCCGAATAAACCATATTTGCAACAAATCATTCAACTAAACACTTAGTTTATTCAATACAGCAGGAGCCACACGGTAAGGAGATATCTAAATTAGAGTAGTGTCGGGCATTAAATCAATGTAAAAATCAATCTAGCGGTTGGATGGAAACCCAAGAAGATCCTCATAAAAAACATCAGGGTAAACACTAACGGCTGATAAAGCAGAATCCTGCCTGACCTTAACAAGGTCACCGATAAAAGCAAAAATACTTTCGTACAACTCCAATCTCCTCCAACTACACAAACAGGCTCGCAGAACAGAATTAATAGGAAACCTACGGGTATTACATAAATTTACTAGGATTTTTCTAGTTTCCAACATAAGGGTAATATTTCTCAAAAAACAATCAATCTTAGCTTTGTAAAGACTCAACCAATTCATATCTAGGATTACGTCAAACAGATCCATAGGTATAATTATCAGATCAACCGATATTCATGTTCGCCAACAATAGGGGCAGCAAATTGAATTACGAGATTCATTTCATATCTCTCATTTATGGTAGAACTCAAAATTAGGAAATTTTCTAACTTCTCTACAATTACTCTCATAATCGAAATCATGATAAACACTAATCATATTCTGGCGATGATCAGCGTTGAAATAAATGTTTCTAAACATTTCCTCAAATTAGGTTTATATCATCATAACTAGCGATTAATCCAACTTAAGAGACCTCTACCATACTTCGGTCATCTTCTCGAAATAAAAGATTGCAAACCCAACCCAATACTTCAATAAAACTCCAAAAGCAATCAAATTTCTTTTGCATAACCCTTAACGAATATTCAACACTCATTGTGCAGGTTTTGCCCACAGATACTAGACTTTAAATGTTTAATAATTTCATCCTTAGTGATTTCAATACAAGTCATTTTAAAAAACAATCTCTATTGAAGTCATCATTCCACTTGAACAACTCAATCTTTGGTTCAAATATTCCTAACTGCCTACGCAAAAACTTACACTAATGTCGAATTGTACAATATGAAGATTAGTTGAAAGTCTTCACCAATAGTTTTTGAATCAGAGTCTTTAAACGCAAGGTTCTAACTGAGAGTAACTTAGACAACTCAATCTTTGTATTACTTTCTATGATAGGTTTTTAAGTTTAAACTTCACAGGCCTGCACATATAACCCAGAAGAGTTCGCAGACTCATAGGTTCAGTAAGGTTGTTTCTAATCATTCACAAAGTGTACTCTTCATCACTTCTAATTAAATCTGAACCACTCCAAATTATCGGTGTCCAATTAGAGAAATGTCTTCATCCACCAACAGACAACCTCAAGATGACTTCTAATAGCATCTTAACGCCAATTAATTTTTGTACTTTGTTCTTAGGCATAGTAATTTGTAAATCCTTGTATATTACTATAATATCTATTTTATAGATATTAGTTTTCAAGATGGAACCTGGTTTTGATACCAAAAATTCTGTCACGACCCAAAAGGAACTCGAGACAGAACGGGGAACGACCCAATCCAAAGAACCAAATCGCCCAACTCTTTTTCTCTTAAGTTTTAGTAATTAATAGCAGAAGACTTAAAATATTAATATTATGCCATGGCTCGACAAACATGGGCTTAACAAGTCAAACAGTGATATCTGATAGTAAAGCAATATAATCCAAAATGAAATAACTGTCCGGAAACTAAAAATAGGATTACAGTCATCTAATAAAATGTTTACCTCACAAAACAATCTCTCAAGGGAGAATACTAGAATAAAAAAAATAAAAATTCACTAGATTTAAACTTGACTTGGCAACAAAAAATCCAAGTTTAAGGATTCGCAACCCAAGGATACGACACATGCAACTGTCCTATTACCTATTTGCACTTTAGGGATTCAAACCCAAGGATATTTGAAAAATCTCCTATTAACCAACTCAATAACAAACAAACACATTACGCACGGTAGAATGTGTCAAAATAAAATATACCCCAAATTGGTTAATCAAACTCAATTCACACGACCAAGTTGACCAACAAATATTTATAGGCATGCTTAATTGGAAACGTGAACAGTGAAAATAAAATATATTATAAAAATTCAATAGTTATAAAAATGGACGAGTCGTTTTGATATGAGACTCATCTCAAAATAATTATTTTACAAAAAGTATGCAAATACAGTACATAAATAATCCCTACCTCGATGTGGGTTATTCCAACCGAAGCCCACTTGTTTAAAATGTCCAAATATTTGAGCTCACACCTTAATGAAATAATTGGGCACTAAAATAAGATTATAAAGTTGTGTGAGTTACTCTCATTAAAATTTATAATATTATTTAAAACAGGCCCAACATAGGCCCATACACTGGCCCAAAACAAGTCTTGGCCTACTGGCCACTAATCAAATCCTTCAGCCCAACCTGTAGGCCTAACTACATTTCACAAGTCCAGACCCGAATGTCTAGTTTGCAGTCCATGACTCCTTCGACGAATTGTTTAGTGTCTTCTTGTCACCTTTGTCACGAACAACGCGTTCAACAACACATATAGACTCGACTCCAGCCGAGACTCCTTGTCTCGGCCAACCGCCTACTGAAAGATTACAAACTTATCATCTAACTCTCACAAGTATATTTATCAAGTTGAAGAGTAGAGAAGTGAAGATTTTTTGCTCTGAATTGAATTGATGAGAGAACCACAAATACATCAAATCTGAGTCCCTTTAAACAATGCAAAAACTAGAATTAGCATCGCCCTTGAAATAAGTATAGGAGTTTGACCCGTTATCTATAAAGAGGTCAGAACCAAATCTATCAAATTGAGGAACTTGACCCTAACAAAACTTGTATTTCATAACCAAAGTTATCAAGTTGAGAAACTTGACCTTAACCAAACTTGTTGATTAGAACCAAAGTTATCAAGTTGATCTTCAAAGTTTAAGCTTGAAGAAGATCTATTTCTTCATAAAGAACCAAAGAGAAAATTCTCACAAGAACCTTAAAAATTCATGTATATTCGTCCTCCCAAACGACTGGTTTAAATAGGCTACAAATATATCAAAATAAATTAGAAAATATCCCTAAAAATAATAGCAAATAATCCAAAAAATATATTATTATGAATCCTAGTGATTAGAAAGCTTAAAATTAACACAACAACTTTGGAAACTTAATAAATAAAATTAAGAAAAAATAGGAAACTTAATAAATAAAATTAGAAAAAAATAGAAAACTTAGAAGTGGTATGTTGGTTGCCTAAATAAGAGTTGAATCTTGGTAGAATTTGGGATACTGTTTAAATAATTAAATCTCCTCCAATTCTTGCGATCTTTGTGTCTATGGAAACCTTAAGATGTCTACTATAATCTGTATAAAGATTATGCGTCCATTTGAAATCTTGATCTAGCCCAAATCTTCTTATCAATTTTGGTGCGCAGAAAACATAAACTCAATCTCAACCATTTAATGATTACTTAAACTTTATAACTTTTGTTCTTCTAGCTGACCCATTTAGAATAATGAATCCTTCATTTTTGTTTTCTTTTAGCATATTTATTGGTTTTAATGTGTTGAGTTGATTCTTCTCTTGGATCTCCACAATTAAGTCATGCAATACTATTTGCATTTTTGTGGTTCTTGATCTTGTCATTGGACCTCCTATGCCTTGTAATGGATCATTGTCTTTGGGCTTGAGCTTGGTTGCACTTTGATCTGCATCATTCCCTCCCTCCTCAAAAAGATTCATCCTCAAATCTCCTACATCATACAAAGATAAGTCACTAACATTAAAAGTGGCACTTACATTACCATATTCACTAGGTAGGTCAATTTTATAAGCGTTGTCATTGTTGCGTTCCAAAACTTGGAAGGGACCGTCTCTTGCAGGTTGTAACTTGTTCTATTGTTGATTGGCAAATCTGTCTTTCCTTAAGTGAATCCACACCCAATCTCCGAGCTCGAAGATAACTTTCACTCGACCTTTGTTTGCATGCCTTGCATAGTGTTCATTTTTTTTCTCAACGTTCTCCCTTACCTTTGCATATAAGTCCCTAACAAATTTGCCATTTTTCTTTCCATCAAGATTAGAAAACTCATTAGAAGGTAAAGGTAAAATGTCTAACGGAGTTAAAGAATTAAAGCCGTAAACAATTTCAAATGGTGAGTAAGATGTAGTAGAATGAACAACCCTATTATATGCAAACTCAACATATGGTAAACATGTCTCCCACTATTTTAAGTTTTTAGAAATTATAGCTCGTAACAAGGTAGAAAGTGTCCTATTAACTACCTTCGTTTGTCCATCTGTTTGAGGGTGAGCTACGCTAGAGAATAAAAGTTTTGTACGTAGTCTATTCATAAATTCCTCCAAAAGTGACTAAAAAATTTAACATCTCTATCACTCACAATAGTTTTATGTAATCCATATAACCGCAAAATTTCTCTAAAAAATAAATCCGCAATATTTTTAGTAGCATCATTAGTTTTTGAACATGCAATAAAGTGTGTCATTTGCTAAACCTATCAACAACAACAAAAATACTATCGTTACCAATAAAAGATCTAAGCACATGATTCATTAACCTCATAAAAGTACTAGGCGCATTAGATAAACCACATGGTATTACTAACCACTCATAAAGACCATACTCAGTTTTAAAAGTGGTTTTCCACCCATCACCTTCTTTTATGCGAATATGGTAATATCCATTCTTTAAATCAATTTTTGAAAATAAACATGCACCATGTAATTCGTCGGGATTAGCATGATATACCGGTCGATTAGGAATTGAATCTCATGGTATGAAATCAGTTTGATGTTCAATCCCCCAAAGAGGAGGTAATTTCTTCATAACTCTTTAGGAAATACATCTTCAAATTCCTGCAAAAGAGAAGAAACAACACTTGGAAGAGAATCGGTTAGATTGTTAGATGAAAGATAAACATTCTTGTACAAAAGTTCAAGTCCTTGTTGCCTTGCCAACATCACACTAATCACCTCACTTTTCCTTGCTATTCCACTCATTTTTCCACTATCCTCTTTTTTTCTCTCACTCTCATTTGCCTTTTTATTCTCCTCACTCTCAATTTTTCTCTCTTTTTGAATTCTTTTGCTATTCTCTATTGGCCCTCGCTAGCCTCCCATGGTTTAAGTAGTGTTAGGATTACTATCATTCCATCTTAAATAAAGGAATACTCATTCTTAACTCCATTGTGTTTGACTTTTCTATTGAATTTCCAAGATCTTCCCAAAAGAATGTGTGCGCTTGCATAGGTACCATGACACAAAGAACTTCATCTTTATACTTACCAATTGATAGTACAACTTTAACTTGTTTAGTCACTTTTACTTCTCCATAATCACTTAACCATTGTAGTTTGTATGGCCTTGGATGCTTCTCGATTTCTAAGCCCAACTTTCCTACCAACAAAGAAATAGCAACATTAGTACAACTTCCACAATCAATAATCAAACTACATACCTTATTTTTCACATGAAATCCAGTATGAAAAATCTGTTCTCTTTGTACCTAATCATCAATTTCTTTATAGTAAATGTTGAGTGCTCTTCTAGTAACCAATGGTTCACCCCTCATGGGTTCTTACACATGTACATGGCTACAATCTTCTAAAGGCGGCTTTTATTATCACTTGAACTAACACTTTCTATATCACCATTTTTCAAAACAATCATAGTTCTTTTATTCTAACAATTAGAAGCAATATGTCCAAGACATTGACATCTAAAACATTTAACCTCTCGAGACTTAATAGGTGTAGAAGTTTCATTCTTAACTTTAATAGGGTTAGAGTTTGAAGTCGTGGTCTTTCCTTTGATCTCCTCCTTTGGTTTTGAAGTTGTTTTATCATTCTTCCAATTAGACTTCCATGATAAGCTAGAGAATGATCCAAACTTTGAATTCCCTTTTGACTTCAATTGCCTCTCGATCTTTATGGCCTTGTGCAACAACTCCTCTAGATCCACGTAGTGTTGAAAAACCACAATGTCCAAGATCTCTCTATTTAGCCCACCAATAAACCGTGCCATTGTAGCCTCAATGTCTTCCTCCACGTTAACCCTAATCATCGCCACTTCCATCTCTTTGTAGTATTCCAGAACACCCTTAGAGCCCTGATTCAAAGCTTGCAATTTCCTACACAAGTCTTTATAATAATGGTAAGGAATAAATTCTCTACGCATAATTACCTTCATATCTTCTCATGCAAGTATAGGTCTTTCACCATACCGCTTTCAGTTTCTTACCAATTGTGCCCACCAAACACTTGCATAATCCGTGAATTCCATTGAGGCTAATTTAACCTTTTTTCCTTGATGTAATTATGGCAATAAAAAACATGCTCAATTTTTCTTTCTCATTCAAAATATAATTCAAGATCACTCTTACCTTGGAAAGGAGTAATTGTCGTCTTGATGTTGTTGAGATTTCCATCTTCATGGTTTGTTTTAGCACCTCTTTCTCTTTTGAAGCTTCCATCTCCATATTCAGACTCCTCATACTCATCTTGCATGTGTGCTTTGCTCCTCCATGCGTTACTTTTAGAAGGAGACTCCATGTTATCCAATCTCATGTTCAAAGCCTTTATTTGATCTTAGATGGCCTTCATGTAGAACTTCATATTAAAGTTACAAGGTTTACTTTCACTACTCATGGTTTTGTTTTGTTGCTGCAAAAAAAGAATAAAATTAGTAAAAGAATAGACCTCACACACTCCCTCATTTGTATACACTCAAATCAATGACTTTTCACTCGTGTTTTACTCAAAATCTTGGCTTTTTCTAAAATAATTTCACCCTCTTTCCATTTACCTCTCAATTTTCTATTTTAGCTCTTTATTTAGAACTTTGATCAATGAAAAATTCAACTAGTAAAAACAAGGTCAAGCTTTTCAAACAAAGGATTTCAATCTCCAAGAAAAGTAGAATCAATCACTTTTTTTTTTGAGAAGTTAACACTGCATACCCTATAGTTTGGGGTCAACGACAAGTCAAACCCTGAATAAATTTTTCTAACAAATAAAATCCTGAACTACGGAAAATTCTCGCTAGAGACCTCGCAATCACGTTTCCCATCCAAAGCCGTCGACGTCAACGCCTCCATTTTGTTGACACCAAGAACCGTTGAATGGAGACGAAGGATGTCAATTATCGGCAGATGAGGGACATCCCTCCTGCTTGTTGGAAGATGAACGGTCGTTGGAAAAATTATGGGGTGATGGCGGATGATTGTCAATGGTCGTTGGATCGAGGAAAGACGTCCCTCACTCGGAATTGACGGCCATGATTGAATCTGTCATTTTCCAAAGGCGATGGTGGATGATGGTCCATGGCCTGATTAAGGGAGGGACGTCCTTATAGGAATTGACAACCAGGATTGAATTTGCCATTTTTCAAAGGCGATGGCGGACGACATTACCAACAATAATATATGATTAATGCTAAAAAATAATCAAAGGATAGTAACAATGATGCACGAAATATTTTTGGATAAATTTCTTTGATTTTGAATTTTACAAGAAGAATAAACTTGAAATTTTGAAAAAAAAAAATAAAAGATTGACTTTTGGAAGAAAGAATTTTTTTTAACTTTTGCAAGAAAGTTGGAACTTTCTTCCATCTTTTTTTTTTTTTTAATATGTCTTTTGCTAGAAAGTACAAATCTTTCTACCTTGCAAGAAGAAGAAGAATAAGAAGAAGAAGAAGAAGAAGAAGAAATCAAGAAGAAGAAGAAGAAGAAGAAGAAGAAGAAATCAAGAATCAACAAAAAGGGGAACAACAAGAACAACAAGAAAAACACGAAGAACAAGAAGGAAAGAAAAGAAAAAAGATAGAAACTTGAATCTTGGATCCTTTGCTCTGATGTCACATGATGAGAGAACCACAGATATAATAAATCTGAGTCCCTTTAAACAATGCGAAAATTAGAATTAGGATCGCGTTTGAAACAAGTATAGGAGTTTGACCCATTATCTATAAAGAGATAAGAACCAAAGTTATCAAATTGAGAAACTTGACCATAACCAAACTTGTTGATCATAACCACACTTATCAAGTTGAGGAACTCAACCCTAACAAAACTTGTTGATTAGAACCAAAGTTATCAAGTTAATCTTCCAAGTTTAAGCTTAAAGAAGATCTAGTTCTTCACAAAGAACCAAAGAGTAAATTCTCACAAGAACCCTCAAAATTTGTGTATATTCATCCTCCCAACAAAAAGGTACAAACTTGTGTTTAAATAGGCTACAAACATACCTAAATAAATTAGAAAATATCCCTAAAAATAATAGCAAAAAATCCTAACAATATATTATTCTGAATCGAAGTGATTTGAAAGCTTAAAAGTTAACAAAACAACATTGGAAACTTAATAAATAAAATCAGGAAAAAATAGGAAACTTGGAAGTGGTATGTTGGTTGCCTAAATAAGAGTTGAATCTTGGCAGTTAAGAATTCTATTATATTAGTTAAATGACCAAATCTCCTCCAAATCTTGCACTCTTTGTGTCTATGGAAAGCTTAAGATGTCTACTATAATTTGTATGAAGATCAAGCATCCATATGAAATCTTGATCTAGCCCAAATCTTCATAACCATTTTGGTGCACAGAAAACCTAGGCCCAATATCATCCATTTAATGATTACTTAAACTTTATAGCTTTTTTCCTTCTAGTTGGCCCATTTAGAATAATGAGTCCCTTCATTTTTGTTGTCCTTTGCACATTCTTCCACCATTGCTTCATATCAACACTTAAGCATATTTATTGGTTTTAATGTGTTGAGTTGATTTTTTCTCTTGGATCTCCACAATTAAGTCATGCATTATTTTGTTCATTTTCTTGGTTCTTGATCTTTTCATTGGACCTCCTATGCCTTGCAATGAATCATTGTCTTTGGGCTTGAGCTTGGTTGCACTTTGATCTGCATCATGAAGGCTCAATATCTCGAATGAATTTTGTAGTACTTTGTCATATATATCGTGTTTGAGTGTTTTGCACAACAAAGGTGCTTCTACTTATAGACACCTTTAGAAATTTGAGTCTTAGTCGATCGCCAATATAAATTGATCGACCTCTTTGTGATCACTGTTTGAATTTTGAGCGTGTTTAGTCATCCACAAGTAACTTCTGGTCTACTGCTCTGGTCAACCACACAGGCTCCCTAGTTGACTGCTTCAACGTACATCATAAATTAGATGCATTTGGTAGTCCTTTGGATGACCTCGATTTGGACTGGTCTACTGCACCACTTGACCTATGAATGTGTCAATCGACCAATCTAGCATGTCTTCGAAACTTCGTTGCTATAGGGTGTGTTTCTAGGCGACCTTTTGCTTTGGAAGGTCAACTACATCAGTCGACTGGGTCATGACCAGGTCGACCACTTTAGTGAGTCATGAAAGTTTGTTTCTCTTGGGTATACTTTCAAATGACCCCCTTTAGCTTTGGTTGGTCATCCGCACCGGTCGACCGCATTATAGCTAGATAGACCACTTTATCGAGTAATGAAAGTTTGTTGCTCTCGCATATGCTTTCAGACGAGTCTTGAAAATTTGTTGCTCTCGAGTATGCTTTCGGACGACATCTCAGATTATGCAAGTCGACTGCTCCTTCATCTCTTCCTTACTTTGTAAAACCCAGGTTTTTTGTAATAATAATTTTAATTATGTGATGCGACAATTTAGAATTTACATCGATTAATTATTGTCCATTGAAAAATTTTAATGAAGAATTTTAAATAGTAGACTTATTAAATAAGTATTGGAATTAGGAGAATTAAAATAAAGGACTTTATTTTATAAATAACAAAATAAAATAAGAATTACTGAGGAAATTAGGAAAACCTAGTGTAATAAAATTAGTAAAGAATAATGTGAAAATAATCCACAATAAGGAAATATTAAAGTGTTGGTTTAGTTATTTTATGTTTTAGAATTAAGGAAATAACGTGTAGAAAGGAACAAATTCAATAGGAACCGTTTGATGAATTTTAGAAACAACTGAGATCAATTAGGTTGGAGAAAAATGCACCACGGAAGTGTTTGATGCGGGAGGCTATTGGACTGTTGGATCGATTTAGCAGAAGAAACGTGGATTGTTAGATTTAAGAAAGATACTTCTACGGGCGTGTTTGATATTGTTTGGGTGCAGGAGAATGTTGGACCACAGGACTAGATTAGAAGGATGGACTTAAACCGTTATATTTAAGAAAGATTCTTCTACGGAAGTGTTGGTCGCCTCTTGGATACGAAAGAGTGTTAGATTGAAGGATTTGGTTTAGCGGAAGGAGTGTGAACCATTGGGTTAGGAAAAAGGCTCTTTCATGGCAGGAAACGATGTCATTTAGGAGAGTTAAGTAAGTTAGGAACATTGTCATTTTAGGTTATAGCGTGTTTCTGCGACTGCATTGGTGTCTGCGGTAATGTTTTAAGTGATGGGAACGGTGTTGTTTGCTTTAGTGAGTCTGGGTTATTAGCGTTAGAGCGGAAGTGTAACGACCCGTATTTCTTTTTCCTTTTAAAAATTCGTTAAAATTTCAAACTTTTATCAAAGCACTAAAACCTTTATCAAAACCCTTTTTAAGATTACATCAAAGTGCAAGCCCAGACTGTCAAAACCTTTTTGTGAAACATAGCGGAAGCAGTTGTAAAGTCTTTATGAAAACATAATTGGTTCATTAAAATATAGCGGAAGCGTAAATCGTCTAAGATATGAAAATTAAACAATTTAATACTACGTTTTGAGAAATGAAAACTAAACAATTAAATACAACTTAATTACAACTGTTCTCTCTTTTACTTGTTTTAGCCTGGCCAGCCAAAAATTCTGTGCGTACAAATCCTTCATCCCTAATTTTTGATTTGTTCATCGTCTTCGCATACAAGTACCTATACCACAAGTAAACTGTAAGCCCAAAGGCTTAGTAATGAAAATGGTTTATGCAATATGCTATGCCTCTTTTTAGTTCTTTTGGAATGAGGTCACCCAAACCAATCTTTTCATTACGTTCGTTAGTTCTTTTCTTTACTCGTACATCGAGCGGGAGATTGAAGGACCCGTATGGGATGATATAGTTGATCGGGCTAACCTCCTGGATGCATACTAGGTCCCGTTTCCATCAAGGTAGGGGCTCTGCCTAGCTGCCAGACTAGACCTGACTACCCATCTGCCCCTAAATCCCAATTTTCTTCTTTTTCTCATCTCATCATTTTCTTAACATTTTTCCATTTACATTATGCATGTGTGGGTACCACCCGGTGGTACTCCGTACTTGATTTCTATTAACATGATGCATGATGACACATCCTCTCTATAACATGAGGCATGATGCAGTATCACGTAACATTAACAGTAATTGAATTTGTGCATATATAAACAAGTAAATGAATAATAATCAAGTGCGCATATAAAAGAAAGAAATTGAATAACAGGAATTGAAAGAGCATAACAGAGAACACTTATGATATTAAATTGAAGACAATGAAACACGTAAGGAAATCCAACAATGAATATTACGAAAATTAAATAGTGAAGCATGAAAGGAATACAAAAGTTAAACACACATATCTTAACAATATACAATGAATTATAGCATGCTTGAACTTATGGAACACAATAATAAATGAAACAGAAGTCGGAACATACTATGAATTAACATGCTAATTATCCTAGTTAATTTACATGCTCAAGGAAGATTACCCTTATTGTTCTTGTTAATTATCCTAGTTTATTTACATGCTCAAGAAAGATTATGTTTATTATTCTAATTAGTTATTCTAGCTATTTAACTTAGCAAGTTAAACATGCTCAATTTACAAACTCAATGAAAATTATAGCCTGCTCATGAAAGATTACAATTATTAATTATCCAAGTTAATTAATATGCTCAAATTTAGTGGAGTATAGTGTGATAAACATGATGTTATTCTAATTTAATTATGCATGCTCATTTTTAGTAAACTATAGTTTATAATTAACATAAAGAAAACAATAGGAAAGGAAAGATAGAAACATATATTCACATAGTCAATGGAACCCTCAATTTGTTCACTTTTAGCTCATTCCTCTTTCATCTTCTCAATTATTTTCTAATAAAGTAAAACATCAAATTGTAGAAGTTACAGTAAAAGAAATTGCAGTAGAAAACAATATACAGAATATCAATAAAGGAATTCCACACTACTTAGATTAATTGGTTACTTGCTTAAACATGCTCGAATTGGTTATAGTTAATTAGTTAATTAACATGGCCTAACTTACTCGATTAATATGCTAGTTAGTTAATTAAACATAACATAACTTAATTAATTAACATGCTAGTTAGTTAACTAAACATGCTAATTATTCTAGCTAATTAAAACATACTCAAATTAGTTATCATTAATTAACCATACTCAGATTAACATGTTCAAGTAAGTTAATTACTCTAATTAATTAACACGCTTAAGTCTAGTTAATTCCTCTAATTAATTAACATGCTCAAGTCTAGATTATAAACATCGACTAATAGGTTCACTTGTTCAGATTATTAATTAGTTAATTAGTCAAACTACGATAAATTGATTGACATGCTCATACTTGGGATTCTAGTTATAACAATTAAACATGCTCAATTTATAATTAGTAACCAAGTTCATTATCACAAGTATTGATACGAGTTGAGAGTAAGAGTTGCTAATTAAGGAAGTAAAACTTCTAATTTACACAAGGATATATGGCAGAACAATAGCGGCAGAGAAACATATGCATGAGGACATAACAGCAGAGGTGTGTAACTAAATAGCAAGTAACCAGACAACAAGAATTCATCATTCACGCCTTAACATTCGTCACCTTTGAGCATTAACATTCATCGCATCTTCATGTAAGTAAGGCATTTAAATCGTAGAACTCACAATAAGGACAGATAAAACAACAAGAATAGATAAAAGAATATCACAGAGCTAACAATAATCTACAGAGTACTATTATATCTACACTATCAACAACAAGGAAACACAACTCACGCACTCTACTTGTGGGTAGGGCCTCCACTGGCCAAGACACACCCATTTCCTTACCTCAAAACTTTATCGCGCATCAGCACCAGATCTTTATCCTCTATCTCTTTCTGATACCTTCACAAATTAGTAACATTTATCACTAATAATTACGATTTATAAATTTCCCTACCCTTAATTACTTGACAGGCTCACAGATCATTAAAAAGAATACATCTACGTCTTAACGGAGCATTGATCCAAGCCTTATCATTATAACATGCTTAACTCTCCCTATAATTTGTCCAACACATTCATACTTCATCATTGAATAATAATGAACAGTAGTTAAATCCACTCGACACAAATTCTGAGAAGCACAACCAAGAAATCGACACACTGGCAGACAACCAAAAGCATTCCCACACCAACTTGTTTCATTTCCAGCAACAGAACCAAACTATTCCGAATAGAGCATTAATCACATATTTAACACCCAATGTCCATCTAGAATATTAATCTTAATGTATTTGCAGACTAACAGTTTATTCCATTAATAACTCATTCAGAAATCCATAACCAAAGGATCAACCTTTACAGAATATTAGTCCAAGTTTTAATCTCACAAAACAAAGCAGATTATCCTTTCAAACAACTCATCCAACAGATAACCAAAGCAGATACAAAGCAATATTATTGAGAGAAAATCACAACATCAATAGCATGTTTTTATCTTCTATTTCAATTGCATAACATAATCCACAAATCTCCAGAATAGGGTGAAGGAAACCACTCACCATAGGGAATTCGAGGCAAGCAGCAGTTCAATCTTCCAGAGAGCATTTCTCCTCTCTGCCTCTATTTCTCTCTCGGCACTGCTCACATGACCAATCTGCCATCAACAATTTGGCCATCACCAGCAGCACCAAACCAAACTGTGCACTGCCACCACTCCATTCCTCAGTCACCACTCCCTCTCCTCTGCCTCCAGGATGCAGCACCAGAGAGCGGATTACTCTCTGCCAAAAATAAAGGGCAGAGAGTATAAACTCTCTCGCACGCTCGACAGCCACTCTAGTAGCTTTACAAAGTGTTCCCCACGCTGCACTGCAGAGTGCAATTCCAGGCTGGAAAGAAGGTGGGGTTGTCTACATAGTAGACAACAATTCACCCCCAACTGGTCAAATTAGGTTCGGTCACACCCAGGTCGGAGCACCAGGTTGGAGCACCCGATCGGAGCAGCCCCCCTACCCACCCCCACCCCTTGTAAATTGAAGTCAGAAATCGCAGCCATGTCATCCAAATTACAGAGTGCAGGGAGAAGAAAGGACTTACTGCGCATGCCTAGAGTCGCCACCTGAGCTCGAGTCCGAGGTGAGCCCATCGTCGACCCTCTCTCATCGTCTCCCCTGCTCTCCCTCATCTTTGTCCTCTCTCTCTCTCTCGTACCCGAGCACTTGCTCTCTATATCGATTGCACTCTCTCTTCTCGAGTCTAAAGGAAATGGCCGAAGGCCGAATTGACTTCCAGCCGAGAACAATTAGCTTGAACCAGTTCAGCTGAACTGGTTTAGCTCTTTCCCCTCTTTATTTTAATTTCTCTTTTTAATTTTCCCATTTTAATCCTAATTAGTTTTATTCTTACAAATTTTAGTTCTAATTAACCCCCATCTACTTTTCCCCTTTTAATCAAGAACCGGGCCCCTTAATTAAATTCGGATAGAGCCAAACCAAATTGGTTCGATCCATTATTCTCCTTACATTGTTAATCCCAAATAATCCAATTTAATCCTAATAAATTTCTTAAATTAACATTTATTTTAATTACCTAGATCTTCATTTTATTTATTGAATTAATCCTTAATTCAAAACAATTATAATTAATCTCAAATATTATAATTTAATTCATTAAATTAATATTTATTTTAATTACCTTAATTATTATCCAATAAATTTTCATAAATTGTAATACCTTACGAATACGTTCTTGGTAATACCCTGATAATTATCCAATTAATCCAATATCCCCAATTACCTTCTAATTATCTTTATTAAATTCCAATATAAAAAGTCGGGGTATTACAGGAAGTATATGCTTCCGTGGTATGGTTGGTGTCTGCTGCAGGTTATTGGATGAAGTGCAACGTTGTTATTGAATTTAATGAATTCACATGGACACTAGTGTCCGCGAGAGTGTTTGCATCCACATAACAGATTTTCACAATAGATTAGTACACTTGGTAGATGGTGAGGATTGGAGGAACCTGCAAATTGAAGTTTTTGCGGAACCACTGGCTTTTGAGAAAATGTTGTCATCCGCGGTTGCTTTGGCAACCACAAATGCAAGTTTTAAGGTTGACGTAGCTGAATTGGTTAAGCATGTTGTTGTGGACATCCCCAGCAACTGTTCGTGTGTCCACTGTAGCTTGGGCATATTTAATTAAGTTGGTTTTCTATATTTCTTGCGAGTTACGATTCTATCCTTAAACTATTTAGAAAAAGATAGAATTATGATATGATTTTATGAGATTTTCTCCCATGAGGTTCTCTATTTATGAGTCTATAAATAGGATATGCTAGGTCAAAACCTTACTTACCCTAGAGTCGCGAGGATGAGAGAAGTTTTCTTTCAAGTTCTCGGGTAGACCTTCCATCAAGTTTCTCACGGTAGGTTCTCCATTGTTGGTTTCTGAAGTTACGTTTGACAGTGAGTAATGTTTAGGTTTATTCTTTTATTAGCTAACACTTTGTTTATTTAAAAGAAAAGTGAGTGTACAGGAAGAGTTTGGGATAGCCAAACCTTTAGTAAAGAATTCTAGGCAAGCGATGTTTGCATGTGTTTGCTTTTGGTTCCATCACAAAGTGCTAGGGTAAAGTAGAATTATGATGTTATTCTATGATGTCTACATGCTATTATTCAAGGATATGATGCATGCCAAATGTATATTGTTTACTATTCATGTTGTGATGTTATTTGAGGATTTGATTTTTATTGGTTGTGATCGAGGATATGTTTTGATGATGATATGATGTGATGCCTACGACATGATGATCGAGGATATGATTATTGCTTGCTTACTGTTTATATTGAGACGTTGATTGAGGATATGTTTACTGTTATGTTCATGCATATTAGATTGTCTTTATGTGTTACGTGTATGTTTCATGCATTCATGAAAAATGTTTTCTTTAAGAAAGATAAGAAAGAATGAAAGACGAACTAAATAAATGTAAATAGTCGTTATGGGCGGGGTTCGAGTTCACTGTTCCTCATGAGGTGGACCTAATGGCGTCACTCTTTCCCCTAGGCAAAATTACCCATAATAATTGGACTACAAAGTGAAAGAAAAAGAAAAAGAATGTGGACTGAAAAAGACATAGTTTTTACATGTTGCATCTCATGGTAATGTTTTATGTTATACATCTCTTATTGAGCATTAGACTCATATGTGAACTTTGTGATGTAGGTAATGATTGAATTATAGAGGAACATGAAGATAGATACAATTGATAGTGTGGTTGAAGAGGAATTCTCATGGATGAAGCTAAAGCATTGTTGAAGCAAAGTTTAATCGTGTGTGAGGAGTGGGTGAGGATTGAAAGAAAGGAAGATTTTAGTAACGTGTCATAAAGTTTTTCATTCAAAGCTATATTTATTATTATTAAGATTTAAGTAGAAACATTTTATAAATGCTTATGTTATTTAAATGAGGGGTTTTACTACGTTTGATTTTAAATGAGTTTTCAATGAGACTTCTACTGCATGGTTTTATAAAGGTACGAAAGGATATTTAATTAACATTAAGTTCTACTAAGCTTGGATTTCAAAATGGAATTTTCCTCAAGACATCCGCTGTATGTTTTTCTGAAGACATGGTTTTTCTACAAACACATAGTTTTAATGCTACGGGGCGTTACATAGTTTGTGCAAATCCAATGATTTTATGAATAACTACAAAGACTTAACAAATGCGTTAATATCTCCAAATATCCTGTATTGAGAGTATTTCCAACTAGAGCAAAGATATATAATCCATCATCAAATTATCTAAACAATAATAATCATTACCAACTTAGATACATTCAACAAGTGTACATAACATCAATACAATTCATAATCAACTTAGATATATCTAAATGCATACACACATCATCAAAACAATTTATAATTAACTTATAATTAATTATTCAATAAATAATACTCATCATAAAAACAATTAAGGTTAATTCCTATTAAGTAAACACTCATAACATAAAAGTTTGAAATATGCCTTCATGATGTGATTGGATCTATGGTAGGGCATAATTTAATTTATTCATGGAATATATAAATAATTAAAATTTTATTTTGGAATACCATCCTAGTAAAGCCAATATGGCAATTGATACTCTAAGTCAAAATCCTTATAGATGAATTTCTTGTTAGGTGTAAGAGGATTGAAAGGGAGTAATAGTTATTATTGACTTCTAGTTGCAGTAATTTGATTATGGTCACATAGTTTGTATGATTGACTCGGTAGTGACCACTACTCTCCTACAATGTGTTGGGAAATTAGTTCTATTTTAAAAGGTACAATTGTATTATCTAGTAATTCTGATTTAAGACTTAGATTTACGATTCATTTCGATTGATCAAGGTGTATAAAAATTTTAAAACATTAATATTGGTGGATTAGCATATGACAAGGTGTGTTGTAGTATGTAGTAGAGTTTTTGACCTATCAACAAATTGTGACAAAGCATTTGAGAATTGTTAGTGGAAATGGAATATCTTTTTCTTAGAATTTGTAACCAAATTATCAGGAGCATTGTAGATATGTGATATTGTTTGGGTTATTGTAGATTGATTGACTATTATCCACACATCGTTACAGTGATAATAGACTACGCTTGGTCTAAGTTAAGTAGGCTACGTGTAAAGAACATCGTCTCTTTATTAATCTTTTGTTCAATATTGTGACTGATAGAGACCCGAATATTACATCTAAGATTTGGAGAACCGTATCAAGAATTTTCAATACTCAATTTAACTTGATTAAAATACATTGTGCTTAGACAGATGAACCGTTGGAGAGAAGAATCTAGACTCTCAAGGATATGGTACAATTTTACATTATGAATTTTTTATGATGGTTAGATAACCCATTTTTTTGTTGGGTGAGTTGTATATGATGATATTCATCATACAAGGCTCTTTATGAGGGATCGAGTAGATCGCTCTATGTTGAACTAGGCTTGAGCAAAGAGTGACAATAGGACAAAATTTGATTCATAAGAGGATTGGGAAGATTCTTGTTAGTACACATCAACTGAAGACGGTTTAATATTAATGGATGAACCATGCAACCTCTGGATATAAGAAGTTGAGTTTAATTCCTATGAGTTTGTTTCTTGAAAGTTAGGCTTGTATGACCGATGAACGACGATAGAGGGAGGGTGAATTAGATGTGCTAAACTTTTTCGTTCGATAATTTAATTTTTAACCCTAAGTGATTTATACCAAATACTAAATCAAAAAATGAGAAATATAAGAGTAAGAGTTAGAGAGATGACGTTGATATGTTCACGCGGTTTGGCAACTTTGGCCTACGTCTGCACTCCAAGTTTCCTACTTGGAGATCTTTAATCATCAAACCTCACCAGATAGTGGACATTGACTTCACAGGTGTCAACCAAACATATACAAATTGTTCTCAAGGCATCACCCTCTAGATTGATCTTCACAATCTAGCCTTTGACTGTTGTGAGGTGTCATGTAACGCCCTGCGTTATAAATCCCTTTATTTCTTAATAAAAATTTTGCTTTCTTTCTTTTAAAAGACTTATTTAATATCAAAGTAAATTAACAAAAGAGTAGGAAAACATTATTTAATAAAAGTCTATTTATGAAACATTTATTTGAGAATATTTTAGAAAATGCAACGGAAGTATTTAAAGCATTAAAGAATATAAATTATTTTACAAAATATTATTAAATAAAACTATAAATTAAACAAATCTTTTTATTTCATTTGAGCCATAACCTTCCAGGTGAAATCCAGCTGATAACCCAAAAGTTCATCTAGCAATGTCTCCTCCTTTACATCAATAACATTACCTGCATCACAGGCAATACCATGAGCCTAAAGTTTAGTAAGAAATAGAATATATGCAATACAATTTTTATGCAGTCGTTTTAGAGAAGAACATATCTCCTCTTCATGCTATTTTAGTTTCACTTAACAGTCCAGATGTATGAGATTCATCAGTCTTTGAATTCAGTATACAGTCTAGTGGCTTCACAATCACATCGACGAGGAGATACATCCATTAGGGGTTTCACCACTTGATCTCATACACCTATTTACGTTTATTGGTTCATTTATTAACATGCTATGCATATGTCAGCAGTTTCATAAATCCTATCATAATGCATGTATGACAATTCATATCTATTTCATAATAGTCCTCGAAGTATGCAATCTATAAAATATACATAAAATAGCAGTCCTATAGTATAATCATACAAATTCTTGAAATATATAACTCACAAAAACTATTTCATAACAGTCCTATAAGTATTCAGTGCAATAAAATAGTCCTGTGATGCAAGGCCTCTGCCAGCCACCGCATCCTATTTCTTACCTTTATAGAATTTTCCTTCGTTCCTTAGCGTCTATCTCTCTATCCTTTTTCCTCCGTTAATACCTTCAAAATAATTATCATTTTATTTATTAATTATAGTCTTAACTTTGATCCCATTATTTATTCGTTAATCGTAGATAGTATTGATCAGAAATATTCTCGGGAAAGAATGCCCTTAGCGATTCTCCTTAGACAGAATATCCTTTCTAAATAAGTTCTTAGAAAAGACTAGAGGGTCACAACGGTACACATTAAATACCAGTATCTTTAGACAGAACTTACTTACACAGTACAATTACACCACTAACAATATTTCTTAATTAATAATATCGTGATAGTAATAATAATAGGACTAATATTTATTAACTAATTATCAACTAATTTAGAAAATATAATCATTTCCAAATATTGTAGAGCGACCGCGTAATTCCTTCTCGTCGAAAATTCTGCCCAAAACCGGAGTAACGAATCCACCCTCAAACTATACAATTCAAAACCCTCACAACTTCACTTCTTTTTTTTTTTCCACAAATTTTCCTCACTTCTCCCTCTCAAAATCCCTCTCTTTCTCACTCTCAAAATCCTTCTCTCAAACTCCCTCTCTTCCTTAGTGATTTCCTTCAACAATTAAGGGTCTATTTATAAGAAATTTCCATTCCTTCAATAGCTGCCACGTTGGAGTAAGTTAGGCATAAATTAGGTACAAGTTAGGCAACATCATTCTTCTTTCTTTTATTTATTTATTCAATTATATATTTATAAAATATATGTATAAATTTTTAACTAAATATCCTATTTAACTAATTCTAATAATTTTCTTCCATTAGATCATCAATAATTATCTAAATAATTGGTATAGATAATATTCCAATAATATAAATTAGGAAAAATGACAAATCAACCATCGTGGTTTGCGGTCAATGACAAGTCAACCACTGTGGTATGTTTTCTAACAAGTTAACCACCAACGTATGTGAAAATGACAAATGCACCATCGCTGTCCGTTAAAAAAAACTGATGGCCCCACAATGTATGCCTGGACGCCGCGGCGTCCAAGCAATTTACGTCCAGGCTATTTGCGTCCCTCTGTTAATTCAGCAGAATACATAATCCCAGCGGTCTGCGATATTCGTATGTATTCTGTCGTTTTCCCTTTATTAGCTAACCCTAGAGAAGTCTGAGCGGCGCTGAAGCGAGTAGAGAAAGGGATTTTGGAAAAGTTGAAGAATTTGTTGAAAAAAATGGCATCTTGGAGTGTTGCAGAAGCTGGTATTAACCGTGAAGCTCAAGTGGGCCCTTCAGAGACATTATTGGCCAATGAGGAGGTACGTGGCCTTGGAAACGAAGTTGCTATTATTTTGCATTCTGTCTCAGCAAATTTATACGAAGAGGACAATGAGGAACTCCGATCAGCATGCCAATCCACTAGTGATGTCGGATATGGCAGAGAGTAGACTAAGACGCCAACCAGAAGCACAGTGCACATTTGTTGGTATGAGGCTTGGCAAAAAATATAGTTCCTTGAATAAAATTAGAGAAGAAATTGTTGATTATGCAATGAATAATGGGTACGAGATAAAATTCACCCACAGTGATGCGCATCGATTGAGAGCTGCTTGTGAAGAAGGGTGCATGTGGCGGCTGCACGCCTCACAAATAAAAAATGAAATGACGTTTCAAATAAAGATGTACAACGACGTTCACACATGCTCCAGACAGATGGAAAGCCGCCATGCCGCGGCGTCCAGGCCAAAATTTTTTGGAAAAGTTGAAGAATTTGGGCGAAATTTAGGTATATATTTTCTTTTTTTTTTTTAAATTCAAAATCATTTTGGCCTGGACGCCGTGGCGTCCAGGCATACATTGTGGGGCCATCAGCTTTTTTTAACGGACAGCGATGGTGCATTTGTCATTTTCACATACGTTGGTGGTTAACTTGTTAGAAAACATACCACAGTGGTTGAGTTGTCATTGACCGCAAACCACGATGGTTGATTTGTCATTTTCCCTATAAATTATCCAAATAGTCGGTACAAAATATATCCCCAATAAATTAAAAATCATCTAAATAATCTCCTTACCTAAATTTTCATCCAATTAACTTTTCCATTATTAATTAATTCTGTAGTGGGAAATTGGGGTATTACATCCCAAACTAAAGTCATCTCCAAAATCTCTAAAATCCATAATTATCATTTTTAATCCCGCCTTAAATCTATTCAAATTCATTTAATCCATTCTAATTCTTAATAATTCTCAACAAATATCCAAATAATCTTTTATCCAAATTTTCACCTAAATAATTTCTCATTTTCTTTTTTGAGTTTCATTTTCTGAAATTCGGGATATTACACGTCACCCTTTGTTTGCCAATTGTGTACAAATTTTTGGAAACTAAACTACAAGTTAGAACCTAACTCTCAAATAAACAATCTCAAATTCAGGGATGAGAGAGTTAGGCCTAAGCACTCATATGGTGAAGAGAAATGTCGAGTATCAAATTTGTCAGAGCTTCGTTATGATTTCTCTTCGTTCAAATGAGTTTTAGAGTTCCTTCTATATATAGAATCTGCAAAACCGGTCGACCACTTTCATTTTTGTCGACCACCATCCAATCGTTGGAAACTAGCAGTTACGTTGTAAATTGGGACAAGTCGACCGCTTTAGCATACCGGTAGACTACATCTTCACATTTCTAACATGCGGTCGATCAAAAACATAGTTGCTCGACCTCCTTCCTCAGCCGCTGAAAAACCAAGCTCTCTATCCATTTTCCAGTTGACCGTCTCCTCCAACTGGTCGACCACTTTTCAGCAGTATGTAATTCTTGAGCTCTCTGTAATATTTGTAGTTGTTCATCCACAATAAACCAGTCGACCCACTTTTCTATTTTGTCTCTTTCTTTAGCCAACTGGTCGACCAAATCTCCACTATTAGTCGACCTGTACTCCGAGGTTTCTACATTTTGAAATTTTTAAGTCCCAAAACTTAACCAATAGCTACATGGACTTAAATCAACATGTTAGTACATATAAATACCCTTGTTAAGGGGTATTTTCAATAAAGATTAATATAATTATAAAGATAAAATAGTTAAGCATATTCAAACAAAAAACAACTTATAATTACTATTAATATATTCATCATCAAAACAAATAAGTTTAATGACACTTAGGCTAACAAGGCCAAGACATTGTGTTAGACCATTTTGATTTGAAAAGCAATCTAGCTCAGGATATATTGGTCATTTCTTATTATTGAACGAGTTAGTGTAAGGGCTTGTATATTAGGTTTGCTCCTACAACTCAACTATGAGCATATTGTGTTTAGTGTGTTAATGTTGTGGAAAAATACTTTGAATCTATCACAGTTCATCTCTTGGCCAGACATTTCCATCTAATGGGATGTTTCCTAATAGTAGAGGCCCAAGAGGATATTGGGCCAGGAGATTTGGCTTCTTTCCCACCGTAAAAATCTCATAGTTTGAGTTCTAGTAAAAAGAACAACAGTGAAAGGGAGGTTACATGGAAGATTAAGTTGGAAATGATTGCGATGTATCCTCACTCGTTTAATGGCAAACTAGAGGATGTTTTAAATTTCGAGGACAAAATTTCCTAAGTGGGAGAATATGTGATGTCCAACTAGAGATGTTAAATGTCAACCTGCTTACTCGGCTCAATACTGTAGTGAGCCAAGCCTAACTCGACTCGTGAGCTAACTCGGGTTGAAATTTTTTTAGGCGTGCTCGCTGGGCTTAGCTTGGTAAGCTTGTTAGGCTCAAGTTGTTTAACTCGCTAAGCTTGGTGAGCCAAACGTTTTTAGGCTTGGCTCGGATAACTCATTTGTCTCATCCACCTATTTGTATAAATGTTGAAATGAAAGTTTCATCAATGAAAATAAGTTGCTCAATTAATACTCATAATTCGACTACCTAGTTATTTTAGATAAATCTCATTGTTAATTGAACCAATTAACTCGAAATTAGTCATTAAAATATAAAATTTAGCAAAATATGATGTTTGCATCTCTTTTTAGTTAATAGCTTTTTATTATACTATTTCTCAAGCACTGTTGAAAACACTAATTATAACTACGTTATATGTGCCTGTTGGATATGTTGTGTTTGATGAAAAAATCAAGAAATATTACAAAATCCATGCAACCAAAGTATTAATGAGAAAAACATCTCCATGTTAGCGTTGTTTCTTCCCCACCACTCCTTTCTTTCCTCCGTCTCTCTTTTTTCTCTCACCCTCTTTCATTTCTTCTCTTTCTCCTTCTATAAATATCACATTTCTCCTTCATTTTTTTCAATATCTTAATCTTTTACATCTCATTTTATATATTAATAAAATAATTTTGTTATTTAAATTACTAACAATTATATTTTGACATTATAATAATAAATAATTATTATAATTTTAATTACTAAATTTTTAAAAAAATATACATTTTATTGATATAAATTAGAACATTTATGTTTGATTGGCTCTTTAAGGCTCGTTTTGTCAGCTTGACTTGGCTCATTTAACTTGTGACTCGTGACCAGCTCGAGTTTAAAAAAATTTTGGGTGAGCTTGTTAAGCTCGACTCGTTGGGCTTACTAAACTCATTAGACTCGACTCATTTAACTCATTAGGCTCGGTGAGCCGAACTTTTTCAAGCTCAACTCAGCTCAGCCGGCTCGTATGTCACCTCTATATTCAAAAAATTATTTGGTTAGGAAAAAAAATTAATTACTTTATTAAGTGATATTTTAATTTTTGAATGGGTGTGAAGTTGATGGGCTTTTCTTGGTGGGTTGGAAACCCTATTTTAATTGAAATTAACTATTAACAACATATTTCTCATTCTTGAATTATAGAAATTGGAGAGAGGCGGCTAAGAAGGAGAACTACTATGTGTTTTGTCGAATCGCAGTGAATCTGCTATTTCAACGCAAATTAAGTTGAATTTTTGCAAGAAAGAATCGTAAATAAATGAATTAACCTCTAGTTTTCCATTCTTTAGAAATTTGGGTTTTTGAGTGTAAAGTTTGATGTAGATTTTAGTTTTCATCAAAGTGGAGTTCGATTGGAGCGATAAAAGTTGGATTCAAGAAAAATTTAAAGAGACCATAAAGAAGATTTAACCTTAATTATCCTTTTTTTTTTCCTTCGGATTTAGGATTTGTTATGAAAAGTTTAGAGTTCTGATTTGAAATTGTTTTTTAAATCTTGAGATCTTTGCACAAAGCGATGAAATAGAAGTTTAGGGATCGTTGTCTTATGGGGCAGATCTTAAATAACTAACACTAGGGAATAGGGAGTTTGGTTGTCTTATGGGCAGATCGTTCCCCTTCCGCTACGGGTTGTTTTAGAGAGGTGACATTATAGTTTATATCTAGCTTTAAATGGACAAGACACAGTTAAGTATGGTGATGAAGCATCATTAAATTACGAATTGCTTGAAAGACCGACATAAAAGGAGACGCTAACTGAGGTGCTGTCCACATACTTGAAGTTTGCTGTGTTGATGACATGATTAGTACAGTGTATTTATCGCCTTTCAAGATGAGAAAAGAGGCGTCTGAATGGGTAACATTAAACCTTAGGAAATGATAATCATTCGACTGTAAAAGAAAATTGAGAAGCCATGTGGTATCAGTATCATAAAGAAATATGTTGTTGGACACCGTACGAGTTATTGACTTTCGCTATTAATTTGCAGCTCACCAACTCCTCGTTGTTTTTTGGGAAAATGAAAAATCAACCATCGTGGTTTGCAATCAATGACAAGTCAACAACTGTGGTATGTTTTCTAACAAGTTAACCACCAACGTATGTGAAAATGACAAATGCACCATCGCTGTCCGTTAAAAAAAGCTGATGGCCCTACCATGTATGCCTGGACGCCGCGGCTTCCCTGGACGCCACGGCGTGCAGGCATTTTTGGCCTGCACGCCGCGACGTCCAGGCAATTTCTGGCCTGGACGCCGCGACGTCCAGGCAATTTGCCTCCAGGCCATTTGCGTCCCTCTGTTAAGTCAGCTGAATACATAATGTTAATTCAGCAGAATACATAATCCGAGTGGTCTGCGATATTCGCATGTATTCTATCGTTTTCCCTTATTAGCTAACCCTAGAGAAGTCTGAGCTGCGCTGAAGCGAGTAGAGAAAGGGATTTTGGAAAAGTTGAAGAATTTGTTGGAAAAAATGGCATCTTGGAGTGTTACAGAAGGTGGTACTGAAGTGGGCCCTTCAGAGACATTATTGGCCAATGAGAAGGTACGTGGCTTTGGAAACGAAGTTGCTATTATTTTGCATTCTGTCTGAGCAAATTTAAACGAAGAGGACGATGAGGAACTCCGATCAGCATGCCAATCCACTAGTGATAAAGAGATGGACATGGCAGAGAGTAGACTGAGACGCCAACCAGAAGCAGAGTGCACATTTGTTGGTATGGGGCTAGGCAAAAAATATAGTTCCTTGAATAAAATTAGAGAAGAAATTGTTGATTATGCAATGAATAATGGGTACGAGATAAAATTCACCCACAGTGATGCGCATCGATTGAGAGCTGCTTGTCAAGAAGGGTGCATGTGGCGGCTGCACGCCTCACAAATAAAAAATGAAATGACGTTTCAAATAAAGATGTACAACGACGTTCACACATGCTCCAGACAAATGGAAAGCCGCCATGCCACAGCCAAATGGGTGGCAACGCATTACTTGGACAGATTTAAAAGTCAGGCCGACTGGGCCATATCTTCCATAATTGAGACTGTCAGGAAGGACTTCAACGTCAACATTACATCCAGCCTTGCTAGAAGGGCAAGAAATGCGGCTAAGAAAATTAACGAAGGGGATGCCAATGAGCAATACAAGCTCATATGGTCCTATGCTGAGGAGATTCGGAGGTCGAATCCCGGAAGTTCACTGCGTGTTGACCTCGATATGAGTGTATTTAAAAGGATGTACATGTGCTTAGATGGATGCAAAAGGGCAGTGCTGAATGGTGGTAGACCTGTTATTTGTTTAGATGGCTGCCACTTGAAGGGAGCGACTCCTGGGCAACTGCTTACTGCTGTCACCATCGACGGGAACGATGGTATGTACCCGATTGCTGTAGCAGTCGTTGAAGCAGAAAATAGGGCTTCATGGAGGTGGTTTCTAGAATTGTTGCTGGACGATCTAAACACCCCTTCTGGCAATGGGTGGACGATTATTTCTGATCGACAAAAGGTAAGGTGTTATTCACTGCTTTTGCATTATGTGTTTATGTTTGTCATATATTACCAATGTCTATCTCATATTATGCATCTTTGCAGGGACTAGTGCCAGCTGTGAGAGATGTGGCATGGAAAGCAGACCAGCGGTTTTGCATCTGACACCTGTATGCCAATTTTCAAAAACAATTTAAAGGCAAGTTGTTGAAAGATGCAATGTGGGCTGCATCAAGAGCCACAACTGTGAGGCAATTTGAGAAAGAGATGGCCAAGTTACGTGTCCTTGACCTGGCGGCCCATGACTATTTAAGTGGAATAGAGGCGACATGCTGGGCCAAACATGCCTTCTCTTCGATCCCAAAGTGCGACATAAGCCTCAACAACCTCAGCGAGTCCTTCAATGCCTGCATCCTACTCGCCCGGGACAAACCTATTCTAAGTATGTTCGAGATCATTCGAAAGGGCATCATGGGTAGGATCGTAAAAAAATATGAAAAGATGGCTCAGTCGACTGAACGGTTGTGTCCAATGATCAGCAACCGCCTCGCCAAAGTACAACATGCCAGTAGAAATTGGAGCCCTCAGTTTGCAGGAGCTGCCCAGTTTGAGGTCAGCAACGGTACCGACATGTACGCTGTTGATTTGGAAAGGTGTACTTGTACATGTTACCGGTGGGAGTTGACCGGCATCCCGTGTGTACATGCAATCCCGTGCATTCACTTCATGAGGAGATCTCCTGAGGATTTTGTGCATTGGTGCTATCATCGGGAAACATACATGGTGATGTACTCCCACTTTCTCCGCCCCCTTAATGGACCAATCGAGTGGCTTCCTGTGACGAATCTTGATCCAATTATCCCACCGCCTTTTAAAAGGCTTCCAGGAAGGCCGCGCGTCCTTCGAATACGGGATGTGGACGAGGCCCCCAGCCGGACAGTGCTAAGCAGAAGACATTTGAACGTCACGTGTGGGCGGTGTGGTAGTGTGGGGCACAATGCCCGCACGTGCGAAGGGGGAGGCCAGTCCAGTGCAGGGGCTGGCAGTGGCAACACAGGGAGAGGCAGAGGCGGCAGAGGAAGGTCGGAGGACACCTTTATGGGGTTCAGAGTTCCTGATAGAGTTCATGAGACGCAGGTCCGTGCATTATCACGTTATGAAAGAAGTTTTGCAAATTCAAAGTTTTGTGTTACTAAGTTAATGTTTTTTTTTTCAATTCCAGGGGCGTTACAACTAATCAATTGACCTGACTTCATAATTTTTTAAAAATTTTGACATAATGTGCCTTGTTTCTTTACTCCCCCAAAACAACTCTCGTACATCCTGCATAAAAAATAATCCCAAACAGTTCCAGTATCATCCAAATCATCCACTAAATGTAAATTATACATAACATCCAAACAACATATCATTGACCTACACTACGCCTTCTTCTTCCTGGTCGGTTTCGGGCGCAAATCCGTGATCAGAAACGACAAGTGCGGGTCAAGAAATACTCTATCTGCTCCGGTGAACAATGGCCCCTCATACTCAAAGGTTGGAGGTTCGTGCAGGCGGAATTGTTCCTTAATTTTGCATTTTCCTATCACCTCCATCCCCGCAGGGGTACACCGGAAGATGCCGAACGGCCTGTAATGCAAAGGGAACAATTGGCGGTCAATTACGTGGAAAGCAATATTAAGAATGTATACAAGGGAAACTTCTTACCGCTGTTTGTCGGTGGGAGCTACGATAATGGATATTGATTCCGGCAGTAATTTCTGGTAAGCGTATTGCTGGTGCAGGTCAACGGACGACATAAAACAATCATGTCTCGGGTGTGTCTGCAATGTAAACAACGCATTATATGATATCAATGTAAACTGGAGACGCGAGCTGAATACTTACGTGAATCCATCCTACGGTGAGTAGACCGTGTTCATGTTGATGTCTGAAAACATGTTCGTCTGCGCCGTCGACCGCATAGCACTGCATATAAGTTTGGATGAGTACTTAGATAAAAGCTTATAAACTAGCACACAACGAAGGCCTCTCACAGTATCTGCCGTGCCCTTCTGCTCCGGGAAGATGATCTCGCTGACGACGTACTCATTGTCGGTCAGCTTTCCCCCAAGAACTGCGCATGTCTCAATGTTCCTTCGAAGATTACCCTGACAATAATCCTTGAACTTACTCATCAAATCATGAGCCTGCAACCAAAATGTCAAAAAAGGGTGAGCGTAAACATTAATGAACACACATATATACCGAAATGAAAGACATACCACGCGCACAGTTTTCAGGGGCGGCGGCTCGAGAGGCACCGCTGGAGGAATATGTTGGCTGCTTCCAATAGGGTTGTTGCCAATTAAAAACATGTCATTACATGAAACAAAATAAAGTAAAAAAGTGGAATTAGCGTTCAACGGAATGAACTTACAATCGGAATGTCGTATCAAGTGCGTCTGAGGAGGATGACGCGGATGCTAAATGGGGTGATCGCCTGTCACCTGGGTTCAGGGCTGCCACCATGTCACGATGCTACTCGGCAGATTGCATATGCCATTGTTGTGCTATGGCCCACCTATCTTCTGCGAGCTTGGCCGCTTTTTGTATTTGGACTTGTTGCATTTGCAGCTGCTCTTGCATTTTTTGCATTTGGGTCATGGACATATGGTGGAGCTCCTCCATCCTGCTCATCCAAGCGAACGTCTCATCAGGCATCGAACTAAAATGAGATGCCTGAGGAGGAGGAGGTTGTTCAGGAAACGAGACTGAATGCCTAGGCTCTGACCGGGGTGGATGTGTTGCTTCCTTCTTTGACTTGCGCATCCATTCCCCTCCAGTTTGGGTGATCCCCGTTCGGTCCACTAATGAATTGTTGTAAATGTCATTGACGGAATCTTCAATTCTAGGTTCCGTCTCCGGGATGGGGACCCCTAACTGTTCAACGATACTCTGGATGAGCCAGTTGTACGGCAGTGACTTCGCCGAGTTGTTGAGCACCTCTTGCATGTGGCTCAGGATGATATATCCGATGTCCACCTTTTGTCCCGTGAACACCTTCTCTAGCATGTAGAGATCCATGCTGGTAACAAGGTCTCGATGCCCATTCCGAGGCCAAATTGTGTACGTCATTATCAGGTGGATCAATCGGGCTAAGGCATTCAACTCCTTGCCCTTTGGCTTGCTGTACTCGGCAACCTCGGGATCCTGATGCAACAATCTAATCACCTCTAACCCACGTCCTTGTTTGACGAATGGTGGCGCCCGAGCCATCTGATAATATTCATCGCTTGGCTCCTCCAACACACATCCAAGCATAATGTTGACATCATTGGCCGTGAACCTAACCTCATGTCCAAAAATATATGTATGCACCTCTAATGGTTGGGTGGAGATGCTCAAATTTGCATAAAACAATCGTATAACTCGCTCGGAATAACTGCCCCTCATCCGGCACAACCCGGCTAACCCAGCAGCCTCAAGCATACGATCAATTCCCATCCCTGCGAATGAGTCCAAATCTACTATCTTGGACACAATAATTGTACGGCGTTGTATATCTTCTACGAACCGTGCTTTGCAATTCCGGTTCCAATATAGTTTCGACCTTGAACCCACTTGAACGGGTTGGAACGGGTCGCTGGAGCAGCCGGCTTCTCCTTCTTCAGGCTCAGCGGTTTCTTCCGCCGCCGCCACTACATCGGCTTCGAACGCCGCAATTTGAACGGGTTCAACTGCCTCCATCGTTGCCTTCCCACGCTTCAAGGTCAATTTCTTAGTCCGGGATTGCATTCTGATAGTTGAGAGTAATTCACCAACCTGCAATATAATAACCCACACAACATGTCTCAGTTAGTTTTCTCTTTTTTTTTTTTTTGGCGTCCAGGCCAAAAGTGCCTGGACGCCGCGGCGTGCAGGCCAAAATTGCCTGCACGCCGCGAAAATGTGACCGGCGCCGAAGACCCTCATAGAGAGTTCGAAGAAACGCAGCAAATCTACCTCAAATCAACAGTCCATTTCCATTATCACAGACAACTATGAGAAAATCATCAACATATACACACAAATCTACCTCAAATCTTCGTCGGACGTAGCTTCTCTCCTCTCTTCGTCGCACGCAGCTCCTCTCCTAGTCGCACGCAGCTCCTCTCCTCATCGCACTCCTCGTCGCAAGTCTGTCGAGAGTTGCAGATTAGGGCTTGAAATTTGGGCGAAATTGGTTTAAAGTATATATATATTTTTTTATTTCAAAATCATTTTGGCCTGGACGCCGCGGCGTCCAGGCATACATGGTGGGGCCATCAGCTTTTTTTTACGGACAGCGATGGTGCATTTGTCATTTTCACATACGTTGGTGGTTAACTTGTTAGAAAACATACCACAGTGGTTGACTTGTCATTGATCGCAAACCACGATGGTTAATTTGTCATTTTCCCTTGTTTTTTCTACAGGCCCCTCGTGTTCTCTTCTTTGCTCGTTCCTTTTATTTCCTGTTTTTTTTAATCATATCGAAATTATAGCATTGATTGGTAGCCATCCATATGTAGAAACGTTATGGCACTATACGACTGTCTTTTATTCTGTAGTATTTTCTACTCTCTCTCTCTCTCTCTCTCTCACACACACACACACACACACACACACACACACACACACACACACACACACANACAAGCTAAGATTTTACACACACACACAAAAGCTAAGATTTTCACACACACAAGCTAAGATTTTGAGACGCTTAAGGGAATTGACAAGTGAAACACATGTAAGGTGATATCATCATGCATGGTGGGTCAGATTTTCTCCAACTCTTAACGTGATTTGAAAGACATAAATGACCCATCAAAATCTTGAGATGGATATGGCTTCAGCTTCACAGCCCACCATTTTTTTCCTCCTGTTTCTGTCACCACTGCTGTTGCAGAGCTTCCTTTCCTTCTCTTTGATTTCACCAGCCATCTCTCTCTCCACATCTCAATCAGATATTGGAAAGACCCTTCTCAACATACACACGCGCAAGCACATAGCTTGACAGCGCCAACACCTTCTCAGAGGCATCACACTTCACACAGGCGACAGAAAACGCTTGGTGGTGGTGTTTCCGGCAAAGTTTCTGCATCATAAAATACAGTGAGTGGGCGAGAATAACTGATGCATGAAGCTGCAAATGTATGTTCCCCCCTTGCTTTCTTTTCTAAGTTTTAATTGATAGACCAAGGGCGGCCGAGTTGTCGCCTCGTGCAGAGACGAAGCATAGGCCATGACCCCACACACCACCCCTATCAATTTTAGGTGTAACCCTTCCTATGGCATGGCCCTCCTTGGTTATTTTTCATTTAAAAAAAAAATATTTGTAATAATTATGAAGCTAAGAACCAACACACTAGTATACTTAAAAAACAGTAATATCTAGCCCAATATATGGCCAAAAAAAAGAAAACTAATTGAGGGAAATACGTTTTTGAAAATGTATTTTCCTAGTTATAGGTATACTGCAGGAGAGAGGGGAGTCTCTCCCAAATTCACTCCCTTTCCGGATTTTTCCTTCTCTATTCTCTTTCTTTAAAACCAAAAAATCCTTCATTTCTCTTCCTTACGTTTCTCTTCCCTCTCGTCATCTGTTTTGGTCACTCGCACTCTCTCGACTGAATCACGAAAAGGGCGATTCTGTAGAGTTGGAAGTTAGACGTGGTAAGTGGGATGTTTCTTCGAATCTGTGAGATTCAATTTTTGTTTGGGATATTGTTCTGATTCAGAATTTGTTGAAGGAACCTTGGGTGTTCAATGACGGGGAAAAGCGTTGGATTTCACAACAAAATATAGAGTTTGGAAATCGGACGCCGGAAGTTTGTGAGGTACAAGTTTCAATTTTTCCTTTCGAATTGTCCCTGGTTGCTAGTTTTAATAAGAAGGTTGATTTGTTGAAAATTGATTGTTGTTTGAAAACATTTTTGGTTGGAACTCTCAGATAATCGCCGGTCCCAATAGTTGAAAGCTGAAGTTGTTAAAGGTATGAAAAATCCAACCTTTCTTTTTTTTTTTTTGACGCAAATTTGCTGGCTTGGGTCTGAATCTTCTGGATGTGAAGTTGGATGTTAATTTAAGTTGTTGTTGATAGATTAATCGGGCAAATCTTGTAATTCTGTTGTGCGTATTTTCGTTGGTGAGAAACTTTGGCCAACAACTCATCTAGCACTAAGCCGCGGTGCACAACAAACTGACCATCAACTCTGGTCAGTGGAAGACTAGCTGGGACGGGAAGCCTCAGCCAGAGATGGTTTGTTTGCTGAATGGACAGAAATCATTCGCATTGGTAATATGGTTAGTGAAATCGTTTGCGTCGAGAGAGAATGTGGTTTCCTTCTCCATGAGTTGCAAAGCAAACCCATGAGTCTAGACCCGTGGGCTGTGGTCTGGCCAATGGGTTGGGCCTAAGCTATGGGTCAAATGGTCAAAATAGATCAAAGCCTTATTGGGCCGCAATTCAAGTATGTTTTTAGGCCTATTTTGGATTTTCCTCTAAATCAATTAATTTTAAATAATGTTAGAAATTTAAATGAAAGTTAACTCAAAATTTTTCCAACCTTATTTTTAGTTACTCGAAAATTAATTTAAGTCGTTGACTCTATAAATTAGACATTTTGAGTAATTGGGCTTTGACTGAAGATAAAACCACTTTGAGGTAAGAGTTTAATTTATGCACTGCATTGCATAATTTTTTTAAAGTAAATATTTTGAGACTTGTCTCATGTTAAAACGACGCGTCCATTTTTATGACCGTTGGATTTTTATATTATATTTTATTTTCACTGTTCACGTTTCATTTAAGCATGCCTATAAATATTTGTTGATCAACTTGGTCGTGCGAATCAAGTTTGATCGACCTGATTCGAGTTCTATTTTGGTCTTACATTTTCTACCATGCGGAATGTGTTTGTTTGTTTTTCAATTGGGTAATAGGAGATTTTTCAAATATCCTTGAGTTCAAATCCCTAAAGTGCAAATAGGTAATAGGACAGCTGTATGTGCATGTCCTTGGGTTGCGAATTTCTAAACCTGATCATGGTATTATTTGGCTTTTACGATTGCCAAGCATCGCCTTTATTCTATTATATGTCTATTGCATGGTGTACTTGGAGTTTGTGAGTGGCTCCATTTTCACTGTGATTTTTAATTTGTACAACAATGACTTATTTTAATTATATATCACATATTAGTAGGTGATTTCACAATTATGTCCTTTTGTACATCTTTTTCTGAAAGGGATTTATAAAATGTGAATTTTAAATTCATGCATACTTAAACATCATTTTAATTAAATTCTTCTTTAAAACATAATCTCTATTGATTTTAGTCAACTCACCCTAATGACACCTTTCAAGATTTAATTAACTGGATTCTCAGATATCGAGTCAGGATTAGACCAGTCGAGTTTATTTAATTCTCGTAGTTTTAAAAATTCTCTTTGATAGACATTTTTTGAGATATTCTCTTTGACTGTAATCCTATTTTTTTGTTTCCGCACAGTTATTTTTTTTGGATTATATTACTTACTATCTGATATCACTTGTTAGACCTGTTATACCTTTATTCGTTGGGCCCTGGCTATAACTAATATTTAAGTCTTCCGCTGTTAATTAATAAAATTTTAAGTAAAAAGACTCGGATGATTTGGTCCTTTGGGTCGGGTTGTTCCTCATTCTGTCTCGGGTCCCATTTAGGTCGTGACAAAAACTCTAACATGTAAAGAATGTAGATCAATGAAGAGAAATTCACTGTTTCAAAAAAACAAAAAGTACATAGAATAGTTTGTGTATCTCAAAATAAAAAAAGATTAAAAAAAAAAACTGAGATTATTTATCCAATTCCTTCACTATCACCACATCCCATAAAGAAAAATCCATAATTTTATTTTAAAATTTTTGTCAGAGAATTTTTTGGGTTTGGTTTATTCTAACAAGTTTGAAGTTGCAAATATAGGACATTTCAACTACTATATTGAGTTCTTTAAATATGATAATTCATACCTATAGTTCAAACAACTTTAGTTTCTAGCTAACTCTATTCCGATAATGACAAGGATACAAAGTAATTATTAACACTTGACCAGACAACTTCTCTTCTTTAAAATCTTTGAGCTCTAAACCCAAAAAAAAATTAATTTTGAGTTTATAAAGTCTTTCAATGCTTCTAATACAATATTGTCTGCTTTGAATTGAAACCTACAAGTTTTTATTTTTAGGTTAGCTCAAAGCGTGTTGTACTATATAAGGAGGAAAACTCTACTTACAAGGCATTCACTTTTCACTTTCCCAAGTGATGTGAGATTGTACAATCAACAAGATCTTGAGTCATCCTTGCCTTCACAAGGCGGGTTGCCACAATCTCCCCCCTTTGAGAGCTCAACGTTCTCGTTGACCACAATTTCGGTTGGGAATTGGCTCTAATACCATTTGTAGAATCCCACAGTGATCCTAGTACAATATTTTTCATTTTGGGCTGAAACCCGCATGATATTGTTATTGAAGTTAGCCCAACATACGTTGTACTAGATGGGAATGGAGATTTTACTTATAAATCATTCATTTTTCACTCTCTAAAGTGATTTGAGATTGTACACCCTACTTGTATGAGTTGAATCCTCACAATCAACAGTATATTGAGGCGTCTTTGTTTTCACAGGGCCGACTGCCACAGAGTCACACATGTTATATGTATACGAGAATAATAACTCACCATTTTGAAGCAATACTTTGTTTGACTTTTCTATTATTATTTTGAGAGCATAACAAGTTATTAACTTTAAGCAATATTGTATAATTGGCTTTAACTATTGAATGTTCTATAAATAGATTATTGAGATAGAACCACCTTAACAATTAGTTGTTGGTTTTTCATATGCCCTAAGATCTTGAGCGAAATGTAAATATAAATCATTGATTTTGATTTTAAGATATGATATTGAATATAAATAGTAACTTAATAATTATTTCAAACGTGTCTCTACAACAAAACAAGGGTTCCATGGGCACGTGACACGTGGAAGCAACCCACTTAAGTTAATCTTCCTTTGAAAACTAGCTAGCATACCCAATTGGGATAGAGAACAAGAGCTTGTTTCATCATAATGGACTTTTAAGATTGGGAGTAATTCATATTGGGCTAGCACAATGAACTTTTTTTAGTTTTCCATTTGGACTAAAAATCAAATTTTTCGTTTGTTGAGAAAATATTGTATCGTTACAATTAGTTATGCAATGTTTACACAATAATTGTATAATTTGAAGTTACATTAACAAGTGGTGTATAAATGATCTATTACTTTAATTATTTAATAATTATTATAAATGCACAACCAATCAAGAAATAATTTATAATCAGTAAAATTAAAGTTGAAGCATATAGTGAGTATTACTTTCATTTCTTTATTTTTTAATATTTCAAAAGCTTCAATTAAATTTTGAATTCAGGTCTCGAAGACTATATGAAGAGAGGGTATCTCTTCAACTTGTAAAAGAAAACAACTCTAAGATGCATCCTTTCACATGTTGTACTATCTAGTTGGGAAAATGTAATACTATCATTATACTTATTAATTTTGGACACACGAGATGTTGGCATGATACAAGCTGCATAAGAGAGACAGAAAATAGCTTACATCACATACTATATTATCTGGTTGGGAAAATATAATAGGGAATGACAAATCAACCATCGTGGTTTGCGATCAATGACAAGTCAACCATTATGGTATTTTTTCTAACAAGTTAACCACTGAAGTTTGAAAAAATAACAAAGGAAACATCAAGCGGCGTTTTGAGACTAGAGACCCCAAAATTCGCGGTCTCACTCCAGTTCGCGGTCTCTATGACCAGAGAAGCCAAAATTTGCGGTCTCTCGTGATCTTTGTGACTCATAGAGACCGCGAAATTCATGGTCTCAGTCCAGACCGCAAACCACGATTTTAGAGAACCACCAATTTCAGAACGCCGCTTGATTTCAGAGAACCACCGATTTCAGAACGCTGCAAACCACGATTTCAGAGAACCACCGATTTCAGAATCACTGATTTCATAGACCGCGAATGACAAGCTCTCTGGAGTGAGACCGCGATTTCAGAACCGCGAAATAGTCTCAAAACATCGCTCGATGTTTGCTTTGTTATTTTTTTGAACTTCAGTGGTTAACTTGTTAAAAAAAATACCATAGTGGTTGACTTGTCATTGATCGCACACCACGATGGTTGATTTGTCATTTTCCCAATACAATATTATCATTAAGTTGATTAATTTTGGACACATGTGTTGTTCGCATGATACAAGCACCGTAAGAGAGGGAATATAGCTTACATTGTAAAAGTCTTTGTCACACTGACCAGTAATATTTCTGTCCATTTACTTGTCATGACCTATGATGCTAGACATTGATTTTATTTTAATAGTGATCGGCCAACGGAATGGGTCAAAGAAAACTTAACTGTGCGGTTGATCGGCTCAAAAGTTGAACTCTCAATGGCTTCACAAATAGAATTGGGCGGTCGATCAGGTGAAGGGGTGAACGATCAATTCTTTACAGTTTCGAACGTCCATTGTTTTCCTAGGCGAAAAGTGGTCGGCCGGCTACAAATTGGAGATCTCCTGGTTAAAAAACTTTTTATATTTTGCCACAAAACACTTAAGGAAGATGTTGTCTTTAGAAACTCATATCTTGCTGAATATAGATGTTTTCCTCACGAAATTTGGACAGCAAGCTCTTCAATATATTAAGAATGTCCCTTCCAATGATAATGACAAGAATCTCCACAAATATAGGAATATACTTGGTTGAATGAAATTGGCAAAAAAAAACAAGAAATCACAACTTGCACCTTCATATGGAAAGCTTTACCAATTTCGATTCTTCTTGAAAGTTGAACATCACTTCAAACATTCTTCTTCTAAGGAATAAAAATACGGATGCCAATAAGAAATGATACTCAACTCACAAAATAGCCTTATTTGTGATATCACACCACAAGAGTTTTGGATGAACACACGAAAGGAGAAAAAGGTTCACTCCAATTTTGAAAACAAAGCAAAAATTTTAGTATTCAAATTCAACTACCTTAAACACTCACGTTAGGTGACTTTATATAGCCAATTACAAACTATAAAATGAGAAATAACTAGAAAGGAAGCTAAGTACTAAATCGGCTATCACCTAACACAATTGAACGATTACTATAACATACTTAAGGCAACTTAACTAAAAGTAAATTACTTAATTAATTCTTGTTTCTTCTTCTCAAAGTCTTGATGGTTTTTGGCAGCTATTCCTTCTTAAGCTCAGCCACTTGGAGGGTTTCCTTATCAAGGCATTCTTTGACTTTCCTTTTGTCTTCATGCTTGGCCACTTGGGATGGTTTCCATATCTTTTCTTGCCTTGACCTTTCTTGATCCTCAAGCTCGACTTTTTGGGCTACTTTTCATATTAAAACATGTGTGGCTTCTCTTGGTCTTCATGAGTTAGTGGCTCCTCCACTTGGCTCATTATTGAGTTACCTTCTAAATAATTAGAAAGATAAGTGTTGATGAGCCTTTGGGCCCTAGCGCTTGTGATTGGACCTTGTAGTTCATCATCCTCTCTGAGTAGAGGTGGAAATGATTCGGCTCAGTTAGGTTTTTTGCCAAAATAGAACTGAACCGACTCGGTTTGGTTTTGTAATTTTAAAATCGAAACCGAACCGAGGACAGCAAGAAACCGAGTCAAAAACCAAACCTCGGTTTCGATTTTTATCTGTTCGATTTTCGGTTTGATTCGGGTTTTTTTTTTTCTAGACTTCAAATTTTGGGTATTTGGTTTTGGGCTCGATTTTGGGCCCCGTTTTGGTAGTTTTTAGGCTTAGTTTTGAAGATTTATTATGTTCCATTTTATGAGTTTGAATGAACTATTTTGAGTTCCATATTATAAATTTAAAACAATATCATTCAAATAATAATTTAATCAAATAATGATTTAACTAAATTTCACAAAAATCCAAAACCAATAACATATTGTACCAAGTAAACATCTAAATTCTCAAAAGTCTCAACAAATATTCATAAAAAATAATATTAAACAACGATTAATTATGCCAACAATCAAATATTTAATTATGCTAACAACAGAATTTAAGAAAAATATTTTTTATTAAATTAGAATTGGAATTAACTAAAATAGAAAAAAAATTGGAATTAAATTAGTGATTCAAGTAGGTTTTCAAGTTTAGTTTTATTTTCGGTTCTGTTCGATTTTTCTCAGTTTTTCTCACTTACAACCGAGAACCAAACTGAAAGAATTGGTTCGGTTCGGTTTGGTCTAATATTTTATTTTTTTCCATATCAAAACCGAACCGAACCGATCATTTTTGATCGATTCAGTTAGTTACCCGGTTCAAACCGAACCAATTTCCACCCCTATCTCTGAGTTTTTGAGGATTTGACCTTAAATCTTGTTCAAGCTCCGACTTTATAACATCTTCTTTATCTTCATTGTGGGGAGATAAGATTTTATTGTTGGAATTGGTTGAATGCCATCGAGATAGAGCATTGGTCACTACATTAGTGTCTCCCTTCGTGTACTTGATTAGATAAGGATATCTTTCCAAACACTCAACCCATTTAGCATACCTCCAATTTAGCTTACCTTGACTTCGAATATGCTTAAGCGTTTTGTGATCGGTATGAATAATAAACTCCTTTGAGAGGAGGTAGTGTTGCCACACTTCAAATGCCCTTATAACCGATAAAATTCTTTGACATATGTGGAGTAATTCAAAGTGGCCCCTTTAAACTTCTCACTAAAGTAGGCTACTGGTTTGCCATCTTACATAAGTACCGCTCCAATCCCTACTCCGGATGCATCACACTCAACTTCAAATACTTTGCCAAAATTGAGTAATATAAGGACCGGGGCATTGCATAATTTTTCTTTGATCTCTTCAAAACTTTCTTGGCATGCTTGATTCCATGAGAAATCCTTGCCGTTCTTTGTGTAATCCCTATTCTTGAATGACTTTGATCTTTGAATAGTCTACTTCCATTCCATACTTAGAGATGATGAAACCAAGGAAATAGATTTTTTTTATGCAAAGGAACACATCTTCAGGTTCCCATAGAACTTGGCTGATCGGAGTACTTCAAAAAGTCTTCTAAGGTTCTCAATATATATAGATAGATTCTCACTATAAACCAAGATATTATTGAAATAAGCCACCACAACCTTTCCTAGAAATTGTTTGAGCATATGGTGCATGATCTGCATAAAAGTACTTGGTGCATTTGATAGTCCAAAGGGCATGACCATCCATTCATATAAATCATACTTGGTCTTGAAGGTCATCTTCCATTCATCTCCCTCTCTTATTCGAATTTGATGATATCCACTCTTTAAGTCGATTCTTGAGAAAATAGAAGTCTCACTCAATTCATCCAACATATCTTTATGCCGAGGGATTGAAAACCTATACTTGATAGTGATTTGATTAATAGCTCAGCTATCCACGCACATTCTCATGCTTCTATCTTTCTTTGGTACTAATAGTGATGGCATGACAGATGGACTCAAAGATTCTCTAATCAAACCCTTGTCTAATAGCTCAATTACTTGCTTGTGTAGTCCTTTAGCCTCTTCCGGATTTAGTCTATAAGAGCGCCTATTTGGAAGACTAGCACCGGGTATCAAACCAATTTGATGCTCGATACCTCTAATTGGTGGAAAGCCTTGAGGAAGCTCTTCAAGAAATGCATCTTGATACTCCTCCAAAACAGTTAGAACCGATTTGGGCATCTCTCTCATCTCTACAAGCTTGTCACTGAACATCATCAATATAACCAAGCATTTTCTCTTTAAAGCCTTTCGCAATTCTTTGAAGTAGTTTTCAACCTACTTTCTCTCATTGACTCGTAATCTTTGACCACTTGCTCTGGTTGGAGTGGAGTTAGCTTGATCAACTTCCCATTGTACTTGAATGAATAACAATTGGTAAAACCATCATGCATAGTCTTTCTATCATATTGTTATGGTCTTCCCAAAAGTAGATGACTAGTACTCATTGGAACCCCATCACATAACACTTTATCCAAAAAACTTCTAATAGTGAACTCCATCGATGCTTTCTTACTATCCTTGATGTCTTCACAGTCGTTTAACCAACTTAGCTTGTAAGGAGTCAGATGCAAGGTTGTTTCCATTCCCAACTTACTCACTAAGGCTATAGATACCACATTACCACAACTTCCTCCATCAATAATTAAAGAGCATATCTTGTCTTTGACTTTGCATCGGCTATGAAAGATATTTTCCCTTTGACAATCATCAATGCTAGCTTTGGTAGTAAGTGTCCTTCGAATGACCATAAGGAAATGACCCTCTTGAGCATAAAAGGTCTCTACTTGTGCTTCCTTCTCAGATGCCTCTTGTTCTTCACTCTCATCTTCACTTTCAATATCATTTGTGCCTTCTCGCAATACCATAACTTTCCTATGTATCTCTCTTGTCTTCAAATTTGGCGCTTCAATAGATATCTTCTTGTTGTCACTTGGTTTAGTTGATGCATTCCTTATGTTCAATCTCTTGTCTTCGAGTTTGGATGGTGGCTTGAGAAAGCTTGTATTCCTTTGTGTGAATCGACTCTCCTTTCCTTTCCCCTTCTTTTGTTTCTCTACCTTTAGAGCCAACTTTATAATATCTTCCATTGACTTGTAGGGCTATAGTTCAACAATATCTCCAATGACATAATTGAGTCCTTGGATGAATCTTGTAAGAGTATGGTCTTTCAGCTCTTCTAAGTCATACATTGTCTTCAATGTTTCAAAATTGGCCAAATATTCCTCTATTGATGAAGATCCTTGCTTGAGGCTTTGCATTTGATAAGACAACTCTTGTTCATAGTGGCTTGGAATACCTCTTACACATTAGTGTCTTTAAAAGTTTCCAAGTTCTAATTTCTTCTTCTCCATCAAGCCTCCTTGTTTATCTAAGATTGTGCCACCATAGACTAGCATATCCCATGAACTCAAGTGAAACTAGTTGAATCTTCTTTCTTGCCGAAAAGTTGTAGCATTCAAAAATATTATCCACCTTTGCCATCCACTCAAGAATCATCACCATTGCAAGAACCATTAAATGAAGAAATGGATACCTTGACAAGATTCAAGTCATCCTTTTGGTTTGGTCTCCTCCTTGAGAGTCTGGCAACTATAGTTGATAGGCGACAGGTGCTATTCTCTTCGTGATTACATAAGGGCCCATATATCTTGGATTGAGTTTTCCTTATTTCTGAATCGAACGACCCCTTTGAAAGGATATATCTTCAAGAATACGCTGTCTCCTTCATTGAATTCTAGGGTTCGCCGGCAATTATCGGCATAACTCTTTTGGTAGGTTTGGGCTGCTAACATCCTCTGCTTGATTATGGCCACAAATTTTGGATTTTTCTGTACTATTTTGGGGCCATAGAATGTAGCTTCACCTACCTCATCCCAGTGTACGAGAGATCTACACTGCCTCCCATATAGGGCTTCTTATGGTGTCATGTCTATCATAGCCTGGAAGCTGTTATTATAGGCAAATTCAACCAAAGGTAGCATCTTACTCCATATGACCAGAAATTCCAATACACAAGCTCGAAGCATATCTTTGAGCGTTTGGATTTTTCTTGCGCTTTGGCCATCCGTCTGAGGATGAAATGTTGTGCTAAAATTTAGTTATGTGCGCATGTCCTTGTTAAGACTCTTCTAGTATACTGACGTAAATTGCAGGTCCCGATCTGATACGATAGAAATCGGAACACCGTGAAGTCGTATGACCTCCTTGACATATAAATCAGAGAACTGGTTCATCTTGTACATCATGGCTACCGGTAGAAAATGTGACACCTTCGTTAATCGATCCATTATTACCCAGATTACCCAGATTGCATCATGGCCTCTAGCTATTATGGGCAAGCTGGTAACGAAATCCATGGTGATATGCTCCCATTTACACTCCAGAATTTGTAATGGTTGGAGAAATCCACCAGGTCGTTGGTGTTCAGCCTTCACCCATTGGCATACATGGCATAGAACAACGTAGTCGGCAATGTTGTACTTCATGTTTGGCCAGTAATAATGAGTCTTGAAATCCCGGTATATCTTGTTGCAACCAAGATGAATTGAGAAATTAGAAAAATGGGCTTCTTGTAGGATCTTTGTTCGCAGGGTTACACCGCTCGGCATATACCATCGGTTGTTATACCTGACCATACCATCAGCAGACATAGAAAATTCCTGATATTCCGGCAGGATTGGATTCAATCTAAAATCCTCACACACAGTGTCGCTTTGCTGGGCCTCCTTTATCTGCTCCAGTATAGATAGCATCAAAGTCAATTTTGATAATATTATATCCAACTGCGATGGAACCATCTGCATATCAAGACCCTACAAGTCTTTCTGAAACCCATAAGGCATTTCTTCGCATAACATGCTCATCACGACCACCTTGTGGCTGAGAGCATCTGCATCAATATTGGCTTTCCCTAGATGATAATTGATTTCATAGTCGTAATCTTTAAAGAACTCAAGTCATCGCCATTGACGCATGTTTAGTTCCTTCTGGGTGAAAATATATTTGAGACTTTTGTGATCTGAGTAGATTTCATAGCGCTGCATGTATAAATAATGCCTCCATACTTCGAGAGTGAAGACAACTACAGTAAGCTCTAGGTCGTGCGTGGGATAGTTCTGTTCATGGAGCTTAAGCTATCGGGACACATAAACGATAACTTTTTTGTGCTGCATGGGAACTCCACCGAGTCTCCTCTTTGATGCATCACAATATATACGAAAGTCACCGTCCTTCATAGGCAACGTCAACACAAGGGCAGTTGTTAGTTTTCGCTTCAATTCTTGAAAACTGTTCTCGCAATCGCTAGACCACCAGAATCGGGCGTTTTTCTTTGTTAGATTGGTCAGTGGTAGGGTGATCTTAGAGAATCCTTCAATAAAGCACCTATAGTATCTGGCCAAGCTCAGAAAACTCCTTACATCTCCGACATTTCTCGGCTGTGTCCAGTTTACCACTGCTTGTACTGTTTTTGGGTCCACAGAGATACCATCCTCGGAGATTACATGGCCAAGGAAGCCAACCTTCCTCAGCCTGAAATCGCACTTAGAAAATTTAGCGTACAATTGGTGCTGGCTGAGAACAGATAGGGGCATTCGGAGCAATGCTCTGCCTCTGATCGGGAATAGACCAAGATATCGTCAATGAAGACGATGATAAACTTATCTAGATAATCCCGGAAGACTCGTTTCATTAGGTCCATGAAGGTTGTCGGGGCATTGGTAAACCTAAATGACATAACCAGGAATTCATAGTGCTAATACCTAGTGCAGAATCCAGTCTTAGGCACATCGTCTAATTTGACCTTCAACTAATAATAACCGGAGTGGAGGTCAATTTTTTAGAATACTTGAGCAAGGCCTAACTAGTCAAACAGATTGTCGATCCTTGGCCGTGGGTACTTATTCTTGATGGTCACTTTATTTAATTCCCAGTAGTCGATGTACATCCTCATCGTACCGTCTTTCTTTTTAACAAATAGCACTGGCACGCCCCAAGGAGAAAAACTTGGGCAAATAAACCCCTTGGTGACTAATTCCTCCAAATAATTCGATTGGGGCCATATGATACAGATGTTTGGAAATAGGTTCCGCACCAGGTTGTAAGTTGATCTCAAATTCGATCTCGTGGTCTGGGGGTAAACTGGGAAGATCATTGAGAAAAACATTTGGGAAGTCACGAACTATTGTAACATCCTCCATCTTAATCTCAAGAATTGTGGTGGTGTCAATCACATTCACCAGGAACCCATCGCATCCATTCCTCAGCAATTTATCTACCTTGAGTGCAGAGATGATCGCCAATTTTTCTTTTCTCCTTGGTTCCTTGGAAAGTGTGCATCTCGCCACCCAGAGGGCAGAAGCAGATTTTTCTCTTCTTACAGTGGAAGATCGCGTGGTGTGCAGATAGCTAGTCCATTCTGATGATAATATTGTAGATCTTTAGGTCCATAATAATTAAGTCGGCCTAAAATAAAAGGTCATTTATCTCTACTGCATAGGCCTTGAGAATTCTGTCTGTAATTAAATGATCACCGGAAGGAAGCGACATGCGATGCATATAATTCACACTGTTGAAAAAAGAGTTTGCCCTTTAACAGAACTTTGTAGAAACAAAAGAGTTTGTAGTACCCGATCGAATATGATGTATGCCGCACGCTTATTAACAGAGATCGTCCCTGTCAGGATTTGGTAACTTGTTTATTCTAAGGTAAGATCTCCTAATTCAACTAGGGGACAATTAACATCATATATGAACAATTATTTTATAACATTAGGTGTCCCTGCTACAATTGTTGGCTGCTCGTCGTCCTGGTCGGCCTCGTACATAGCGAACACTAAAAGGGCCACACCCCCTTGTCCTGCGGGTTTTGTCGTGCATTGTCTGGCAATGTTACCGGGCTTGCCACACACATAACACTTCTCAGAGCCAGCCAAACATTCACCGTAATGTACCTTCTTACATTTAGGACAAGCATTTGGTTGAAGGGCATTAGGTGTCTGTGTCATTGGCCTTTTATCTGGTCTCTGCTGTGCTCCGCCCTCAGAGGGTCATTTAAACCCACGGCCCATTGAGGGGCCACTTCGTGACTGTTGGCTAGAATTGGCCTTCCACATTCTCAAGCTAGCTTCTCTCTGTCTAGCTACCATAAACTTCACTCCTTCGATGGCTAAGGCTCTTGCTACAATCTTTGAATAGGTGACACCTTCCGTGCCTGCCCCGATGACTCCTTCTAAAACTTCAATTTTTAATCTTTGCACAAAATGGTGGACTTTATGTTCTTCCGTCACCGCCAAGTGAGGAGCATAACAGGATAGTGCTTCAAACAATTGAGCATACTCTACAACGATCCCCGTTTGACGCAGGGGTTTAAATTCTATTAACTTCTATGTGCGAACGGTGTGGTTGAAATACTTCTCGTTAGATATATCTTTGAAGTCTTTCCAAGTGAGGGTCGTAACATAACAGGAGGACTTGACTGTGTCCCACCAAAATCACACCTCGTGCATCAACAGATAGGTAGCGCACTTGACCCTCTCTGTCCTGCCAATATCTGCATAGGCGAATTTTTCCTCCAAGGAGCATATCCACTCCTCAAATCCCGTGATGTCTGATATATTCTCGTTGAAGCAGGGAGGCTTGAGCCTTTGAAATTTTTGGCACCCGGCTCTCCTCTTTGAACCGGCTGAATCGGTATTGGTTGTTGATTCCCATTACAATTTTTGTGATCTTGCCCCATAAATTGCTCCATGTATCGAAAATGCTGCTCCATAAATTGAGACTGTCTCCCCATCTGCTGAGACTGTTGCTCCACAACCATAGCTATACGCTCGAGAGGCTCGTCTCGGCAGTGATCCTCTCGTTGACTGGGTGCTCGAGGCTTCTCCTCATTACAAGACATATTTCCTCTTCCCCTCCTAGCCATTATAATTGTATACGATTTCACATTGTATAGTAGAGTAATAAGTTCAAGGGAAACATTTTGTCGTTTATAATCTTATACATTTTCATACCGTAGCGGAATAAGTCAAAGGGAAATATTTTAGTGAATTACAATTCTATATATTTCTACATTATGGTGTAATCAGTTTAAGGAAACAGTTCAATATCGTACAAGAAAACTTATGATTAGAGGAGCCTTGCTTGGTGACTCTAGGTTATCCACGATGAATCACACGAGAGTAGTATGGCTCTGATACCAACTGTGATGCCCCGCGTCAGAACCGTACTTTATTACTTTACTTTCTCCTTTTTAAAGTGCTGTGTAAAAATTTTTCTTTTTATTTACGTAAAACGGATAAGGGTAAAAACTTAGGTTTTAGCGCTGAAATCTCAAGTGCGTAAATAAATCAGAGTAAAGCGAAACCATTATTAAATGCATTAAATAAAGTTCAGGGCTAAAAGCATAAACATAATTAATATTCAAAACATGGTCTTAGGGTTGGAGTAAGAGTAAATATTTTGCAAAAACATGTTCATTAACAAACCCTTTCAAAATTGTAAATTCCTTTCTTCTTCTCTTGAGCCATACGTCTACTCGGGTTGCGATTCGTCCAGATACTCCACAGGCTTAATGGGAAAAGCATCCCCCTTTGCTCTTGGCATTATCATCTCGTTTCCTACACCACAAGTAATACGTGAGCCTAAAGGCGCAGTAAAGAATTGAGGTTATGCAGTATGCTTTATGCCTCTCTTTAGTTCTTTTGGAATGGGTACTGCCCCAAACCAATCTTTTCTTTACTTTCGTTCTTTCATTCATTCATTCGTTACTCGTACATCGAGCAGGAGAATAGAGGAACCCATGGCGGAGGTATAGTCTTGGTCGGCTTCTAATTACCTAGGGTACCTAGTCCTGTTCCTGACAAGGGAGGGGCTTAGTTCAGTCTACCTGATTAGATCCGAACTACCATTCCGTCCCTTAACTCCCCATTTCTTTTTCTTTTTTTCCTTTCATTCTTTTCATTATCAATTTTTCTTTCATAATGCATGTGAGTACCCCACCAAAGGTGATACTCCATACTTGTTTCTATTATCATGATGCATGTTGATATAGTATAAAAATAACGGAAATTAGACAGTGCATATAAATGAATAACAATAATTAAAACGAATAAAAGAGAGCACTTATAATAGGGAATTGAAACAACGAATATGAATATCATGCTTGAATTTTCATAATATAGCAGTAAAAGAAAACGGCAAATTTTAGCATGCTTTTGAAAGTAAATTATACAGCGAACATAGCAGGGAATTGTCATGCTTCTAATAACGAATTAAATAGTGAACATAATAGTGAACTAACATGCTTTTAATACATGGATGTAACAATTAAGTGGAAACATACTTGATAAATCGCTAAGCATGAATGGCATAAATCGATTTTAAGTAAGCGAACTAGCGATAGTATACGTTTGAAAATAAACATGGTTTAATGATATAATTTCAACTTAGCTTATCATTTCAGAAACTAATCTAGTTAACTACACATACTCAGATTAATAAAATAACAACTTCTACTTAACACTGAGAATAAATAGCATTATAGATTAGTCTACTATACTAATGAACAAGGTAACGTGCATTGTATTTAGACAAAAGCAGAATCGTTATTCTTGAAGTAATACACAGATCATTCATACGTAGTCTATCATCTCATTAGTTCATTTCGTGAGTTCATATCATAGTTCTAAGCATCCAATTCATGAGTTCATATCATAGTTCTAAGCATCTAGTTCATGAGTTCATATCATAATTCTAAGCATCAGTAGCATTATCATTTCTCTATTATTCAAAACTTAAGTTGCAGTAAAGGATAATTACACATAATATCAACGAAGGAATTAACACAAAGCACACGCACACTACTTGTGGGTAGGACTTTGACAGCCAAGACTTTACCCAATCCTTACCCTTGATGAAGAAATCAATCACAGACAGCAAAAATCCCAGCTTACTCCTCAACTTACAGAGCCTTGCTTCACCCATGTAACACACTAAAGGACTCACACAAACACTCATGAGCTATCAGAGGACTCCAATAACTCACCAGACAATTTTCTCTCTCGCAAGAAACTCTTTCGCTCCCAGGGGAAGACTAGGAGGAAAATGCAGAGAGGGATGGCTTAAATCGAAAGCCTTACTTGGAGGGAGACCATCATACACTTAACAGGATGGAGGAGGCCTGTGTTGATGTGGAGAGGAGTGTGCCTAGGCATGGGGAGTCGTCTCCTCTGTCTCCTGGGTGGGTTTTAAGGGACAAAATGACAAATTTTTCGTTATTTAAAACCTGAATTATTCGTAGATCAGAGACATTTCGGATGAGGAGAGTTGTCCTGGCCACATCTGCATGCGTCCAAAATCATCACTGTTACTAACAGAATTGTGATTTTGGACGAAAGACTGCATCCTCGCCTTCGTCTGCACTCATCCGAATCTGTAAAAAAAATTGGACAAATTCAAAATCTCATTGTCCGCTATCGTCTGCTGTTGTCCGCCTTCAACCAAAATTGTCCAGAAATTTGACAAATTCAAAGCTTAATCATCCGCCATCATCCGCATTCGTCTGGTCCCATCTGAAAAGTCAAGTTTGAAGACAGGGGACGAATTTGGACGATGGACGTCGTCCTGCATCGTCCCAAAACTTGGGGACAGTGTGTTATCCATTTTCGGAAGAGGTTCCTCATCCTTGTGTCATCCGCCTTCGTCCGAATTGTCAGATTTCAGACTTTCTTCACATTTTCATACTTAATTTTTTATTCCATAATCTTTACCCCTTAAGTACACATCATAATTTAATTAATTATCTCAAAAATTGATTACATCGCATATACGGGGAAAACATTATCTGGGTATTACAGTTCTCTCTAAAGTGCCCTTTGTTACATAAGATGCACTTCCATTTCTTCCCCTCAGACTTAGACTTAGTCTTATCCTTGTCATTTGTTTCAATTTTAGATTTGCCTTAACCATTAGCTCTTGTACTATGGCTTATTCTAAATGCTTGTGGGGTTGGGGTGACCCACCCCAATTGAAATACTTTTCTTGGAGGAGTGTTTCCCTCATTTTTAGCCAATTGTCTCCCCCTCCTCATTAATGTATCGGCACCTCTTTCAATTTTAAAAGCCAAACACTTCCTCTCCCTCTTGATGCTTTCATTCTGCAGAAAAGAGTGTGTTCTGCATCGAGTGAGTCTGGAGGTCGAGAGAAAGTTTGCGAAAGTGTGAATTCTGGTGAATAACTTTGAGTTGTTGTCAGAGGTTTGAAAGAGTGTGATTCTCATAATTTTATGTGAGTTAAAACTCGAATTTCCATCTCTGTTTCGACCATAAATTGTAAACTTGGGTTGATGATCAATTTGGTTCTATATTGGGAGAAATTTGATAAAATTGTTAATTTCAGTGAAAAAACAAGTTTGGTTTATATTCTGGAATATTTTGGTTTGTTAAAGTTAGAGTTTTTTCGAGATAAATGGAGAAATTTGGAGGATAATGGAAGTTCTTCGATTGTCTAGTTTGTCCAGACTTGCAAGAAATCGTTCGCGGAAGTGAAGATATTCACTGCTAAAGCACACACATCTGCGAGAATGAAAGTTTCTGTTGGAAGACACGCAAACAAAATTTCATTAGGCTCGTGTCCACTGTGGAAGCATAGGTTTTCGTGACAGGAGTGTATGCTTCCAAAATAACACAAAAACGAATGTATCTGTGAATGTATACGAGGGGCACATGTCCATAGGAGTGAGGTTCAGCGGGAGCGAGCGAACGATTTGTGGGTATATGCGGGGACACATGTCTGCACAAGGAAGGCTCCGCTCATATCTGCAGAGACACATGAATGGCACACATCCATAGAAATGAGAGATTCTGCGAAAACACGAGCCTCCGTGGAAGCGAAGGCTCCCACGAAAGACTATTCTAGGGAGGGAAAACTCTAGAGCAGAAGTCCAGACTTGAATTCACAAATGTCCGAACAAGTCTTAAAATTCTTGGATTTTTTGGGAATTGTTCCATGAGTTCTCCAAGTTGGTTTCTATCCCAATTATAGGTTCCAATGAGTTTTTAAAAGGATTTGGAGAGACGAATTACTTGGTATCTATATATTTTCATAGGTCCTATGGATTAACAAGAAATTCAGACTGATTGATTTCCTAGCCAATTGAGCATTGTTTGGCTATTGGTAGGCCATTTGAGGTAAGAATTTTATTTTACGCCCAACATGACATTGTTTTCAAAATGATTATTTTGATATGTGTTCTCATATAAAATGACGGGTTTGTTTATGACCATTAGTTTTTATAATATTATATATACGATTTTCAATGGACATGTTTTATTTTGAGCATGCACAACATTTATTGATCGTCTTGGTTAAGTGAACCAAATTTTATCGAGCCTTGAAAGAGTCCTATTTTCTGTACGCACATTCGACTATTAGAGGATATGTTTGTTGTGTTAACTAGAGTAATGGGGCAGCTGACTATGTCTTGTCCGTGGGCACAAAACCCTAAACTTGATCAAGATATTATTTTGTAGCTTTAGTGATTGTCGAGTATTGCCTTTGTTATATATGTCTATGCCATTGTGTGGCCCAAACCTATGAGTGACTTCATTTTTACTAAGATTTCATGGGGTCTATTTTACGTATATATCACACTATAGTGGACGTTTGCCACATTTGTCTCACTGGTTGATTTTTCTTTCTCAGTTTTTAGTTAAAAGTTTAATTCATAGCATGCTTCCCATTTTCAATAAAATTCTAATTGTTGAATATAAAATATTACCTCAATTGAGTTTAATCGACTCACCCCAATGACATTCCCTTCAAGTGTTAATTTAGAAAATCACCGGTTGTCGTCACAAGATCGAACCTGACACTTATCTTTATATTTCAGCATTTTTATTTTAAGAATTCTGTGAGATTAAACTCATTTGTCAAAACTCTGTAAAAATATTTGTATTAATTTCCTTTAAATTTGGCACTTCATTTTGAAAATATATTATCGTTTTATCTCGATTTCACCATTAGACCTTGGTTTAGCCCAATTGGTTGGTCCCTAATATATTGTATTTTATCTAAAAATTCTGCTGCCCAAATAAATAATTTAAAAGCCAAAGGGTCAGGCGACAAGGTTCGATTTCGAGTTGGTCGCTCCCCGTTCTGTCTTAGGTCTCCTCCGATTTGTGACACTTATCTTCTATCTCTTCCATTAGAAATCAAATAATAAGAAGAAAAAGAAAATCATAAGACGAGATATCAAGATTTATGTGAAAAAACTGGAAAAAATCACAAGTAGAAGAGAAAATTCACTAACTCAAAAAATAAAGTTGAGTTTTGTCCCTTAAAGCATAATTTATAACATTAAACTAAATCTTAAAATTGAGATTCATAATACGAACCCAACCGAACAAGCTAAAATAAAATTTATGTCACCTTAAACTCAAATAATATCTAGCTTGACACGAATTACAATGTATAAAATATATCTTTAAAACTTCAATAAGAAAAAAACATTTTTTTCCACAAAAGCCTCTAAAGGACAAACTTAGCAACTCATAACAACCCAATTTAAGTATTGCTTAAACTTAAGCAACATACTTGAGAAGAGATTTCATCCTCTCCTCCATGATATCACCAAACTACCAAAATCATCATAACTAGTTGCATCTGAATATGTAGAAGACTCTCCACTAAAATCAACAACCTCAAACACATGCAACACATAAGCAACTGAATTAGTTTCACCATATCGTTGTGGAAGTTTTATCTTCCCCTTGGATCTACCTTTAGTGATAGAACTCTTTCGTTAAATCGTAATTGACAACAATGTAGTGACGACATCACCTGAATATTTAAGTTAGATTGACATATAAACTCTAATGTAGATTCAGATCTAAACTTAAACTTCAGCAACTTGATTTCTGTTGAGACTTCTTAAATAAAAATATCTAAAAGGGTGTTGAGAAACATAGCAGTCTTATTACCTTTAACAATCAAATTCTAAGACTCAAACTTTTTCTAGTGTTAAAGTCTCTCTTCCATACTTGATTATCTCTATGAAATTACTATATGATTTATCTAGAGCATTAAGGATGATTATTGTTTGATCAAAATCATCCACCTCCACTCAAATATTTTCTAAATCCAAGATAATTCTGTTAAAGTCATCTAACTACTCCTCTACTAACTTATTTGTACTCATTCTGAAACTGTGTGAGGCCGCCTTGAGAAGACAAAGATGACCCAAATAGGGGTTTGACTCATACCATTAAGAGTGCACAATCCCACATTGCTTGAGAGAGTTAGGAGAGTGAAAAACGTATGGTTTATTTATAAGTAGAGTTTTGCTCTATACTTAGTATAACAAATTTTTGGTTAACTCCAAGAATAAAACTATGCAGACTTTGGCCCAAAGCATACAATATTGTATTGGGGTGACTAAGAGCATTACAAATGGTCTTAGAGTCAAAACTCAACCGAATGTGTGGCCGACGAGAACGTTGGGCCCCAAAGGTGAGAGATTGTGATAGTCTGTCCTATGAAGATAATGATTGTAAAACCTGACATTTTTGTGTAAATAAATTTTCATGTAATCTTTTCCCGTCATTCTTAGTCAACATAATTTTCTCATACCCATATTTTTCGTTCCTAAATTTTATTTGTCAACATGAAAATGTGTGGTCAATTGATTAAACTATATTTGTCATTTCCAAACTGTATTGGTCCACGTCAAAATTTTTAGTCAATTGGTCAAATTGATAAATTTGGGTATTAACACTTGATTTATAATCTTAAGAATTGATATCTGGTAAATTTGATTATTCTGGATGTCTAACGAATCAAGATTTAGAAAGATTTTATTTAATATATGTAATATTATATTATATATTATATATATTAAATAATTAAATTTTTATTATTTACAAAAGGAAAAGAGGAAACTCTTTCCCTATTTCGGCGGTCACAAAGAGTGAGTACGAATGAGAGAGAGTGATATCGAAGTTGCAAGAGGGAGATTTTCAACTCTCAATTTGTGTTCATGGTGCTCAAATTTCCAACCTTTGTCAAAGGGATTTCATGGGTAAGTTGTCTCTCCTCTTTGTTTTTGTATTTAAAGTTTTGGTTAAAAGTTATATTTGGATTCAAGCTTGAAAAGTCAAATTTGTGAGTTTTTACTGCAATAGTTGGGTAGATTAGAAGTTTATACAGGAGTACTGTCACGACCCAAAAGGGACTCAAGACAAAACAGGGAACGATCCGGCCTGAAGAACCAATTCGCCCAACCCTTTTTCTCTTAAATTTTATTAATTAACAACGGAAGACTTAAAATATTCATTAATAGCCAGGGCCTAACGAATAAGGTCATAATAGGTCCAACAAATGATATCACATTGTAAGTAATATAATCAAAAAAGAAATAACTGTGCAGAAACTAAAAATAGAATTTCAGTCATCTAATAAAATCAATGCCTTACAAAATGTCCCTCAAAGAGAATTTTTAAAACTATGAGAATTAAATAAAATCGGCTAGTCAAATCCTGACTCGATATCTCAGAATTCGATTGATTAAATCCTGAAAGGTGTCATTGGGGTGAGTTGACTAAACTCAATAGGGATTATGTTTTTAAAGAATAATTTAATTAAAAACATATTTAAGTATGCAAGAATTTGAAACCCACCTTTTATAAATTCCTTTCAGAAAAAGATGTACAAAAAAGTATGTGTGAAATTACCCACTAATATGTGGTACATAATTTAAAATAAGCCCTTGTTGTACAATTAAAAATCACATTGAAAATGGAGCAACTCACGGACTCCGAGCACACCATGCCATAGACATATAATAGAATAAAAGCGATGCTCAGCGATCGCAAAAGCCAAATAATACCCTGATCAGGTTTAGGGATTCGCAACCCAAGGACACGGCACATACAGCTGTCTTATTACCTATTTACACTTTAGGGTTTCAAACCCAAGGAAATTTAAAAAAATCTCCTATTACCCAATTCAATAACAAAAAAACACATTCTGCATGGTAGAATGTGTGAAAACACAATAGACCTCAAATCGGGTCGATCAAACTTGATTCGCACAACCAAATTGAAGAACAAATATTTATAGGCATGCTTAAATGAAACGTTAACAGTGAAAATAAAATATAATATAAAAAAATCCAATGATCATGAAATGGACGCATCATTTTAATATGAGATAAATCTCAAAATAATTATTTTAATAAAGTTATACAAATGCAATGGATAAAATAACCCCTACCTCGAAGTTGGCTCACAATGCTAAAGTCCAAATCCACGGTCTACAGACTTTTAATTAAGTAGAGGTACCTATCCAAAAATTTAGGTATTAATTTTTCTGGGTTAAATGTTTATACCTTAAAATTCCCAAATCTTATTTAAAACAATATGGAAATTTAATTAAGTGCAAAATACCCAAATTTTTGGAGAAAAATAGGCCCAAAGAGACCCATTATAGGTCCTAAACCGCGGCCTAAGAGCTGTCCATTTCCTAGGCCCAAACCGCAGCCCAATGGAGTAAGAAATGCAACCCAAATGGTTCAACATTCTTGGCCCATCAGAGCCTCTTTTGTTCTTGCATTCGCAATGAACATTGCGACTGAGAAGTCACGGTCCTTCTCATCATAGATGAAATCAACCTTTGTCGAGACTCCCTTTCTCGGCCGATCTTTCAATCATCCAGGTGAAAGCATCTTGCAAGCCGTTTTGCATTGCAGTCTGCCTCATCGTTGTTGAACCATGGGAATTCATCACAGATGAACTCTGTAACAATCAGATCGATGCATAGCATCTACCTTGCCAACCACTAACAATCAAAACAACAATCCAGAAATACAATTTCTCTAGCACCAGTAATTCTAGATCAAAAGAAACCAAAGGAAGGTATGCTAAAATTATACCTTTGCATGAGGTCACTGAAAATCGGATCTCCGACCCCTGGCTCTACGATTAATCCCGTAAGAATTTCATAATCCTTGCCCAAACTCCACAGCGAGAGTGGATTCCTGAATCTCCAACCAAAAATTTCCAATCTTAGCATCAACTAAATAAAAAATCTATTCACGATTGAAATAGAGAATGATTTACATGAAAAATCCAACTTTTAAATCAAAACTTCCAACCAGAATAGAGAATGAAAATGAAAGCTTTAAATCGGGGTTTTCATACCTCCAATTCTAATTTCTGACCATCACTAGAAATTCCAATTGACCCATGAGACTCAATATTGCTAAACCTTTAACAAACAGTTCCAAAGTTGTGCTTAAAAACCTAGGTTTCAACCAAAATTAAAATCACAAAAAAGGGGAAAAGTTTGACTTACCAATGGGTGTAATCCGAGTCCAAATCCACCATAAAACTCGTTAAGAACTCTCATAATTTGGCTCAATGTGTTTTTTGCTTGCGGGATGGAAATTGGATAGAGAAAGAGAGGAGGTGAGCGACATAGGGAGAAAAATGCAAAGAGAAAAAGAACAAGAGATAGAGAGAGTGAAAAGGTGGAGTCTGGAAGATGGGAGATGAGAGATTTCAGAATGGGGAAGGAAAGATGAATTTTCCTTTCCAATTCCAAACGGTTCCACAATAGGGGGAGGAAGTTACTAGATTTCCCATTTTGTTTTTTTGAATGGCAGATATCATATTTTCCTCCACTTAGAAAATTTCGTTTATGAAATTTAGAACAATCTCAAGTGTATCACTGAACAAAAGGGGATACTTAGTCATCATATTATATTCAATTTCCCAAGTTGTTTCTCTTTCTCCTTGGATTTTCCACAGAACTAGAACAAGTGGTACTTCACAATGATGCAGAATTCTCATCTCACGGTCTAGAATTCTCTCAAGTTCTTCTTCATAATATACATTCTCTTGAATAAGCACCCCAGTCCAAGAAATAACATGTAAAAGATATAAAATGTACTTCCTCAACATAGAGAAATGGAAGACATTATGAACATAATTCAGCTATGGCGGTGACTCAAATCAATAAGTCACTGGACCAATATGCACAATAATGTGAAAATGATTTATATATCTTAGGGCTAACTTTCATTTCACACCAAAACGATTAATACCTTGACAAGGTTGCACCTTTAAGAACACAAAATCATTAACTTCAAATTCTACTTCCCTCTGATGGAGACCTGCATAACCAATTGTCGACTCTGAATTGTACTTAGTTGCTCCTTAATTACTTTAATTTTCTCAGTTGACTCTTAAATTAAATTAGGCCCAAGAGTGACCACTCCTTTGTCTCAGACCAACATAAAGGTGATATACACGATTTTACATACAAAGCTTCATATGATGAAGCATTAGTACTGGTCTGATAGCTATTATTATAAACAAACTCCATTAAGTTCATAAGACCTCAACATATCTTCGAGAATTTGTTTTGTTTTTCAAACTAACCATCAGTCTGAGGATGATGCATAGTACCCAAATTAAACTTTGTACCCAAAACTCTCTGAAGGGATCTCTAAAACTTCGACATAAAACTTGGATCTCTATCAGAAACAATACTTGATGGAACACTGTGACCACGAACAATGCCCTTAATATACAACTGACTTAACTTCGTCTCATTCTGATGGGGATAAAATGTGTGGACTTGTCAATCTATTAACAATCACCCACACTACATCAAATTTTTGTACCGTCCTAGGCAAATGAGTCATGAAATCCAAGATAATCTTGTCTCATTTCCACTCAGGGATAGACAAAGATTATCACAACCCAATTGATCACTAATGGTCAGTCTTAATCTATTGCAAAGTTAGACACCTCGAAACGTATTCAGCTACATCATGTTTCATTCCAACCCCCAATACTGATGCTTAAAATTATGATACACTTTCATACAGTCGAGATGAATAGCAAATCTAGACTTATGGCTTTCGACTAAAACTGCTTGCCTGAAATCTAATTCACTGAAGATAACAATTTGATTTTTGAAGAACAGAAATCTATCATAATTGTTTTCTTAACTATCAATTTGTTCTTAAGAACTTGAATCATCTCTAATCTTTCTTTGAACACATCGTCAAAGTTTGCAAGTTTTTCACACATTGCAAAAGTGTAGAGGTCGTTATTAAAATAAAAAGTCGAACCGAATGACCATCGTCTTGGTACTATAACTCATAATCCCCAATAATAAGATATCTCTTCCAAACCTCCAAAACAATAATAGAAAGAGATCCTTAATGTAATGACTCAAGGCATCAATTACCACATTAGTTTTTCTAGGATGATACTCCAAAGTGAAGACGTAGTCCTCTAAATATTTAACTCAACTGCTTTGTCGGAGATTCAAGTCACGGTGTGAGAAGAGATACTTAAACTCTTGTGACCCAAAAATACCTTAAATATAATACCATACTAGTAATTTCACAAAAATGTTTAAGGGAAAAAATAATAGTTGCAAGCTCTAAGTCATGAGTAGGGTAATTCTACTCATGCGTCTTTAACTGAGGATATACATGAGCTATAGCTTTATTCTTGCTACATCATAATGTAACCAAAACTAGCTCTTGATGCATCATTATAAACTGCATAAAGCAAACTCTCATCAGGTACTGCCAAAACTACAGCAGTAGTCGAACTTTGCTTAAATTCATCGAAAGTGGTCTGACACTTTTCATTTCAAATAAATTTCACGTCATTATTGGTCAACAACATTAACAACATAACAACAGAAGAAAAATTCTGCACAAATTGACAATATTAACCAGTCAGACCCAAGAAGTTATGCACTCCATTAACATTTTTTTTGTTGGCTTTCAATCTACCACAGCTTCAATTTTGGATGAATCAATAAAAATGTCATTTCAAGAAACAACATGACCAAGAAATTTAACCTTAGTCATCCAAAAGTTGCACTTTTCACACTTTCTATATAACTGATACTTCTTCAACACCAATAGAAAAATTCTCAGATGTTCCATATGTTCATCTAGAGTCTTAGAATTTATCAAGACATCATTAATGAAGGCCACAACAAACTAGTCAAAATATGGTCCAAAGACTCGATTCATGAGATTTATAAATGTAGCTGGTGCATTAATTAAATCAAATAGAAGCACCATAAATTTAAAATATTCATAACAAATCTGAAAAGATGTTTTCAGAAAATCTTTTTCATATAATTTCAATTGATGACAACTTGTTCTCAAATCAATAATGGAGAAGTACATAGATCCTCCAAGCCGATCAAATAAGTCATTAATCCGCAACAACAGATACTCGTTCTTGATTACCACAAGATTAAAATTTTGATAATCAATGCATAGACGAAGCGAACTATCCTGCTTCTTTGCAAACAAAGTGGGCACACCCCATAGTGAAATACTATTTTGAATAAAGCATTTATGCATAAATCATTTAACCGAACACTCAGTTCATTTAATTCAGTAGGAGCCATGCGTGACGGAACAATTGAAATTGGAGTAGTGTCGAGCATCAAATCAATGCAAAAATCAATCTCGCGGTCGTGTGGCAATTCATGTAGATCGTCAAGAAAAACATTAGGGTAATCACAAACCACTAACAAATCAAAATCTTGCCTGACCATAACAAGGTCACCGCTAATAGCAAAAATACTCTCGTAAGACTCCAATCTCCTCTGACCACCCAAATAGGCTCGCAAAATAAGATCAATGTGAAACGTACAGTAATTACATGGATGTACTAGGATCATTCCGTCTTCCATTGTAAAGGTAATATTTTTCCAATAACAGTCAATTTTTAACTTTGTATAAGTTCAATCAATCCATACCTAAGATTACATCAAATTGATCCATAGATATAACTATCATATCAACCAATATTCATACCTGTCAACAATAAGAGCAGCAGAACAAACAAACGAGACGCATTTCATAGCTCTTACTCATGGGAAAACTCAAAATTAGAGAATTTTCTAACTTCTCTACGGTCGCACTCTCATGATCCAAATAATGATGAACACTGATCATATGCTAGTAGTTACTAGCGTTTCAATAGTTGTTTCTAAACATTGCCTCAAACTGAGTCCATGTCATCAAATCTAATGGTTAATCCAATTTAAGAAACTTCTACCATCCAACACCTCTTTTCTCAAAATAAAATATTGTAAACCCAACCCAATACTTTATTGGGACTTTGATAGCGGTCATATTATTTTGCATTACCCTTAACGAATTTTCAACACTCATTGGGTAAACTCCGCCCACAAACACTAGACTTTAAATGTTTTATAATTTCATCTTAAGGGATTTCAATATAAACCACTTTTAGAAAATTCTCTATTGAAGTCATCCTATCCCTTAAACAACTCTAATCTTTGGTCCAAATATTTCAAACATCCTATGCAGAAACTCATATTAATGCCAAATTGTACAATATAAGACTAATTAGAAGCTTTCAACAACAGTTTTCGAATCAGAATCTTCAAACGCAAGGTTCTAATTTAAACTAGCAGTTTTAAAGAGTAAGCATTGGATTTTGGAAGGAAACTGAGACTTGGAATTTCTTTCTATGATATTTTTCTTAAGTTTAAATTTCACAGGCCTAGACACATAACACAGAAGAGTTCGCAGACTCATGTTTAGAAATGTTGTTTCTAATCATTTACAAACGGTACTCGTTATTGCCTCTAAATAAATCCAGACTACTCTAAATTACTCATGTTCAATTAGAGAAATGCATTCATCTACAAGCGAAACCTTAAGATGAGTTTCTTGTTGGATTTTAGGTTCCTTCGCACAACGAAATTACCAATGTTTGTAACAACGGTAACGTGCGTAACCTATGTATTATGAAAAACAATTTTAACATGGACATAAAACGGATCGTTGTTGTAATATATTAATAATAATATGTATTTAAAATCTCTATTTAGATCTAAGCTAAAAGATGAAGAATATTACTTTTGCAGCTTACTTTACACGGGTACAAAATCAACCTTCGATCTTCTCCACCAATCCTCCTCACCTCGAATAAGCACGTGTGGGCGTGATGAACGAAATAGGATCACACTCAATTTATGATAGATCGTATTCTCAACACATGAGACGATCTATTTGGATTTAGAAAACACTTCTCTAAAGCCAACACGGAAGACACAAATTTTGCTCTGAAAATGGATTCCTTAATCTCAAAGATTTCAACCTCAACTTCAACTTTTTCACCAACCTCCATCTAATGAGGTTGGACCTCTATTTATAGTGTTATTGTTCCATAATGGCCATTATGACATTTAGAGAAAAACACTACAAATTCCTCATTAAAGTTATAATTGATTTCATACATTTATAAAAATGTTATGGAAATCAAAAGTCTTGTCACCATACCTCAACACTTAGCACATTTAAGTTATAGCACATTTATGACAAAAATGTTATGGAAAACAAAAGGTCATGACATTAAATCAAATTTGACATTAATTCAAATTTGACGAAATCCATTTTAAAAACTATTTTTAAAAGTTACTTTATATTTGTTAATTAATTGAATAATCAATAATTTAATTATTTCATTTAATGAAATATAAAAAATATATTAACTTTGACAACTTTTGTCATTTTATCTTAATTGATTGAATAATCAATAATTCAATTATTTCATCTAATGAAAAAATAATAATAAACTTATTATTGAGTGTATTAAATAATTAATTCATAATTAATTATTTAATCTTTTTTATTCATTTTTCTATTATTTGAATAATGATAGAAGGTGACGAAGAGACCGATGGACCTATAGTTTTAAGCTCCAATAATATTTCGTTAATTAATATAAACTATTTATATTAATTAACATAATCATTAACTCTAAAGTAACTCCACTAAATACTTAGAGTTGCACTCTCAAAACTATAGAGTATATTTACTTAAAATAATGTCTATTGATATAGTCATTACATATGTATTAACCCTCCATTTAGATTCGCAATAGAGCTAGGTTTATAATCCTTAACCTCTCATATTGCATCTTTATCCTTGACTACCATTAGTTCTTAATTGAATAATTAATTCATAACAATTATTAATTTGCGCACTAATTATTCGATCCTTGAACTAACAAACAAGGGAATCTATAGAAATAAATTTCGTTGTATCGATATTAACATTCCCAGCTATTCATTTTAATTTACTCCCAATATACAAGGTATACAAATCGTAACTCGTACAGAATTTTACCGAGTAAATCAAAGAATAAATGAAAATAAAATAGGAGTTTATTAAATACAACGAATTAAGATCATACATATATGACTATCATTATGATAAAATTAATTGTTCTATATTTAACGAAAATTATTAGAACAATATAATTTTATCTGGTCCAGTCCTATATAATCATATTATATAAAACATATTTATCTTATGTCACTACATATTTAGTCAGGATATGACTATTCATACTTCAAATGTAAGTCATGGACATATTCTTGTTATTACTCTTTATATTTTATGACCAAAATTTTTTATGAATTTTATGAAACATAATATAAAATCTTAACATAATATTAATCAATATAAATTTATTCATATATTATAAAATTATTTTATTACATTTGTTTGTTGGGCATGTTACTCCCAACAATCTCCCACTTGTCCTAAAGCAAATGAGACATGTCTCTAATCCCTAAGCCCTCTAGATATTTTTCAAAACATTTTGCAGGTAACATCTTAGTGAAGGGATCAGCAAGATTCTCATTTGATGGAATATTTAGAACAATCACGTCTCCACGCTGCACTATATCTCTGATCACATGATATTTTCTCTATATGCTTTGTTCGTTTGTGACTCCTAGGTTCTTTAGAATTCGCCACTGCACCACTATTGTCATAAGACAAAGACAATGGCTTATCCATATTTGGAATTACTTCCAAATCACTAAAGAATTTTCTAAGCCACACAGCTTCTTTTGCTGCTTCATAAGCAGTAATGTATTCTGCTTCAAAAGTGGAGTCTGAAACACTACCTTGTTTTACACTTCTCCAAACTATGGCTCACCTCCAAGGGGGAAAACTGATCCAGATATTGACTTTCGATCATCTGTATTAGTTTGAAAATCAGAATCTGTGTATCCAGTTGGAATCAAATCCCTACCAGAATATACTAGCATATAGTTTCTCGTTCTCCTTAGATACTTGAGAATATGTTAAACTGCTATCCAATGATCTAGTCCTGCATTTGACTGGAACCGGCATTTAAGATCTGATCTCATCAGCATGAATTTCCTCCAAGACAATCTTGCTTTGAGGTTTGAAGTTTGCCACAGAGTCATATTCAAGAAATGTGGCATTTGTCGATGCAAATACCTTGTTATCTTGAGGACTATAGAACAAACCTCCTCTTGGGCCTTTTGCATAATCAACAAACATGGATACCTCAGATCGAGGTTCTAATTTTCCAGTCTTTCCTACTAGAACATGTGCGGGACACCCCCATATGCGAAAGTGTCTCAAACTAGGCTTGTGACCACTTCACAACTCTAAAGGTGTCTTAGGAATAGACTTAGATGGGACCACATTCAAAATGTAAGTCGTTGTCTGTATGGCGTATCCCCAAAATGATTTTGGAAGTGTAGAGTAACTCATCATGGATCGAACTATGTTAAGTAAAGTCCTATTTCTCCTCTCAGCAACACCATTTTGTTGAGAAGTGTCAGGTGTTGATAGCTGAAATATAATCTCATGTTCTAACAAGTAATCCTTGAATTCATTATCAAGGTATTCACCTCCTTGATCTAATCGAAGACACTTGATTGACTTATCTAATTGCTTTTCAACTTCAGCTTTAAACTCTTAAAACTTTCTAAAAGTTTCTGATTTAAATTGAATTAGATAAGTATAACCATATCTTGAGTAATCATCAACAAAAGTGATGAACCACCTCTAGCCCGAGCAGTCATAGGGCCATATACATCTGAATGTATATGTTCAAGTGGCTCTTGAGCCCTTCGACCCTTTGCAGAAAAAGGTCTCTTGGTCATTTTTCCCTCTAGACAAGATTCACAGACTGGTAAAGATCCAACATTTAAATCTTTTATAGGACCGTCCTTCACAAGTCTATCAATTATATCTAGATTAATATGACCTAGATGAAGGTGCCAAAGATATGTGTTATCATCATGAGAAATTTTAAGTTTCTTGGACTTAGGCAATTCGACTTTAAAAAGTTACGTATTCAATAGTGATTTATTGGTGGGCCTTATCATATAAAGTCCACTTTCCATAAAATCAGAACAAATATCTAGTCCATTTCTAAAAATAATAACAATATTATTATTGAAAGAAATTGAATAACATTGTTCATATAAGTGAGAAACATAAATGAGATTTCTAGTAAACCCCAGTACAAAATAAACATTATTCAATAATAAAAATTTATTCTGAAAATATAATTTTGCTTCTCCCATTGCTGAAGCTGAAACTAATGCCCCATTGCCCACTCTCATAGTGAACTCCTCATCTGCTAGATTCCGATAGGAACTAAGCATTTGTAAAGAATAACAAATATGATTAGTCGCACCTAAATCAACTATCCAGGGTGATAAATCATTCTCAACTAAACAAGATTCAATAACAAGTAAATCATATTTACTTGTCTTCTTTTGTTTTAGTTCCTTGAGATACTTTTTACAGTTTCTCGTTTCTTTTGTTGCATTTTCAGCAGGGATCGGAGGACATTTCTCAGTCAGAACAAACTTCAAGTTGTCGTGCACAGGAATCATATTCATGTTCTTTTTCCAGTTGACAAAATTATCGCCAGCCAATTTTTCAGGCGCGAGTAAATTAATCATAAAAGAAGATATTATGCTATAATGAATAAATAAATAAATATTAATATTATGTATAAAATTCATAAGTAATATGGCAAGTAAAAATGATGCATGAGCATGCTAAATCACTAAATAAAATACAAATGCTATTATTGCCTCGATACATAATATTTTTCCTTATGATAAAAATATTATCTATTAATAAATTTATTCAAAATATCTCATATTTTCAAAATTTATTAACTATCGATTAGTTTTGGTCAAAATGTGATTAACACATTATATCACATTTTTATGAGTGTATACCATCATTTCAGTTTTATAAAACTTAACTTATAATTGCCGCCTTAAGAACGATCAATTATAAAATACATTTTATAAAACCTATCTCTAGGAGATCAACCATGGTATTGATCTAAGTGAACACTCTCCTTAGAGAGGATGATAACTAAGTCGTCTCGGAGCCCCAATTAAATCTCACGTTGTTGTATCAACGATGAAGACCATGGAACGTTACGCCTAATTCTCTCTTTCCACTCATTATTTTGAATTATAGTGATTTTATAGAATATCACATATTCTATTAAATCTATATAAAAATATTTAATCAAAATAAATTTATTTTATATATAGATTATTAATTTATAATCATGATATCAAATAAACAATTTATTTAGCACTTACAAAATAATGTAAAAATTTTAACAATTAAAATTTTACATTATTTTATTTTCTCACATGATTCATAAATATGAATTAATAGTTTTAATCTAATTAAAACTATTTAATTTTTCACAAAATATTTTATTAAAATTAAATAAATAAAATATATGTTAAGAATGCATGTCAATGTGAGAAAACTAAATGATAAGTAGGCTGTATATGCAAGTACTATATGACATGTGACTACTTTTCTAAAAGAAACAATTATAGGTATGTGTATGCAATTATTATTTAATGAAGCGTACTTCCTACCATCGATGGCTGGTCATCGTCCTCAGTCCTGTACATGGCAAAAACTCTCGGGGCTACGAGTCCGGTCGGGCATTGTCTGGCCCTATGGCTCGGCTTCCCGCATGAAAAACATTTCTCAGAACCCGCTAGGCATTCACCCCGGTGTATCTTTTGCCATTTTGGGCAAACATTTTGTGGAGGAGTGTTGGCCACAGGTGTCATGGGTCTCTTGTCCGGCCTCTGCGGTGCTTCGGCTTCAGCTGGGTGCTTGACTCCCTGGTTTGGGGGAGGGCCACCCTGTGCATGCAGTGCAGGACTAACCTTCCAAGCTTTCCAGCTAGCCTCTCTCTGTCTGGCCGCTGCGAATTTGATTCCCTCAACTGCCAAGGCTCTAGACACCATCTTTGAATAGGTGACACCCTCGGTGCCAGCCCCGATAACCCTTTACAATATTTCCATCTTTAGCCCACGTAAAATCACTTATGTAGATAAAGGAGCATTTAAAGGCAACAAAGAGCAACAAGGAATCTAACGTAAGAACAACTAGAGAACTATAGTAGAACACAACATACATGGGTTAACAGAGATGAATATTCTCACAAAAATATTAAGGAAATCACAGTTAACACACACACACAATTACTTGGGTGTAGGGCCTCCAAATGGCCAAGACTACACCATTCCCTTATCCTTGAAGACTCTTCCTCACACAGCAGCTCTCCCTCCACTCCAAGCAGTAGCCCTCCAAAGTCCCTCCAGAAAGAACAACGAAGAAGAAGAAGTAGAAGAAGCTGAAGATGAAATAGGCTCACCTTGGGGGGAACAAATCGTACTATGGCAGAGGAAGTGCAGGGGACATCCTCTACTGGTTGGGATCGTGGGAGTGAGGTCGAGTGTTCTGTGTTTCTATTGGTTGAGCATCATTTTCTCCTGATATTAAATCAGTTCTGTTATTGTTCTGGGAGGATTCGGAAAGAGGATGCGTAAGAATTCTGCCTGTACCATCTGAATTCAGAATTCGGACGTGAAATGGCTTCCGAGATATCGTCCGCGTGCGTCTGAATTTGTCCAGAATTCAAACAAATACAAACTCACAACGTCCTCCTACGTCTGCATCGTCTGAAATTTTTCAAAGTCGTCCAAATTCATCCAGAATCTAGATAGATTCAAACTCACAATGTCCGCCCGCACCCGCTGTCGTCTGAAATCGTTCAAAGTCATCCGCAAAGACCAAAATTTCATTTCCTTCCCATTTTCAACTAGACTTTCATCCGAATTAGTTCCCACAAAATTACAAGTCACCACTTAGCGCGTATAGAGACGAGTTGTATGATGAAATTTTATCTCCAAAGTTTGATTACATAGCTTAACGGAAAAAAGTTAGTATCAGGTTGTTACATTGTTTTTGTAGACCGATTAGATATGCCGGCACAGAAACCAAATATAAGTAAATCAGTTGTGGTCCAGTTAGTTATGCTTCGCACAAATGTTTGTATGATCCGGTTTGATATGCCCGGCATATAAATAGTAAAAGAAAAAAATAGTAAACGGATGTTTGTGTGGACCGGTTTGATAAGTCCGGCACATAAGCAGATGGAATAATAGTATAAGAAAGAAATAATAAACATATGTTTGTGTGATCCGATTGGATACGCCCAGCACATAAACAGATGAAATAACGATAAAGACATGAACAGTAACAGAGAAACAAAACAGAAAACAGTATACGTGTTATAGAAATTGTATGTGAATTTCATGTTTTATGTTTATACTACGTACTGAGCGTTAGGCTCATAGTTAGGTCCCGTTGATGTAGGTAAGGATTAGATGAATGGATAAAGCTGTAAATGGATGTAGCTAATGAAGTATTACTGTGTGGACGTTTGTGCTATTGGTGACATTGACCTGTGGTTATGGCTCACGGAAATGAAATAAATGTTTTAAAGGCTTTTAAGTATTTTATGATTTCAATTAAATGTTTTAAGTTAATTTTTTTTTTCAGTAGTTATTTAAACAATGGGTTAATAGTATTTAATTGTTCAGGACTTCCGCTGTGTGTTTTATATGGTTAAGACTTCCGTTGTATGCTTATGACTCTGGTTTTCAATTATGCAAATTATTTAAAGAAAAGAAAATTTTTATACGGAAAAAGTTACGGGATGTTACAAAATGAATTAGATGACTTGACTCACTATGGATAATCATACAGTTGATGGCACATATTCATGGGGAGCATTTAAGGTTGTTATTAGGATTTTGTCCTATGGGATGTGGCTTACGAAATATACATTGTGTAATGGATTTTAAAAGTTAATATTATGTGTTATATGGTTAATATTTTATAATATATTGAGGTGTATGTTTACACATATGTTTTGTCCACTTGGTGTTATTACTTATATTTTCTTTAAAATGAATGGATTATTGAAGATGATATGTTAAAATGGATTAAAATAATAAAAGAAAAGTCTTCTACCATGTAAAAGATTTGAAAGGCATAAGAAAAAGATTTTAAATATACATGTAGAAAAATGAACTAGAATTATGCTATGGGGCATTACCAGTGATCATTGTTGGAAAGGAAATTCCACTAAGAAACGGGAGTCACGAGTTTGAAATAGAGCTTTGATACGAAATGATGTGAAACAGACAAGCTCTGAAACTAAATGGTATGCCAACGGAAGCTCTATTATCAAATGATGTGAAATAGAAAGCTTTGATACCAAATGACATACAACTCTGATACCAAATGATATGAAACAAAAACTCTGATACCAAATTATATGGAACAAAAAAACTTTGATACCAAATGATGTACAAATAGAAGCGGGAAGTTAATTTCTGGATTGCAAAGGGAATTGTGCAAACATCCTCATGGGATAGCAAAAACTTGGAGTAGACGTCTTCAAGGAGTACAGATATTTGTAGTGAAAAGTTGCTTTTAGGAGAGAGCGTCTGTGGATTGGAATTGATGCTACATGTGCATCACATGCTTGATAACTCAAGGAGAGGATATTTGGAGAGGAGATAATATCCGCAACAAAAATCCGCAACTAAAAATTGGTCTTGGGAGTGAGCTTTTGCAGAAAGGTGTGGAGTCTGTGCGTGGTACATGCTATTGATTACGGGAGCCAATAGTATGAGTAAATGCTAAACATAACTGATGGACTATGGATCCATTCTATTATTAATCAAATTAAAAATAATATCATGGAAAGATTCAAGGTCAAGCATAGGTGGAAGTTCAAGAGCAATGAAAGTTAAATGGAAAGACTTTCCAAAAACTGTCTTCCTTTTGACCTCCGACACATATTTGGCTATTTTGGCAATCATAATGACATTATTTCAAAATTAGTGCCTCTTAAAGCTTGTAGGTGATGTCCTAAGCTTTCTAGCACAATTTGGATTGTTATATTCGGACTTCATTTGCTATGTCAAAGGCCCATGGAATAGAGAGCCAAAAGTTAAGGAAAACCCAATTGTCCAAGAAATGGAAAATCTAAGTGGAGAGCAAGGAAAGTCAAGGAATGGAAAATCAAGAATTGGAAAATCAAGAAATGGAAAATCAAGGAAAACCCAATTGGAGAGCAGGGAAAATCAAGAAATGAAAACCATCCAAGTGGACGATTTCAACTAGGAATAGCTACCAAAAGATCTCTAGACTTGGAGAAGAAAAAAAGAAGATATTAATTAAATAATCTTTTAGTTAATTAACCTAATTTCTATTAAGTAGAAAATCAGACAACTTATTCTATGAGCCGATTAGGGTTATTATTGCTTAATTAGTTTATTATTATTTTATACTTTCTAAAAGATTATATAAAGGCACCTAATGCTTATGTTTAAGGGACTTGAGTTTGAATACCAAATAACTTTTGCTAATTTCGAAATTGGAAGAGATTCCCTTTTCAAATGCTTTGGTGAGTTACATACAAAGTTCCTCTTGGGTGAGTCATATCACAAGGTGAAGTTCACTTAGGCTTAAGTGAACTTTCTTGAGTGGCATCCACAGCCCTACTCCCTTGGGAAAGGTTGTGTGAAGTGGTGTCCAACCATCCATCAAGTCTCCATCCGCAAAGTCAACAAAAGGAAAGTGCAAGTTGTCCTACTTTCTATTTCCGACCACTTATCTTATTTTCAGTATATTTCGCAATTCTTGAAGGATATTTCCAAAATTCTTGAAGGGTTTTTTTCTAGTCCATCCAAGAAGAATTGGTTCAAATTGCAGCTCAAAAGGATCTCGAACAAAAATGTTACGCGTGTTCAAAGTTCACTTTCCATAATTGAAATTGCAAAAAATTTAGGAAAGAAGGATAAGGTCGACTTGTTTTGGCTTTTGATGAGGTCGACCACGTGGTCGACCATTTCCTCTAGGAGCAGTACACCTAGTTTCTCCAACATTCTTCCTTCTTCAACACTTGCTCAACCACTTGCAACAACACTTCAACAACATAATTTGCAAGTTATTTCTTTACCTCATCTGCTGGTGCATCAATAACTTATCTATAGGTTAACTATAACCCTAAAACCATGAATAAACTCAACTAATCTTGAAAGACAACTTTAATCTTCTTCCTTTTCAAACTTCTATTTTCTTTCTTCTTCTTCTTCCTCACAGCTTCCCTCACTTTCTCTCAACTCTTACCGCTTTCTTTCTTTCACCCTGTTTTTCTTTCTCTTCTCACACGGAGCTCACCTCCTTTACCCCTTCTCTTCTTTTCTCACGCAAGTTATTTTCTAAAACCTTAAGTTACCTTCCTATATAAGCTTAGTGGCCAACTTTAGCCTTCCAAAGAATGAAGTGGCGCAAACTCAGCCGTCAACTGCTGAGTAATCAACTCCTTTATCTAAGGAAAACATGACATTTTTCCTTATTTTGGCGACCCTTCGCATTACTGGTCAATCAACCCCTTCAACGGATCAACCACAAAATAGCCTAAAAACAGACTCTGTATATTCTTTGAAAAAATCAGTCGATCACCTTCCTGCAGCTGATCGACCGTAAAACACAACTTTGCAATTTGTAATGACCATGAACGACTGCTAAACCCTTATGACCAACCACTAAACTCAATTCTGCATAGACACTAGTCGTTCACTGAACAAATGCAAAACCTCCTTATTTCGACTCTGTATAGAAGTCATTCGATTGGTACATAACCTGATCAACCACCATATCAATAGAGAGCTCTATTTTCTTAAACTACACTCTCAGTGGTTGATTAGACCACTCACTAAATGACCACTCTCATGCTAATCTTACTAAAACATAGAAAATTCCACACTTCCAAAAATCATAAACCACAAATCACATCCCAATACTAATATCATCCCATGCATCTCCAATTATCATCAAACATCACCTTATTACCATCATTATCTTAGGATTAATGTGACATAAAAACTCAGGGTATTACATCGGTTGACTGCCGTGTGTAAGGATGGATGTAGTTGGTAGTTTCATGCTTCAAAAATGAATGGTAAACTTACATTTCAAATTAAGAGCTGTAACGAGGTTCACACCTGTGCACAATAGATGGAAAGCCACCACGCTTATGCCAAATGGGTGGAAAACCAATATTTTGATAGGCTCAAAAGTCAGCTCACGTGGGACATTCCTTCCACTATTGAGACTGTCAAAAAGTATTTTAATGATAATATTACTTTGAGTCTTGGCAAAAAGGCTAGAAATGTAGCCTAGAAATAGAATGAATGGAATTGTGATAAACAATACAAGCAACTGTTGTCATACGAAAAAGAGATTCAAAGATCCAATCCTAGCAACACATTTTTTTTTATAATGGTAGATAGGAATTATCTTATGCTCTGTTCAAATCCAATATTTAAAAAGACGTACATGTGTTTAACTGCATGCAAGAGAGGTTTGAGGGAGTGTTGTAGACAGGTCATTTGTCTGGATGATTGTCACTTGAAGGGGTCAAGCCTAAGCCAGTTGCTCATAATCATCAACATTAATAGCAATGATTGAATTTATCCAGTTGCTGTGACAATTGTTGAATCAAAATGTACAGACTCCTAGTCTTGGTTTTTGAGATCTTACTTTTGGACGTAGACAGTAGTGTAGGCAAGGGATGGACATTTATTTCTGACCAACAGAATGGGTTGGTGCCTGCTATAGAACAATATGCACCAGCAACTGAGTATTGTTTCTGCCTCAAACACTTGTATGCCAATTTTAAAAAAGAATTTTGAGGCACTTTGTACAAAGATATCATGTGGAAGGCAGCTAGGGCCATAACATTATTGCAATTTGAGAAAGAGATGAATAAACTATTTATGGTCGACCAGATAGCACATGTATATTTTCAAAACATCAACCCATGGTTTTGGTCAAAACTTGTTTTTAGTTCTGTCCCAAAGTGCGACATAAGCCTCAATAATTTGAGTGAATCCTAGAATGCCTGCCTCTTGCCACCTCAGGACAAACTGATCCTCACTAGTTCAAGATGATTAGAACAAACATCATGTGTTGGATAGTTAAGAAATATGACAAGATGACCCATTCATCTGACCTATTATGTCCTCATATCAAAAAAAAGTTTGCTAAGCTATAACATGCAACTCAAAATTGGTGTACAACATGATGTACCTCAAGGTCCTATTACCCGAGCCCAAGCAAAAAGGCTCATATCTTATCTAACGAATTGTTATTTTGTAGGTAATACATTACTTGAAGACATGGAAGAAACTTCTATGCATGAAGATAAGCAATCTCCAAGAAATCTCATCCCTTGGAGTGTTGAAAGCAACTTTCAAAGTACTCCCACTAGCCACGGTCAAATTGGGGAACAAGAACACCAAGCTAAGTTGGCCTCTTAATGGGGATTTATCATTTAATTATGCCTTTTTTTGCTAGTTTAATTTATGTTTATGGAACAACTGAATGTTTGGTTTTTTTTTTTTTGGTTTAATTTTAGGTCATGGACTTGGTTTTATAAAGGGTGCTCGGCTAGCATGTTAGCGGAGCATCCATGCCCAAATTTTGCATTTTTAAGGGCATTTTTGTAATTTAGTTTTAGGGTTTCTTAACCTCTCCTAGGGCAACCTTAATCTCAGTTTTTCATCAATTAGAAGCTGAAGCTTTGCTGGTTTTCAGAGCTCTCTCCAAAACAGCAAAAACAGGACTCTTGCCAAGGTGACCCGCGGTTAGTTTCCAAAGAACTTCCCTCCTCAGGTTTGTCTACTTTTTGAGGTTTGCTTTTATGATACTTTCTCCCAGAAACTTACCCTAGTTACTAGCCCAGAGAGGAGAAGTAGAAAAGTGAAGAGAAAACGAGTTGGAGTGACTTCTTACAAGGAGTCCGTTGAAGTCGCGTTTCTCAGCTGTAGAGAATCTGCAGACCACTCGTGCTTTTCATTTCTGTTCTATTCGATTGCTTTCGAGATTGGTTCTTTAGTTTTAATGGATTAAAACCCTGTCTATTAGGAAGGATTGAGCGCAAACTTGGTAACATTTGGATTTAAATTCGTCATTTTATGAACGTTTCTTTACCGGTCACTGTTTCTATTTCTGCGAGTATAGATTTAGAGCTCAACTTTATTCCGTTCATAACTCATGTTCCATAGAGATTTTGAACGAGATTTTTGAACTACATTAACCTCTCTAGTACTTTTTGAAGCCCTGAAATTTTGGTGATGTTTGGATGTATGAATTATGAGATACAATTGTTTGAAGTTACTGCCCTGTTTTGAGTTAACTGATTGAGCTCCTTTTGTTGAATTGATAACATTGCACTTAGAAGTGCATCATTTGGTATCAGAGCCTATTTGGCCTATTTGTGCAGCCTTGTGACCTTAAGTTGTGTTGAGAATGAGTACGAGAAGCGGAGTTAATTATAATCAAAACAAAGGGGCAATGCCTAGCTCAAGCTCACCACCCACCGAGAAAGTGCAAGATCAATCTAAGAAGAGTTTTCAATGCCAACTTCATGAATTAAATGTGAAAGCTTCAAAAACTTGAGCAAAGACAAGAGGGGCCCTCCAATTCTCACTTGAGAGGACCGAGAACTCCTAGACCTAGGAGAAGGGTCAGCGGTTCTATTGAATCAAGAGGCCGAAGTGAAGATTTATTTGAATAAAGTGAAAGAGAATCCAATGATGAATAATCTCTAAGTCCAAGGAGAAGTTTTTTGGGGTAAAAATGAAATGAAGCATATTAAAGTGTCAATTCCTCCATTCACGGGACCCGGCAATGGAAATGATTTCTTGGAATGGGTTGAGAAGGTTGAACATGTATTTGAGTGCTATGACTACTTCGAGAAAGTTAAACTATGAATGGTTTCTTTGGAATTGTCCGGTTATGCAAGTCTTTGGTGGGAGGACATTAAAGCACAAAGAAGACGAGTCCGTGGTGGTGAAATAAGAAATTGGAGAACTATGAAATCCCTTATGCAAAAGAGGTTTTTCCCTCCATTACAAGCAAGAATTATTCTTGCAACTTCAAAATCTCAAACAGGGCACTCAATCAGTAGAAGATTATTCGACAGAATTTGAGACTCTTAAGATTTGGTGTACCATCGAAGAACCAGCGGAACAAGTTATTACTAGATTCATCAAAGGCTTAAAAAGAGAAATTGGTGATTTAGTAGAGCTTCCAGCTTACAACACTACGGATGACGTAATTCAGTTGGCCCTAAAAATTGAAAGACAAAGGAAGAGGAAATTGAAAGAGAGTGGCTCTCAGCCATTTTCTAAAAATACTGTGCCTTTCAAGCGAACTCCCAAGATTGATGAAAGGAGTTCCTTTATGAAGTCTCAAGAAAGCAAGAACTATGATGAGAGAAAAGCCAATGTTGATAATGCCAAGACTAGATCAAGGGACATCAAATGTTTTAAATGCCTCGGCCTTGGTCATATAGCGTCTCAATGTCCGAACAAGTGGGTGATGGTGATGAGAGGAGATTCCGAGGAGATTGTTAGTGAAGATGATGAATTTGAAACTTTCCATGAGATAAAAGAGTCCTTAGAAGATACATATTATGCACAAGAGGGTCCACTACTGGTGGTAATGAAGAGAACTTTAGCCATGCAAAATCGAGAAGAAGATTGTCAAAGGGAAAATATTTTTCACTCCCGATGCAAAGTGGGAGAAAAGTTATGCTCCTTGATCATTGATGGAGGGAGTTGTACCAATGTGGCATCTATGGAAGTAGTGGAAAAGTTGGGATTGGAGACTATAATCCATCCAACTCCTTATAAGCTAAATTGGCTTAATGATAAGGAATCTTTAAAGGTAACCAAGCAAGTCTGTATTGCCTTCTCCATAGGTGGATAAAATGATGAAGCCATCTTTGATGTCGTACCTATGAACGCAAGCCACTTGTTGTTAGGTAGACCGTGGCAATTTGATCAAAGGGTGGTTCATGACAGATTTACAAACTTTTATTCTTTCAAAAAGGATGGCAGAACTATTAATCTAGCTCCTCTTAGGCAGGAACAAATCGTTCAAGACTATGAAAGTATGAGAAGAATCAAATCCGAGGCTTCCCTATTTATTCACAAGAAGGAGTTGAAAAGAACCCTTCTAGAGCATGGTCCCATAGTGTTATTGTTATTCCGTGAAAGAATGGACGAGTTGGGAATGACTCTATCTTGAAGCTATTGCAAGAATTTGAAGATTTATTTCCCGAGGAGCTTCCTCAAGGTTTGCCTTCCCTTCGAGGTATTGAGCATCAGATTGATTTAGTACCAAAAGCCACTCTACGAAATAGACATTCTTATAGACTTAATCCATATGAGGCTAAGGAGTTGCACAGGCAAGTTAGCAAACTCCTTGAAAAGGGTTATATCCGGTCCTTGCGCGGTTTCATCGCTACTTGTTCCAAAGAAGGACGGTTCTATGAGAATGTGCATTGATAGTAAGGCCATAAATCAAATTACTATCAAGTATAGGTTTCCAATACCTAGGCTTGAGGATATGCTCGATGAGCTCAGTGGTGCTTCATTTTTCTCCAAGATAGATCCTAAGAGTGGTTATCACCAAATCCGGATGCGCGAAAGGGATGAGTGGAAGACCGTATTTAAAACCAAGTATGGCCTCTATGAGTGGATGGTGATGTCTTTCGGCCTCTCTAATGCACCAAGTATGTTCATACAAGTGATGCATCATGTTCTTAAGGAATTTATGGGGCGGTTTGTCATTTATTTTGACGATATTCTTGTTTACAGCGTGGATTTTCCATCACATGTGGAGCACCTCCGATTGCTCTTTGAGACCCTCAAGGCCGTCAAGCTCTATGGAAATTTGAAGAAGTGCTTGTTTGCTCAAGAATGGGTTTATTTCTTGGCTTTTATTATCACAAAGAAAGGTTTGGAAGTGGATGAATCCAAAATCTAAGCCATTAGAGAATGGCCGATTCCTAGAAGTGTGTCCGAGGTGAGAAGCTTCCATGGTTTAGCTTCCTTTTATAGAAGATTTATCAAAGAATTTAGTACTATCATGGCTCCTATAACTGATTGCACAAAGAAGGGGAAAGAATTCTTATGGTCAAAGGCTTGTCAAGCTAGTTTCGAGACAATCAAAGAGAAATTATGTCATGCCCCTATACTAGCACTTCCAAACTTTTCAAAAGTCTTTGAGATAGATTGTGATGCTTCTGGGCTCGATATTGGTGCTGTGTTAATACAGGAGGGTAGGCCGATTGCCTATTTCAGTGAGAAGTTAAAGGGAGTCGTCCTAAATTACTCGACGTACGACAAGGAGTTTTATGCAGTTATTCGTTCTCTTGAGGTGTGTCAGCATCATCTCATTGCAAGGGAATTATACATTCCGATCATCAGGCTCTTAAACATATTTGCAACCAAGGAAAGCTAGATAAACATCATGGTAAATGGGTAGAGTTCTTGGAACGTTATCCCTATATCATTAAGTATAAAAAGGGTGATACAAATCAGGTAGCGGATGCCCTCTCTCGAAGATATGCCTTGTTAACTAAACTCAATACTAGACTCTTTGGTTTTGATAGGATCAAAGACATGTATGCAGATGACAAGGATTTTGGGGATATATTCAAAGCGTGCTTAAAGAAGGACGACCACCCCTATTATGTGGTTGATGGATTTCTTTTTAAAGATGGAAAAATATGTATTCCCGCTTGTAGCCTCCTGGAGTCCTTAGTGCGAGAAGCCCATTGTGGTGGGTTGGCAAGCCATTTTGGGGAAAAAAAGACCCTGAAGCGATCAAAGAACATTTTTACTGGCCTCATCTTCTTCGAGATGTCCAATGACTTATTGAGAAATGTATCATATGCAAGAAGGCCAAGAGTCGGGTTTTATCACAAGGACTATACATGCCTCTACCTGTTCCCACTCATCCTTAGGTGGAAAGTTAGTATTGATTTTGTCTTGGGAATTCCACGAACCGCACGACCCAAAGATTCTATTATGTTGGTTGTAGACCGATTCTCAAAGATGGCTCTTTTCATCACTTGCCAAATCGACAATACTAATCATGTTGCTGAATTATTTTTCAATGAAGTGGTGAGGTTGCCCGGATTGCCTTGATCAATAGTCTCCGATAGAGATGCGAAGTTTTTGAGTTCGTTTCGGAAAAAACTTTAGAGAAAAATGGGTACTAAACTACTCTTCAGTACTTCCTTTTATCCTCAAACAGATGGCCAAACAAAAGTTGTGAATCGCACATTGGGATCCTTATTAAGGACTATTGTGAGCAAGCGACTAACAGATTGGGATTTACACTTGCCATATATTGAATTTGCCTACAACCGTAGTATGCATCGGACAACGCAACGTACACCATTTGAAATTGTATATGGTTTTAATCTGCTCACACTGATGGATCTTATTCCGTTGCCCCTTGACGATCTTGTTAATAAGGATGGTGCCTCTAAAGCTGAAAAGATTTAGGAATTGCATAAGAAAGTGAGTAAAGCCATTGCTGAAAAAAATGAAGTGTATGCTCGACAAGCCAATCATGGTAGAAAGGAAGTGATTTTTGAGGAAGGGGACTTAGTGTGGCTGCATTTGCAAAAAGAAAGGTTTTCCCAACAACGAAAATGCAAATTACTTCCTAGAGCAGATGGCCTCTTTAGAGTTCTAAAAAGGATCAACAATAATGCATACCAATGTGTCACACTGCATATTAAGAACGCATTTAAGAGATTTATTTTCCATAACAACGTCTTAAACAATGATTAGACATTCTTTAGAAGTTATCCTCACCAAGTCTGCTGTTCTCTTTTGATTTGGAATGATGAGGGTTGTTATTGTATAAACATCATTAGTTTGAAAAATGACAACACGCCGCACAATCAAAACGCAATGACAGTTGTTATTGAATAAACATCGTCTTCAGCATACAATCAAAACTGAGAATAACTTTGAAATGATATAGTTTCTTACCTTGGTGCCATAAAGAATACCACATGACTCCCTATTTTTCTTGGTATTCGCACACGCCAATTCCGTAAATTCCTCCTTCAAGTTCAAAGGCTGCAATGATCGGTTAAAGCATGCCCTCAAACTACAAGTGTAAATTTGACACATTGCACAAAACCAAATTGAAGACATACCAAAGTGCAATTTTAGTAGTGAAGCAGGCTGCTCTGGAATTGCTTCCGTCGATGGAGGACCCATTGTTAATATCTTCAAAACTTTAGCAAGTGTTGGAAGAGGGGACGGTTGCCTGATGATAAGAAACCTGCACGGTTGTAATGCATTGTTAAACCACAGTATTAATGCATCTACGGAAAGTGCATCTAAGTTAAAAAACATACTGGCATCCATCCGGTCCGACAATGAAAGATACAGGAGGAGCTACTAGAGCGATTGCTAGAGGAGCTGATGGAGAAGCTGCTGGAGGGGATAATGGAGGAGCTACAATCCTCCTCAATTCATCTTTCATCTGTATTAGAGTGGCTTGAATATCGTTCATTTGTCTCTCTTGTCTATCCAACTTGGCTACAAGGCCGTTCCACCTCTCCTTAGTGATCAGTACATAGGGCGAGGACTGAGGAGAGGGATGAACAGTGTCGTCCTCCACCTCCATATGATCTGATGGTGGTGCAACCAACTTCCAAGGAATTAGTGTAGTCGACGTCGAAGGAGTATGTGCAGCTAACTTTGATTGAGGTTGTGCAATCGACATGGATGGAGGATGTTCAGCCAACGTGGATGGAGTGTCCCCGCCCTTGAATACCCACTACCCTCCTACTTTATTCATCCCTATCTGAGCCAATGTCACTTGATTGTAGATGTCAAATGTCTTTTCATTGGTTCTTCGCTCCTTTGGAGGGACAGTCAACCCGCTGCTGTCAACAATCTTTTGAATGAGCTAGTTATACAGGAGGTTCTTCACTGGACTCTTCAGGATTGCCTTCATCAGATTAATAATCATGTATGCAACGTTGAATCTCTTCCCGTTGCAGAGCTTCTCCATCACATAAAGATCTATGCAGCTGACATGGTCTCTATGTCCATCACGTGGCAGAACTATATGGATTATCATGTGATGCATGACTCTGGCTTTGGCATTTAGGTCCTTGGATTCGGGCCTGTAGAAAGATTCAATGTCAAGATTGCGATGCAACTGCCTCAACAATGCCAGACCTTCTCCTTCTTTTATAAAGTCTAGGTCCTTTGATATGTGAAAATACTCCTCTGTTGGCTCCTCCGTGGAGGATCCAATCAACTCATTTAACTGCTTTAGAGTTAGTCTAATTGGTTGCCTAAACAGATAAGTCCCCAGCTTAGTTGATCGGTTACCGCCCAGCTCTACATTAACGTAAAATAATTTGACCACTCTCTTAAGTCAAAAGACGTCCGTTGTGGGCTGAACGACGTAGTCTTATGTCAAGGGATGTCTATTGTGGTACGAGAGACATCCGTTTTGGAACGAGGGACGTCAGTTGTAAGTGGAGGGAGTCTGCGGTATTTAAAAAAGCTTGTATTTTGCATGTGACCTCATTCAACATAATGCCTTTAGAGTCCATCATGGTCATCCAATCTAGTTGAGGGACGTCTGCCCCTCGATCTAACGGCCATGAACCATTTTTTGTGGGCGCCTTTGGAGGATGACCTAAATCTATTATAGGAGTCTATTTCAAGCGAGGGACGTCCGTCCCTAGATGCTACACCCATGAACCATCATCCACGAGTGCCTTTTGAGGATGACCTATATCCATCCTAGCCGTCCATTCCAATCGAGGGACGTCCGTCCATCAATCCAACAGGCATGACAGACATCCCTCGATTCTTAGACATCCCTCATCGTTGGAGGCCGTCCGTTGTTGCTATCTTGGACATCTCTTTTCGACGGTCCTTAACGTTAACGTCAACTTTTTTTGACGGGAAATGTGACTGTGAGGTCGGCGCGTTCTTTTTTCATAGTTCATGAATTTAGTTGTTCACGAATTTTTTTCGAAGATTTGGGGTATTGCTAACCCCAAACTACAGGCTTTGTTTTGTTAATTTTCCAAAAAAAAACAAGATATTCACGTGTTGTGCATGCCACTAATTTGACGAAAAAATTACTGTGGAGATAAATTACTTACACTTATTATGTTAAGGGCTAATTTGTAGAAACAATGATCAGATGTTTGCTGTAAATTAACCCACAACCTTTACAATTACAAATATTTTAATAAAAAATTTAGGGAAAATGACAAATCAACCATCGTGGTTTTCGGTCAATGACAAGTCAACCACTGTGGTATATTTGCTAACAAGTTAACCACTAACGTATGAGAAATTGACAAATCCAACATCGCACTCAAGTTAACCCAGGCAAAACTAACTGGACGCAGCGGTGTCCAGGCAAAGAAGAAACAAGCCTGGATGCCGCGGCGTCCAGGCAAACAAGAAACAAGCCTGGACGCCGCGGCGTCCAGGCAAACAAGACGCGTCTAGGCAAAAAGTCCTGGGAACTCTCTATTGGAACTCTCTATTTGTCATGCATGGCGTTCTTGATCAATTGAGTTTTATGGTTACTTTGAATTCGTTATGTATATATTTTACGAATGCAATGTTTTTATTGGTTTTTTGACCTCTGCACCTTCAAACTAGCATAACTTTTGCTACGGATGTCGGAATTGGGCGAAGAAGGTATCAAATCAAAGCTCTCTTAGAGCTCTATAATTTTCATTGGGTAAGCCCAATGAATGTCTTTCTCAGGCACAAAATCAATCATTTAAGCCCTCAAATTTGTGATCAAACAAATGCTTGGTCTGGAAAAATGTTTGATCACAAATTTGAGGGCTTAAACGATTGATTTTGGGGCTGAGAAAGGTGGTCATGGGGCTTACCCAATGATGATTATAGAACTCTAAGAGAGCTTCGATTTGATACCTTCTGCGCCCAGTTCCGACATCCGTAGCAAAAGTTATGCTAGTTTGAAGGTGCATGATCAAAAAACCAATAAAAACATTGCATTTGTAAAACATATACATAACGAATTCGAAGTAACCATGAAATACAATTGATCAAGAATGCCATGCATGACAAATAGAGAGTTCCAGAGATGCCACGACGTCCAGACAAAATGACCTCTTGGACTTCAAACGATGTTTTAATCCTAAATTTTAGTGCTTAAGCGATTGATTATGGAGCTGAAAAAGTGGAATCATGGGATAAATCCTATGGCAAGTCATACATCTCTAAAAGAGCTTTGATTTGATACCTTATGCGTCCAATTCCGACATTCGCAGCAAAAGTTATGGTCGTTTGAAGTTTAAGAGGTCGTTTTGCCTAGAGACCGCGGTGTCCAGGCAACAATTGCCTGCGGTGTCCAGGAAAAAATTGCCTGGAGACCGCGGCTTCCAAGCAAAAATTGGCATACCCTCAGTTATTTTTTCTCACAGCGATGGTGGATCTGTCATTTTAGCATATGTGGATGGTTAAATTGTTAGAAAACATACCACAGTGGTTGACTTGTCATTGATCGTAAACCACGATGGTTGAATTGTCATTTTCCCAAAAATTTAAAAAGCAAGGATTAAAATGGGCGTGTATAATGCAATTTCAGGTTGCGTATTCATTGAAAAAGCCAGGCCCGTTGGTTCCACGGGAGCCCGCTTGCTTGCCCCGTCATTAGGGTTGGCCATTGATGCACAGTCAACATCTACATGGATTCTTCGCCACTCAACTCCTCTGAATTGACGCAATTCATCAACGTGAGTTCTTTTGTATTTTTCTTTTTCCATCTTTTGCTGGAAGTCATTTTTATGGAGTCAATTTGTAGCCCTTGTATTATTCTTAAAGTCACCGGCATGGAAATCAATTTTATAGAGCAATGCTGTGTTTTTTAATTTGCCGCGAGAGTTATCCTGAACCTAGCTGTTTTATGGGATAGAGCTAGAGTTAGTATTAGCCAATGAATTTAGTTAGGTTAGTTTCTGTGAGCTGAATGCCAGCAAGTGATAAGAGAAGAAGAAAATGATGAACGTTCAAGAATCAAATTTATCACATGTTGCTCTTTTGATTGTCTTAGAGAATTTGAGGTTTTAATGACAATCGGTGTGATTTGCTGCTATAGAGCGTGAAAAATAGGATCGTTGGACGTCAATTCCTTCCAAATTTAAACATTTGGTGATAGTTAAATCCTCAATTGTTGGTCTGATATATACTAAATTGTGCAGCGATGGTTGTGTTTTAGTAGTCAAAATTTTAGGTTATAGTTGTGTCTGTGTATGACCAGTCTGGGGAGTTGTTTTCTTTCCAAACTGGACTACCTGCCTCCGTTCTCTTCCATCGAAGATTACAAAAGCAATTTTAAGTTCAACTTCTCTGTTGAATCGTCTAATAATAGCAATTCTTACTTGACAAATGCCTATCTTTTTGAGTGTTTAAGATGATCACATTATGCTACTCAGTCATACAAACAAGTCAAATCCTTTTGACTATTTCTTGTTCTTGTAGTACGTTTGATCTTAAGATGTGGTGGTAGGGTGTTACAATACAAGCAGATGAAGCTGAAGATCAAGTAAAGAGAAATAGAAAGAATCCTAGTTGGTTGAAGGTTTTTGTGGAATGAAATTGTAACTGTTAAGTTTGTTACAATTGTAAAGTAGTTACCATTGTTAACCGTTTGACTGTGGTGTAAAGGTGAGGGAATTTTGAATGGGAAGATATGAATTCAGACTCAAAAGTTCTCCTCAACTTTCATTCTCAACTACATTCTTCTCCTTTCTTCTTCTTTTGTTTTTTTACTGGAAGATCTCCCATAACATTTGGTGCTTTCACTGAGTTACCATCAATGGCTGACGAAACTCAATCGTAATCTGTTCAGAATCAATTTCTTGAAGAATGTCGAAATCAACTTTCAAGTCATGATCAACAATTTTCAGATTTCAGTGCTTTATTGAAGGAAATAGGCGTTAAACTGACTTCCATGGAAGATTGTATTGTATTCCATAGAAATGGAATGATTTCGACTTAGAGAGCTTTTCCAAAAGCTTTATTAGTTTGATTTGGACCTTCTGAGTATCGCAGCTTATAAGGTGAATTGTCTTAATTAACTCAAATAACAACTATTCTGGAATTACATAACTGATTTGAATTGTTAATGAATCAAACTATGGAGGTATCTTCTTCTTTTCTTCAAAGTTGTTTTGATTCAGGATTACAAAGTGATATTTGGTGTGAGATACGTGCATTGAAACCTCAATCCTTAGAATAAGCTATAAATTTAGCCAAGTTAATGAAAGACAAATTGAATGACCAAGGGAATAGACAATTTTTCAACAAATCTTAATATTAGCAACTACTTCAAGTTAATAATTCAACACCTCCTTTGCTTCCAACTCCAAAAATTCAGCAAAACTCAAATTTATTGAATGTGAAATCTTCTAGTATTCCAGTTAAACGTTTAATTGGTGTTGGAATGTTGAAAAGAAGAGATAAAATAACTATGTTATAACTGTGATGAAAAATTTAGTAAAAATCACAATGCAAGTCTAAATTGTTTGCTCTAATGTGGAAAAAAATTACACTATTGATGACATTTCTAATTCTATTGTGGTTGATCATTAAGTTGTTGAGGATGACATGAATACAGATTAGAATGAATTATTTGCTATTAGCTTACATGCTTTGCTTGGTCAACAATTCCCTAGAACCATGCATTTTGTTAGGTTAATTGCAAGAAGATCAATCTAAATTTTAGTTGAGGGGGGTTCAACCCACAATTTTATTTAAGATCGTTTGGTTCAAAAATTAAATTTGACAGTTCAACCATCGAAGCACTTCAAAGTATTGGTGGGAAATGGGGATGAATCAGCATGCACTGGATCTTGTTCTCAATTAGTAATCAAGATTCAAGATCAGATTTTCTGTATTGATTTTTTTGTTCTTCCAGTGCAAGGTACAAATATAGTATTGGGAGTTCAATGGTTGGAACTCTTTGGATCTATTTTGACAAACAAAAAATTTGAGTATGAAATTTGATTGACATAGAAAACAGTCATTTTGAAGAGCGAAAAGCAACAATTATCGTCGCCAATTCATCTCTATAAATTGAAGAAGTTGAAGAAATTAGACGTTGTGTCACAATATTTCTGTTTACAATCAATAGAAGAGTTAGATGACTTCTAACACTTTAGTTCTTGAAAATGCTTATGATACACAAAGTTTATTAGATATATATCAGTCTATTTTTCAAATTCCAGAAGGGTTATGATGAGGACATCACATGAGCACTTACTATTTGTTTTAACAATGTTATTTCTTTAATTTATGTTTTGTAATTTGTTTTAATTATGTTTTGTAATTGGGTTTTATCCTCAATAAGGTCCTTTAGTTAAGTTTGTTTTATAATTGGGCTTTATCTTCTATAAGGTCAATTAGTTAAATTTTTCTATTTAAACTTCATTTTGTAACTAGTTTAGTCGGTTGATAAATATTGGAAAATGTGAACTTCATTACTTCCCACTCCTCCTTCCTCGTCTAAGTTCTTCTTCCTCCTTCCTCTCCTCTGGTTTTTCTCTCCTGCTTGCTTCTATTCTCTTCGTCTTTCTTACTCAATTTTCTTAGTCACTGCTTTATTTCATCTCTCCTGCATCAGTTTGGTATTAGAGCCCCCTTTTATTGTTTTCTCAAACAATAATTCTTCGCGATCACAAATTACTTTGAAGTCTCCTTGCAACACCAATAGACCCATGGCCACACCAATAGACCCATGTCGCTCCTGTCCATCCCACGTTCGTCGCCGCTGACCATTGCACCTTCCCGCGTCGCCTCTGTGCTTCTCCATCTCTCGTTTCTCATTCTGTTCTTCTCCATTTCAGTCAATTTTCATTCCTTGCTAGAAACCGATTTCGTTCCTCTTCAGAAATGACGTTTCTCTTTCTGTTCTTCTCCACTTCAGTCAATTTTCGTTCCTCGCCAAAAACCAATTTCGTTCCTTGCTAGAAATGATCGGGTCCGCAGCACCTCTGAAGGAAACCACCGATTTTGCATGCTCCACTCCAGTCAATTTTGTGTAGCACCTCCGACGAACTCTAACATTGGGCTGCCGGCTGAGTCTGCTTCATCTTCGTACTCATCGCCTTTATGCCGTCTAACCCTTGCTCGATCTGGGCATAACCACCACGGAATAGACCTTGTTGTAAACAGAAGCCGTTCTTCTTTGTTGTTCGAACCAGGAGTCGCGATCGCAAAAAGAAGAACAACAAATATTTGTTCTTGCTAGACTGACACAGATATTAAGGAGAGACAGAACATAAGCCACTCTTAAAAGATATTTTTATTTGGACGAACCAAACAGACCAAATCCGATCGAACCGTGCACACTTATTTTCCCGACAACATTCAGACGAAAGGGGAGTTTTCTGATCCGAATCTTTTAATAGTAATACACTATTTATTTTTAGATAATGCGTTAATTTTGTTCTTATTAGTTGTGACTTATTTATAATCGATTATCATATGCATATCAAATCTTGTATCCTATCTGATTATATTTGGCCCACCTAAATACAATTTGACTTGAATGATCACGTGATTTAATTATTGCTGATTATTTCATTTTCCAAATATTTTGTTCACCATTGTTCTGTTAATCAAATTTGTGGTGGTTGATTTTTCTGACGTGGTATTTGGCCTTCGCTTTATTATTTTAAAAATATTAGCTCTATTTGTTTGCTCTATTAAAAGTTAAAAAATAATAATAATAATAATTAAATGCACTTTAATTTTGGCTTTAGTAGATGTGATTCATTTCTTGCTATTACATGCTTATTGATCTCTATATTGTCTTTCATTTAAAGAATGTTGCATTACATGTGGTTACGTAGTGGTAGTCAGGTCTCATCTAGTAACAGCAAAGCAATTGCATGGGTTTCTTGGATTAACATACTACTATTGAAAGTTTATTTGGCCTTATGCTTCTATAGTGGGTCCCTTAACAAATTTATTGCAAAAAGATGCTTTCAAGTAGAACATGGATGCTGAAAATTCTTTTATAGAATTGAAGGCAACTATGATATTGGCTCCTATTTTGCTTTGCTAAATTTTTTTAAACCATTTATTGTAGAAACAGATGCAAGTGGAATTGGTATTAGGGCTGTATTATTGCAAGACAACCATCCTATCACTTTCTTTAGCAAGAAACTATCAGTAAAAATGCAGAATAGTAGCACATATCTTAGAGAGATGTTTCCTATTACAAAGGCTATAAAGAAATGTAGGCAATATCTTTTGGGCAGTAAGTTTACCATTAAGACAGACCATAAGAGTATTTGTGAAATACTGCGACTACATTTTGTTCAAACTTGCCCTATCTGTCAGCAAACAAAATATGAAAGGGAAAAATATTTCTGGCTTATTACAACCGTTAGACATTCCTATTAATATTTGTGAAGATTTTGCTATGGATTTCATTATTATTCAAATGGGTGTACTGCCATTTTGGTAGTATTTGATCGACTATCCAAATTAGCTCATTTTATACCTCTGCCACCTTCTTATTCAACTACTAAAATTACAGAAGTTTTTGCAAAACATATTTGTAAACTTCATGGAATTCCAAAGACAATTGTTAGTGATTGTGATATGATATTTTTGAGCAAGTTTTGGAAGGATTTGTTACGATTAAGTGGAACTTAGCTTTTATATAGCACCTCTTAGGATGGACAAACCAAAGTTACCAATTGTACTTTGGAGCAATATTTGAGATGTTTTACAATGGATCATCTGAATATGTGGGAGAAGCTGTTGCGTTGGACTAGCATTCATATAATAATTCTTATCACTCTTCTATTGCTATGACACCATTTGAAGCTATTTATGATAGGACTCCTCCATCTCTTTTAGTTTATTCAGGAGGTAAGTCTTCTGTTGAACCAGTAGATTTTAATTTGCAACAGAGACAATTGATTTTTAATCAATTCAAGGAGAATTTGCAGCAAGCCGTTAATAGAATGAAGGATTTTGCTGATAAAAAGAGAAGTGATTGACAGTTTTAGTTGGGTGATTTAATTTTGGTTAAACTTTGTTCTTATAAGCAATTTTCTGTGAATGGACAATGTTAGTCAAAACTTTGTAAACGATTTTATGGCCCTTTCAAAGTGGTTGAACGTATTGGAAATGTTGCTTATCGTTTGCAATTGCCAGTGGATGCAAAAATACATTTGGTATTCCATGCGTCATTCCTTGAGTAGTTCAGGAAGATTTAACTCTTCATTATGCTCCTTAGCCAATAACATTTGTGGATAATCATCCTGTTCTACAACCATTTGCTGTCTTAAATACGCGATGGATAAAAGTCGATGATCAAGTCAAGTTATAACTTCTGGTGTAATGGTCAGGACTGCCCATGGAAGAAACTTTTTGGGAATTTGTTGATGATTTGCGTTGTAATTTTCCCACATTTAACCTTGAGGACAAGGTTTTTAATTAAGGGAAAACAAAGAAAAGGGAAATAGAAAGAAGCAAGCCCAGTTGGTTGAAGGATTTTGTGGAATGAAATAGTAATTGTTAAGTTTGTTACAATTGTAAAAGCAATTTTCATTGTCAACCGTTTGACAATAGTGTAAAAGTGAATGAATTGTAAATAAAAAGATATGAATTTGGACTCAAAAGTTCTCTCCTAAACTTCTATTCTTACCTGCATTTTTCTTCTTTCTTCTTTTTTTGTAGGGTAAATGACAAATCAACTATCGTAGTTTGAGCTTAATAACAAGTCAACCACTATGGTATTTCTTTTAACAAGTTAACCACTGACGTATGAGAAAATAACAAAGCCGACATCGCGTTTACTTTCTCCGTTAATAAATTTACGCGAGACACACGTGTCTCAACAAATCATATTCAGACACTAAAACTGCACGCTCTGAGACACCGCATAAAAAAATTCTGTGGTGTCTCACGCTCAGACACCGCACAATTTGAGACACCGCACAATTTGCAGTGTCTCAGCGTGAGACACCGCATTTTTTATGCGGTGTCTTCTGAGACACTGCCTTTTTTATGCAGTGTCTCAGAAGACACCGCCTTTTTGATGCGGTGTCTCAGAAGACACCGCGTTTGACGCAGTGTCTTCTGAAGAAACACCGCGTGCAGTTTTCGTGTCTGGATATGATTTGTTGAGACACGTGTGTCTCGCGTCAACTTATTAACGGAGAAAGTAAACGCGATGTCGGCTTTGTTATTTTCCCATACTTCAGTGGTTCACTTGTTAAAAAAAAATACCATAGTGGTTGACTTGTCATTAACTTCAAACCACGATAGTTGATTTGTCATTTACCCTTTTTTGTATTACATTTTTTTTACTGGAAGATTTCCGGAACATCGGGGTATCATTGATTTATCATAAGAGTGTAGCCAATGCTATTGATTGATTTGAAAGGTCTTTCAATATTCATAGCTAATTTTATGAGTGTCGAAGTTTTAATTTTTGTGATTATTTCTGTTTCTTTTTAAACGCCACTTGTATAAATTTGTGCACAGCGGTGGGAAGCTTGATTAGAATACTTTAAGTATGGGGCAGCCGATAAAATTTGATCTTTCAAAGCTCCTAAATTATTGTTCTGCAGCAAGAGAACGAAAGAGCAATGGTTTATGAGATGGTGGCAAAACTGGCGAGCGCATGTCTATTGAAAAGTCTCCACGAGATATTCAACAATCTTGAGAGCGAGGGCCGCAATAGCCCCTACTTTCACTCTTTTCTAGAAAAAACAAAAGCGACCCAATATTTCTTCCTTAATTTTTTGATATATGAAATGAATCTGGACAAGTGCATCACAGGTGCTCCTGGTAGCAAGTTCAGCTCCAGTAAATCAAGCTGCCTTTCAAACTGTGCTCAGCGCTACATGGACATGAGCCTCCTCGCTTTCAGACTATGTGATGAAGAAGAAGCTTTAAAATGATCGCCTTCTTCCTTGGCGTCGATTCTCAGTTTTGCGGTACTGGCTTTTACTTGTTTTCTTTTTTCATTCATCCACAATTATTGTCCCACATTTTTTTGGAAAACTTTCTCTGCAATTATACGTTCTGCAATTACACGAGTCCTAACTAGGAAAAAAGTAATTCCAAAATATGCATTCACTTTGACATTATGACGTAGCAATGATGGGAATATAAAGCAGAATAATTATGACTACGAAGACATGAAATATGTCGGACATATGATGTAATAAGAATATTTTTATATTTATTTAATAATTCGTGGGGTCACGCTTGTCGCTTTGTTAATTAAGTGGAGTTTATGACATATTTAACACTTTTTGTCACAGATACTATTACTTCTGATGATATATTTCTAATTTTTGTGAAAAGATAAGACATAATTTGATGCTTTATTTTGTATGTATGACTTCAGATTGAATTATAAATCATTTAGAAGGATTAGGTTCACTTGTTAGTGAAAAGAATAGTCTCAACATAGTTAGTGCGGATATGGCAGATTCCTTCAAACGCGTTCACAATTCAGTCAGAACAAAATTTGGCAAAAAAGCGGCTGAAATTTTTGAGTACTTACAAATATTTATAGAATAATGTCATTTAAATAGTTTATTTAATAGTTAACTGAGGAATGACACTTGAATTTTGTGATAGATTTTTGAGTATACAATTATTTTTTGAAGTGAGCGATGAAGATATTTGTTTATCATTGTTTGTCATAGTTCTCTGGGTAAACAATGCATGGAGGGGTTTTCTTTAATATTCTGACAAGACCCCATTTTTCCTTTTATTTTGTTGGCCGATTCCGTATGCCAGTGGAGAGTTTTCATTTTCTTTTGGGTTGTGACGCTAGTTGAGAGCTCAAAAGGCATCGTCAATTTGCTAAAGCTAAGGGCAATGTATGTGGGAGAGGAGAGCTCAATGGATAAACTCTTGTGATTACAATTGATCTTCGAAACTAAGTACTCCCAGTGCTAACTTCTAATCCCTCCCCCCTCGCCATTCAATTTCCACAAGCGTTTGATTCACTTACCTAAACATTTGGGTAAACTGAATGCCGATGGAAAAGTCCAGCCTTTACCTATAAAATCAAGGGTAAGACTTCGCTGTAAAATTGATGTGTTGTAGAGAGTATAGTTTGGAAGTGTCAGTGTTTGATGAAGGAGAAAAAGCTGGAAAGAGAGAAGGAAAGGTAAAATTTAACCTTTTTGGTCTACGAGAAGCCATTGCCAAAAAAGGGTAAACTATGATTGAGAGAGAGAGAGAGAGAGGAATAAAATATAATTTTTAAAACTTCGCGCTAATTACGGGCTTCATTTATTGAGATTTTTAAGTCTGAGTTAAGTATGGTTATAGTTTAAAGTTTGAAGTTTCTTTTGTTCAAAAACAATATTTAGAATTTAAATTGAAGGGATGTATTAAGTTCAAAGTACAACACGTGCTTTTTATTTTTTTATATACTGATTCTAAGTCAATAAAATCAATAGGAATAAGAAAATAATAAACAGAGAAAAATAAAGAGACATGTTTTCTCAAAACTTAACTCCGAAACAGAGATCCTACCCGGGATTCCAAGGTGGCTGGAATTAAAGATGAGAGTGGTAAGCACAACGCCATAGAGCCTATGATAAACTTTGAAATATGATAAAAAAAAAGGATTGCTATGAAAAAGAGAGATTAATAGATATAAGGTCATTTTATCTATTTACCCAAAGCATTGTATCGAATAAGATTCACTACTTTAATTCCCACTACAAAAGAAGAGCTTATCCTTAATCATCCACTAGCACAGACCAGAAAACATACTACACTTCCCACTATCTTCCCATTAAATTACGTCCCATGTATCTGATAACGACACCAAGAAACCACTACTGTATTGGTTGGAATCCCTACACATGAAACATGTTAATTTTACTGCTATTTTAGTCGGATGGTGTTCATCTTTTGATAGAAGCTAAGCTAGGATTTTGGAGCAAAAATGGTTTGTTGGCTATAAGACTTTTGAGAGATCTGCATGACATTGGAGCATATGCTCGAACACTTCAAGGCCTTGAAAATGCTATGAGGTGCTCGGCAATGATTGGAGTTAGTTGAATAAGATGATTGCTGTAATTATACTGTTCGAGTTCGAAGACCTAAATTTTTTTAAGTTGAAATGACCAACTTGTATCATGATCATATTTATAGTTTTATTTTTATCTTTAAATACATATAAGTTTGAGTTGTAAAAATGTTATATTTGAATAATGGTTTAGAGAAGTTTTTTCCTATCCATATTTTTTCAACAAAATGATTTTTTTGGTTAATTTTAATATTCCATTTTTGTGATTTTTCTTTTTAAATATCGTGTTCAATTTCTATCGTATACTTTTTAGGGAATTTACGAAAGAGGAAAATGATTTATTCCATGTTGTGGATGACTAGTGAAAATGAAACTTTTCATTTTTTTTAGGTTGGTCCACCTTATTTTGCTCAACAGTTCGTGTTTTGTTCTTCAAATGATTGAGCAGATGAACAAGAATTTAGATGTGTTGGTTTCTTTTGTGACGTAGCCTTCAATCACAGCCACATACGTGCGTGCATACGTGGCGTTTGTCTTCACTTTGTTAATCCCGAAAGTGACACAGGTCAATCTGCGGACATTTTACCAACTTTGTGTTAATTCATACCTAAAATTTTATGTTTTATTCTTTATTCTTCCAAATCTTATGTTGTGAGTTGAGAGTGGGACGTAACATGTAGAAACGGAGACTAAAATTGACGTAAAAAATTATTACGAGAAAAAATCATAGACAGGAGAAATTCACTAATAAGAAATCAAGATACAATGAGTTTTATGACTCAAGTATCAATATATATAGTAAATTAAAAACTCTAATATTGGATACAGGCTCGACCCGACCTTACCCAACTAGAATTTGGGTTATACCAAACTCTAGCAATTTCCACTTTGACACAAATTACAAATGAGAGATTCAAAGCAGACTTCTCGGCCCACCCCAAAACGAATTGATAACACTAAACTCTGACAATCTCCATCTTTAAAGAAATTCTAATGCAAATAAAACAAATATGCAAAACTCAAAAAAAAAAAAAAAACTTCCTCCTCCACAAGGGCTCTTGCAGGGCCAAGTCAACAATTGATACGGATCAAGTTTAAACCTTACTTAAACTTGAGAGACACACTCAAGAAGAAATCACATCTCCTCCATATTATCACCGACTTATCAGAGTTGTCGCAACGAACTGCACTTGAATATGTTGAAGACTCCCCACTAGAATCATTTCTCTCGAACACATTCAACGCATAACCCATTAAAGTAGTTTCATCATATAGTCATGGAGCTTTACCCTTCCTATTGGTTCTGCTTTCGATGACACCATTTTGATATGAAACTAAAACTAGCAACAATGTGATGATTGCATTACACTGAATATCTGCAATAAGCTGACACATTAGCTCTAATGTAGACTCAGATCTCAACTTGAAATTTACTGAGAACCTGATTTCTTCCGAGTTTTCTTCAAAAAATTTTTAGAAGGTGAATTCACAAACTTTGTAACCTTATTACAAGTTACTGTAGAACCTTGTAACATATACAAATTTATAGAGCTTTTGTGTCTATTTAATATGACGAGAACACCCTTACTGATCTTTATAGCTCCACCTATAGTATTGTACTTATACCCTTTTGAATATAGAATACTCAATGAGATCAGATTATTTTTCAAATCGAGAACATGTCACACATTACCCAATGTCCTAAAAAACTCTATCAAACATTTTGATTCTAACTGTGGCGAACCGAAATTTCATCTTTTCTTAAAAATACAGAAAAATTTAAAATTTTGATAAATGACTAAAATCTTCATTGAAATATTTCCAATTTAAAATTAGATTGCCTTAAAATTCGATCGTCACAAACTCAGTAGAACAATCAATTAAATTATAGAAAACTTTAGTTATAAAATTAGCAGAAACATAACTGAAAATATTACTTAAAACATTCAAAGTTTAGGGTTCGAAGCATAACATATAAATATTCAAAATAAGGGTAGTAGTTAACATTTTACAAAACACGTTCGTCGTTAAACCGTTACAAAATAGATACTTTATTCTTTTTCTTCAGCCATACTCCTACTCTGGTCGTGTTTCATCCGGATACCCCGCAGGCTCCATGGGTGAGGCCTCCTCTGCTCCTGGTATAATCATGTCATTACCTATACCATAAGTAAGGACGTGAGCCTAATGACTCAGTATGGAAACGAGTTAATACAAATGCATATGACTCTCTGTAGTTCCTTTGGAATGGGGGCCACCCAAACCAATCTTTCATTACTTTCGTTTGTAACGTTCGTTCTTTACTCATACTTTGAGCTAGAGATTGGGGGGTTCTTAGGAGATGAAATAGTTGATCGGACCTAACCCTTTACTTGCAACTAAGTTTCCGTTCCCATCAAGGTAGGGGGCTTCGCCTAGCTGTAGACTAGAGCTGCTACCTATCCGCCCCCCAACTTCTTTTTTTTTTCTTTTCCTTTCTTTCATTTTCTTATCATTTTCCTCACTCAACTCATGTGAGTACCACCCCAAGGCGAACTCCCTATTTGTTTATATTATCATGATGCATGATGACAGTTAAATAGTGCATATAGAAACTGATTAACAGAGCATGTATGGAAAGTGAATGACATCTATTTAATGAAACAACAATCTATGACATTTAAAACATGTCAAGAGAACAAAAGGGCACTTTCAAATAATTGTGAAATAAACGCATGGAAACAGGGGTTGGAATATTAACAAGTAATAATTAATAACATATTTGAATTAGTTAAACATGCTTGAAGATTAACATGAAATTGTTAGTTAACATGCATAAATTGATTATATAAGGCAGTGTACAAAATGAAATTAAAGGACAGATCATGACAATATATCGCAGCGTGCAACAACAAAATACAATGATAAATCATGCTTCTTAAACAACAATGTATAGTAGCGCACAACGACGAAATGTGACGACAGAACGCGCTGTTAAAGAATAAAATACAACAGTGTGCAATAGACGAAATAGTACAATAAATCATGCTCTTTCAACGATAATATTCAGCAGCGTATAACGGCGAGAAATAATGACATAACATGCTTCTTAAACGATAACATTCGGTAGCATATAACAGCGAGAAAGTACCACAGATTCATGCTTTTAATTAGTAACATACTGCAGCGTGAAATGAAGAAATGAAACAACGAATCATGCTCTTAACAGCGAATAAGACAACAATGATATACGACTAAATAAAACTACAAATCATGCTTTTACAATACTAAACATAAGAGCGAATGTGAAAGATGACAACAACGGAAACAAACGAGCATGCTTTAAAATTTTACAACGAATACTAAGCATGGCAGAAAGCTAGTCATGAACATACGGGTTTTATATATATTAACAACAGATACAAATATAACAATGATATAGAGCGTGCAAACGTGCTTTGAATACTAAATACAACAGCGAACTAAAAGGGTATATATATGCTTTAGATCTTCGACAGCAACTACAACAACTACAAGTTATAACAGCAGAAATGAAACAAGTGTGCATGCTTTTCATTGATATGAAATATTTCCGCGAAATGAAAGCGAACCAGAATGCTTTATAACTTGACCGTAAATACTAAATATACAGAAAAATAGACTTGAACATACGTGCTTAAACTAACTAACTATGCATGCTTATCTAACTATAATTATGTGGGAACATACTCAGCCAATAGAAAATGGAACATACTTAATAACCAATTACAACTATAAACGTGCTATAAACATGCTCAGATTAGAGAGATCTACAGCAAACAAACCAACATCAACAAGTATTACAAGGTAATTCAGCAAGTAAGACATCTCACAAACATTCACAGATCTATATCAGGACAGTGATTATCCACTCTCCATCACATAAGTCATATAGAAGCCTTTGCAGTAAAAGGAATTACGATAATGAAGTTCACAGAGGTTATGGACAATTAGATTAACTACAGTGAAGTTAGAAACAACTACATTCAGGTTCATTTGTGTATCATTCTTTACCACAGCATTTAACATTCATCATTCACCTACTAAAGACTCATCACATCTTTAGTCTCCAATAATGTAAAACATTTGAAACAAATAGAGTTGCAAGGAATTAAAAACAAGGAGTTCAATATATAGTAAAGGAAATATTACAAGGATATCAGTCACACACACACACACTTTACTTGGGTGTAGGGCCTCAAAATGGCCAACGAATCCCCAAAATCCTTACCGTTAATGAAGATGCAACAACCCTTGGCAGTTCACTCCTTCAGCTCACAGCAGCTCACGGAGCTTCGCTTGCAATACTCAACGTCTCTTACGTACTCACACAACCTTACTAACCCTCTCAATCTCGCTGGAGGAACACACACACGCAGGAGGAGCTCTCCACCTTCGCAAGGAGCTCACGTAAGAATAACTCTCTCTCGGAAGAAGAACTCATGCAGGGGAGGGAAGGAATGGTGAGGAGGTGGTTTAAATCCATTGTTCATACCTGGTGGGGACAATTTGGACACCTAAGGGGACAAGCGTGTGTATAGGGAGGGAGGAGGGCGGCTCAGCGTGGAGGGGTGACTTTTTCTTTGCCTTTCCTGTGCTTAGTAAACGACTATGCAACAACTTGTCTAATTTAAATCCCTTAATTTACGCAGATCTGGAAAGTTTCGGAAGTGAGTTGGTGTTCGCATTCGTCGAAAAGTTCACTGTTGCTGCTTGTCCTGTGATTTGGGACGAGAATTCGCGTCTTAATCTCCCTTAATCTCGTCTGAATACGAATTTTGGATGCAAAATGGCACTGCATGTGGCATCTGCACGCGTTCGAAAGTGTACAAAAATTGGACAGATTCGATTTAACCGTATCCACAATCATTCTCAGTCATCCACACCTCGTCCAAATGACATTCGGACGCAAAACAGTGTCTGCATTTGTCCTGAGTCGTCCAAAACTCCATGACACAAACGACATTAGGACGCAGAACTGCGTCCCAATTTGCTGGAGTGGCATCCTAAGCGTTTGCGGACAACATAACTTGTCCTCACGTCGTCCGTAAATTTCCAGTTGGACAGTTAGGACGCGAGAATCCATCTTGCTTCGTCCAAAGTGAAATCAAAGTGCCTGCGGACGCCGTTCCTCATCCTCATGGCGTCCGCATAAGCCAAATTTCAGCTTTTCTCTTAAATTTTCCAACTCAACTTTCATCCATATTATTTTTTCCATAATTACACGTCACAATTTGATTCATATAGATACAAAATATAATATCTTAATCATCCCAACATTTAATTACATCACGTATATGGAAAAAATAGTATCGGGGTATTACACTAACAGTACCAATATCAACTACTTTAAAAGGTATGTTATTACCTATCATCCTAGTACCTTATGAAACAGTCTCATATGTCAAAAATACTCCTGTTTGAAACACATATGAAATGAACAACCTGAATCCAGAATCAAATCATTGTATGACTTTGAATTCTCCTAATACACAATTAGAAGATATCCATAACTATAATCTTCTTCTTCTCTGACAACAACTTCACCAAATGTCATTAGTTGTTTTCTATTCTCATAAGTTCTCTTAATTTCATTTTGTAATTTTCTGTACTTAGATTTAATGTACCCTTTCTTCTGATAAAAGTAACATATTCTATCATAGTTCGTTGACTTTGATCTGCCCTTCAAACCCTAAACATTATTACTGCCTTTGTTTTTTGACTCTCTTATTTTTCCTCGAACAACGAATCCATCATCTTAAGACTTGGATCTAACAACAATCTGCTTGATCTTCTCATTTGATAATAATGCACCATAAACCTCTTCATAGACTTTTCCTACTATATAAGATCATATCTCTTAAAGCGTCATATAAAGCAGGTAAAGAGTATAGTAGAATCAACTCGAAATCCTCCTCATCATACTTGCATCTCATAGTTCCCAAATTCAAAACTAATTTCTTGAATGCAGTCAAGTGTTCTTTAATAGAACCTCCTTCCATCAACTGATGAGAATGAAGTCGTTACAAATTTTACCCATAATTCTACGACAAATTTCTTGTTCAAAACTATCTTACAAAATTTGATTTGACAAATGCTGATGTATCAATGATAGGGCTTTCCAATCTTTCAAAGTTTCTCCTCTTCACTTCAAGACGTGGACATTTTATCGAGCCTTAAGAACGCATCATCTAAATCCTTTTGTGAAAGCACATCTCATATCTTCACTTGCCATAATTGAAAATTTGTGTTCCGATCTAACAACGAGATATCAAATTTTAGTGAACTCATCGTACCAAAATAAACGCTTAAAAAATATTTCAGCTAATTCTTTGAAGCCCAACAATAAATGATATCCCAAACCCAAAAAGCATAATAAATTAGCCACAAAATCACAAAGTCTGTAAAAATCTAAACTTTGCAAAAAAATCCAAACATTGAGAGTAAATCTTTCATTCGTTTGGTTGTGGGTCTATGGCTGGCAGGGAAACTAGAGATAGTGGAAAAAGGAATTCCGATGACTAGACAGAGATAGTCGATCATCGACTGTACGAGGAAGGGTGGCCAACTCAGTGCGTGTGGCCAATTTAAGAACTGGCGAGTTCCTTAATTAGATCAAAGTTTGGAACTGCAGTGAAGGTGGGGAGAGTGGATGACATCGTCAATTGGACGATTGAACGATTCTATCTAGTCGATGTTTGTTGACATCAACAGTTCTCTTAACTGATTAGTGGTGTGTGAACTGAACACTTGGCGGCAAGAATGACCCGACTGAGGAGGACTGTTGTTCCTCGTACTGTAGACTTTGTTGATGGTCAGTTTCTCTTCTCCTCAGCAGTGACAACAACAGGGTGAGGTGCTCATGAGACAGCGACCCAGGTAACACGGGAAAAACTTTCCCTTTTTTTTAATTACTTTTTCAAAAATTGCAAACCTCAAAATTCATTTGATTCGAGTACAACAACTCACCACTTCACTCTGATATCAAATGTTGAGAATCAAATGCAAAACTGAAAAAAAGAAAAACACGCATAAATAGAGACACTAAGATTTATGTGGAAAACTCTTACGAGAAAAAACTTTGGGTAGAGGAGAAATTCGCTAATAAGAATTCAAGGTACAATGAGTTTTGCGAGTAAACCATCAATATATAGAGTAAATTAAAAATCATAATATTAGATATGAGCCTGACGTGGACCAACTAGAATTTGGGTCACAACGAAGTCTAACATCTTAATAGATAATAGTTATGTGATAATGACATACTGAGTGCATATAGGAATTCATGAAATCACCTCGTAAATAAGTTTCTAAAAACTGTTATTGAGTTTGAAACTTATAATTGTGATATTCTAGATCAAAATAGTTTTTGCAGGAAAAAATGTTAGCCTAAGAGTCATTAGGCTTAATTGTTTTGATGATGAATTTTTTTATTGAATTATAAGTTGTTTATCTTTTGAATATACTTAATTGTATTACCTTTACATTTTTATTAATCTTCATTGGAAGGCCAAGGTTGTCTAACTGCCTGAACAAATTCGGTTTGCATTTTTCTCTAACCCTTAACTCATTTATATTTGTGATTGATTGTTTATCTATATGAATTAAATCACTTAAGGTTAGAAAATTAAATATTGCACAAAAAAATTTAGCACACCTAATTTACCTCCTCCCATAGACGTGCATACGACAACAAATGGAATCTGAGCAGGGTTAGATAAACTTTTTGTGTGATATTATGATATTGCATATATTTGTATAAATTTGTTTAATTTGCATAAATTGATTAAATTTATTGTTAGAAATCTATTTGGATAAATTGATTGAATTCTTGGATTGTATAAATTATTATGGCTTTCAATTTAAATGTTGAAGGAAAATCTTTAGTTAGACCTCCATATTTCGATGGTAATAATTATATATATTGGAAGCCTATGATGAAAAAAATATATACAACTTTAGGTTATAATCTTTGAAACACTGTAGAAAATGGACATTTCATTCCGCTCAAATTTTAAAATGGTATAGATGTTCCAAAATTGTATAGTGAATTTATTGATGTAGATAAAAATAAAATTATGCATGAATGCTAAAGCTATTAATACTTTCTATTGTGCTTTGAATAAAGATAAATTTAATCAGATTTAAGCATGTGATAGTGCCTATGAAATATGAAAATTGCTTGAAATCGCACATGAAGAAACTAATCAAGTAAAAGAAAATAAATTGAGTATGTTTATACATGAGTATAAATTATTTTCGATGGATAAAGATGAAACTATTAATTGTATGCTTATTCATTTTACTAACCTTACTAATGGTTTAAAAGTTTTTGGTAGAATTTATCCCAACGAAAAGTTGGTTAGGAAAATTCTTAAGTGCTTACCAAGGACGTGGCAACCTAAGGAGAGGCATTCCAAGAGATAAGTAATCTCAAGGTTTTAAAGTTGGAGGAACTCATCGGTTCCATAATGATGCACAAGATCACGTTGATGAGCAATGAGAAGGACGAGCAAAAGGAGAAAGATATTCCCAAAAGCAAGGATATAGAACTAAAGCATCCTCAAGCTCTTATGTTGAATCTGAGGGAGAATATGAAGATGAAGATGAAAAGGATATTAAGTACATGACTCAGAAGTTCAACAAATTCCTTCAAAGAAGAAAGCAAAATGGGAAAAAGTGCATTGTATGCTTTGGATGAGGAAAACCTAGCCATACATCAACCGAATGCCCAAAAGAAAATAGGAATTGAAAAGTCTCAAAGAAGAAAGCATTTAAGGCCACATGGGATGATAAGGATGAGGATTCTTCTTCTGAGATTGAATAAGTGTCCAACTTTTGCTTCATGGCTAAGGAAGAAAAAGTACACAATTCATCTAGTGATTTTGATAATTATATTGATGAAAATGATGAATTGTAGGATGCTTTTAATGAATTGTTTGATAAATTCAACTTGCTTAAGTGTAAATATAATTTGTTGAAAAATGAGAATGACAATTTGATTGAAAAACATGTTGAGATGACTAAATCTTTTGAAAAAAAATTATTGAATGGAAAAGCCTGTATGAGATTTCTAGTGCTACTATTAAATCTCTTGAGTTTGATGTTAGTGAATTGAAAATGAAAAATGATTATTTGAATTCTATTGTGCTTAAATTCACTAATAGTAGCAAAAACTTTAACATATTATTAGGAAAACAAATGGTCACATTTGATAAAGCCGGAATTGACTATCAACCCTTTGCAAAGAAAAAGAATTATAATAACTTCTTTATTTGTCCTACTATTTGTAATGCATGTAATTGTGTAGTACATAAATCTTTTAGTTTCCCATTGACATTAAATGAGAAAATGACAACTTCTAAATTAGTGTGGGTTCCTAAAGGAACTACTCCTAAGATTAAAGAACCCAAAAAGATTTCGGTGCCAAAGAAAAACACTTACGTGTTTTTCAATTGTGAATTAAGAATATGAATAATTGGTTGATGAAAAGGCTTAATGAATTGCATATACTCTTGATTTGTTTTGAATTGATAATTTTCATATAGATTAAAACTTTATACTTTGGATTTGAGTTGATTATATGCATATAGGGTAATATTCTTTTGACTTGAATTGAATTCTATTAGTTGCGTATTTGTTTGGTATCATTGGTTTAAATTTCATTTTATCATTCAATTGGTTTAATTCTTTAATTGGTATCTTTGGATTTAAATTTTGTTAATCCAACAATTGGTATCATAAAATTTGATTTTTTTTACTGTGTTGGTTGGATTTAATTTGGATGAAATGAGCTATTTTGATTTGTTTATTAAAACTGGTATCCATTTTTGAAATTTAGATTTTAATATTTGGAATCTCATAGATTAATATTTGATAATCCAACAAGTGTTTTTGTGGTTCCCATTGTTTTTGAATTTGAATATTGAAATAGGGGAAGAAATAGATTTTTTAACTTGAATAATTCTATTTATCAAAGATTAAAGGTTTTTATTTCTCAACAAGTGGTATAGTTTGCATTATTTTTCTTGGTGTACACATGGTTTCTCCCAACAATTTTTTATCTAAGGGGGAGAAATATAATTGTTTTGTTTTGATGGTTGATTTCCCAATCCTTATATTCAAAGGGGGAGAGTTCATTTAATTGCTTAATTGTTTTGATGGTTGAACTGTAATACCCCAACTTTTCATATCAAAAAGAATAATTGGAAAGTAAGTGTGAGTGTTTGGCTTTTGGATATTATCGGAGTATTACCAAAAACGTATTTGTTGGATTATAAGTTATGAGAATTTATTGGATGATAATTATGATTAATTTGGAAGGAGTATTTTATTGGTTATTAAATTAAACATGGAAAAGTATCACGGATTGTGTATTTTACACATGCGGTCGACTAGCGGTCGATGCGTGGATTTAGTTTTTGCATCCAAAATGTATTTCGGATCATCCCTAGCACTTTGGGACGATGCGGGGTCGACTCTTCTTGTCCAAAATCGTACCCTATCTGCAATGTGTATTTTTGGATGAATGTGGTTGAGTACGGTTGAATGCGGATCTGGAGAATCTGAATCTGTCCAATTTTGGTGAATTTTCAAACAAACGCGATCGAGGCACAGACGCCTTTCCTCGACCGAAAAATGGAGATTTAGCAAAAAATGAGAATTAAAGGGGTTGAACCGGTCCGCCTTGAACTGATCTAGTTCGAAGGCAAATGAGAAATGATTTATGGTTAAATTTTTGAAAAGATTTATTAAGTAGATGAGAAATAGAGAAATTAAGGGAAAAATAATGTAAAGGGGATGATTTAAATTGAATGAAGAAATGAGATTAAATAATGGGTTGACTAAACTGGTTCAAGGATTAACTGGTCCAGTGTGTAAAGCAGAAACAAATGGCTTGTGGCCATTTGTTTTGTCGGGAAAGAAGAATGAGAGAAAGTGCAAGGAGACGGAGAGAGAGCGAAGACAAGGGAGGAGGAGAAGCGGGTGAGGCGAGCACGACGATGTGCTTGGGCGGCTCCTTCGCGATGGTGGGCGTGCGAGCTGCGGATTACAACTTGCGAATGGCATTGTGGGTCGCGGATAGGGCTCGGGTTGCGGCTTGGAGGGAGCTCCCACCAGCTGCGTTTTTGGTGTAGGGTCGTGATGTGTTGTGGCGCTTTGTCGACTGTGGTGACCGACGACGATGGAATGGCGATCGACGTGTGGGATATGTTATGGCTTGGACGTGCGTGGATGTCCGAGGCATGGTGAAGGAGTGTCTCTGGTGAATTTAAAGGCAGAAGAAAATGGGGAAGGAAAGCGGAGAAGAGTGTTCTATGGTAACACTCTGGAGAGAAAATAGAGACAGAGAGGGAAGGAGTACGTGAGAGCTTCTGGAAAAATGGTGAAGCTATGTGTCGTGGGTGGAAAGGAAGAGTGGAGGAGAGCTTATACTTTGTGCCATCAAACTGTGGCAGAGAGTGTTCCCCTTCGAAGTGCTGCAAAGCTGAGGATTTAGTGAGGACTTGGATGCTGTTCTCGACTGTTCTGTCGATATGAAACCCTCCCTTTCAACTTATAGATTTGTGGGTTAAGGTATTTCAGTTGTTCAAGTGAAAATGAATTAGAATGGGTTTATGCTGCTGATGTATGGGTTTGTGTTTCTGTTGGATTAAGCCCTTGTGCAATCTGTTAATGAGTAGGTGTTTAACATGTTATCTATTGATGGTTTGGACCTTGTGATTGTTCCCATGAAAGAACATTATGGGTTGGGCATTGCTATTGGATGAAGTATACCCTACTAGTTGTGATGTATGCAGAAATTGTTGTGGATTGTTTTGACATTGAGTTGTAATGGGAATGATTTAGCTACTATCTTATGGTTCAACATTGAAGCATGAATATACTCTGCATTTTGGCTTTGGTTGGGAAATTGTGCTTTTGGATATATTGTTGTTGGACAAGTTGGAAAAGTTATGCATGTATATTAGGTTAAATTCATGCACTGAGATTAAAGTTAAGTGTTCTACACGTTAGATATATGCTCTGCATGTTTGGACAATTTTAACTATTGTTGCATTGGTTTGGTCACATATTCTTCATGTTAAAATAATTAATTGGGTCGTGCTTTGCTTCGTGGTATTCTTACGAGTTGGATTAATTTATTTAGATAGGTTATGTTTCATTTTTTGTGGTAACGAATTCCTAGAATTGCTATGTAATTAGGGGTAGGAAAAGAAGAAATTTATAAGTTATGATTATTAATGGGTAAATGTTTTAATCATGAAGATATTGAAAAGGAAAGGAAGGATAAATATTAAGTGCTAATACGCGTTAACACTTCGAGGTAAGAAATTGAGTAAAGTCGTTGGCCAATGGAGACCCTACACCATTAGCAGTGTCTTTCCTTTAATTGTTTGGTTGCGTTTCTACTATGCTGCCATATTATGCCTATGTTGTTCGCACGTTATTAATTTAATCTCTAAGCATGTTTAGGACGTTAGCAAATTGTTATTGCTCCCTTTGAATTGCCAAGCATGTCTATACTGTTATTATTTTCTTTAAACTTCCAAGCATGCCTACATTGTTATTGTTTCATTGAAATAGCCAAACACGTCTATATTGTTATTGCTTTCTTTAAATTACCAAGCATGCCTATATCATTATTGTTTTCCTTAGATTGCAAAGCATGTCTATGTTGTTATTGCTTCCTTTAAATTACCGAGCATGCCTATATAATATGTTCGTAGACTTTTGATATCTCACACTTTTATATTGTTGTGATTACTGCTTCTCATTAACATGCATCACAATAATGTTTCTCATTGACATGCATCATGATAATAGAAACAAGTAGGAAGTTTCACCTCTAGAGTGGTACTCATATGCATTATGTGAAGAAAACGGATGAATGAAATGAATAAAAGGAAAGGAAAGGAAATGGAAGTTGGGGGACGAACGGGTAGTTTGGATCTAATCAGGTAGTTTAGACTTATGCCCCTCCCTTGTCGGGAGCGAGACTAGCTACCCTAGATGGTTAGAAGCTAACCAAGACTATTCCCTCCTACACAGGTTCCTCTAATCTCCTGCTCGACGTACGAGTTATGAATGAAAGAATGAAACGTAAAGAAAAGAACGATTTGGGGCAAAACTCATTCCAAAATAATGAGTTAGAGGCATACATCATACTGCATATCTCATTTCTTACTGGACCTCAGGCTCACAGTTTGCTAATGGTGTAAGTACACGCACGAGAAAATGATGAACAGATCAAAGAGTAATTGATGAAGTATTTGCATGGGTGGGACTTGTGACTGACTAAGCTAAGAAAAGTAAAAGAGGAAAGGGTTTTATAAATGTAAAATACCATTTTCATTACCGTCTTTTAAAATGAATGATTTATGCGCTGTAAAATGAGAAAAATGGATTTTATAAATAAAGTCTTTCGCTCTCAATAAATGTTTAAATAAAGAGTTTTAAGTAAGATGTTTTAACGATCGGATTTTTAAGAAAAGAACTTTAATTTTAATTGAAGGGTTTTAATAGGAATTCAGTTGTTTTATAAAACTTTAAATTTAATGCATTTTTAAAGTAAAGAAAAATATGGGTCGTCACATGAACCCCCAATTATTATGTTTGTTTAATGTCAAAGAGGGAAAATTAATTTGATTGAATTTTTTTTTTTTTTTGAGATTTTGAATATCCTCATTTATTTGATTTTGCACATTGATAAAGTGGAAGAAAATTTATTGAATGTTTTTTATATGAATAATATTTGTATGTGATGAATTTCCTCCAATGATTTGTGTGTTTTGAATAATGACAAAGGAGGAGAATTTTTATTAACCTTGATGTGCCTCTCCATTGGTTTCTTTTTTACTTTGACAAATGGAGAGAAATTTATATAAGTTGTTAGAAATGCATAATTGCATGAAACCAAAAGTTAGATGTATTGTATAAACTAAATGTTAGAGAACAAATTATGTTATATTATATGCACATGCTTAGGATTAGGAATAAACAACTTATAATATTGTTTGTCATCATAAAAAAAAAGGGGAGATTGTTAGCCTAAGAGTCATTAGGCTTAATTGTTTTGATGATCAATGTTTTAATTGAATTATAAGTTGTTTATTTTTGGAATATATTTAATCGTATTATCTTTACATTTATATTGATCTTCATTGGAAATACCCTTTAATAAGGGTATTTATCTGTTCTAATATGTTTGTCTAAGTCCATGTGGCCTATAGGTTGATTATTGGGACTTAAAATATTAAAATTGGGCAAAACACATAGAAGATGTCGATTTCAGAAAAGAGGTGGTCGATCAGTTTGATGAAAACTGAAGAAGCAGTCGACCAGTTTGATGAAAATTGAAGAAGCAGTTGACTAGTTTGAAGGTGGTCGACCTGTCGTAAAGAAAGATTGCTCGACATTCTGAACCTACTGAAAAAGCGATTGATCGGTGCAGAAGTGTCGACCGCAAATTAAGATAGATTCGAGCCAAATTCTGCTATGCCTAAAAGGGTCGACCGGAGACAAAATGGTCGATCGACCCAACTGCATTTTACAATAGTAACAATCCAACGGTCGAGAGGCAGTCAACCAAACAAAGGGTGGCTAACTGGTTATGCAGAGTTTATAAATAGAAGACACTCTGAAACTAAATTTAACTAAGTGAGAATCATACCGAAATGCTGTCGAATTTCATACTCATATTCTCATCAATCAAATGAGTGCATAGGCTTAACTCTTTCAATCCTCAACTTGAGAGAGTTAAGTCTATGCACTTATTTGATTGGTGACACCTATAATAGTCAAGTGGAAAGGGTGATGCCCTAAGAAAGAGTTATTGTAAAGGTTTAATTGACACCCGTGAAATCAATAATCACTAACCGGGGAGGTTAGGTGATTAAAGATCTCCAAGTCGGGAACCTGGAGCACAGACGTAGGTCAGGGTTGTCGAACCGCGTGAACAAATTCAATTTGCATTTTTCTCTAACCCTTAACTCCTTTATATTTGTGATTGGTTGTTTATCTATATGTGTTAAATTACTTAGGGTTAGAAAATTAAATATTGTACAAAAACGTTTAGCACACCTAATTCACCTGGTTGACCAATTTGATGAAAAACTGAAGAAGTGGTCAACCAGTTTGAAGGTGGTTGACTGATCGTAAAGAAAGATTGCTCGACATTCTAAACTTGTTGAAGAAGCGGTCAACCGATGCAGAAGTGGTCGACCGTAAATTAATACAGACTCGATGCAAATTCTGCTATGCCTAAAAGTGATCGACTGGAGACAAAATGGTCGACTGGCCTGACTATATTTCACAACGGTAACAATCCAATTGTTGGGAGGCGGTCGACCAAACAGAGGGTGGTCGACTGGCTATGTAGAGTTTATAATAGAAGGCACTTTGAATCTCAATTTAGTCAAGTGAGAATCATACTGAAACGCTACTCAATTTCATAGTCATATTCTCACCAATCAAATGAGTGCATAGGCTTAACTCTCTCAACTTGATATTTCATATTAGAGAGTCAATTTCTAAAGTTGTATATTTTATTTTCGTATTTGTAAATCAATACATCAAGGGCGACGCCCCATATTTTTTATACTGCGTTTAGTCAACCAAAATCTTGGAAATAGAATTTTTATTTTTATTTGTCTTAATTCTGTTATTCATACTCAGCACTTGTATATGCAAAGATTATGGCCATAAATTATTCTAATGAATAGACTCAAAGAAATAGAAAAATTGCAAATTCAAGATTTACATTTTAGAGATATGTCCACAGAAATTAATAACTTACCAACTATTCCTTTTAGACAAAAATTAGTCATCCTACCTAAAAATCTACATGTCGGTATTAATTATGCAGTATGAAGTACATCAGAAAATACAAGTACTATATCCGAATTTTCTCAGATAAAAGCTCTTATAAATAATATTATGGATATATTATCTTATCTCGTAATTCATCATAATACAGAAGATTTACAAAAAATACAAAACAACATAATACATATAGATGAATCTCTAGATCAAAAGTTTCACAGACTAAAATTAAAAGTTACAGAAACAAATAATAAAATTATATAAAATCAAAATAAAGTCACAAAAATAGAACAAGATGTTGCAGAAATAAAAGAAAAAATCAACGACACTCAGATAATGCTAGCTGCTTTAGAAAATTATTTAAGAAATCAATTAGGATGAATAATAGTTTAGGAGAAATCATCAAAAGTATAGAAATCAATATGATAGAACAGATAAAGGAATTAAAACAGCAAAATATAGAAATACAAAGAACGTTAAAAGAATTAAATTATAAAGAATTAACAGAAGCTAATAACACTGTTCTACAACTAATAGAAAAATTTATCAAAGATCCAAAAAACAGAGTCAACAACTTAATTATGGGGAAGATATTATAGAAATCATTGAAAAACTGCAACAAATAATATCCAGACAAGAAAGAAAAGATGTATAACTATAGAAGACCTAGATCATATACCTCTAGATAAAAGGTTATGGGAAAAATTAACTATTCAACCACCTCCATCAATATATCGGAAAATTTAGAAGAACAGATAGCTAAATTAACAAGTCTGTTCGCTGAATTAGATATACTTAAGGAAGATTTCGAAATACAAGATGAATACCTATTAATGAATAATGAAACTGAAGTCAAGGCTGAAACTAATGAGATAGTATTTGATTATGACTCAGATGAAAATCCATACGTAAATCCATAAAACCCTAACTATGTAAAACAAGAAATACCAGAATCTAGTCATCGTAATACAAAAAAATGAACGTATAATGAAATTCAAGATGAAGATTTTAAACAGTATATGAATAAACAATGATATTATTATAAGAATAAATGGACCAAAATACCAAACCAATATATCCCAAAAATCAAAAATATGCTTGGAACTAATATACTAGATCTCGACTATGTTGAAAATAAATATAAAGTATTACAAGATTGGAAAAACAAAATCAATATATTTATACAACTAAATCAGGAAATAAAAGAATTACCTCTAGCTGATTTATTCAACTATGTAGCTCATCAAACTACAAGTATAGTACATAACTATCTAACTAGTTTAGATAATCCATCCAAGATTGTATTTTTAGAAACCGATGTCCTTACAACCTTTAAAAATATTACTCAGGCATTAACCACAGAATTTATAGGAAGATATCTGAATGAAACAGAAAAGACAGATGTTTTTATAAATTCCATTTTTTGGCACCTCACAAATCTTAAAATGTGCGACCTATGCTTCTTAGAAAATTTCATTTGTGAATTTAAAACAAAATATTTTTAGTTAGACTTCAAACATAAAGAATTAGCAAATGCCTTATTCTATAAAAAATTACCATCAGAAATACACTCACTAATTGAATCTATATATCAAAATGCAATAAATATAAAAGCAATTCCTGATTCATTGGGAGCTAGAATAACAGTATTAAGAACTTGGATGCAAGAATCTTGTGCTCAAGAAATAGCTAAAAGACAAGCGCAAATTAATCTATGTTGTGATAGGATAACAAATAAGATTGGTAAGTACGGATGTTCTGATAATAGGTTTAAAAGAAAGAAAAACTAGAAGAAAATCCCATATCACAAATACCAAAAACGTAAATGGAAGAATCCACGAAAATATTTTATGAATAGACGTCAATTCAAAAGAAAACAACATTCACAACCAAATAAATTCTGTCCAACTAATAAGAAAAAAATGCACTTGTTGGCTTTGTCACAAAGACTGACATTATGCCAATAAATGTCCCCAACGATTTACTAACAATACTAAAACTCAGACCTTAAAATTAGCCTAAGAAATTGGTTATGATCCCAATGAAGATTCTGACATTAGTTCAGATATTGACATTTATGCCTACAAATTAGATTCCTCCTATAACTCAACCACTAGTACTAAGTAAAAAATTAACCTTACGCAATTCTAATGCTACATTCATTAAAACACTCATTCAAGACCAGAATTATTATGCTTATATTGATACTGGATCAACTTTATGTTTTGCTAAATACCACGTTTTATCCACTTGGACTAAACTTACTAAACCTCTTAAAATTATAGTAGCAGACAAATTAGTTCACAAAATATGGTATGTTGGTTATTATGTTCCCATAATTATTCAAAGATACCCTTTTATCGCTAAAACCCTATATGTTTATGACTCAAGTGTTGATATTCTCTTGACCACCTAAAAAATACTAATAAAGAAGAAATCACAATTAAACTCAAAGATCCGCTAGCAGAAATTAATGTCCTCAATAGAATCTCATATAGTATAAAGGATGGAGAAGAATTCAAATCTGAATGTAAAGCTTTACTAGAACTAGCAATTATCAGAGAAAGTATGAGTCCGCATAGCGCACTAGCCTTTTATGTCGAAAACAAAAATGAATTAAAACGCGAAAAAGAAGAATGGTAATAAATTATAAAAAAAAAAATGAATGACGCTACTATCGGAGATAGTTATAAACTACCAAGAAAAGATTATATTTTAGAACAGTTAAAAGGTAATAATCTCTTTAGCACACTAGATGCTAAGTCAGGATATTGACAATTACGCTTAGCAGAAAACACTAAACCCTTAACAGCTTTCAGCTGTCCCCCACAAAAACAATACGAATGGAATGTATTACCTTTTTTTATTAAAACAGACACCTTCACTATATCAACAATTTATGGACAATAATCTAGAAGGATTAGAATATATTTGCTTAGCTTAAATCGATGATATTATAATTTTTACGTCCGGAAGTAAAGAAGAACACATTAATGCGACTTTAAAAGTATTAAACATATGTAAAGAAAAAAGGACTAATTATCTTTCAAAAGAAATCCAAATGATTACAACCCGAAGCAGAATATCAGGCCAACATATCATATATTAGAGAATGGAAACAGCAGTAAAAGTCACATAAGAACAACAACAGCAGAAGGAAAAAAGAAATATACAAAGTGACAGCAAATGCAAGAATTACAGATTCTATTAGATCAATTGATTTCTGAAAATAAATCACTCAGTGTTACAATAAAAACATTATCAGCATTGCTACCAACATCTTATTAGACATTAGTATCAGTCACTACTACCAAGAATGACAAATTATCCTTGTCAGACAAAGTTGAACAAGATGAAAAAGAAATATCTCTTCTAGCAAAAGGACAAAAAGAACAGGATGAAAAACCTATTATTAAAAATAAGAAATGGTACGTTATATTTACTGGAGCTTTTAGAGGATTATACAACGATTGGGGTATTGCATCTCAACATATTAACAGGAAGATTGTGATTCATAAATCCTACAAAACAAAAGAAGAAGCTCAAAAGGTTTTATCCGAATCTTATTGGGTTGTTGCTCAAAAAGGACTCAAAATATTAGGACGAGATCAAGATCAATTATCAAAAAGAATGTCGATACTCGGATGAATCCCTATGACTAAAGAAAAAGAAAAATCAAAGGAAGTCAGATTAGAGAAGTTTCAACAGTACTGGGATTTAATTTGGTAATAATTTCAAATTATTAATTTGGCAATTATCTATCATTTTTAATAATTATTTAGTATAATTTAATAATATATTTATTAATTAGGTATAATCTACTCATTGAATCATTAATTAGTATAATTCAATAATTTTATTACTAATTAAACAATAATTTAATTACCAATTAATATAATTTAATAACTAATTAGTCAATAATTCAATTACTATTTAGGTAACAATCAAATAATTTAAATAGACAGTTGTGGGATTACAGTATTGAATAAATAACAATTCATTGAATAATTTTTTAATTTTAGCCATACAGCAAACCGCAAACTGGGTTCTTTTAATAAAAGTTGTAAATTTGTCAATTTGGTTTGGTTAGTGTCGATTTTAAATAAGCCAAACAGAAAACAGAACCAATAACTTTTGTAACGCCTGCGTTATAAAACCATTTTCGTTCTTTCATTTTTAGCCATAAAAAAAATTATTTTATTCATTTAAAAACATGTATTAATTCAGTAAATCATAGTTTTTACATAATTTAAACGGCAGTCCATAGTTTATAAACATTTATTGAAATAAAAACATAATTAATTATTTAAAACAACTGGTTTATTTTTCTTGAGCCATAACTTAACAGGTCGAATCCGGCTGATAACTCAAAACCTCAACTAGCAACGCTTCCTCCTCCACATCAATAACATTAAGTTAATTACCTCCATCACGGGCAATACCATAAGCCTGAGGCTCAGCACGAAATGGAATGTATGCAATGCACATACTATGCTTATGCGGTCTGCCTTAGAGAAAAAGCAATCTCCTTTGCTTTTCATTTTCGTTTCACTTAACAGTGTATATGATTTATCAGTCTAGGAAGATAAAATACATCATATCGTCTTGTGGCTTAACCGTCACTCCGACAAGGAGATACATCCATCAAGGATGTCACCACCATTAACTGTCACCTACTCTTCTCAATCTCATACACCTATTTACGTTTATTGGTTCATTTAATTTATCATGCCATGCATATGTTAGTAGTTTCATAAGTCCTATCATGATGCATGAATGCCATAATTTATAACAGCAGTATATAAAAAGAATTAAAACAAATCATGGAATATGACAGGAAAATATTGAAGCAATTACTATATTCATGCTCAGCGTAATATTTTATTATTTTCACACATTTTTTTCGTAATTTCGTGCATTATAACAAATTATTTATTTTTAAGTAAATTCATTATTTTCACAATAGATTCAACAACAATTTCAATAATAACAATTTCTATAATAATTTCAACAATGAGTTTTTAACAATAATTAACAGAAAATAAAGCATAAAAATAGTCCCGTGAGGCAGGGCCTCCACTGACTACCGCATCCTATTTCTTACCTCTTAAAAAATTTTCTCATAGATATCTCCTTCCAATTTTTTTTCCTCCTCCCAAATTCTCAGGAGTAATACCACTTCCACACAATTTCTCACTAACTTTCTTCTACAAATTACCTCTCCTTCACTCTCTTTCTCTTCCTTCCTCTTACTTGTGTATTTTCCTTCACTTCAAAACCTCTATTTATAGAGGAAGAAGACCCATGCAGCAGCAGCCATGTAGAAGAAAACTAGGTCAAGTTAGGGAGGAGTTAGGCAAAGTTAGGTAAGTTAGGCAAAAAAAACAAAGAAAAAATGGCCAACTGAAGAAAAAAAAATCCAAATTTCTTTTCATTTTGATTCCAATTATTTCTTTAATTAATCATTCCCCAATAAATCTTAACCAAAATTTCCCACTTAACAAATTCTAATAATTTTCATAAATTTCCAATAAATATCCGAATAATTCCTTATACAAATTTACACCAAATTAACTTCCCACTTATCTTTACTTAATTCCGTTATGCAAAATTGGGTATTACATCCCAATCCAAAATGATCTCCAAAATCTTCAAAATTCATAAATATTATTATTTTTAATCTCGATTAAATTATAGGGTATTACAACTTTGGTTACTACAAAATACAATAGAAGATTGCTTATGGGGTGTTAAAAACTGATCCAATCTGAACAAAATTGATTGGTTTCGATTTGGTTCGCTAGTTGTGGTTTGGTTTTGAACACCCCTATTTATGACAATATCATTTTCATTCAATTTATTTTTGAACACCTATTTGGTTCCAATAACGGAGTGCTCTTTTGGCCTAGGAAAAGAGATCCCAAACTTTACTCCTCTCAGATTAGTTTAAATCTTCTTACATGACCACTATCCAATTCTCATCAATTTTGTCCGCATCAAAATTTTTAGACTCAATTTAGGAGATGAAGGCTATACTAGAACAAAAATTTCTAAGAGAGCATCTAATCCTAACACCTAAGGAGGGATCACTAAAGATATCATCGATATGATGACTTCTAACATATTTTCAATCTTTGGGTAGTTCTCCATGAGCATTCTCGATAAGGGTTTCCTTTAAATCCTTAGATTGAGACTCTTGGAGAAGGCTTTCTAGAGTCCCATCATCTTTTTCTCCTAAGTTAAGAGTTTCTATTTCCCTTTCTAGGTCTACATCCAACTCTACACAATTTGACAATTGGATAGTCTCATCGAAAGTGAAATGCATAGATTCTTCCAAAACTAGTGTCTTCTTGTTAACACACTATAAGCTTCACTTGTTGTGGAATGTCTTGGAGTCAAATTTACTTAATTTATCGTTGGTGTTCAAAATAAAGCATTTACATCCAAAAGCCTTAAAATAACTCACATTAGGAGTCCTACCATTCTATGGCTCATAGAGAGTCTTTTCTAGAGTAGGACTAATGGAAACTCAATTAAGAGCATAGCATGCCATTGTAACGACTTCTACTAAAAAATATTTTGAAAGATTATTCTCATTTAGAATAGTTTGGGCTAGTTCTTGAAGTGATCTATTTTTTCTCTCAACAACTCCATTTTGTTTAGGGGTTCTTAGAGAAGACAAATTATGTTCAATGTCGTACTTTTGACATAGAACCTCAAAGTTCTCATTCTCAAACTCACAGTCATGATCACTTCTAATTGCAACAATAGAGAGTTCCTTTTCATTTTGCGCTTTCTTCTTAAAGCTATAAAAAAATTTTAAAAGTCTCATCCTTTGTCCCTAAAAGAAAATTCAAGTGAATCTCAAGAAGTCATTTACAATGACAGATGCATAATATTTTTCTCCTAAGCTTGAGGTCTTAGATGGACCTAAAAGATCCATTTGGAGTAATTATATAGGTTTGAAAGTTTATACAATATTTTCATAAGCAAACAAACTTTTTGTTTGCTTCCCTATCTGGCAAGCATTACAAATCTTATTCTTTTAAAAGGATATTTTGGGTACACCCTTAATAAGATTATTTCTAGAGATTTTAGCTAAGGTATCCATTTCTTCATGTCCTAATCTTCTATGTTAAGAGTAAGAATTGAGGGAAGTATTTGTAGTAAAATAATTTTCATCAAAGCACGATACATTTTTCATATTAATCGTATTTACATTTTCATTTCTATATCCAATAAACAAACTTTTTCCACTCAAACTCTTTTCTATCATGTAAATTTTGGACTCAAATATAACTCTATATCCTTTATCACACAATTGACTTATGCTCAATAGATTATGATTCAAACATTCAACTAGAAGTATGTTCTCAATTATAGAATTTAAAGAGTTACCTATGGTTCCAATTCCAACAATTTTCCTTTTTAATTACCTTCAAAAGTCATACTTTCTTTCTTCTTGAAGATGGAGGTAAATTTTGAGGAGTCTCTCGTCATGTGTTTTGAACATCCACTATCCATGTATCATTCATCCTTCACAAGAGAGTCTCCAACCTACAAGCAAAAATTAATTCAATTTCTTAGGTACCCAATGTTTTTTTGGATCCTTAAGGGTTAACCTTGGTAATTTTAGGAACTCATACTAATTTAGAAGTTACATTTCTATTATTCGATTTTGATGGACAAGAAAAAGATTTATGACATATTGTGTTACATGCATGACAAGTAGATGGACTAAGAAAATTTTTTTTACAAACCATTTTCTTTTGAAATGGTTCATATCCAATTCTGGCTTTATCAAATGTGACCCTTTGTTTCCTTAGAAGCATATTCAAATTCTTGCTACCATTTGAAAACTTTAGCACTATAGTGTTCAAATCATCATTTTTGTTTTTCAAATCACTAACTATTTTTTCAAATGATTGAATCACGTTAACATGCTTTTTCACCAAGTTTTTATTTTCTTTTTTCAACAATTTATACTTAGATTTGAGTTACTTAAATTGTTTATGCAATTCTTCAAATGCATCTAATAATTCATTTTCATCAAGATTTTTATCTAAATCACTAAAAGAATCATGTACCTTGTTCTCTATGACCATGAACTACATGTTGGCAACCTTTTCATCCTCGGATGTTGAATCTTTGTCACTATCATCCCATGTTGCCTTCAAAGCTTTTTTCTTGAAGGTTTTTGATGTCTTTTTTACTTGTGGGCAATTGTCTTTGATGTGTCCGGGTTTCTCACAATCAAAGATGTGATCTCTTTCTCCTTTTGAGACCATTTTCTCTTGAAATTCATTTTCCCTTGCCAATTCTTTTGTTGAAGAAATTTGTTGATTTGTTGTGTCATTAAATCTATTTCCTCTTCTTCTTCTTCTTCTTCTTCTTCTTCTTCGTCTTCTTCATTCTCAGATTCAACTTGTTTGTTAAAGGTGGCCTTGCGGGCAATGTCCTTCTTCTTATAAGCTTCTTTCTCCTTTTGCTTCTTCGTCTCACTAGACTTCATTGTGATTTTGTGTGTCATGAGTGATCTAATAAGCTCCTCCATTTTTAGGGCTTTGAGATCACATGCTTTTTGAATAGATGTTACCTTTGGTTGTCATGATCTTGGTAGACATTTAAGAATTTTCCCAACTAATTCTGTGTTGATATAGATTCTACCAAGAACTTTCAAACCATTAATTATATTAATAAATTGAGTAAACATTTGGTTAATGGTCTCATCTTTATCCATCACAAATAATTCATATTCGTGCACTCATATGCTCAATTTACTCTCGTTAACTTAATTTATGCCCTCGTGTGTGATTTCAAGTAATTTTCAAAATTCATGTACATTGTATCATACTTGCCCCCTATTGAATTCCTCTATATTTAATGCGCAATACAATGCATTCATTGCCTTAACATTCATACTCAATTTATGTTTATCAATTTCATCATTTTCAAAATTTAATTTTGGGATATTTCTACCATTTTCTACTTTAATAGGTACATAGGGTTCACTATACAATAAATCATAATCTATGCACTGAAAAAAATCCTCATTCTAGATTTCTAGTAAATATAATAATTGTCATAAAAAAAAGAGTCTAGAAGCAGATTGTTCTTCAACATGCACATTATTCATATTAAAAGCCATAGAAAATTATCAATAAGAGCTCCACTATTATTCACAATAAATTTAGAAATTTGCTCTGATACCAATTGTAAGATCAAAATTAGACTAAGTGGGGGTGAATTACGCTTATTAGCTTTTTTGTGTGATTAAATAAATTTTATCTATTGGATATCTCTAAGTGATTTTTATATGAGCTTAATAATTATTAAATTACAAGCACAACTGAACAAGTAATGTAAGAGATAATGGTGAAGAAGTACAAACATGTTTGGTAACGCGGTTCGGCTAAACATGTCTAGGCCCATGATTTAAGACTCTTGTTTGAAGATCTTTTCACTTCAACCTTCTCGGTTACAGTCAATTGAACTTCCAAGTGTCAATCTAACCTTAGAAATACTTCTTCGTCACCCATTAATTGATCACCAAGATACAAATAGTGGGGTTTTTTGAAACATTTAACACAAAGATACTTTATTCTCACTAAAGACAACTCAAGTGAATAGAAGGAGAGATTAGGTTCTAATACTTGCAAGTGAATGTTCAAAATACTCAAGATAATTTGGTTGCATTTCGTTGTAGATAGCTCATTTGTTTAACTTCCTTGTAAACCTCTTTTCTATTTATAAATTTCTTCATAGAACTGTGCCCTAATCAAGTACTCAACCACATCAGTCGACTGCTTCATGTTCGTTACTAATTTTCTATGAGCATCTGGTTGATTAAGTTAAGTTCTTGTCTACCACACTGGTCGATCTATGCTTCGTCCAGTTGCCCGCTTCAACACGATTAAGAAATCCATTCCTCTCTGTCATTTTGTTGGTCGACCATGACTCATTCCTTGGTTGATCGCGACTTATCTTGGTCAACTGTATTTTACACTTCGAAACAATGCTTGCTATTTGTACTTATTCATGTCGACTGCGACTCTTCTTGGTCAATCACTTTCTATACTTTCAAAAATTTCAGAGCACTTTGTAATATTTCAAGTCGACCACGCTACTGCCCTGGTCGACCGCCTTTGTTGATCTCTAAAATTTCATCCTCTCTGTAATATTTTCAGGCAACAATGACTTCTTCTTGTTGATCGTTTTCTGCATTTCAAAAAGCTCAAGTTCTTTGTAATCTTCTTGGTTGACCGCTATTCTGCCTTGGTTAGCGGCAACTGCCACTTCATTTTTTTATTTAATTAAAGCTTGTGAGCCCCAAGAACATAAGCATTGACTACAATGACTTCAACAAACATGTTAGCACACTTAAATATCAATTTTAAAGGGTATTTTGAATGAAGATCAATAATATGCTCAATAAAAATTATTTTTAATTTATAAGCAACTTAGAGATAATTAAATCACATATTATCAAAATAACTAAACTTAATTCTTATAAATTAAGAGTTTCAAAATAGTTTTATAAACAATTTTATAGACAACTGAACATATCCCTACCTCAAGTGGTGTACCACATTACACTGCTAAAATCCAAATATGGGGAAGTCTAAAATAATTCTCAAGCCTCAAAACCTATCATAAACTCATCATTAGTAGGATTTCTAAGACTTTGGAAGTTTATAAAATAATTCAACAAAGATTCGATTTGAAAACAAAATATTTAATACCCATTAGTAAAACACGATTAAGGGTTTGGTCTACCACAAAAACAATCGACCAAACAACTAACTGGTTGACCGAAAATTTAACTTTCAGTAAACCCACCAAACTAGTATTGTCGATCAATCCAACCAAATTGGTTGACCAGACTTGAAATGGTTCAATCAACCGAATCAACTTAACCTGAACCCTTGTTGACACCACATTGATGACTAGACGATCAGATTTTGCCAAAAAAACTCTAATCTCTTTCAACTGTTCAAAAAGAAATTACAAAATGTGAGGGACTTAACTCACCTTCGAAAAATCCTCTTGATTACAATGTAGAAAAATCACAAAATCAAATTCATCTAATCAAGAATTGGTCCTCCTTTGCCTAAGCTCTCTGGTTGCCGACGACTGTGACCAAAAATCAAGAGAATGAGGGTTTTTACTAAATAGTATGCTTATATATAACTCTCCGATCTAAATAAAACCGATCAATCTTAAATCAAATCATAACCAAAGTCCTAAATTTAGTGAAATCATTTTTAAGATGCTGAGCGTATCTCTGATATTGAAAATTCTGTCATAATCAGAAAAGAGCCTACTACGAAATAAGGAAATATTTGTCCCGAAAAAAGATCAAACCGCCCAACCATCGACTATTTATAATATGAATTGAAAGTGAAAGACTTAATTTAAAAATATGAAGAAAAGAGCCAGAGCCCAAAAGCAGGGAATTAAAGAGAACGAGAGAAAATACATTCTTTTCATTTTGTCTTCATGTGAAATGGTTGCGAGCTATACAAAATTTCATGTCAATATTAATCTTATCTTAGGGAAATGGCAACTCCTTGCAATGTACAAGTGGCAAGGTTTGGCACAAAAGTGTTGCTTGCGTACACATAGATTTTTCAGTACAGCAACCAATATGATTGGAACTAGGTTGTTAGGTGTATCCAATAAGATTACTTAACTTTGCAAATAAAAATGAAGGCAGAAAATGCAAAACCCAAAGACATCTTGCCATCTAATGCAAAGTTTTAAACTCAAAAAACAACTTTAATTAGAGATAGTGTTGTTCTCATATTCATCATTCAACTATCCTCAATCATTATTCAATAATTGCTCATACAATAATCAAGAGATATGAAAAATTGGTATGCATTGATTATTAGTCAATGAGGCGGCCATAACCAGATTTCCTAGTATTATTATGTTGCATGAAAAATAAAAGTAATAAAATCATAATGAACATATAGCTCTATGGTTTTATATAACGATCCTTATTATAACATAATAATATGTCAAACTTATTGAAAAAAAATTGAATAATCTGTAAAGTCTTGCTCCTGTCAACAAGATATTGTTTGTTCTTTTAAGAGCAAAATTAATTTGTTCATTAATCTTACTTCAGAACGAGTTTTGGTAGTATATAAAAATAACTCTATTTATGTATTGATCTCTTTTATCTTTTCCAAACAATGTAACATTGTGCAACTATTCTAGTATCATATTAGTATAAGTTATTATTTTCCTTACATGACAAGTTGACACATACATAATAAACAAAAATAAGAGGCAAATTAACAGTATTATGCTAGTTAAATGCTAATACATTATCGTATTAACATTGAAGTTAATGACTGAGGCAATATAGCGTGTTTAAACATGGATATGAAGATATGCATAATTCACTAGCACTTGCAAATGATATCCATCGTAGATCGCAAAGCTTTCGTAAGCAAAACGAACAAAAAAGCAAGTGATGCAGCCCTAATCAAATCAGACGTGATAAGAAAAGGTAATGTTCATTATTTAGATCACAACCCGCTTTAACTCTTTTTTTAATCTTATCCCCTCCCTCCACTTTTACCATCACATCGAAGTGGAAGCAAATGACGAGGAGAGGGAGGTTGAATGAGGGATATTCAAATGCAAAACGGTAGATACACATAATTATCATAAGTTCAAACGGTGCCATTTGGAAGGCAGAAGCCAAGAGATAGATCGCAATAACAATTAATAATCCATCAAATTATTGCAAAAAAACAGTGTCCATTGTTGTTTATCTTATGCGTTCATAACAAATGTCAAGACTTTATGTGAGTATAGGGCTGATTAGTGGGCTTAATTAACGTTACAAACTATCCAATGTGCACATTCAAAGTCATGTCAAAAAGGAAGAGGAGTGATGCTAGTTTTTAGCTTTAAAAACTATAAATACATTCCAACTAAGTTCCCATTTATGATAAACTTTATGGTATGCTAATACCCATGCTCAAATTTTATGTTGAAAAAAGTGGTATAAATGGCAACCTATCACATGCAGGTTAGAATAATTTAATATCATGGTAAACTGTAAAAGTCTAAACTATATCAAAAGAATGTCAATCTTACATCGATTGACTGATATTGAGATGAATGATTAATAAGTAAGATTTTTCTCAAAATTAGTACGATATGTTTTGAGATAATATATGATAACAGAATCATGTTAATTTCCTACTAAAACAAACAATATCGTACTAGTAAGACAAATTTTTATAGTATCATTGGTACAAGTAGGTCATAAAGATAAGAAAAACTTAGAAAGAACTCATAATTAAGTAGTATGCAAAAGAAAAATATGCATCATATTAGCTTTCAATAACCCAAATTTTGTAGTGAACTTCTCTCTTTTTGCTCTTGCATAAGATTTTTGAAGTCAATCTTAGTGTAATTTTTTGATTTGTGTTTCCTCTCAACAAATAATATGGAAATAGCTTTCTTGCTAGAGACTAAAATTCAATAGTTCAAAATTTAATACAATGAATCAAATTAGAAGAATGCATCAAACTATCAGAAACGTAATTATACTTGAGAAGACAACGCTTAGGTGGCTCATGTACAGAGCAAGCCTATACTGTACGTACTACGGACACGACAAGAAAGAAATAATTCATCATTTTGGCTAATTATTTAATCAACTACGTACCAGTCCCTCAAGCTACTATATATATGAGAGATGGAGCAATGTTAAGATTCATGCATAGTTGGAGTTAGAGAGAGAACGAGAGCAGTTTCTCTGAAGTCTTTCTTCCTTCCCTCTTGTAATCATCTGTGTTTAGGAGCGGAGGAAGAAAATACAGACGATAAAGAAGATGGACGTTGCTCGTAATCCATTGGTTTTCACTTTTGGCCTTCTAGGTAGATATACGCATGCCGTTATTATCAAAATCTTCTTCTTTTTCTTCTTCTCCTTCTTCTCCTGCTTCAACTTTCTGAATTTGGTTGTATAATCTGTGCTTTGTTTCAGGCAACATTGTTTCCTTCATCGTTTTTCTAGCACCATTGTAAGTGTTTCTTGGAGCGTTGCGTTATTCGCATGAACATGCTAATGAAACTCTGAAATTTTATTTGATTTTTCAATGGGTATTTGCAGGCCAACATTTCTGAGGATATGGAAGAAGAAATCAACAGAAGGGTTTCAATCACTTCCGTATATTGTTTCACTTTTCAGCGCAATGTTATGGTTGTACTACGCATATTTCAAAACTAATGAAACTCTGCTTATCACCATTAACTCTGTTGGGTGCGTCATTGAGACTATCTACATCGCTGTCTTCATTGCTTTTGCAGCAAAACAAACAAGGGTAGGCCCTCTCCCTCTCTCTCTAGAAACACGACTGAATAAGTTTCATTGCGACAAAACGGGTTTTGTGTGGCAGATTAAGACGCTGAAGCTTCTTATGTTGCTGAATTTGGGTGGATTTTGCGTCATTCTGCTTGTCTCTCACTTCCTCGTCAAAGGATCAAATAGAATTGTCGTTCTTGGATGGATTTGCGTATCCTTTGCTGTGAGCGTTTTTGCAGCACCTCTGAGCATCATGGTTGGCTAACACTCCCAACTTATAAATTACCAACAATTCGAGTTCAGAAAAATTTTATCATTGATCTCATGGTTTTCATTTTGGGTATCAGAGAGTGGTGATACGAACCAAAAGCGTGGAGTTCATGCCATTTTCTTTGTCTTTCTTCCTCACAATCAGCGCCATAACGTGGCTCTTGTATGGCGTCTTTCTCAAGGATATCTACGTGGTGGTATGTCCATCTTTGTCAACAAATTGCCTTCGATTCTTGTGTTCTACCAAGATTTCCATGAAAACCTTAACAAAGAAATGATAGGCATACCACAGAAATTCACTATACATAAATTAAATTACGTGAACTAGTTTATGCGCCATAAATTATAACAAATGAAATAAATACACTTGGATACCCCCAGACCCCATGACAAAATATGTACTTTTGTTTCATTACTTTTTTCAATTATGAACTTGGACCTTGTTAATTTATATTAATAATTGTTCAAATTCTACGACTTAATTTTCTCTCAGTTATGAAAAAGTAGAGTAAATAGTCGGGGAGAGACTCATTTTCTCTCTTACGAAAGTGTTGTGAACGATTGTTTCTTCCAAGTACGAAAAGTTAACACAAGATGATGTGGGCCGCCTAATCATTGCTTGACACATTTATTCCACTTTCCATTACTGTACTTTCTTTTAGTTTCTTAACTTAGATTGTTAGAATAGTTATATTAGAGTGCCGAAATTAATGAGACAAAGACATATTTACCATTTAAGACAAAAGGGTATTGTAAATTTGTCTCGGATTCATCAAAATGTGTGACTCCATATAGTAGACCGACCTAACTTGGTTTTTCCTGTGTTTTTTCCATCAAACAGCTTCCAAATATATTGGGTTTTCTCTTTGGAGTAGCTCAGATGATCCTCTATGCAATCTACAAAAATCACAAGCCAACGTCGACGGAGGCACAGAAGCTTCCGGAGCACAAAGCGGATATAGTGGTGATGGCTAATATTACGTTAGAGGCCATTACTGATCCAAAAGCCAAGCAAAAACATCAACATGATGATGAAGAGAAGGGCCAGCTGCAAGGAGATGGACTGCAAGTTTGAGCTGCTACTCACTTTTCAATCTTAGATTTGGTTTGCTTGTTTATGTATAACATGATCTCTCTTTCTCTGCCATTGTCTAATATGGATTGTTAGGGAAGTGTGGCTTGTGTACATATAGCTTTAGTGCTTCATTACCTTACATATCAATATTGCTGCTTCTGCTGCTGCTGCTATGTAATTTTCCGTTTTAATGAAGCTTAACTTGTGTGATTGAAAGGTTCCTAAGTATTATCCTTTAGTGGCCTACTCAATCCATAACAACGATTTATCATTTGAATTAACTTTAAGTGACTGTCATAATTTAATAAGATTAAGTGTTGTATTCAAATTGGACCGTTTAAATTAAACTCAGGTGATACTTTGATAAATGCTACGGTGTTGAGGAAGATTAGACAATTAAATATATATAGTAACTAACAATTCACACAGTATGTTGTTTAGTTAGCAAATTAAGCAAAGATATCACGACATGTTATGGAAATTAATAAAAAAAATTAGGGAAAATGACAAATTAACCATCGTGGTTTGCGGTCAATGACAAGTCAACCACTATCCTTTATTTTTTAACAAATTAACCACTGACGTATGGAAAAATGACAAAGCAAACATCGCTGTCACGTTTGCCGTTATGGAAAACAAATACAGACCAGCATTGAAAGGAACTCCGGCGGCCGAAATCCACTTCCCGCCTTGAAGAAACGAAGAAATCGTAAACAGAGTCGCGTTGAGTTGCATTAATATTCCTTACTCCCGTTCACTTCACTCTCTTCGCAGTCGAAGACCCAGCTCAGAAATTCTGAAACTCGGCGTAGAAGATGGTGCTTGGAGCCGAATTGCCAACCCATGGTAACCATCCGGCGAGGTTCCTTTCAAAGCCGTTCTGTTGGAAGAACGCCGCAGCGTTCTGATGGAAAGGCAGAACGCCGCGGCGTTCTTCCATCAGAATGTCGCAGCGACGCCCCGCTGTTTGTTACTGTAAAAATTTTTAAATGCAAAATTGAAGGCTTAAACACTAAAAACCGAGAACCGCTGGAGACTGTGAAGTAGCCATGCATGAAAAACAGAGAGTTTCATGGCTACTTCAAAGTCCTTATGTATATGTTTTACGAATCCAATGTTTTTATTAGATTTTTGACCTCTTCAACTTCAAAAGACTATAACTTTGGCTACAGTTATCAGAATTGGCTGCAAAATGTATCAAATCGAAGCTCTCTCAGAGATCTATCACATATCATTAAGTTTATCCCATGAGCCCCCTTTCTCGACCCCAAAATCATGCGTTTAACCTCAGTTTTGTGATAAAAAATGTTTCCAGTAACAAACCACGGGATGCCGCCGCGACGTTCTAATGGATGCCGCAGCGGCATCCCAGGAAATTGCAGCGTCTCAGCGGCATTTGAGACGCCGTGGCGTCCAGACAAAATTTGGCCTTCTTTCCACAGACCGTTGTGGCTCCAGATCAGCTTGTTGACGGCAAACGTGGCAGCGATGTTTGCTTTGTCATTTTCTCATACGTCAGTGGTTAATTTGTTAGAAAATAAAGGATAGTGGTTGACTTTTCATTGACCGCAAACCATGATGGTTAATTTGTCATTTTCTCAAAAAATTATATTTAACACGATAACCTTTTGATGTGATAGAACAAAACTGGCGGGACAACTCCGATCAAATATTCCATTATGAAATTAATGGAGATACAATGTAAGCTCTTTTCTAAACTAATTAAAGGATAAAACAAAAATAAACTTTCTTTAAGAAACTTCGCTAATTAGAAAGAGTAAATGAAATCGGACAGAAACGACGAATCACAATAACTAAGCTGATGAAAATTCCAACTATTGAAGTTGATTATCTACATGACAAGAAAGACAATTCAACAAAGATTAGACTAGAAGGGACTAGTTGATCACTTTCCAAAGGTATGATTTTCTTCTCTTTCTCTTAATCTAACGAATCTTGAGCTAGCTTTGTCTCTATTAAGAACTAAGCCTCGTCAGCAATCACGGCACGACCTAGTCTACTACAAGGTCCTGGTCTGGTTTGACTGGCCTTAGGATAGAACAAAGTTCGGGACTAGCCAGGCCACCCAAATTTAAGTGGTCTAAGATTAGGCCCTCGGGATGTAAAAACTGCTATTTTATTAATAATTAATTCCACGTGTAATTTTTCGGATAATATCTAGTTGGGGTGTTGAAAAGTTGATATGTTTTTTCGCGTAGTAGCTACATGTGAATTTTGGTTAATTGTTAAGTTGGTGGAATTGATTATCTCCAAATGGTAAATCGATCGAAGAGATTAATTCGATAAGTAAGAATGATCTAAAATCAAAGTTTGGTTAATGATTGGGACTGTTGGAAAAATCAAAAAATTGAAGAGAATGTATTTAATATATATGTGGTTAATATATATTAAATAAAACTAAAAATTAAAATAATTTTCTAAATATTGGGAGAGAGGAAGGAAACCTATTTTCTTATTTGCATTTGGCTAACACTTGAGAGAGAGAGAGAGAGATGAGATCAAATCAGAGAAAGAAAACGATCCTACACTGCATTCTCGACAATCTCAGCTCTGATTTTTGTGAAGAGGTTTTGTGGGTAAGTTAAGTTTTGGTATTCATTCTTGAGTTTCAAGTTTAAGTTTTGTTAATTCCATATTTGAGTTTGGAAAACTCGAATCCGGGTGTGAATACTAAAATATTTGAGTATATATGAGTTTATGCAAGAGCTTAGACTGATAGGATGAGAATCGGTGAAAGGGACGACTGCTATTGTGGGTCTAGTTGACTATGGGATTATTATGGAGACCTTGAGGGATGTCCCTCCCAAACGTCCATGGAACTCTGGACGTTCGTGAGATGTTCATTACGTACCTCTGTGGGAAAGGACGTACGGAAGAGTGTGAGACATCAACAGAAGTGCGAACGTCCAACCAAATTACGTGGAATGTCCAAAATTAAGCTTAGATTAAGGATAATAATAATTTTGAATTATTGGAGATTAAGGGATGATTTTACTATGGAATATAATACCCGAAGATAAGTTGGTATAAGATAATTATTGGAATGGATTGAAGATTTATTTGGTGATTTTAGAATTTAGTGGTAGATTATTGTTTAGAGGATTGATGAATTGTTAAGTTGGCTAAAATAATAGTGGAGCAAAAGTGGCACTAACATGCAAGTAGATAGGCAATGTGGAAAGGGGGATCTATGATCAACCACTGGAAATGGGAGTTGGACCGGTCAATAAAGTGAATGACTAGTTGGGCATGATGAAGCTTACCGAGGCGGAAAATGGCAGTGGCATTTTGGGTGGGCGAACTGCGTGGGACCGGTCGATCATTGATCGATCGAGAGAATTGTGGGGCGGTCGATCATGTGATCAACCAACCTCACTATGATTTTTTGAAGATAGTTTTTAGCGTTGGACCGATCGATCATATGATCGACCGACTCCATGTGAAATGGGTTAGTGTTGATCAAATCGGCAATGCAAATCCCGAGAATTGTTCTCTGTGATTTCTCCACCCGTCCTCCTTTACAGATGACATTTCGTACGGAGAGTTAGGTGAGATTTTGGGGATGTATGCAGCGTATGGTGGAAGCTTCCTACTAAGAAATAGAAATACAGAGAAGGAAGAGAGAAAGACAGAGAGAAAAGTAGAGAAAGAGAGCGAGGGAAACAAGGAAGAAAAGAGAAAGGAGAGGAAGAGAGAAGAACAAGATGAAGAAGAAGAAAGAAGAAGGAGAAGAAGGAAAAGGGAAGAGAGAGTTGATGGAAGCCAAGTGTTCTCTAGTTCTCTCGGGTTCTTCAGGTGAGAAAGGTTCGTTATTGGTTTTTATGGATTATGAGCTGATTTATGTTGAAAGTAGAAAATAATAGAGTAAAGAATGTTGTGATGCTCTCTGTTTTATTTATGAATGTTTCACATGAAATATGCCCTGTTGCTTAGAAATAGGTCTCTGTTTCTCATTGCTCGATTGATAATCTATTCACTCTTGATTGATAATGCTCTCTATTGTTGCTGCTTATTGGTTTTATGAAGAATATTGATGGGTTATTTATCTATAATTTGATTATGGTTTGTTAGGCTCTATTGGTTCAATGGTCTCTGTTTTTTATAGTGATCTATTAATGGGAATTAAGTCTCTGTTTTATCACAACTTCGATAAATGTTGTTAAGGACTTACGTTTGTCTTTTTTTTTTTGGGTTAATTTATGCTTGCTGTGTTTAATAGATGAACATTGTGAGGAATGTGTTCTGTTAAATGTGGTTGTTGTCCTCTAGGGTTTTTATTCAATAAAGCTATTAGTTCTGCATATTGGGCATTGAAGAATATTAGTGGTGAAATTGTAATATTAATAAGTTATGGAAATAAGGTTTTATGATTTGATTATTTTACTGCTTTGATGGGTAAGGTTAAGGGTTGGCATTATGCAGTTTTGGTTAATGATAATTTGTGAAGTGAAGAAAAATGTTGGGCATAGGGAATAATGGTATAAATAATGTTGAGGTTAATAATCTATGAATTGTGATGGTTATTGATGATTAAATGTTATTGGTTTTGAAGGTATCGAAAAGGAAGAAGAACTTAAGTTCTAGAAAGCATTACAGACGCCTAGTAAGCGATATTGTTTGTGTTTTGTCGAAAGGCCTACATCGCAAGAGTTAGGATTTGTATGCTGCTTGTATTTACTAGATTAGTAGGTTGTGATCATGTCTTGAGGATGTATTGCTGCTTGATGCTGTGTTTATTAGAGTTAAGTTCTTTTAACGACGTGTTTATTAGGTTTAAGTTCTCTAAGTTAAGGATTTGATATGGATCATGCTTTGAGGATTATAGGATTTTGATATTGATCATGTTTGAGGATTATGCATCATGGTTTTCAAAATGTTACGAAAATGGTTTTCAGCATGGTTTTGCAAATAAATGGTTTTAATTGTAAAGAGTAAAAAGAAATATGCAAAGAAAATGAGAAGGTTTGAGTCAACTTAAGTTCACCGCTCATTCTCCAGATGTTACAAAAGAGTTTGAGTTGGCTTAAGTTCACCACTCATTCTCGAGTTGTTAGCAGAATGGAAAAGGTAAAAGTGCATCATGATGGACTAAGTTCACCATCATGATGCAAGTTCACCATTTGCGGTACTAGCTTAAGTTCATCAGCATAGTACAAGTTCACTGTCAGGGCCTAAGTTCACCAATACAACCTAAGTTCACTATCAGAATTAAAGTTCATTAAAGCTCAAGTTAAGTAAATGGTAAAGCAAAGTCAAGATAACAGTAAAGGAAAACGAAAACAAAAACAAAAAACTATATACGGATTTTAAAAGCTGCATAGCATGTGCATTGCATACTTTATTTTATATCGCTTACTGAGTCATAGTTAAGTCTTGTGATGTAGGTACATGCAAGAATATGTTAAGGAGCAATTGATGAAGGATTTGCACACGCGAGTCTTGTGACTGACTAGGCTAAAAAATTAAAGGAAAATGGTTTGTAAAGAGTTCTTTAAAGCAATTATATTGTAAAAGAAAAGAATTTTATTTATTGCATTTTCAACTATTTTGTTTTACTAATGAAAGTCTTCTGCTAAATTTATAAAAGAAAAATGTTTTCAAAATTACATGTTTGAAATGTAAGAAAAATCGGGTCATTACATTACGCGCGAGTGTGAACGTTCCCAGGAGTGCTGGGTATTTATGCTGGATGTCTACAATAGAATAGCTTGTCAGTCTGGTTGTCTACTGTACAGAATGGAGGATTGCAGCAACGTTTTGGATCAGATTTTTTGATGGGTCTTTTACTTCCGATTTGGGTTTCTAGTCCCTGTATAGGATCCATTCCTTACTTTTCCTAGAGTTTTGATAGAAACTCACTATGATTGACTCTATTATAGGTTCTAACGACTTCATGGACTTTGAGCCAATACCCGAAAAGAGTGTTGCTCCAGTTGGTTAGAAAGATCGTCGAAAAGGTATGAATTTTATATGTTATCACATTGTATTGCATTATGGTTTTCAAAACTTTATTTTGTGGTTTGCCATATATGAGAACTCGATAGGGACAGTACCATAGCACGTCAGTTTTTATCTACGTATATAAGTGAGTTTTACACATTTTCTTTACGTGCATGGTATTTCATGGCGTGCTATGAAATTGATATGGGAGAATGAATCCTCTTGATACTTTTGATGGTCTTAGTGTTAAAGTATCACGAGGCTATCTCAATACATCTTTTGTTGCATGAAGATATTTTGTTTGTGCGTTGTGTAAAAATGGGTAATAAGGCGGTGTTGACATGCTCCTTGGGTTTTGAATCCCTAAACTTAATCAGGGTGTATATGTTTTGGGTTTTGTCATCATTGATTGGTTCTTTCTCTAGGGTGGTGTTGACATACTCCTTGTGAGGAGCTAGATCTTAGGATCACACTCACAGTTCTTTCTCTAGGCTCATGAGGTGTTGCCATCTTTGGGCTGCCACCTTTCTGTGTGTTTGTATCGGAGGGGTCCTTGTGTGACCTCATTTTTCACGGATCCTTGTTTATGACTTGTGAAAAAGATGGAGACTTATTTTATTATAACTTGCTAGGTATCTAATGATGTTTTGTTGATTGTCTCACAGATGGCTAGTGGAGCCTGTTTTGATGGAAAAGAATGTTTTGAAAATGATTTTAAATCCATGCATGGGTACAATATTGATTTTGATCATGGTTTTGACAAGAAAAGATAAAACTAGTTTTATACGCATTGCATTTAGTATAAGTTTCATACTAAGTTAATCACTCACTTCAATGATCTCTTTCCTCTCGTTAAAGGCAAGGTTGATCAGGAATAGCAGCTAGTAGTGTAGTTTTGTTTCCTCTATTCTCTTTTGAGTGTTTTATCTTGTTCCCTGGTGAGGATTGGAAAAACTGTTTTGGGCATGCATTATTATCCGTATATTACTTGGACTTTGGATTTGGATGCACAGTGTTTAACTTTATTTATGTTATTGATTCTTGTGATCACTATGTGGACCTAGACTTATCTCGTGTGGTCTACGATTTTGATTTGTGTTCAAGTCTTTCGGTGCAAACCAAGTCTTGGGCTGAGTGATCAGGTCCTCTCCAAGGATCGGGTTGCTCAACATGGTGTTTCTATTAGGCTCATCTCTGGATTGTAACATAGGCTTTAGTCCTAAGGGCTGACTTCTTTTTCTCTGTGATTTCAAGAGGTGTTGTAGCATTGTAGCTTAAGCCGCCACGTTACCAATGGATTTTTTCTTCATGTAAGGTCAGTCATTAGGCCAGCCTCCACACTGGCAGTAGGCAGTGGCTGGACAAGGCTTGTTGCTCATTAAGAACTCACTCTTTTTTTTTAATTCTTCCAAATTGTGTTTTTTTTTCTATTTTTCCAGAAGACTTACTTTTATTAAGCACTCAAACCTTTGTGGGCTTTTACTAAATAATAGAATTTTTTGAGCCTCCACACGAGTGAAAAAAATCCAACAAACTCCACCTTCTTACTGTGTGAGCATTTTATAGTATTAATGGGATTTCAATATGTTAGCCTAAGTGTGTTAGACATATTTATATTTCGATGATGAATAATATTATTGAGGTTTATAAGTTATTTATTAGTTGAATTTATAATTCTTGTATTTAGCTCATAAATTGAAATTACCCTTGATAAGGGTATTGGTAATGTCTAATGCATTGTACTAAGTCCTTACAATGAGTAGAAAGATTCATGGGACTTAGATGATTCGATTCGTGCTGCTCCGAACTCTGTTGTACGTTCGGACGACTCGAGGACAGATGGCTGATGATGCAGAGTAGTGCGCAGAAGCTAGGCATTCGTCCTGAGGATGAGACTGGGGACAAGTTCCTTCATCCCCAACTGGAGATCGTTGTTGCGAACGACTGCGGATGGATACGGACGAGGAAGCCTAGTGTCTGATTTGAATCTATACTAATTGATCTTTAATGCGGATGCCATCTCGGACGATATGCGGACGCGATGAGGCGTCCGTACCTTCCCAGGGATGCGGACTTCAGGACGAGACTGAGGACGGGTTTTGGCGTCCTCAACAGAGATGCATTCAGTGGACGAAGAACCACCACGTCTGATTTGAATCTATACAAATTGAAGATTTGTGCGAACGATGGTGCGGACTATGTTGCGGACGAGGCGCGGCATTCGTAAATACGCTATTTCAACCAACGACTAGTTTTTAACGTTTGGATACGGACGTTCTACAAGAGTTTAGGACGTCCGAACTTCGCAGGCTTATAAATAGTTTGACTTCAAAGAAGACACTTACCGAAGCGATTTCAAGCGAAGCTCTGCCAAATTTTTTACTCATCTTTTGTGAACAAAATTGAGTAGCAAATACATCCTCCAAAGTAATTGAGTGTGATCATTTGTGTTGTTGAGAGGATTGTTGTATTTGAGTACTTGAGAATTTTCTGAAAGAAAATTGTATTCGAGAGAAAAGGGGTAACACCCTAAGAGATAGCTGTTTGTAACAGTTTGATTGACACCCGCTCAAGATCAATCAAATTGTAACCCGGAACGGTTGAGGAATATACCTTTAAGAGAGAACCTTGAAGCGCGGATGTAGGCGAGCTTGGCCAAACCGTGTTTAACAACTCGGTGTTGAATTCTCTAACCTTATCTCTTTTTATTATTGCTATAGTGATTTCTTAATCTCATTATTGTGATAAAATTTACTATTGGTTAGAAAATTTATAATTGCACGAAAAAGTTAATAAACCTAATTTACCCCCCCCCCCCCCCTTCTCCGAGGTTAATTTCGATCCTACACTTGGTATCAGAGTAGGTTAGAATTATTTTGTTGTGATTATTTATGAATAGTTGAATTTATAAATTCGAACGATATGACATATAATTCAAATGGCGTAAATATGGAAGGACAAGCTTCAAATAGGCCACCCTTCTTTAATGGTGATAATTATTCACATTGGAAGTCTAGAATGACTATTTATATTCAAGCCATTGATTTCGAAATGTGGAGAATAGTGAAAAATGGACCTTACATTCCTACTAAAGATGTAAATAGGGTGAAAGTACCTAAGTTAGAAGATGAAATTGATGAGGCTGAAGGTCGCAAAGTAAGTTTGAATGCAAGAGCTGTTAATCAATTGTATTGTGCCCTAAGTGCTAATGAATTTAATAGAATTCAAAGCTGTAAAAATACACATGAAATTTGGAAATGACTTGAGGTCACATACGAAGGCACCAATCAAGTTAAGAAAAATAAGTTGAATATGGCGGTGCATGATTATGAAATGTTGAAGATGGATAAAGATGAAACTATTACTCAAATGTTTACATGGTTCACTAACATTACTAATAATTTGAAAGTGTTATGTAAGGATTGTACAGATGAAGAATTATGCAGTAAGGTGCTCCGAAGTCTTCCTAGAGGTTGGACACCAAAAGTGACAGCAATCCTCGAGGCTCAGGATCTCTTGACATTGACGTTGGAAGAGCTCATAGGATCTCTCATGACTCACGAAATTAGGATGAAAGCAAATGAGAAAGAAAAGGAAATGGAAAAAGAGAATCCGAAAAAGAAGACAATAGCTCTTAAAGTCTCCTCCAACAAAGAAGAAGAAGAATCGGAGAACAATGAAGTTGACAAGGATGATGACGAAGAGTTAGGTCTCATCACACGGAAAATCAAGATTCTTCAACGGAGAAAGCAACAAGGGAAGGGTAAATACAAAGCAGAGAAGTCTCATGACAATAAGGGGATAACATGCTTCGGTTGTGGAAAATCGGGGCATGTGAAAGCTGATTGCTTCCTTGAGAAAAAGAAGAATCCTAAAGAGTCCAAGAAGAAAGCTTTCAAAGCAACGTGGGATGATAGTGAAGAGGAACCCTCATCCGAGACGGAAGAAGTGGCCAACATGTGTTTCATGGCCAATGACAAAGAGGTATGTAGCTTTCTCATAGTGACAGTGATAATGATAGCACGAATATTGATGATAATGAAAATGGTGATGAATTTGATGAATTACTTAAAGAATTCAATTTGTTAACTCTTAAGTATAAAAATTTGAAGAAAGAAAATGAATACTTAGTGAAAAGCAAGCATGTAGTTCGAAAATAGTTGAAGATGAAAATGTTTGTTTGAAATTGAAAAATGATGAATTAAATGAGCATATTAAGTCAATTGAAAGTGAAAATAGCATGCTTAAAGAGAAGAATGTGAATTTGAACAAAATTGTATTGAATTTCACTAATTGAAGCAAGAATTTTAACATGCTACTAGGTAAGCAAAAGATGACTTTTGATAAAGCCGCTTTGGGATATCAAGCATTTCAAAAGAAAAAGAGCTATAGAAATTTCTTTGTTAAACTGACTAATTGTCATACTTGTAATGCTATAGGTCATAAGTCTTTTGCTTGTCCATCTAGAAGTATTAAGAATAGAAGTGTTGATAAACTTGTGTGGGTTTCGAAAGGAACCGAATTTAACCTCAAAGGACCCAAAAAGATTTGGATGCCTAAGAAATAAACTTGATTTATTTTTTGTAGGTTGAAGCTCCTCCCGCTAAGGATCAATAGTACTTGGACAGCGGTTGTTCAAGACATATGACGGGAGATTTCTCAAGGTTTACCTCCATCAAGGATAAGAAAGGAAATGTGACATTTGGAGGTAACCAAAAAGAAAAATTTATAGGTATTGGTAATATAGGTAATGCTTCTAACCCTATTATTGAAGATGTTTTGCTTGTTGATGGGTTGAAGTATAATTTGTTAAGTATTAGTTAATTATGTGATAAGGGGTACAAGGTTATTTTTTAATCTAAATCATGCATGATCATTGATAATTCGAATGATAAAGTTTTATTTATGGGATATAGGCATGAAAATATCTATGCAATTGATTTGTCTAGTATTTCTTGTGATGTTGAAAAATGTTTTAAAGTGAATGATTCTTTTAATTTGTGGACTTGGCATAGGAGATTAGGTCACGTAGTTATGGATACCTTAGCTAGGATTTCGAAAAACAATCTATTTAGGGGTCTTCCAAAAATTGCATTTGAAAAAGATAGAGTTTGTGAAGCTTGCCAAAACGAAAAGCAAACAAAAAGATCTTTTTCTTCCAAGAAATACATCTCTACGACTAAGCCTCTCCAATTACTTCACATGGACCTTTTCAGTCCTTCTAAGGTTTCAAGCTTAGGAGGAAAATGCATATGTAATTGTGGACGATTTCTCACGTTACACATGGGTTTTCTTCTTAAGAACTAAGGATTAAACTTTCGAAATATTTTCTAGCTTTAGGAAGAAAGTCCAAAATAAGAAGGAGCTCACCATTGTCACTATTATGAGTGATCATGGTGGCGAATTCGAAAACAATCAATTCTATGCCTTTTGTAAAAAACATGGCATTGAACACAATTTTTCTTCTCCTAGAACTTCTCAACAAAATGGAGTTGTTGAAAGGAAAAACCGATCCCTTCAGCTTGCTCATACAATGCTCAACGAGAACGATCTACCCAAATATTTTTGGGCGGAAGCCATTGCCACGGCATGATATGTTCTCAATCGTGTCTCTATCCGTCCTACTCTAGAAAAGACTCCTTATGAACTTTGGAATTGTAGGACTCCAAATGTTAGCTATTTCAAAGCTTTTGGTTGCAAATGCTTCATTCTCAATACTTAGGACAATCTAGGAAAATTCGATTCCAAAATGGAAGTGGGAATTTTTCTTGGATACTCTTCATCTAGCAAAGCCTATAGGGTCTTCAACAAAAGGGCATTAGTGGTGGAAGAATCCATATATATTACTTTGTACGAATCCACTCCTACTCTTAGTTTTGAGAGACCAATTCTAGATTTAGAAGATGATTTAGAAAACCTTTCTCTAGGTGATAAAGGAAAAGAGATTTTCGAAATTCTCCTCAAGAATCTCAAGATCAAGTCTTAGAAGGAACTTCAAGGGTAGAAAACCATAGTGATTTACCAAAGAATTTGAGGTATGCCAAGAGTCATCCTATGGTTAATATTCTAGGTGATCCTAACCTAAGTGTGAAAACTAGAGCTTCCCTTAGACACGTGTGTGCTAATACGGCATTCATTTCCCAAGTAGAGCCCAAAAATTTTGATGAAGCTGAATTCGATGAAAATTGGGTATTAGCCATGCAAGAAGAATTGAACCAATTTGGGAGGAACAATGTATGAGAACTTGTTCCTAGGCATAAGAATTATTCTATTATTGGAAAAAAATGGGTTTTCAAAAATAAGTTAGATGAGAGTGGGGTTGTTGTTAGGAATAAAGCAAGACTTGTTGCATTAGGTTATAAACAAGAAAAAGGAATTGCTTTTGAGGAAACTTTTGCACCGGTCGCTAGGTTAAAGTAGGTAGAATGCTTTTGGCCTTTGCTTGCTATAAGAATTTTACTCTTTATCAAATGGATGTAAAGAGTGCTTTTCTTAACGATTTTATTGAAGAAGAAGTCTATGTTGAGCAACCCTTAGGATTTGAAGTTTATGACAAGTTAGATCATGTTTATAAACTTCATAAAGCTCTTTATGGACTTAAATAAGCACCAAGAGCTTGGTATGAGAGATTGAGCAAATTTTTGAAAGAAAGAGATTTCAAAATAGGAAAAGTAGATTCCACTTTTTTATCAAGCACAATGGTAATGATATTATGATTGTGCAAATCTATGTTGATGATATCATTTTCGGTTCTGCCAATGACACACTTTGCGATGAATTTGCGAATTTAATGCAAAGTGAATTTGAAATGAGTATGATGGGTGAATTGAAATACTTTCTTGGTTTGCAAGTAAAACAATCTCAAGATGGGATTTTCTTAAATCAAGAAAAGTATGTCAAAGAGCTTATCAAACGTTTTGGGATGGACTCTTCAAAACCTTCTAGAACTCCCATGAGCACAACCCCTAAATTGGATAAGGATGAAAAATGAAAAGATGTAGATATAAAGAAATATCATGGTATGATTGGATCTCTTCTATATTTAACTACAAGTAGACCCGATATTCTCTTTAGTGTGTGCTTATGTGCTAGGTTTCAATCCTCACCCAAAAAGTCACACTTAAATGCCGTTAAAATGATTATCAAATATTTAAGTGAGACTATTAGTCTTAGATTGTGGTATCCCAAGGGTACAAATTTTGATTTAGTTGGATACACCGATTCGGACTATGCGGGTAGTCTAGTTGATAGGAAAAGCACAAGTGGTACTTGTCAATTTCTTGGAGAATCTTTAGTCTCTTGGTTTTCTAAGAAACAAAACTCGGTTGCACTTTCTACCGCCGAAAGTGAATATATTACAGCCGGGAGTTGTTGTGCTCAATTGATTTGGATGAAGCAAACCTTGGAAGATTATGGACAATTTTTCAAGAATATACCAATTAAGTACGACAGCACAAGTGCCATCAATATTTCAAAAAATCCTATTCTTCACTCACGGACAAAACACATCGAGATTCAACATCATTTTCTCCGTGATCACGTATCTAAAGGTGACATCCCTTTGGAATTCGTTTCCATCGAAAATCAACTTGCCAATATTTTTACAATACCATTAGACGAGAAAACGTTTTGTGGAATTCAAATTAGACTAAGATTGATGTTTTTAGATCATTCGTCTTCAAAATCTCCTATCTAATCTTAGCAACTTCAATCCTATATCGTTGTTGAACTCCCTTTATAATGGATTGAGTTTTGGACACTCAATTCCTCAAGGGTGTCCTGGATTACACAATGCGGACGCCAATATGCCATCCCAAACTCGTCCATTGTTCAGAAAATTCAATTCTGCTTCATTTTTTTAGAGTTTAGGACGAGTCAGGATGCCATTAAGTACGTTCGCATGAATCTAAATTGTGTTTTAAAACAGACAGAGGATCCTCCGATCCCTAATCCTTGGTGTCCTCACTTCGACTCTCGCTCTTTCCAGAGACAACCAGCGATTCTCCTCCCATTTTTCGGCCATTCTCCACCATTTCCACCTAGGCCTCAAGCTTCTCTTTGGTATATCTCCACTCCTTCTCTCGTTTTTCTAGAGCCCTCCTAGGTTTTTCACTCATTTTGTCATCACACACTCTCAATGTCTAGAAAACGTGTTGCACTTTAAATTTCCGACAATGCACGTACTTCTCAAGTATATAGAACTCGTCTATATCCTGATGATGATAGTAAAAAATGATATGAGGAGGAATTCAAGAACCAGTCCTTAATCCTCCCTAGTAAAATTGATTTTGCCCATTTAGCCAATCTTGATTTAGAGGATGTTTATACTAGCTTAGGCTTGCATAAACTCTTTTCTCTCAATGGTCCTTTTGTAGACAAAGTGATTCGCATGTTTTATGCCAATACCTATTACTCAGAAAATCCACTCGTTATTAAAAGTTTTCTCTATGGACGGGAAATCGAAATAACTCCTGAAGTTCTAAATACTTTCCTCGAGTGTCATATGGGTCTTTTGTGTGAATCCTATTTCAATGGTCATGTTGCTCCTCATTTCCACAATATGGAAATTGGAACTGACTTTCTATATCAAATCCTTAGAGATCCGATCAATAATTTCCAATTGAGACCTAAGACCAAGGATCTCAATGTTCGTGATCGTGTCATTCATCACTCACTTCAATATAATATTCTACCTCGTGGTGCTCATTGTGACCATGTGAGTTATATGGAATTATACATCCTTAAACATATTTACTCAAATATTCCATTTAATTTAGGCTACATAATTGCATTTCAAATGGCCGAACCTGCGGACAGCTTCAACCAGTCACTTCCCTTTAATATTCTCTTATCAAACCTTTTCTGACTTTGGGAAATCCTGATTCCCAGCAAATTAAAACCTCAGGATATCTGGAGTCTGGATATCTATTCCACTTAGGCTCTTGGACGAATGGGACTTATGCAAGATCCCAACGGAAATTGGATTGTTCGACCTGTGGTTGCCCCTCCTCCTCCAGACTCTCCAGACTCTCCTCCCCACGAACCATTTGGTACCTATGCTATCCCTACCATCCACAGTGCCTGGTTCATCAATTCATCATGAGGCTGGTCCCTCATCCCATCCCGAGGGTAGCTCCTCCTCTCCCCATGCACATTGTGCATCTCATACCGACGTGGCACGTCTTGAGAACTATATGATTCAGATGCTGTCCCAAATGGACTTGATAGATGGTCGTTTAGGCTCGATGGATAGGCGCTTGGCTGATCTCTTCCCGCGGCATTTTGAATACCGACGCTTCCTCCCCTACAGCTCCTCGTGTCTCTCAGTCGTAATCCGCTCCACCTCCTCAAGATGTGGACGACGAAGACATTCCCGATGCTTAGATGAGTTTGATTTTTTTTGTTTCAGATTAGATTTCATGTAATCCTTTAGTTAAACAGATTCAGTTTGTAGCCAAAAACTTGAATGTGCTCTTTATGTTTGGTTGTTTGAATTAGTTTTTCATTTTGGCATTGTAACTTAGGATAGATTGCTTGATTTTCTTCTTAAACTCCATGTTATCTTATTTCACTCTTGGCTTCTATACTTATTAGTTGTTAGCACAATTTTGGATGTTTTTTGGAATACTTGGTTCTGGATTCATGGTTGGCTTACTTTGATTGAAGTTTGGAATACTTTAAAATGTGTTTACAGGTTTGAATTTGCCTTTGTGGGGGAGTCTATAAACAAACACAACCATGCAAAAAAAAATTTCTCACCTATGTCTTTCATCTCTATTTAGTAAGGGGGAGTATTTATAATTTGTTGCTTGAATTTTACCTCTATTCTTTTTTATTGTGACAAAAATGGGGAGAGATAAGTTAAGTTGATGTGAAAAATGATTGAAATTTAATGCATAAATTGAGGGGGAGTATATCTTAAATTTCTTGGTTTACAATTTCAATCTCGTGTTTTCCAACTCTTGATATTTTGCTTGGAATTGAATATAAACAACTTAACATATTTTGTCATCATAAAAAAAGGAGAGATTGTTAGCCTAAGTGTGTTACACATATTTATATTTTGATGATGAATAATATTATTGAGGTTTATAAGTTGTTTATTAGTTGAATTTATAATTCTCGTATTTATCTCATAAATTGAAATTACCCTTGATAAGGGTATTGGTAATGTCTAATGCATTATACTAAGTCCTTGCAGTGAGTAGAAAGATTCGTGGGACTTAGATGATTCGATTCGTGCTGCTCCGAACTCGGCTGAGTACATTCGGCCGACAAGCGGACTGATAGCAGACGATGCAGAGTAGTCCACAAAAGCTAGACATTAGTCCTGAGGATGAGACTGGGGACAAGTTCCTCCGTCCCCAACTGGAGACCGTTGTTGCGGACGACTGCAGACAGATACGGACGAGGAAGCCTAGCATCTGATTTGAATCTATACTAATTGATGTTCAATGCGGACGCTGTCTCGGACGATATGCGGACGCGATGAGGTGTCCGCACCTTCCCAGGGATGCGGACTTCAGGACGAGACTGAGGATGGGTTTTGGCATTCTCAACAGAGATGCATTTGGCGGACGATTGCGGACGAAGAGCCACCACGTCCAATTTGAATCTGTACAAATTGAAGATTTGTGTGGATGATAGTGCAGACTATGTTGCGGACGAGGCGTGGCGTCCGCAAATACGGTGTTTCGACCAACGGCTAGTTTTTAACGTTCAGATGCGAACGATCCGCAAGAGTTTAGGACATCCGAACTTCGCAGGCTTATAAATAGTTTGACTTCAAAGAAGACACTTACCGAAACGATTTCAAGCGAAGCTCTGCCGAATTTTTGACTCATCTTTTGTGAACGAAATTGAGTTGCAAATACATCCTCCAAAGTAATTGAGTGTGATCATTTGTGTTGTTGAGAGGATTGTTATATTTGAGTGCTTGAGAATTTTCTGAGAGAAAATTGTATTCGAGAGAAAAGGGGTAACGCCCTAAGAGATAGCTGTTTGTAACGGTTCGATTGACACCCTCTCAAGATCAATCAAATTGTAACCCGAAACGGTTGAGGAATATACCTTCAAGGGAGAACCTTGAAGCGCAGACGTAGGCAAGCTTGGCTGAACCGCGTTAACAACTCGGTGTCGAATTCTCTAACCTTATCTCTTTTTATTATTGCTATAGTGATTTCTTAATCTCATTATTGCGATAAAATTTACTATTGGTTAGAAAATTTACAATTGCACAAAAAAGTTAATAAAACTAATTCACCCCCCCCCCCCCCCCCCCTCTCAGGTTAATTTCGATCTTACACAGTAACCTCGTGACTGTTGACGAACTCATTATCTCGATCACATAGTTCTGAGACAAGGATCTCTTCCCATGTTGTATGACTTTCACTTGTTCGCTACATTGTTAGTGTTGTTGACTATTGCAACATTTCTTTGCGACTTCCTTTCATTTGAAAGCAAGTTGACCATGGAATTTATAATAGAGAATTAACTTCTTTGGTTGATTGCATCAACTAGCCAGTCACCTGAGTTCATAGCTGGACAACCTAAAATCCTTGATGAGATAATCAATCACTCTATTCACTAAGTTCTTGGTAAGCTTCATTTTTGTCACATAAAACGACGACCGTTGTTTTAGCTAGCAACAATCATAAAACCTTTGCCAAGTTTCTATTATTCCTTATCAAACATACACTAATAAACTTAATGGTTGAGTTTTCCTACAAATATTAGGTTTGGTCAGATTTCTAGAACATGTCTATATTTCTTAATACCATTTTACAATCAAGATCTATCTCATTTCCCATTTTTACAATACCAAAGACCCCTAATGTGTAAAATGAAAAGATATTCCTTTTGGAAGTAGCATAAAAAGATGGCAATTTTTGGATCACCTGTCATGACCCGGAGGCGGGTCTAACAGAACTACCAGGTCAAGCGACCCAATTCTCGAAAAGAACCCGGTTACCCAAGCCAAGGCATGAATTAATATGTGGAAGTCTTAACGGGAAATAACATTAAGGCCAAACCCAAATCACATGGATTGGGGTCTACAGAGTAATCAACTAGAGATATGATAATGTAAATAAAGAAACATATTGTGCATGAATTAAATCAAACAACATAAAAACTAAAAACCACAAACGTACCCGATACGAAGGGATTAGACTGAAGAATCTCCACCCATCTACGGAAAGATCGAAACACCCACCAAGGGACACTAGCATCACCCTGCTGCTACACGTTCAAATCAAGTGCACCGAAACTATACCCTAACTTGGGAAAAAATATAGTCTACGGGGTGAGTGACAAACTCAATAGGGAAATCTATATTAAATCCAAAGCATGTTAAAACCATTTTTCTCATCTTTTGAAAACCATTTCATGCTTCTCATTTCCTGTACATGGATTTTAAACATTTAAATCATCTTTATCATTTTATAAAACCAACCCATGACCCTTGATGTGGCTTTGCCCAAAAACTCGCTGTATACATAGACAACTATAATCGTAAAATATCCCAATATCATTTTTCATATGAAAACATCATCAGTGAAAAGGGATGGTCACACAAGGACCCATCTGTCACTAATCATAGAAAGGTGGTATAATCGATCGGATGTGCCGACAAGCCGTAACCAGCGCCGATATGATCCGTATAATCGGAGTAAAGGATAAGGTTACTCTCAATAGACTGCTCGTCGACTAAATACCTCTGTGTTCCAAATTCACGACGGTTGCCGACGAATAGAACTAAGAGTTGTCACGCCACCCTTCAAATGGAACGGTACTAGTAGGCCAATCTCAGCGACTAACAACCTTCAATCTGTTCTTAATGAAATTGATGGTCGCGCAAGAACCCACCCAACACATGTCACAGAAAGGTGGCTATTCACCAATAGCGACACCTCATGAGTTAGGAAAAAATACGATTGAAGGCGAACCGAAGATCCAGCACGTCACCTGAGTTGTCAGTGAGCCAAGCTCTGAGCCGACACAACTCGTATAATCACAGTAACAGATGAGGTTGCTCATGATAGACCGCTTCTCTACTAAAATACCACTGTGTTTCAAATTAACAAGAGTTGCCGACGAGTAGGCTCAAGTTATCATGCCACCTATCAATTTGGAATGGTACTAGGATAGGCTAATCTCTGCAATTGATAACCTGCCAACTTCGTGTAACAAATACACTGGCCAGGTTTAAGGACTCGAACCCAAGGAAGCGTCATCACCTTCCTATTTCCACTACTTTCAGGGCTCGAAATTGAAGACACGTTACCAATGCCCCATCCCAATTTTCAACTTTCAGGGCTTGAAACTTGAGGACATGTCATGAATGCTTCATCGCCATTTCACACGTAAACGACCAATCTTCACGCAGCAAAAGATTTCACGGGGATAGCCTCGGGATGCTTTAGCGCTAGAGTGCCTACGACACCAAGAGGACTCATCCTCCCAATGTACATATCATGTAACTCATCTTCTTGCAGTAGAAGATGTCACTAGATAGCCTCGTGATACTTTAGCACTAGAAAGCTTAAATCATCAAGAAGATTCATCCTCCCAATGTACGTACCATGTAACCCATCTTCTCGCAGTAGAAGATGTCACCAGATAGGCTCGTGATGCTTTAGCGCTAGAGTGCTTAAAGCATCAAGAGGATTCATCATTTCCACACATATGCACAAATATCACATCAGTAGTATGTACAAACTATCAACAATATACAATGTGCGAAATATAAACGTGAGAAAGCATACGTATACGTAAAAACTGATGTGCTGTTGAATAGTCCCCGTCGGGTTTTCAGGTGTGGTATCCCACAAAATAGCAGTTTTGAAAACCATGATCCAATATAGTGCATGACGTATAAAGATCCCTACCTCGATGGTAACTATGACGCGCTTACCAAAAAGTCAGCTCCACGAGCTGTTGTAAGCGAAAAGTAGGACACTGACATCTCTAGAACCTACAATAAGGCTGATGTCAAAATTTCACAAACATACACAAGATAACAGAAAAGTCTTAAACAAGACTTGAATCCAAGATGATTTCTAGGGACAACCATGAGTCCTAAACCGGAAACCAAATCTAGAAATCCCAACCTTATCACTATTGGTTTTTAGGTTCATTCGCATGGTAGAATTACCGATGTTCATAACAACGATAATGTGCGTAACCTATGTATCATGAAAAACAATTTCAACATGAACATAAAATGGATCGTTGTTATAATATAGTAATAATAATATGTATGTAAAATCTCTATTTAGATCTAAGCTAAAAGATGAAGAATATTATCTTTGTAGCTTACTTCACACGGATACAAAATCAACCTTCGATCTTCTACGCCAATCCTCCTCACCTCGAATAAGCACGTGTGGGCGTGATGAACGAAACAAGATCACACTCAATTTATGATAGATCATACTCTCAACACATGAGACGTGGATTTAGAAAACACTTCTCCAAAGCCAACATGGAACACACAAATTTTGCTCTAAAAATGGATTCCTTAATCTCAAAGATTTCAACAACAATTTCAACTTTTTCTCCAACAATCTTCATCTAATGAGGTTGGATCTCTATTTATAGTGGTATTGCTCCATAATGGCCATTATGACATTTAGAGAAAAATACTATAAATTTCTCATTAAAGTTATAATTGATTTCATACATTTATAAAAATGTTATGGAAATCAAAAATCTTGTCACCATAGTTCAACACTTGGCACATTTAAGTTATAACACATTTATAAAAAAAAAGTTATGGAAAACAAAAGGTCATGACATTAAATCAAATTTGACAAAATCCATTTTAAAAACTATTTTTAAAAGTTACTTTATATTTGTTAATTAATTGAATAATTAATAATTCAATTATTTCATTTAATGAAATATAACAAATATATTAACTATGACAACTTTTGTCATTTTGTCTTAATTAATTGAATAATCAATAATTCAATTATTTCATCTAATGAAAAAATAATAATAAACTTATCATTGAGTGTATTAAATAATTAATTCATAATTAATTATTTAACCTTCTTTGTTCATTTTTCTATTATTCGAATAATGATAGAAGGTGACAAAGGGACCGATGAACCTATAGTTTTAAGATCCAATAATATTTTATTAATTAATATAAACTCTTTATATTAATTAATACAATTATTAACTCTAAAGTAATTCCACTAAATACTTAGAGTTGCACTCTCAAAACTATAGAGTATATTTACTTAAAGTAATGTCCATTGATATAGTCATTACATATGTATTAACCCTCCATTTAGATTCGCAATAGGGCTAGGTTTATAATCTGTTAATCTCTCATATTGCTTCTTTATCCTTGACTACCATTAGTTATTAGTTGAATAATTAATTCATAACGATTATGAATTGAGCGCTAATTATTCGATCTTTGAACTAACAAACAAGGGAATCTATAGAAATGGATTTCATTGTATCGATATTAACATTCCCAGCTATTCATTTTAATTTACTCCCAATATACAAGGTATACGAATCATAACTCGTACAAAACTTTACCGAGTAAATCAAAGAATAAATTAAAATAAAATAGGAGTTTATTAAATACAATGAATTAAGATCATACATATATGACCATCATTATGATAAAATTAATTGTTCTATATTTAAAGGAAATTAACAGAACAATATAATTTTATCTGGTTCAGTCCTACATAATCATATTATATAAAACATATTTATCTTCTGTCACTACATATTTAGTCGGGATATGACTATACATTCTTAATGAGATAAACTATGTTTATGATTATGAACTATTTGAAGATTCCATACTTCAAATATAAGTCATAGACATATTTTAGTTATTACACTTTATATTTTATCCCACATATATACAACATATATGTTAATATAAAGTTAGCATAAATAACCAAGGAATTTTCTATGAATTTTATAAAACATAGTATAAAATATTAACATAATATTAATCAATATAAATTTATTCATATATTATAAAATTATTATATTACATTTGCTTGTTGAGCATATTACTCCCAATAATCTCCCACTTGCCCTAAAGTAAATGAGACATGTCTCTAATCCCTAAGCCCTCTAGTTGTTTCTCAAAATATTTTGCTGGTAACGTCTTGGTGGAGGGATCAGCAAGATTCTCAACTGATGGAATCTTTAGAACAATCACATCTCCACGTTGCACTATATCTCTTATCACATGATATTTTCTCTCTATATACTTTGTTCGTTTATGACTTCTAGGTTCTTTAGCATTAGCTACTGCACCACTATTGTCACAGTACAAAGACAATGGTTTATCCATATTTGGAACTACTTCCAAATCACTAAAGAATTTTCTAAGCCACACAGCTTCTTTTGCTGCTTCACAACCAGCAATGTATTCTGCTTCTATAGTAGAGTCTAAAACACCACCTTGTTTTACACTTCTTCAAATTATGGCTCCACCTCCAAGGGGGAAAACTGATCCCGATATCGACTTTCGATCGTTTGTATTAGTTTGAAAATCAAAATCTGTGTATCCAGTTGGAATCAAACCCCTACCGGAATATACTAGCATATAGTTTCTCGTTCTCCTTAGATACTTGAGAATATGTTTGACTGCTATCCAATGATCTAATCTTGGATTTGATTGGAAACGGCTAACTATCCCTACTGTATAACATATGTCGGGCCTCGTGCACAACATAGCATACATCAAGCTCCCAACCGCTAATGCATAGGGGTAACGTCTCATATCTTCTTCCTTTTGAGGTGTGTCAGGACACTGCTTTTTAGAAAGAATAACTCAATGTCTAGAAGGTAAATAACCTTTCTTGGAGTTTTGCATCGAATATTTGACAACCATCTTGTCAATATACAATGCTTGAGACAAAGTTAACATTCTATTTTTACGATCTCTTATTAGACGAATCCCAAGAATGTAGCTTGCATTTTCTAAATCTTTCATTTGGAATTGCTTAGCTAGCCATGTTTTTATATCTGATAGTAATTCTACATTATTCCCAATAAGTAGAATATCATCAATATACAGAACTAAGAAGACCACACACGTGTCATTTATAAGCTTGTATACGTAAGACTCATCAAGGCACTGTGTGAACCCATTTGATTTGATTGCTTCATCAAATCTCATATACCATGACCTAGATATTTGCTTAAGTCCATTACCACCTTTTTCTTAATCTCAACGACCTTGTTTTTTATTTTGATTTTTTGTGACAAGAGCTTGATAATCATCCGAAGAACCTAAAAATTTTCTTTTTTTTCTTCATGTAGCAAACTACTCCTAAACATATCCATGACTGTCCTAAAATGAGGAATTAATTAATAACATTACAAATGTCTCTCAGTAGCAATTTCATAAGGAAATAAAAAGTATTATGACAAACAACTTATCATAGTGTTCTATTTTCATTAATGAAAGATGATTCATAATACTTTGCATTTCATTGAAGTGTTTAGCAATTGACATGTCTTGTATAATTTATGTTCATTAGCTTCTATATGATAAAAACTTTAGAGTAATTAGCAGTTTGGACCTTAAATTTTAAGAATACTTACACCTGATATCCTAAACTTTAATGTTTGAGAATTTAAATCCTTAAATATACTCTTTTGGCAATTTAAACCTAGGGGTTAAAAAATCGTTAACATTAACTCATTGTCTCTTTGCGAATAAGAAGAATTTGTGACCCTAAGAGTGGTTCTAAAATTTTGCAGGCTATTCAGGTTAGGAGAGAGAAGTGAAATGTACGTAGATGAAATGTAGAATTTACAACTATTCTTATAAATGCTTCCTAAAATTGTTGCTAGAACTCTAGTTTCTCATATCCATCAATTGTTTGACTCTTAGGATTTTGGTTGCTCTAATCGCTACATGTAAAATCAACAATTTTTGAATTTTATATTTTCCCTAGTAAAATTTTTGCTTTATTTTAAGCCAATTTGTTTGCGTTGACTAGTTTTTTGCTACGTATAATGGGTTTTCTGCAACATGTGAGTGTTTGGTCAAAAGGTTAAACTTGTGCATATTGTATTCCCCTACAGCTTGAAGTTGTGGGGTTATGTTCAATAAGTTTGTATTGTTGGCTTTGGGTTTCAAGTTTTGTCGGTATTCGTCAAGTATTTTGTCTGATAAGATTTAAATATTATATTTAATTGATTTAATATATTAATTTATGTTATATATATTAAATAAAATAAATTATTTTATTTTATCTTTTATTCTATCTCCCCCGTTTGTTGAAAAGAAGAGTCTCCTTCCTCTTTGGTAGAGGAAACAAAGATGAGAGAGAGGGTGGGAGACCCGCGAGTGATCCTCATCATTTTTTTCACTTGATTAACGTTCATGGCATCCCAATCTTCATCTTTCATGAAGGAACTTCGTAGGTGCATCATTTTCTAACCTCATTTCTTTGTTTGAAAATTATGTTTGGTGTCCATCTCATATTCGAGCTTCGAAACTCAAATCCTTTAGATGTTTTTGTGTTGTTGTTGTAGTTTTAGAGTTTATGCAGGAGTTTGAGCCGATTTAGAATAAGGATTAGTGAAAGGGATGAGTTTTTCTGGTGGGTTCGCGCTAGAAACGTTGCCCCCGATTGAATTCTATTGTAGGTCTAGTCGATCATGAAATTATTTGATGGAGTCGGGGACATCCCTCCCCAACATCCATGGAACACAAGACATCTGCAGAAATGTGACGTTCATTTCGTATGTCTGTAGGAGTGTTGGACGCCTGCGTTGGACTAGGTGGCTGGTCCAGTCATCCGTTGTATGGACCCAACAACAATGACAACCATTCTGGGTTAGATTTCACCGCTCAGTGCCACATGCCTCGACAAACTTCATGATCATGGTTCATTCCCTTCTAGTTTGGGTTCTTGCTTGGTCTCGACTGACCATAGGGCGAGTGTCAACTACTGCTTGGACTTGGTTGACTATTGCTGAGTCTCATCGACCATTGTTGAGTCTTTGATGGTCGCTGGCATGTCTTGTTGACCGCTGCGAGGTCCCGGTTGGTTGTCGTTGTGTCTTGTTAGCACTGAGTTGTCTCTATTGACCTTAGTCGTGCATTATCGACCGTAGTTTTGTTTTTTACTGCTGCTTGCTTTCCACTTGACCGTATGATGGACTACGAGGCCCAATCACAAAGGCAATGGCCCAAAGACTCATCAACATTTACCTTTCTAATTATTTGGAAAGTAACTCATTAAGGGACCAAGTGGAGGAGCCACCAACTCATAAAGACCAAGGAAAGCCCACACATATTCTACTATGGAAAGAAACTCAAGAAGTCTAGCTTGAAGAGCAAGAAAGTTCAAAGCAAGAAGAGATATGGAAACCATCTCAAGTGGCCAAGAAAGAAGAAGAAAGGAAGGACAAAGAATGCATGGATAAGGAAAGAATCTAAGTAGTTGAAGCTTAAGAGAAAGTAGCTGCCAAAAAGCCATCAAAACTTAGAGAAAAAGAAACAAAAAATAATTTAAATAATCTACTTTCGTAAGTTGCCAAAACCTAGGTTTAGTAAGCGACATATGTATGGCCGAGTATTAATTTCTTTCCTACTAAGTTATTTCCTATTTTATGGTTTGAAATTGGCTATATAAAGCCACCTAGTGCAAGTGTTTATTTAGTTGAATTTGAATATTAAAAGTCTTTGCTTTGTTTCTTGAAATTAAAGTGATTTCTCTTTCCTCTAGTGGTGTGTCCTATCCAACATTCTTGTGGTGTGATATCACAAATGAGGTTATTTTGTGAGTTGAGTAACATTTCTTATTGGCATCCGTGTTCTTGTTCCTTGGAGGAAGAATGTGTGAAGTGGTGTTCAACTTTCAAGAAGGATTATATTGGTGGAGTTTTCCATATGAAGGTATAAGTTGTGACTTCTTGTTATTTTCGGCCAATCTAATTCATCTGTGCATATTTTCAAATCAGTGGCAAGTTTCAATCATATTTTTGGAGGATTTATTCCTCATTCATCATTGTGTTTGTTGTCCAAATTTCGTAAAGAAAACTTCTATATTCAGCAAGATATTGATTTCCAAAGTCGTCACTTCCTAAATTGGTTTTTGTGGCAATTTTAAAAACTTCAGCCAATGGGTCAATCTCCACTCCTTTCAGCCGTTCGACCGGTATGCAACTAGAAAGTTGCAGACGTTCGAATCTGTATAGATTCTGGTTGTTCAACCCAAAAGCTGATTGATCGCCTAGTAATATTAGTGAAGCCATCGGTCGTTCATCACTCAATCGATCGACCACTCAGGTTATCTCTTTCCTTAAACCTTCCATTAGCGCATCACTGTAGTTGAGTTTTGTTGACTGCTCCTTTGTCTTGGGTGACTGTAGTTATTTCTTGTCAATACTTTGTGGTCCTGATTAACCGTTGTCTTGTCTTGTCGACACTGTGTTATGCAGGTTGATCATCATCGTGTCTTATCGACACTAGATTGTCTCAGTTGATTGTAGTTGGTTGACCTCAGCTGTGTCTCCTCGATTGTTATATTGTTCGGGTAGGGCATAGTTGTATCTCATTATATGGTAGGTCATATAGATCTCTTTTAGGTTGGACTGAAGTTGGAGAAAAAGTTTTATTGGGTCCAAAAATGATCCAAGAAACTAATGAACAAATCAAGTTAATTAAATGACTTTTAACTGCTCAAAGTCATGAGAAGAGTTATGAGGACCAGAGAAGGAGCCCATTAGAATTTGAAGAGGGTGATTATGTATTTATTAAAGTACGATCTCATAAAAGTATTCAAAAATTTGGTGAAGGAAGAAAGTTAGCACTGAGATTCATTGGACTATTGAAATTATGGAATGAATTGGTGCAGTGGTTTATAGAATAGCACTACCAACTCAACTAGCTAATATTCACAATGTGTTTTATGTTTCGATGCTAAGAAAATATGAACTTGATCATTCACATATAATTGATTGGCGGGAATTGAATATTCAACTTGAAATAACGTTGGAAGAAGAGAAGGTAGCCAATCATAGATACAAGAAACAAGGTACTCCATAGTAAAGTAATTCCAATTGTTAAAGTTCAATGGTGGCATCGAAGAGTGGAGGAGGCTACATGGAAGCTTCGCTCTAAAATAGAAGCAAAGTACCTCAGACTTTTTGAGAAGTAACTGAATTTAAATTTCGGGACAAAATTTTCTTTAAGAGGGGTAAAGTGTAATGACTTGAAATTTTGCATACTTATAAATGACGTATAAGTGATGTGTAAAATTATAAATTAAAGAATTATGTATAATTAAGATTTGGAGATAAACTATTTTTTGAACAATTGGGATATATTAACATATTTGAATATGAAAATGTAAATAGATTGGATGAGATTTTAAGGTGATAAATTAGACATCTTAAGAAAGAGAAGGATGTTGGAATTATGTACATTAGGATTATATAGAAAAAGTTGTATCATTTTGAAGTCACACTAAGTATATGTGACATTATTGTTCGATTTTTTATCAATATTTAATTCAGAAAAATAGAATCATAATTTAAAGATGTTATCTAAGGATGAAAGTTTCCTAGGACATTTATCTGTGATGTAATATAATAGAATGTGGTCACCAATAGAATCGTGCCACATGTCATGTTGAAGCAAGCAGCTTAAACTGTAAATAATAGAAGTTTAAGGAAAATTGATATTTTCACTTCTAAAATGGAGGCCAAAATGCTAAATGGCCATGGAATTCTTTGGATTAATTCATTCTTATCAGAAAGAAGAGGAAAAATCATGAAGGCTGCACAACAGAGAAGAGAGAGAGAAGAAGCGAAAAATAAGGTTTGTGAGGAAATGTGAAACGAGTGAGATTTTGAGCTTAAATGTTAAGAGAAGGTTGTAGCAAATGTAAAAAAGATTCTAAAGCACCTAAAATTTAAGAGAGAGGTGAAGTTTTAAAAGCTGAATTCAAAGCTTAGAAGTGTTAGAAATCAAGGAAAGTAACTCTAATCCTTAAAGAGTTATAAGTTTGTGTAGATTACATGATATAGGTGAAAATTTTAGACTAGAATGGCTAAAATCTGTATACTGGATTTTATAGGTTATTTATATCATATTTTGGTTAAGTTATAATTGAGTTTGGTATGAGAGAAATTAAGAAATGTCAAAGAATTTTGACAATATGCTTCATTTGCGATCGACTAGGGTTATGGTGTGGTTGACCGGATGTTAAAATTTAAGGGGATGGACGACCAAAATGGATTATCGCAATGTTGAGGTTGAATCTGTGAATTTTGCAGTCAACCAAAAAAGGCATTTTGCCTTGTTTTGTCTTAAAATTACACTGTAGCAGTCGACCGTGGCCGACTGGACACCTAAAAATTTAGAATGATTTCTTAGGTTTTTAACCAGTTGTTTAACAAACTCCTAGATCTTTTTGGATGAGAATGAAGACATAGGTAGAACATGTTTAAATAGATGCGTGACACTAAATCATGCATAATTTGTGTATATTTAATAACAAGATTTGCATGGTTTATATTACATGCATTGTTAGTATGTACTATATGTAGTCAATGTATGCATAGTGAGAGGATGTCCAATCATTCATCATTAACATATTTATATGTACAAAAATAAGTAATAATATTGGTAATAGAAGAACCCAATATGCTACATCTTGATATGTATTGTGTGATGTATGTAAAGTGGTAAAATAGAAGGGGACTGACTGTAAGTCCCCCTTGGGTTGAAAGTCCCTAGCCCTTTGGAGGTTTATTTGTTCATGGATACATCGTGGCTAGTATGGTGGGGTTTCATGGTTGTGTGCAACTTTACATACGATGAAGTATGTTCTGCATATTGACATTCAGGAATATGCTAATACGGTACTTGTTAAACAACCTCATTATTTAAATTGATATTGCATTGATTTATGACATCATTTCATTATGGAAAGTAGAATAGCAGTTGTGCGCTATTCATATTGCATATCATATTGATAATATAAAAAAGTCTAGATATAGGCCCAAGAGAAGAGTGTGGTGCTATATTTATAGTTCATTCCATTGTGGTTTTCTCTTTTCAAATTCAGAGATTATCCAGAATGACGAGGTCAAGGCAGATCAAAAGCAAAAGTCTAGACACTAAGGGTAGGAGTAGAACTCTAACTTTTGGATCCTATGTATATGAGTTTTAGTTTCCGCTGTGTATAGTTTTATGTGAGGTTATATATTGTAACACCCTGAAATCCATGTTCATTTTCGTTACATGCTCGAACATTTTGAATTCAACTTTTTGAAACTAAATGCTCAATAAGAAATATATAACTTAACTTAAACATTAACATAAAATTCATGCAACGTCCAATATGCAGTTAAAAACATGTCATTTTGTCATTTTCTTTTCTCTTGCCTTATCATTTTTAGAAAGCATTATTTTCTTTCTTTTCTTTTACTAGTCTGATCGTTGGTATAATACCCCAATTTTTTTATATCAGAATTTAATAAGGTTAATCGGAAAGTAATTAGGGGGTATTTGGATTTATTGGATAATTATCGGGATATTACCAAAGACGTAATTAGCAATCAGTATAATCGAGCGATATTTGAAATAAATCAAGAATCGTAATTGGTCGAGAATAATTTAATTAAATGAAAGATTTAATTAAATTACTAAAGAGGAATTTAATTAGATAAAATAGACTATTTGGGATTTAATATGTAAAGGGATTAAATAAATTAATTGGGTTAAAGGAAAATTTCAAAAGGGGGGATGTGGGAGGCATAAATTGGTTCAGAAAAACCGGTTCACGCCATTTGAACAGGTTCACTAAGTGAACCGGTTAAGTGGAAATGAAGAATGGCTTTCAGCCATTCTTCGTGAGGAGCCCCAAGAGACAGAAAATGAGAGGGAGAGAGAAGACCCGGGGAGGGGAGGCGAACGGGGACGGCCCAGCTTGGTATGGCTGTGCAACGCTGCGCGACGGCGTGCGCGACGTCCAGGAGAGGTGGAACGGCATTCACGGTTAGGGCTCAGAATCGGGGATTCCGCGGGAGTGACTTTCGGCGACAATTCGAGATTGGGTTTCTCTCCTTCTTTGTTGTTCCGTCGATTGGTTGAGGTCTGGAGTCGTGATTCGAAGGATGAATCGCCAATTTCCAGTCGGTAGTGGCTTCCTCGCGATGGCCAGGGGACTTCGGCCAAGTGTGTTGGCAAACCGAACCTATTTGCCCGGTTTGGTTGGGATTGTTGTCTACTAACACAGACAACTCCAGTGTGGAATCAGCGTAGGGAACAGCCTTTGAAAAAGTGGAGAGAATTGTCGGGCGTGCTAGAGAACTACACTCGTTGCCTTCTGGGAGTGGTAGAGAGTGTCTCTCTGTGGTGACTTAGAAGAACTGGAAAGGGCGAGAGAGAAAAGTCAATGAAGGGGAGACAAGAGCTAAGCTGCTCGGGTGAGCAGGGTGAGCTGAGCTGAGTGGGAGGAGCTCTCTAGAGTAGAGGACTGAGCCGTGAAGTGTGGAGTGGTGGCCGAGAGCTTCCTGGTCTGCTTGTAATGATTTAGCCTTGACTGTTTTGGTTAACTTCTCGGCTGTTTTGGTTAAGGGTTTCTAAATGAGTTAATCTATTGAGCTTCTATTATGTGGATGAGTTTGTCTATTTGTCATTGATTCTGTGAGGATAGTTTATGTGCCCTGTTTTGGTGGATAATATAGATCATCGGTTGTTAGAGCTATTGTCTTTATTTCTTCATGTGAAGCATGTGTATGTGTTGGATTTAGCATTTGTTTAATGGTTGCTAAGGAATGTCTCTGATGATGGCTAAGGAGGAGCAAATGGAGTTCATGTTCTGCTACTTTGCTGATTTCTAACGTGTATATATGATACTAATTAAATAAGATTTAAGGGTGTAGATTATGACAAAGTTGTTAAGTTGAGCATGTTGGAATCGCTAAGCGTTATGTTCCATTTAGGTGCAAAGGAGTACTTAAAATTTGTGCAAGTTAGAATGTGGAATACGTCATTGATAAGTTATGGGGTCTAATTATGAAGGTACCTGAAGGAGATAGAGGATAAAGATTTAGTGCTAATCTGCATTAAAGCTTCGAGGTAAGGAAAATGGGGTGTCTTGGTCATTTGGAGGCCTTACACCACAAGTATGTGTGCATGAGTGTTATGTTAGTTCTCCGTAATGCTTAATGTTAGTTGCTATTGATTGATAGTCCTTGGATTAGTTACTGCTGTTATTCCCTTTGCTGTAGATATTTCCTGGTTTATAGTTTCCTTGCTGTTGTTATTTCCTTTGTTGATAGTGTGGATTGTTAGTGTCCTGTGAATTTTGTTAGCTCTGTAAATTTCTTTAAGGATCAGCTCTATTTACTTGGTTGTTGTGTGATTCAAATGCCTTGCTTAGATAAAGATAAATGCTAATGTTCAAAGGTGACGAGGAATGATTAACATGTGCAATAATGAATGCTTACTGTCTCTTTACTTGCTGTATAATTAAAGGCTTCTGTTGTGATTTCTTTATGCTTATATTACTTTGGTGCAAGTTGTTCTGCAGATTAATGCCTTGTATAAATATTGTAGTGATAAACAAAGATATCCAAATAAGTTAAACATATTAAATTGAGCATGTTAAATTACTTAACTAACTAGATTATGAGTTAACTTAACCAATTAAACTTAAGCATGCTAAACAACATAACTAGAGTAATTCAATTTAGAACTGAGCATGTTTAATTAATTATTTAGACTTGAGTACGTTTAGCTAACTAATTCGAGCATACTAATTCTAATTTCAATTATAACTTAAGCTGGTCGATATAAGTATGATAATTAACTGAGCATGTATATCGGCTAATAAATAACTAGAATAACAATTATAATCTCCTTTGAGCATGTTAATCAATCTCAGCATGTCAACTAACTATCTTGCCTGATTAACTAATTAGCGATGGTTAATTAGAATATGTTAATTCATGAGCATGTAAATTGACTAATAGGTAACTACTAGTGCGTTTAATTTATTTAACTAGCATATTAGATTGATTAACTAGCATGATTAATTAGCATGTATAAATTAATTAGCAACATGTTAATTAATTAGGTTGTTTGACTAATCAATTAAATTACTAATCAATTCATGCATGTTAATTAACTATTACTTGTGAAATCTACAAACATGTTAATTAACTATTAATCTCGAGCACTAACCTTATCTAGGATAACTCACTAGGACGACAATGGTAATCTTTCTTGAGCATGCTAAGTAACTAGGATAAAAGCATGTAATAAAATCTTGAGCGTGTTAACTTAATTATGCTTTACTTTCAGATGTACGACGCTTGCCAATTCTGTTATATTTCCTTTATTATTGTGATCTCTATATCCAAGTATGTCTTCTTTCATATACTTTACTTTATTAAATGCTCCATGGCTATTATTTATCATAGTGTGCACTAATGGCTTTGGTTGTTACTTTCATTATATGCTTTACCTTCTTTTGTATTTGCTTTCAATTATAGTTTGTTTTCTACTATAGTTACTTTTATTTCAATGCGCACTTCAATTATTATTAATATTATGTCATAACGCATCTGCATCATGTTAGGATGAGAATGTATGGTCATGCATCATGTTAATAGAAACTAATAAGGAGTGCCACGAGGTGGTATGCACACATGCATGAGTGAGGTTAAATGATGAAAATGAGTAAAACGGTAAGATAATAAAGGCCTTTGTGGTTCGGTAGCTTAGCCCGACACAGACACAAAGAAAAGAATAAGGGAGTTGGGAGGAAGATGGGTAGTGGCCCTAGTCTGGCAATTAGACAATGCCCCTACCTTATCGAGAACGGGACCTACTTGCCCACAGGAGGTTAGGTCCGACCAACTATACCATCCCATACGGGTCTTTCAATCTCCAGCTCGAAGTACGAGTAAAGAACGAATGACTTAAAAGTAATAAAATGGTAAATGGCTAATGAAAGGATTGATTTGGGTGACCTCCATTCCAACAAGGAGTAAAGAGTGACATTCACGTGCATTAAACTCTTTTCCTTACTGAGCCATTAGGCTCACGTATTACTTGTGGTGTAGATACAAATGACAAACAGGTAATAATAGGCTCATATACGAGAACGATGAACAAATAACAAAGCAGGGGTGAAGAATTTGCACAGACGAGATCGGGCAGGCCAGGCTAAGAAGTAAAATGAGGAATGATTGTAAATACGTTAAGTTTTATTAAATTGTATTTAATTGTTTAGTTTCTTCTTTAAATGATTTATGCTTCCGCCATTTCTTACAAAAGAATTTATCTTATAATGCTTCCGCATATTTTGTCAATTGATTTTCATAACGAGTTTCAAGAAAGATTCAGTAGCGATCCGGTCAGACGCGCTCTGATACGTTTTGTTTCAAAAAGAAAATTTTCAAAATTTTACGCGTTTTAAAGGATTTACTAAAATTCGGGTCGTTACAGTTGGGGTACAGTCCAGAAAAGAATGGTTATAGTCCATTCCACTATTTGCGAGACAATTATATTTCAATCCCACTCCACAACAATCTCAGTCTTTCTTTCTATGTCAATTATGTATTTTCTTTCTTGTCTTTTCTTTTCTATTCATCTTCAAGTCTCAACCATACAAGACTATTTACATACATTTAATTCTGTTTAATTCTTTCTTAATGATACCTTTGCATCTAAAACATTTTCGTTTCTTTTTTAAAAACATGATGCATGAAAATATATCATCGATAACAATATTAAAACAAAATAACATAACCTCAACAACCACATTAATCTAACTCAACGACAGAACATCTCATCCATGATCATATCCTCAATAGTCCCATAAATCTAACTAAAACAGAGTAACAAATCCTCTTAAACGATAGAGCATCTCATCCAAAATTATATCCTTAATAGTTCAGTTTCCTACCACAATAGTAATATATTATCAAATTTATCCAACAGTCTAGTATCCAACTACAACAGTAATAGTTCATCCAATTAACCAACAGTCCAGTATCCTACCACAGTCATCTATACATGAGAACATATCAATTCACAGTTCTACCTAATATCCTAGCATCTTGTGTTGTAGGCCGAGATGCCATATACATGCAACCATTGCTTACCTTGGGATTTTAGCTATCATTCACAGTGACTATAAATTACTTTCTTGCGTTCACAGTGGCTATGAATTTGAGTTGCCTTCAAAGAGCACCCCCACACTATCACCAATCAGAGAGACCTTCAAAGAGCACTTTACACAATGACCAATCGGAGAGACCTTCAAAGAGCACTTCACACAATCACCAATCAAAGAGGAGCTGAAATCTGTGGCTCACTTATCCTCCTATTGAAGAGCCGAACCCCCTAACTTATAGAGATTTCAAGGCTGCGGCTAAACCCCGTGAGTCATTCACTAGATCAATCATAATCGGCCACCTTATCCTACCTTTGAGAGCCACCCCCTTCGACCAATCACCAACAGGCACAATCACCTACCTTGGTTGGCATTCTAGGCGTAATCATCATTCTAATATCCTATCACAGTTTTATCAAGAACTAGGATTTTGATTTGCATAATCGTCACAAAAATTTAAGGTCAAGGTTTTACTAGGGCTAGGAAGAACCAAACTAAACCAGAATTGGTTGTTTGGTCTGGTTTTGCTCCACTATAGAAATTGTACCTAGTTTTTTATGTAATGGAATTGTGGGTCATAGTTTGGTTTAATTTTGATTATCAAAAATTGTGAAAACCGAACCGAATTACAGGTAAAAAAAATCGTACACAAAACTAGAAAATAATTCATAATTTTGCTTATATTTGCTCCAAAACACACAAATTGGTCCAAAATGCACCATAAAATATATATTTTTAAAATCTTAATTTATATTTTAATTTCAGGATCTAATCAAAAGCGAACCGTAAAAATCGGCTCAAGGATAAAAAAACTAAGAACCGGGACTCTACTATTTAGTCTTGCTGTGGGGCGGAATCAAATCAAACTAACCCGTGCTCATCCCTTGGTTTTACAAAGTAATCAATCTAAAACTTGAGTATTAGAACGTAATAGGTTGAATAATTGATTAAGACAACCTAATTAATATGTCTGTCTCAGTCTGGGCTTTGATAATTGCAAATACAAAGGTTTGGCTTTCACAAAGAAACACTCCACCGAATTTGGATTTCTTTAAATAATCGTTTGCTTGCGTCACAGAGTAGAAGTGCAACTCTAAGCAGGCCTGTGATTTGATGCATTATTAAATTATGGATCAAGTTTGTTCCAAGAAAAAGACTTATAAAAATATCCAAAAAAAAGAGTACTACATTTGTAATTTCTTCTAAATATTTTTCCATACATCAATTACCAAATTATAATATGAGTGAAGAAAATACATTACTAATTTAATCCTTAATTAATTAGAAAATTAATCACGTTTTATGAGTCCACGCGGACACGAAATGACGTCATCATGAGTCAACAAAATAAATAAAGAAATTATGAAACGCGGCGTTTCTGAATGCGTCGGCTTGGCGAGCGCTTACTTTTCCTCTTCCGGATTCCCCCAAGCATTAGCAATAGCTAGCGATAACCATAGTCATCATCGCAGCAGCAGAAGAAGAAGAAGGGGGAGGAGGCGAAGAAGACAGCAGTAGGAACATCTTGAAACTCACTCCCCAGCTTCGCGAGGTCTTGCTTCATACCGTTTACTTCTGCTTCCCGTATCCATTTCAACCCTTCATCCTTTGCTTAGATCTTGCCAATTGTGGTAGATCCTCGTTTTTGGATCTAATACTCCTTGATTCTGTCATTCCAGGCGACTTTTATTAGCCTCTGATCAAACAAAGCCAAAGGCGCGGGGTCTTACCACTTAGAGGCGATCTGTTCGTGGATTGGAGGAATTATCAATTAAGATGCCGGAGGAGGATTTGATTGACATCAAATTTAGGTTGTATGATGGATCTGATATCGGACCTTTTCGCTACTCGGCGACCACGACTGTTGATATGCTTAAGCAGAGAGTTGTGTCGGATTGGCCTAAAGGTTATCTTGTTCTTTTGTTTTTTTGTTGAATTTTGTGAGAGCTTGTAATAGTTCTTTCATATTTGAGTGTTAATTTCTACCCTAGCCTGTTGACTATGGCTGGTTGTATCCTCGTATGCTTCGTTTTTTTACTTTAGTGTTATATATTAATTTGTAATGAAATTGCCATTACTCAAACTGCTGGTTTTTTATTCTTTATAAAAGTGTGTCAACTCCTGTTGCTCATTGTTTTCTTTGGTACTTTGAAATAGAAGTAATTTCAAAGCTCGAAAGCTTCAAAAATTATTTAGAAGTGGAAAATTTTCCTCTTTTATTCTTTTGCAGATTTTGACTTTCTTGCCACTGATATTTCAAACGAATATTTTTCATGTATCACAGGCAAAACACTTATACCTAAGGCAGCTACTGAGATAAAACTAATAAGCTCAGGTAAAATTTTGGAAAACAACAAAACTGTAGGGCAGTGTAAAGTACCGTTTGGTGAGGTACCAGGTGGAGTTATTATAATGCATGTTGTTGTACAGCCATCTCTAGCTAAAGCTAAAACAGGTAATTTTCAATCATTATTCATACGCATGGTATTATTTTAGTTTTTGCACTGGCTTTCAACATTTCCTTAGTTTTCTTCCTTGCTTAGTTTTAGGGTGGTTAGGAAATGGTTAAAGCATTTTATGTCCTGGAAGGTATGTACATACTAACTGATCTGCATTACTGAGACAGAGTTGGAGCGCTCCCCATCTCTAGAGAGATTAGCATGTGGGTAGATCTTATGCATATTGAGGTGCTTTTCATTCTTAATATTTGAAAAAATTAAACATTTTCCTGAACCATATGATAGAATCTTGAAAGATATCTATAAACTAAGTGCTTTAAATTGCATAGATGGACTTAGAGATTGCCTTCTTTGTAGAGAGAGTCAGCATGGATGCATATACTATGTATATTGAAATGATTGTAATTCTTTGTTGAGGAGGTTAACCAGTGTTTCTGAATAATGTGATAAGAATCCTTGAATGTGTCATAGTTTACTAAAGTTGTGTTTCGTAGTTTTCTTGATGATTACAAGTTTAATAGATGGACAAATTAAATTCTCAAAATCTTAATGGGCAATTAGAATGAAAGCTTACTCGTACTTTCCTACTATGTGAGGATAAGTAGTATTTTTCATTCCTAACTTCTGCCATGAAAATTCGGCCATGAAAATGCTCTTAAACAAAGAAAAAAGGTCAGAAGAGAAGAGAGGGTGGAAGTGGACTTTAGATCTAGAATGGGGAAGAGAAGTAGAGAAAAGGAAGGGAGTAGAAGACAAAAATAATGATAGAAACAATCTGTTGGCGGGATACAAAATACTAAAAGGAAGAAGGGAAAACAAACTAGGAAATGTAGAGATAATCAGACAAGATAAAAAAGGGATAGAAGAAATCGATTGAGAAAAATAAAAAGCTAGAGAGTTATAATAAAAAGAAAGGGAGATATAAAGAAAGAAGTAATTGGTCAGCTAGAGACAAGATGGATAACAGAAGATGGAACTAGTTAATGCGGAGATAAGGTTAGAAGATAGGAGTAAATTAGCAAATTTGTGTTATGTTTTTTAGTGATTTCTAACGAAGAAAGAATAGATCTAAATATTTTTTTCATTATTAATTGATTTAATCTAAAAGGTCAAATTTTATATGGTCAACATATATTTTGCTACAGATAGAGAGTGAGGAAAATGAGTTTCCCGTTTTTCTGAGAAGTTTAAAGAATACCAACGTATTTTCAATAAGTATTTGAACACTTGGAGAGAAGAAACTAATGTTTTATAGAACATCAGACCATCTCATGATGATGACCTGTTATAACGTGAATTACGATGATGAATTATGCATTGCATTCAGAATAGAATTGAGATCTTTTATATAATTGAGAATTTTCAATGAAAACATTTGATAAACCTGAATACAAATTTGTATGGATTTGGTATTATTGATCAAATTTTGACCGCCGTATAATATTTTCTATATTTTCACCCTTCACTAACTAACTATCTACGAAGACAATTATAGAACGAATGAGAATGAAGGGCTAAAAGTTGTTCATGTTTGAAAATACATTTAGCTAAGTCATCTGTGCAGCCTCAAGAATTTCAGCTTCAATTTGATTTTCTGTCAAGCTTTAGGGGGAACACTAACCCTGCTGATATCTGGTTCTAACAGAGAAAAAAATAGACGACTCACCCAAGAAGATTGTCTGCTCGTGTTCCATCCTGTGAAGGCCCCAACGCATAGGTTACAGAAGAAGCCACTTGTGCCGGGCGAATTATTTGTTACCATATTCATGTGTACTGCTGCATTCTGGTAATGATATGTTTGAAGAAAATTGTTGTCAACGTCTCTTGTAGGTCTCGTCTATTCTATTACAATGGTTGTATGGGCGAGTGCTTCAAAAAAAAAGAAAAAACAAAAACATTGTTTGTGGAGGGTGATATGATAAATTGATTTAAAGTCTACTAAATCAGAATACAGATATGCTCTCGTTGTCATTCTTCTGTTTGCTCTTCTGCTTTGTGTTGTATTCATAGCAGACAGCGTGAGACAAATGTAGTGAAATAATTGGACTTTGTTAATGTAACTATCTATTGGAAGATTGGTTTAGGGGAAGGTAATTGTTACGCTTAAAGAATGTATGATTGTAAGTTCCTAGGGGGAAAGATTGATGTGTTCGAATCGAACTAACTCATGTCCATAGAAATTTGATCTGAAATTGTCAAATTCAAAATGAAATCTTGGGCAACAATTGATTTGAGAAAGATCGTAAACCATTAATCCTCTATTATTTCAGCATTCAACAACACATTCTACACACCTTTTCCTTCCAACTCTCCAGATGGAAGGAGAAACCCATGCCATATATATATATATATATACCTACAACTGCCTCAAAACCTTCTCGGCTGCACCTACTGTCTGCTGGATATCAAGGGAAGAGTGTGCCAAGCTTGTAAACCCCGCTTCGAACTGCGAGGGAGCGAAATACACTCCTTCCCTCAACATTCCCTGATAAAACTTGGCAAATTTTGCAGTATCGCTCTTTTTGGCATCATCAAAGTTGTAAACAGGTCCCTCCGTGAAGAAAAACCCGAACATCCCATTGATGTGGCCCCCACATATTTCGTGCCCCGTCTTCTTTCCTGCATCTAAAATGCCTTGAACCAGTTCTCCCGTTATTTTATTTAGATACGCGTAAGTTCCAGTTTCCCTCAGCCTCTTGAGGGTGTGTATCCCTGCAGTCATGGCTAACGGGTTTCCACTCAAGGTCCCAGCTTGGTACATGGGTCCGGCCGGAGCCACCATCTGCATTATCTCTCTCCGCCCTCCATACGCTCCTACTGGGAGTCCACCTCCAATGATCTTCCCCAAAGTAGTCAAATCCGGTTTTATTTTGAAGTACTCCTGAGCTCCACCATAAGATATGCGGAATCCAGTCATAACCTCATCGAAGATGAGAAGAGCGGCGTTTTCTCGGGTGATTTTGTAAATGGCATCAAGGAAATCAGGCCTCGGGGGGATAAAACCCGAGTTTCCAACAACGGGTTCTAGTATAATGGCTGCAATTTCTCCTTTGTGGGTTTCGAATAGTTCCTTCACTGCAGAAAAATCATTGAATGGAGCAGTGAGAGTTTCTGAGGTGGCTGCCTTTGGTACACCTGGAGAGTCAGGGAGACCTAATGTGGCAACTCCGCTGCCGGCCTTAACGAGAAATGGATCGGCATGGCCATGGTAGCAGCCCTCAAATTTAATGATCTTTTGTTTTCCAGTGAAAGCACGGGCCAGCCGTAGCACTCCCATGCATGCTTCAGTTCCCGAGTTAACAAATCGAACCATTTCTATACTTGGAACAGCTGATATCACCATCTCTGCCAAAACATTTTCGAGAAGACAAGGAGCTCCAAAGCTCGTTCCTTTCTTCATCGTTTCTGTGAGGGCTGCAAGTACCTGAATTCACCAGAAAATATATAAAAGTGAATCCAACATTAGCAAGCTCTCGTTCGATGATCAAGTGAGGCAAATTCGAGCCCAGATACAATGAAAACCTGATAAGTCTAGGATGAGATAGCTAAAAGCAGAACAGATCTGTACCTCATCATCAGCATGGCCAATTATTGCTGGTCCCCAGGAACCGACATAATCAATGTATTCATTCCCGTCTATATCCCACATATGGGACCCTTTGACGCTGTCGATTACTATTGGTTGTCCGCCCACAGATTTAAAGGCACGAACTGGGGAATTCACTCCTCCAGGCATCAGCTCCTAACAGAAGTCATTCGTAAGGCAAAATCAAGCCATCCATTCAACAAATTGAAGCATTGAAGGTCGACTACTTATATAAAGTACTACAAATCAGTAGATGAAAAGGAAATTGGAATCTAGTTTGATAAAATAGAAACAATTATAGAAACTAAGAAATGCGTGTCTTCTATTTTCAATAGAGGAAACCAAATCCAAGATTCAAGTGCATGTCATTAACTGATACTGAATTCTTTTACATATTTTCAGTAAACATGGGTTAATCCATGAGAGAATTGATCAGTTTGGAAGAATGCTAAGGACATCTCCAGTCTACCCCATAATGGAAGGACGTGAACTGAAAGATCTTTAATAATTCATTTCCATCTTCGACCAATATCAAATAACACTTCCATCCACATTGTGAAATACCAGCCGCTGGAATAGAAAACGTCTCCTCAAATTGAATTGCCCACATTACTTAAGCTAATTGCATGGGACTATAACCACTTAAGCACCATACCCTTATAACCGACCAGATTGGATAAAACTCAACCTTGAAAACTGGCTGGAGGGTGACCAAGTAATTATAAACTCAGGCACCCAGTTTTAACATATGAAGATGAATAGAACATCCAGAGACTTTGTAACGATCTAATCACACATCCAAAGCAAAACCAATGGCACGAATGCTATAATAGAAACCTTCAGATCAATTGAAAACAACCAGGGTAATTATTTTCCGAGCTCCATTGGCAGCCAACAAAGAAAGATGACAAGTTTGCAGAGTCAAAAGTAGAAAACCATCGAAGAAAGAAAGTGGGTATTACCTTGGCAGCATTGAACGCGTCCTCAGACTTTTTCAAGGTGAAGTTCTTCTTCTCATCGAGAGACACAGCCATTTTCACAGAACAGACAGTAGAAGAGCGCGAAGCAGGTCGGGAAGAAATTTTGGTAGAGCGTGGAAGGCATACCCCTAGAGACCCAGAAACGGAAGCAGCCATTTTCGATGTCCCCTCCTCTGCTTCTGCTTTCTGGTCAATAGGATGAGAGTCCAAAAATATCATTATTATCTTCAGGTTTATTATATAGGACTGAAGTTTCAAATGTGCATATTTTTTCCAATGGGCCTTAAGCCCAAACCTACCCAAAATGTCATGAACAAGCTCAAAGATTTAAAAAAAAAAAAAGAAGTAATGTATAATATATCCTCTGCATTGAATTAAAGGGTGAAATGCAATTTATCTCGTAACCTAACGTAACGTATGAGGTAAAATATAATTAACATTTTAATATATGTTTTTATACAAATTAAAACATAACGTATTGTTTGTGAATAAATTAATCTCTAATATTAAATTTTCTGTTAAATTAATCATTAGTAGGCACATTCTAAAAAATTTTCTAAAAATATTCTCCAAAACAAATAGCATTTAATAAATTAAATAAAAATTAGGAAAATTAATAAAACAAACTCTATAGTTTGAGATCAATGACATGCCAAATCTTGAAGAATTTTTGCAGATAACTAAAATTTCAAACTATGAAAAATAACGACATAAACCTCGCAGTCACGTTTTCCGTCAATATAGACGTCTCTCAATACTAAACGAAGTCATCTCTTAACATCAATGGACGTCCCCTAGCATCTACAAATGTCTCTCAATACTAAACGACGTCATCTTTCAACATCAATTGATGTCTCCTAGCATCCACAGACGTCGCTCAATGCTAAACGACGTCGTAAGTAAAGGGACGTCCGTTGTGGGATAAATGACATCTATCATTAGTTGAGGGACGTTCGTCTTAAGTTGAGGGGGCATCTGTTGTGGGACGAGGAATGTTCATCTAAAGTCAAGGGACGTCCGTTGTGGGACGAGAGACACCTGTCTTAAGTCGAGGGACGTCTGTTGTCAGACGAGGGACGTCCATCTTAAGTTGAGGGTCTTCCCACTATTACATCTCAGTCGCTCATCTCTCGCATCGGATGTTCATCTTCTGTATCGAACATCCCTTAATCTAATCCAATAGTCATATTCTTTTCTTCATTTATCTTTTTTCATCCGATCGTCTGTTATTTCTCCCTATATGCTGACCACCCTATTTTGGTCTGACTTTCCTCTACTCCTATTCTCTTCTCTCTTCATCTATATTTTTCATATTTATTATCCAGGTGTTTGGCTTGTCGCCGATTCTGTTAGCCCATAATTTGGAATCAAAGTTATTCTGATTCAGATCATTTGGTATCAAAACTAACTCGATTCCCATCATACGTTTGTCTCCTCATGAATCAGCCTTGGGCATCCTTCGTTGTTGAAACAAAAATTAAAAAAAAAAAAGAAAACTCACTATAAAACTATTAATCAACATTCCTAATAAAATAAATATGCCTATTATTTATATGCTACAAATAGATCAATGAAATTTGAACTATTTTAAATAGTTGTTTCAAACATTAGATAAGAATTGTTGAATTTGAATTGGATAAGTTTGTTGAAAATGCATAAAATTCAAAACGCCGTTTGAATGACCAAATCATCTTCAAATCTTATGATCTTGATGTCTTCACGAAGCTCATAATGTCTACTTTAATTTGTATGAAGAACCAATGTCTATTTAAAATCTTTATTCATGCAAAATCATACAATCAATTCTCGTGCACATCAGGCTAGACCCAATCTCAATTGCTCTTATGACATTGACTAAGCCTTACTCTTTTTCTGAATCAATCTTTGACTCAATTTATTTAGAATGAGCCCAATTTGTTGTACTAATCCATTAAGTGTTTTTAGAAACTTTTTAGCCTTAGCCCTTGTCATTAGTCCAACTAGAACTTGTAATGAATGTTTTGGTACTCATTTGTACACAATTCAAAAAAAGGTACTCTTGTACCCTTAGCTCCAAAGCAAGTGCATGAAGATCAAGTGAGCTTAAAAAAAGAGAGTGATACAAAAAAATAGAGTGATATAAAAAAAGAGAGCGATATAAAAAAAGAGAAAAATATATAAAAAAAAAAAAAGAGTGATACTAAAAAAGTGGGAGAGATAAAAAGAAAAAGATTGAGAGTTCAAAAATAAAAGATTCTAAGGAAAACAAAGAGAGAAAACAAGTAAATTTCTCTGCAAGAGAAAGTGAGATCAAAAGAGCATTGTTTTCAAAACAGCCTATGATTGTACTTTTGTACAAGGACGCTTGTTTAGCTATTAATGAATTTAACTCTTCTTTGCCTAGTGGTGTTGTTTCTCTTTTGCAAGATTTCTATGATGTAGTCCCCGAAAGAGATACCTAATGGTCTGCCACCAATGAAGGGAATTGAACATCAAATCGATTTTATACTTGGAGCATCAATTCCTAATATGCCAGCATATAGAAGTAACTCTGAAGAGACAAAAGAACTTGAAAGACAAGTTTTTGAACTCATGGGGAAGGGGTATATGCACGAGAGCATGAGTCCTTGTGTTGTTCTAGTGTTACTTGTGCCAAAAAAGGATGGGACATGGAGGATGTTTGTCGACTGTCGTGCCATCAATAATATCACTGTAAAGTAAAGACATCCTATTCCTAGACTAGATGATATGATGCTTGATGAATTGCATGGTTCTTCTATTTTTTCCAAAATTGATCTTAAAAATTAGATATCATCAAATTGGGATGAAATAAAGTGATGACTGGAAAATTGCATTTAAAACAAAATATGATTTATATGAGTGGTTAGTTATGCCTTTTAGATTATTTAATGCACCAAGTACTTTTATGAGATTGATGAATCATGTTTTGTGTGCTTTTAATGGCAAATTTGTTGTTGTATACTTTGATGATATTCTTACTTATAGCAAAAACTTAGACGATCATGTTGAGCATTTAAAACTTGTTTTAGATGTTTTACGAAAAGAAAAGTTGTTTGCTAACCTCAAGAAGTGTACTTGATGCACCAGCGAAAGGAGGTAAAGAAATAACATGTAAGTGGTTTATAGTTTGATGAAGAAGCTGATCAACCGAAGGCTCGGATAGAAGGATGGAGCAGCTAGGTGCTATATGAAGGAGAACGACCATGATCAATCATCCACAAAATTGCATGCAGAAAAGTGGTCATTCAGCAACAGAGAAAAATAAACAGATTCGATAATCCACAAGTGCCTGGTCGGATGAGTAGTTGAATGGCTGAAGGAAGGGGTGATCGACCAGTTGAAGAACTTCCTAAAATTGTTGCAAATCGCCTTATGGAAAGTCCAACTTTGGAAAGCATTATCACTTTTGATTTAGAAGCTTTCTCTCTGAAAGTTGAACCACGATTTCCTTGATGAATGAAGAAGAACTCTTCTAAGAATAATGAAAATAAACACCACAGATTTGAAAATATGCTTGAGAGATATAGATTGGCCGGAAATAGCAAGTAGTTGTAACTTATACTTCCGTATGGATAACTTTGCCAATGAAAACTCCTCGTGAAAGTTGGACACCTCTTCTGTAATGACCCGATTTTTCTTTCTTATAAAACCGTGTGAAATTTAAAATTTTTCTTTTTCCTTTTATAAAACAATAGTGGAAGTCTTTATTAAAACCTTTTAAGATGAAATCAGAGTACTTTTCTTAAAACATAATCGTTAAAAACTCTTTTCTTAAACTCGTTACTTAAATCGTTATTAATAACAGAACACTTTATTTATAAAATCATTCAAATTACAGTGGAAGCATAAGTAATTCATTTAAAGATAATGAATAAATTGTTACTTTACATTTTACAAAACTCTTTTATCTTTAATTCATTAGCCTAGCCAGGAACAAGATCCACTCGTGCAAATCCTTCATCAGCTGCTCCTTAATTTATTAATCATTTTCTCTCGTACTTGTACTTACATCGCAAGACGTAAACTATGAGTCTAACGTTCAGTAAGTGATAGAACTTAAATGCTAGATGCACATGTTGTGCCACTTTAAAACCATATGCATTTTCTCTTTTCATTTTCTTTCCTTTATCTTTTATCTTTTCCCGTTTCCATTCTTATCTTTCTGTTTCTGTTATTGTATCCATTTCGGTATCCGTGATCGTATGTGTTCCATATCCATTCCCATATCTGTTTCCATATCTGTATCCGTATCTGTAATTGTATCCATTTCTATTTTCAAAACTCATTTTCATTTCTGTTTCTGTTCCTGTTTTCATATCGATATCTGTGCTCGTACCATTTCTGTATCCATTTTCGTTTATGTTTTCGTATCCGTAGTCGTATCCGTTTCTCTTTTCATGTTCTTTATTTTACTTATCTTTTCCTTTCTTTTTTTTTCTTTTGTTCCTGTGCCGGCTTGACATGCCGAACCACAAAAACGTTTATCTTTTCTTTATCTTTTGTTCATGTGTCGGGATTGATCTAGTGGACCACAAGAACTTTTATCTTTTATTACTTGGATTGCCAGACATTTCTTATTCGGACCAACCCTTTTTTCTTTATCTTTCTTAATCGTTAATTTGTACTTCTTTTTGTTTCCGTTTCCTTTTCAAAATCATGCATGAAAACCATTTTCATAATCTGCGAAAACTATGATGCATGATGCTCGTGAATGCATACAATATTTGAAAACTGTGATGCATGATGCTCGTGAATACATACAATCTCTATCATATAATTAAGGGAATCTAAATAAACACCCAACATAATAAAATGGTAGACATGCTTATAAAATAGTAGGCATACTTGTAAAACGATAGACATGCTATTAAAACTGTAGACATGCTATTAAAAACTATAGACATGCTCGTAAAGCTGTAGACATGATCATAAAATGATAGACATGCTCAATAACTATCTAAGCAGTAAACAATCAAACGTTCATATCATATTCTTGTGATGTAGGGCCCCAAAGATTAAAACACACACATATCACTTACCTCGTTTCCTTAAAGTGCTCAATGCTTAATTGTTATCCTTTTCTTCTCTTTTAGTACCTTCACAATTAATATTTAATTATTTTCAAACCATTACTCCTTATTCATTAATTCCAACTCAACTTTACCACTTAACAATTTTTCTTTAATTTATTTTTATTAATTTTATAGCCAATAACCTTAATTTACAGAACCATAACTTAACACTCTTCTTCATTTCACTAATTACCATAATCGTTCATTTATGGACAAAGAGCAACACATAGGAGGCAGGGTACAACCACACCAATAGAACATTTCCAAATCGTGACCATCCAACGGAACATACCCCTTTCTAGAACACATTCCATCTGAAGTACCCAATCAGAGAAGCATCCAATCAGAGAAGCACAATTCTCAAAGCTATAATTACCAGAGAATCATCACCATTTATCAACAATATAGAGAGCCAATGACAACTTCAAACCATCATGGCATAATCCACGCCAAACAGAGACTAATAAAATTCCTTTTTCATTCATCCATATATAGTCTATAAATAAAGTGTACATATATTCCGTAACATTGAATAACAATATCTTCAATAATGTCCAAAGAGGTAATAAACAACAGAGGACTAATTCTAAGCAACCAAGTATACTTCATCCAAAATATCCATACATAACACAGGAAACATCCACTGCATAAAATCCATAAGCCATAACAAATAGAGAGCCAAAAATCCATTTGCAGAAAACACCCTCATCATCCATCATCTATAACGTCTATTGTAAATACATAAACTAAGGAGGAGAGCATTACCTAAAGCATCCGAGAAGCACATCTGAGGCCAGGAGCAGGTGCTTCTCCTCTCGGCCTTCTGTTCTCACAGTCTTTCTCTATTTCTCTAGAGAAGACACACTCGGCTCACAGCTCACACTGCCCCACTCTCTCTATCATTTTATCCTCCATCTTTGTCCTTCATCAGCAATAATAATTTCTCACCCGACAACACTCCCTCAATTTCTTCTACTTTACAGAGTTTGTCCCTCATTCTTTATTTCACTTCATCACCCGAGTGCGATGCCAGCTAGAAGGGAGAAGCATGGAGATTCTCTTCTTGGGAGAACATGATTCATCTCGAATCGGGTTCACATTGAAACTAGTTGCACGCAGGCATAGGGCAATCGATCGCAGCCCGACCAAAATCCCTCACCCCTGTAGTTCACCTGATCCCAAATGCTGAATCATCCACAACCAAAAGCCAGGGAGAAGAAACACACATGACATAAACGAATGACTTATCTCGGCCAAACATTCGTAGCATCACCGAAAGCATGTTCCAACTCGTCCTGCGGAGATCACAGTCTAACCTGTGCCCTAACTCCCGACGTTGACACGCCCGCGACGTTGCCAACAGCTCGCATATCCGGAGCCATCCCGAGCCCGAGCTCCCTCTTCTCTCTTCATCCCTCTCAGTCACTCGCTCTTGGTCTCCCATCTCTCTCGATCTCTCTCAAAGAGAATTATCGTAAATTCTAACAGTTAAAATTTTTTGTTTGAAGGGGTGGTTGATCATTGTGGTTGATCTTAATCAACCACCATGATCAACCACCCTCTCAATACCCATATTCAATACCTTTTTTTTTGTTTACTGGTTGATCACACTGGTTGATCTCAATCAACCACAATGATCAACCACCCCTTCAAACAATTATCTGTCATATTCTTCTCCAAATATATATATTCCAAACAATATATATATATATATATATCATTAATAAATCACTCTTCCAAACTATTCAAACTTGGATTCCTAAATATATTTCACTTGACTAATGTCTTAAATTACCCAAGTTAATTCCAATAAATTCTAAATCATCCTCCTAAGATTAATATAAACATAATTCAGGGTATCAAGGTTCACTTATTTCAAATACATTTCTCTTGACCAATATCTTTACTTGTCAAACTTAGTTCTTATCATCTCAAAATGATCATTTAAGCTATGCCTTCAGCTTAACAAAAATTCAGGATATTACAGACATTCTATCATGGAATGTCAATGTTCTGCCACATAAAGATATCATTATGTAGGAGAAAGTATGACGTTCCACGGTGGAAGGTCAACTTTCCACCGCAAAATGACATCTTTCCACGGCAGAAAGTTGATACTTACTCTGGTTCCAGTCGACCACAATTCCACTTCTAGTCGACCACAAATCTACCTGAGGCTAGCAAATTCTAATCTGTCTTGATTCTGGTCGTCTAGTTCAGAACGTGTATTTTCACATGTAGATTTAAACACTTTGTCCAAAATTACATTTTCATACTAAACACTTCCTATCTTATAATTCATCTATATTTTTCTCAATTCATACTTAATATTTAATAATCCATGCCCTTATATTTCATTCAAGAAAATTTTGGGTATTACAGATGCAAACTAAATTATCAATTTCATTCATCATCAACAAACAATTTGTTAGCCTTTTTGTTAGGCTTAGTTTTATTTTGATGATGACCAAATGATTTAATGTAATGAAAATAATAAGTTGCTTAATTGTGTTTTTATTGATAATGTATTCAATGTTTTATTCATTATATTTATACTCAAATTTATCAAAAATACTCATATTGAGAGTTTTAAAGTGTGCTAACATATCTATCTAAGTCCATGTAGTGAATACATATCGTTTCGGGACTTTGAAAAATCAAGAAAGGGAAAAAGGAGCAAAAGGTCGACGAAAAAACACAAAAGGTCGACCTTATTGTTCATCTATGAAGGAAAGGGTCGACCGGAAGCAGAAAAAAAGAGCTTGCCGAAAATTTCTGCAATGAAGGAAACAGTCGACCGCTTTGATGAAAAGGTCGACCACATCATTGAAAACTCCTCTTTCTCACCCATCTTCGAAATTCTATTGGAGGTCCATCAACGAAGGAACAGTCGACCACAAAATGAACAGATTGCTCTGGAGTTTCTGCATGAAGGAAAAGGTCGACTGCGTGCGGTCGACCGCACAGAAGGTAGTTTGCTTCCAACGGTCAAATTTCAACCGGTAAAACTCCAATGGCTAGTAAACAGGTCGACTGTTTTGGACATAAGGTCGACCTCTTATGCAGAGTCTATAAATAGAGGATCACTTCAAGCTCACCAAAAAATAACGATCGAATATTCGAGGCGAAGCCCTACCAAAATCAATACTCGAATACTACTCACTGTGAGCTATTTAATTGTAAATCTCATTCTCCCTATTCTGAACTTGCAAGTTATATTTGGGAGAATTCGAATTAGATAGATTGCGCTTTAATTTTCGATTCATTATCTTGTGCTAAATTGTAAAGGGTGATTCCCTAAAAATTCATCACACGAGGGTGGACAACCTAAAATACTCGAAACACTCATAAGCTAGATTGAGCGCCCGTAAGTTCAATCATTGAGTGACGCCCCACAATAGTCAAATCTAGGGTGACGCCCTGTAAGAGTTAAAAGTTGACGATGTTAGAGTTAGTCAAGGGTGACGCCCAACTTAAGAGTCAATTTGTAAATGGTTTTATTGGCACCTGCAAGCCAATTGCTTAGTGTATCTCCAAGTGGAACTTGAAGCGCAGACGTAGGCGAGTTTGTCGAACCGCGTAAACAAATATTGTGTATACTCTCTCTATCCCTTACTCTTTACATTATTACATATATTTGTTATTGATATTTTAATTATATGCATTAAATCACTTAGGGTTATTAGAGATTAAAATATCGCACGAAAATATTAGATACGCTATATTCACCCCCCCTCCCTCTATAGGCGTATATCGATCTTACACAATTGACATGTTCATTATAACAATTTAATGTACATGTGCATTACAACGATCTAATCTAGGATAATGTCCACATTTGTGTTTATTTGTGTTTGTGGATCCTTCGCAGCATACTCCTACATAACACATTGCAAATAAAATTAGCATAGTTAAAATAACACATGAAAACATAAATGTAATAATGTGTCTCGGGAACTATGTCAGGAATTGTGAAACCCATAAATGGGTCTTGCAAGCTTCCTTTGTTCCCACATGCACTTGACTCGGCAGTGTCTGGTCCTCCACCTTGACATGAGCAAGAATTGTGCCCCATATCCCCACAACACCCCACATGTCATATTGAGATATCTTCTAGGCACATTTTCTAGCTTGGGGTCTCATCAACATCTTTTATTCTTTATTTTTATGGCAATCTAGGACGTCTCTTAAATGGTGGTGGCATAATTAGATTAAGGTCTGTCATAGGCCACATGATTTGTCCACTAATCGGGTGGACAAAGTAGGAGTATATTCTCACGTATGTTTTCCGATGGTAGCACTCATGCAAAAATTCATTGAGAGATCTCCTCATAAAATGAATACGGGATTGCATTTATACACGAAATGTCAGTCAACTCCCACTAGTAACAGTTACAAGTACGCTTGTCCAAATCGATAGAGTATTGTTCGTTACTGTTGCTCACCTCAAACTGGCCAGCGCCTACAAAAACAGGACTCCAATTTTGACCTGTAAGTTGTAGTCTGGCAATCCCATTCTTGATATGAAAACACAAAAGGTCCGTTGACTACGCCATCTTTTTGTGTTTCTTAACGATCCTACACATGATGCCCTTTCTTACAATATCGAACATAATGAGAATTGATTTGTCCCGGGCTAGTAGGATGTAGACATTAAAGGACTCACTCAAGTTGTTCACGCTTATGTCGCACTTTGGGATAGAGCTGAAGGCATGTTTGGACCAAAATATATCTTATCTTCCTCGTAAATATGTGTGTGCTGACTGGTCTAGCAAAAATAGCTTCCTTATATCTCTCTCAAAGTGCAGTGATGTTGTTGCCCTAGAAGCACCCCACATTTCATCCTTAAACAACTTTTAGTTAAATTGTTTTTATGTCACGACCCGAAGACGGGCCTAACAGAACCGCCGGGTCAGGCGACCCGATCCTCATAGAGAACCCGATCACCCAGCCCAAGGCGTGAGTTTTCGCGGAAGACTTATAATATTTAATTCGGCCCAAGATAATATGGGTCTAGGTCCGAGTAGGGATCACGAGAAGATAACAGTGCATAAATTAAAAATACAATCCAAGTACTGTGCAACAAATCCAAAACCAACTGTGTTAAGGTTTACAGACCCAAATGGAAACATAAATGTCCTCACCTAATAACGATAAATCGCTCAAGTAGAAATAACAAAACGCTTCAACTCCTGATCCACAGCTACTCCTTGCCCTTACCTGAAGTTTTGGGGAAGGAGTCGTTTGGGGTGAGTGACTAACTCAGTAAAGTATGGCTATACTAAATGTACCTCATGCAAAACTGGTTTTGTACATTTTTCAAGAACAAGGTTATGTCTCATTCTACCGTACATGGATTTTTAAAATCACTTTAAAACTCTTTATCATTTTACCAAACCGACCCAAGGGCCGTCGATGAGGCTTTTATTAAAAATCTTGCTGTATACATAGACAGCTATACCTCGTAAAATAAGCCATCATCGTTTTCAAATTTGAAAACGTCGTCAGTGAAAAGGGGTGGTCACTCATGGACTCACCCGCCACACAACATAGAAGAGGTGGTCACCCGTCGATGACAACACCTTATGAGGCAGAAATAATGACGACGATCCGAAGATTCCGTACGTCACCCGAGTTGCCGGCGCACCTGGCTGCACGACACAACTCGTATAATCGTATAATCAAATAAAACGGATACAGTTGCTCGCTATATGTGGACTTAGGATAAACAAGTCTCAGCGATTGACAACCGTCTGATCCGTGGGACAAATTCTGGCCAGGTTTAGGGGCTTGCGACCCAAGGAGGCGTCATCACCCTCCCATACGAGGTTTACGACTTTCAGGAGTTTCAACCTGAGGACACGTCACCAATGCCCTACCTATAATTTTCGCACGTCAAACAATCAACCTTCACGCAGCAGAAGGTATCAAAGGGGATGGCGGATCCATCCCTCAACATGGGCACAATAAATCTCAAACCATGTACGGAATTTAAACTTGAGAAAACATACTACTAATAAAAACGGACGTGCTGTCGAACAGTCCCCGTCATTTTCCAAGTGTGGTAGTCCACAAAATAATCATTTTGGAAAACGGAATAGGATGCAATATAACGCAAGAGGTATAGAAATCCCTACCTTTTCGGCGGTCTGCCTTATCAACCGGAGCAACCAGTTACGCAAAAATCATATCTCTCGCTGAAATCATCCAAGCCTGGCAAATGTATAAAACATGGGGATTCTCATAAATAAATCCAAAAAATAAACGAGAGGTCTTATACCGAGGATAAAACCCAACAGACGTGTAAACGACTCATCTAATAATCCCAATAAAATCCCCAACTTTATCCTTTGGTAAATAAATGGATCACCATCCAAACAACACTTAATCCTCAACATATTGTGCAACATTTGAACAGTTAACAATGTTACAGAATATCTCTCAACTTAAATAGGATCACCCCTATCACATGAATAACTATAATAGAACTCAACCCAATGCATTGTTGCAACAACAACAACAACATCAATATTTATCTCCAACTACAATTGATATCCAGTATTCAATATAGCAAACAAACAAAGTTAGAATCTTCAAGTTCACAAACGACGAGCCTAACCAACAACAACACCTCTTAAATCCATTATTGAAACTTTAAGCTTAAATAATCACACCCAACAATAAAACAGAGGGCACATATCCTTAGAGCAAGTCCTTTGAGTTTGTCCATGATCATAAAAATTAATTTTAGCAAGCCAAGCACAAATCTCTAATCTCAAGAAGTAGCAACGAACTGAGTTGGATATTAATCAACATAATGCCAAAAACTATAGTACAATTAAATTCAGATAGTGGCATTTCTCTTTGACATTATCTCATCAAAATAACTAGTGTGCAGAAATCACTCAATCCAACAACGAAACAGATCCAAATTGATTTCCATTACCAAAGTAAGAACTCAACTATACATCCACACTCAACAGACCAAAATAACACTGCACTACTTATCCAAAAACAGAAATCAGACAGTAGCAATCTACACATCCACGGCCCCCACCAAAATTTCCAACAACCAAAACAGAAACAAATTTTAAAACCCATTATTAAGTCAAAGGCTTAATGAAAATCGCTCACCCAATGGAACAGAACAGAATCGTGTTCTGTTTACTTGCCGGAATCGGATCCGGAGCTGCTGTCGTCGGAGTTGTTCGTCCGGAATCCTTTCGATCGATCGCTGTAAACCCACAACATAAATCAACCAGCGACATCACCAATCTAAACTTAACAACGGAGTAAAACTCGAATCGAAAAATCTCACCCACCGAACAGAGTCAGAATTGTCGCCGGAATCGAAAAACAGGTTCGGCCTCGGAGCTCCCATCACCGATCCGAACTCGTCGCTGCCGGAGTCGAAAAAATGGGTTCGATTTTCAGAACTCCCGTCACGGATCCGAGATCGCCGCTCGCCGGAATCGGAGGAACACGCTCGGGTTGAGCTGTAAAGTCGCCGGCGTCGCTCGGATCGGAAGCCCGCGGCCACCGGCGCCGTTCTTCGCCTGCTCGGAAGTCAACCGTCCACAACCGACATCGTCGCAGCGCCGTTCGTCATTTGCAGCCCTCGCGCGGTCGCCGTCCGCCATTTTCCAGTCGCGGTTTCGTCCTTCCGCGAGCGACCGCCGCTGCCGTCGCTGTCGGGAGTCGCTGGTTCGTTGGTCGCCGGCGTCCGGCGTCCCTCTTCGCCGTTCTCCCTCTCTCCCTCCTTCGATTTCTCTCTTCCTCTTCTCGGTCGGTGGAGTGATTTTGGGGGAAGAGGGAAACTAGGTTTTCCTCTTCTCCCGATTCTAAATTTTTTTTTTTTAACAACTTAAACCCTGAACTTTACAGGTTCAAGGGCTTTGGGCGGGATTTTTCCCCCTCTTCTCAATCCCTTTTCCTATTTCAATTATTCTAACTCATTTATTTCCTTTATCCAATAATTCCCTAATTTCTTTTCTCAATTCAAATAAATGTATATAAATCAATTATACACATTATATATCACATAGGCTATTCAAATTCTCAATTTAATCCAAACATCATCTAACGATGTTATAGATCCAATTTAACTGTCCAATTTCGTTCCTTAATTGGATTCTTTATTCGAAAAAAATTTCAACTTCACCGATTTTGACCAATTGACCAAAATTGCATACGTGGCCGCTACACGACAATTCGGTCAACTTCAACGCCATGACCGATTTTCAACGCGAAAAATTTACACGTGGAATTTCTTATTTAAAAATTTCACGGCTTTTACATTTTAGAAGTTTGCATACAGGTGTCAGATGTAAAAACAATACCCATTGACCCTGCAAACTGCCTGACTGCTGGCACCAGCCCCTACAAAAATTAATAGTCTGAGTCAAACATTCATGCACAACGCATAACATAAACATAGATTGCAAAAGTAATCAACCGTAGCTTTTCTTGATAAGAAATGATTGTCCACCCATTGTGGACGGGGTGTTTAGATACGTAAGCAACAATTCCAAAAACCAACTTCAAGAATTCATAGATTATGCTTCAACCACTGTTATAGCAATCGAATAAATTCCATCATTTCTATCAATGCTGACAGCAGTGAGCAACTGGCCCAGACATGATCCTTTTAAGTGGCAACCATCGAAGCTAATAACTAGTTTACCACAATTCAACAATCTCATATTAAATGCAATCAAACACATGTACATCCTTTTAAATGTTGGACTGTGTGAAAGACCAATCCTCTCTAGTTGGACACGCAGCGAACTTCCAGGATTAAACCTCCGGATCTCCTCACCATATGACCATATGAACTTGTATTGTTCATTGTCATCCCCTTCATTCAATTTTTGATGGCATTTCTTGACCTTCTAGCAAGGCTGAGTGCAATGTTCACATTAAAATCCTTCATGACTGTCTCAATTATGAAAGGTCATAGTCGACCTGACTTTTAAATCTATCTAACTAATGCGTTGTAATTCATTTGACAAAGACATAGCAAATTTCTATCTTTCTTGAGCAAGTGTAAACGTCGTTATAACTATTTATTTGAAATGTCAGTTCACCTTGCATTTTTTAGGCATGCATCCTTCCTGGCAGACAGCCCTCAACTGATGAGAGTCACTATGTGTGAATTTTATCCCGTACCCATTCTTCAACGCATGTTCCACAGTTTCTTCTCTAATTTAGTTCAAAGAACTATACTTCTTGCCCAAACACATACCAGCGAAAGAACATTCCGCTTGTGATGGTTGTTGAGGCCTTCTATCGCACATGTCTTCGTCACTGGATTCGTACAATGAACGGAGCTCCTGCTTGTCTAGAGTTGCTGAGATGAAATACACCACAATAGTAACTTCGTCTCCGAATGCACAAACATCATGTGCTAAGGCTGTCAACATGGGCTCCACTTCAAATTGGCAGTTAACAAATTCCCAATCACTCACAAACGCCATTGGTGAGCAACAATTACTAACGCTTCAACTTCGTCTAGATGCAGTACACGTCAGCTATCAGAACGCTCTAGGGTTCGATAATCGCTAAGAAAATTACAAAGGCAATCGCTTTGAGTGTAGTGTGAATTTATATAAGGTAGAGGAACGATGTCTTTCCGCCGTGAACGATGTCATTCTGCGGGAGAAAGCATGACGTTCTGCTTGGGGGAACGATAGATAAGGGAAAATGTTTATTCGTAATGACATTCCGCAGAGGAAATTTGATGTTTTGCAATGGAACATCATACTTTCCACAAAGGAAAGTATGACGTTCTGCGGAGGAACAACAAACTAGAATCTTTATATTTAATAGTGATGTTCTGTTGAGGAACATATATGTTTAACGGTAAACGTAACAACGATGTTTGCAAAGTCTATTCCCATAGTTTAGTGATTAAGTTATTAGTAAAAATACTTTAATGGTTAAGTTGCCATTGATCATAAAGTACAATGGTTGATTTGTTAATTTTCCTTATTTTTATGATCACTATGTGGAACTCATGTCATATCGTATGGACTGTGTTTTAAATTTTGTTTGAAATCTTCCACATTGAACCATGGTCCACTAGCTAGGGTTGAGCGGTTGAAACTTCTTTGAAGATGTGGTCATTCAACTTGATGTTTCTGTCTTCATCTACCTACGGGTTATGACATAAATTATATGACAAGAGAAAACTCTCTTTCATTGTTGTTTTTAGAATCAAGTAATCAGCAGAAAATTTCTTGGTTAGAAATAATACTAAAATTTTTCAAGTGGAAGGTTAAAAAATAGAAGCTCATTTATCTGCTGAGGGCTGCTTCAATACGTGGTACGTGATACTCCTTTTTCATAGTAGTAGATGAAAAACTTCTTATCTAAATAATCATTCGTAGTTTTTACGGTCGTTGCTTCAGGGAAAGATTATAATTTTATTGTAATTAAGAGTTGTATTTTTCTTTCATTTGATTTGCGTATTCTGTGATTCAACCATACCTACTCTTATGTGTACATGTATTCTTGCTTGATAAAGAGGAGATTCGTTCTTAGGGCCTGATGGCTTTTCATCGTTGTTCTCCTCCTTTTATACTGCAACTACAATGTCACGTAACACAATATTTAGGACGATTGATAATGAACATGTGTAGACATCCTTAGTGGTCATTTGAACGTATTGCATATTCACATACTTGTGTACATGTGGATATATATTCTTCTTGATTTATGGCATAATTTGCAACTACCGTCATAAACCATGACAAGAATAAAATTGATAATATCTTACCCTTTTCATCTTTGAAAGAATCTGGTAAATTAAAAGTAAGTACGATGGAGTAAACCATTTATGAGCAATATGAAAGTAAGAGCATCATTTGGTCTTTCAGCCTATGGTATTGTCATTTGGTCTAGTGGTCATTTTAAGGCAGGCCATAGTTACTTTATAAAAATACATCTCACATTTAGATCAAACTCTAACCCAATAGAAAATTTGTGGTGGCCACTTGTGAGAGAAGGAACCAAGATCGGTGCCAAATTACTATCAACTCGGGATTTGATTTTCGGAACTTTTGCGTAACCTCTCTATCAGCATAAAGAACCTTGAATGATGAATCAAATTTCCTATTGGTTTCACTATTTTCTCTTGAGAATTTTGGATTTTTTATTATGAGCATGATTTCAGTTTTGAAAAGGTTAGAATTCGATAGAATGGCAAAGATTTACAACATCAATATGTTGATTGTCAAGGGTAAATCCAGAACTAAAAACCCTTTTTCTCTTAGTATTATTTAGATTGAAAAATCGGACAAAAGAACCAACAATTGGCGATGCTAGAGGGTGATTTATACGAAGGATCAAAGATCGACGAAGGTAAGCCGAATTTGCATATCTCTTTACCAATTCTTGATGATTTTTTGGATTTTTGAAGAAAGATCTAAATTTTAGTATGAGATTAAAGATTTATGCATAAAAATAGAGGGGTTTTTTTGCACGAAAATACATTATTGTTAACCACAAACTTAATTGAAACTGTTGGAGTTGAGCATTAGAGGGCAGATCGAATTTTTCAACGAAGTCTTATCTGCATTACATGGGTGCCATTTCGTTATACACCAGGCGCCAAGGAGTCGCATAGATGGTATTGAACACCAAGACATTATTTGGCTCATATCTCATTTATAGTTCTAACCTATATTATAAGAGTTTTAAAAGCCTATTGATGAGCATAATATGATTGGTACTAAGTCTTGATTTGTGGTTGGAGTTCTTAGATTCTGATAGTATAGTGTATATATCAGTCGAGGTAGAGATTTATTTATTATTTTATCATTATTTTAATCAAACCTATTTTAAGTTATATCTCACACGGCATGACATGTCCTCTATTATAGCATGTTAGTTTTTATATTGTATGTACTTTTCACTAGCATATTTATTTTGCACATGCATCTTATTTTAGTGATGATCATACACTTCTTGTGTATTGAATTTGATCGATTTGATCGAAGGTCATTGTTTGATGTACATCTTGGACAGTTTGAGAAGGTGTTTGTAAGTTTCCTAAATAAAGTAATGAGATAACTGATTGTTTCATGTCCTTGAGTGTGAATCCCTAAATTTGATCACGGTTATTATTTCATATTGCGATTATTTAAATATTGCATTTTCATGTATGCCTTGGTATTGTGTGTTTAAAAGCCGTGGGACTATTTTTTCATTGACATTATATATATATTATAGTAGTGACCTAATTTTTTTAATATTTGATATAGTATAGTATATTATTTTAACATTGGCCCCATTATGGTTCTTGAAACCTGATTTGGATAATAATTTTATCCCCCAAGTTTGATTTTTTTTATGCATGAACACTTGCATTTTTAAAATACTAGTTATAAACACTTAGTAACTCACTTCAATTGACTTCACATTGCAGGTCATAGTTATAAAGGTTTGAAATAGCCAACCAAGCACTTAACTCATTTTCTTTTTAGTTTTCAGTTTTTTACTTTGAGAGTATTTTATGTGTGGAGACATTATTTCTACTTTAGTTCATATCATATCACTTGGGATTATTCGTATCATGGTGTTTAATTTTCAGTCATTTTAATTTGACTTGATTATTATGATATATGTGATATTACTATTGGAATTTAGATTAACTTAACATTTTTTTTTTATTTTATAAGTTTTTCGTTGTGAATATAATATTTTTTGTTGATGGTTAGTCGGATTGTTCTTCCTTTCTATTGTAGATCTCATTTTTTGTTATTGATAATAGAAATATCTTTTTTTTTCTTATTTTTTGATTGTCAATTATTGCAATCATAATAATTTTTTTAATGATACTCTTTTACCCACTTATATTATTTTAAAATCACACTCATTTTTAATGTTAAAGATACTTCTAGTTTTTTAAAAATAAATTATGTAATTAGAGATAAGTAAGAGTGATTATTTTGTCGATTAATGATTATTATTGTCATGTTATCATATCAAAATTTGTTCAACTTGCACACTGCAGAGTATGATATTAAGAATAAATTATTGTTTATTTTTTACAAAATAAAACAGATCACCAGATTTTAAAAAATTATATTTTTGGGTTTTTCCACTCTTACTTGAACTAAAAGAAATAATAAAAATTTCAATTATCAAACATGGTTGGGAATGCCAAATTAATGAACAAACACCATAAACACAATGCAGAAACTAAAATCATCCAATTATACTACAATTTCTCGTGTCATCAACATAACACAAAAAAAAAAAAAAACAAATATTCTTCTAATGACAGTTTCAATCTAGCCTTCTCTTCATTACTTTTTAATATGTATAACTATTTACACTATAACCCAAAAAGCCAAAAATCAAAATCATGTAATTCCCTATCCAATACCAATAACAACCACCCACCACAACCAAAAAATCCTTTACAGCTTTCTACACGTAGGTATTCAGCTTTTACCCTCCTTTAAAGCCCAGTGTGGTCGTACCTTAGACAAATAAACCAAAAGCAGAACCAACCAATAGAGAGGAAAATAATGAGAGAGAGGGAGGGAGACGAATCGTTGTAGTTATGGGTTTGAGTTACTCATCTGATTAAGTGCAGACGACTGCCGAGACAGAAAATGGGTAGGAGAAGGTGTTTGCATACTGAAAGGAAAGCGTGCCGCCGTTGAGGAGAGGCTTTCCGTCGTTTACGAGACAATCATTGTAGCGGAGGCGTTTGAAGACCTTTGGGTTAACTAGATGAGCGGAGCTGAACCAACCACAGGTCAGGTGAATGCCGGAAATGTCACACCCACTGACACATACGTTCATAATTTCCACAGTATAAGTTGGGATGCCAGTAGGGAGCGGCGAAGTGGGGCCTTGGTTAATCACAATGTCCGATCTGCTACACTTTTCTCCCCACATTCTGGTAGGTTCATCCGTTGTGGGTTCTATGAAAACGCACAAAACAAGAGCAGGAATATGTCAGTAATTCAGAGAGTAAACCTCAGGCTCACAATATTATAAATAATTCCAGACCCACTAATAGAAGAGACATCTACAAACAAAGAGTATTCTCTTTTGGAGGCGATTCACCAGAAGTAGTGGAAAGAGCATTAAAAATCGATCCAAAAAGTTGACAAGAAGGATAGATAGACGTATTACATGATGTAGTTCCTTTAATGAATGTACCCGTTTTCTTCCCAGCAACTTTTTTTTTCCCTGAAAATGAATTCCAACCAAAGGCTCTTCTATCTATAAACCAAAATCTTCTGCCCTTTACATTTCTCTCTGGACAACTCTTTGACTGATCAGAAGCTAAATCTTTGATATTTTTTGGGTAATCTACTATCCACCTTTCAAACCATTGAACATGAAATGATTGAAAATGGTGATGGGAAAATTAAGAAATCTCGTTTAATGATTTTGAAAAAGATATTCCAATCCAAACAGTATTTGCTTAGAAAAGATGGGAATCAACACAAACCCTAGAGAATAGAGGGGCATGCATATCTGACATAGCAGCCACAAATTCGTACGTCTCTGAACCTTTAAAACAGTCTGTAGACATCGTTTTCAAATAAATCGGATATGCGGATCTCATATACTAGATGAATAAAACAATAATCAAATCATACTCGACCAAAGAATTTAAAAATCAACTCTGATCTTCCACCATAGGCAATCTGATTGAAAATAAAGTAATCGAAGAAATTTTAATGAAACTACTTGCCTGAATTAGCTGAATTGGACTCCGCCTTATTTCGAAGAAGGAGCTTACGGTGTGGGGCTCTGAGCGTACTGTTTTCAATCTCATATGTCAGGAAGCTCATATTCAGTGAGTCTCTGTCGTTTTCCAAACCTGCAGAACGGAATCCTGAAAGAGTGGTGTAAAATAGAACGAAACAATGGAATCATCGTTTTCGATGTCGGTAGAAGGCGGAAAGAGAGAACAATAAATTAAACAAACAAAATGCACAAAAAAACGATGAGGAAGATTTCATACCTGTAAAAAGCGCAACCATAACTAGGAGGAAGTAGAAAATCGTCGCTACAATAATCACTATGCGCCGAGTTGAGAAAACTCTCATCATCGAACAATCGAAACTCGTTGATTTTCGTTCTCACACAGAAAAAAAAAAAAGCGTTTAGTTCCACTGAAAACTGAATGGCAAGGACGAGGCGAAAGGCGCAGCTCAGAAAACTTGAATGCAGAAATCAAAAACCTGCATCTAATAGAAGAAGAAATTGAAAATATGGAAAATGAAGAGCACATTACATCAATGAAATAAAATCGGTCAAACAATGGCCGTCGATCTGAGCAAGTAGGTTTAGACTGACTCAAAACGAGTAAGATTCACGAGGATGACCTGATCAGCTCCTGCACTTACCCGTATAAAAAGGCAAAGCGACAATGAGTTTGAAGCAGAAGAGGACATGCAAGCGAAGCACAAAAAAACGAAAAGGAATCGAACTCGAAAAGTCAAAAGTGAAGATCGAAAGAGGAAACTTCCAAGACACCAGAATACTCAATCAGCTGAGCATAATAGCGTCAAAATCGAGGGAATGAAAAGCAATTATACCGCTAATAGTTTTCTTGAAAGACTAAGCACGAGAGAGGAAAGTTGCAGAGAGAATGGACAGGAAAAGTTGGTTCAGCGAATTAACTGCAGAGGAAACAATGAGACAATGCAGAGACTAGGTACGCGAAAAAGCATGAGGCGCACAAAGACAGACAAAGAGAGAGGGAGCCATTAGCAGAGGCAGCAGAAGCTCCGTAGAGACAAATATGGCAGAGAGAAATCGTAGAAACCCTGAAACGACGAAACACAAAAATCCCCAAAAGCCTAAAGCTCCCTCATCCGTGCATTTAGTATTATATGTTCTCACAGCGCATACCTACGAAATGTTGTTCCAAAGATGGAGAGAGAATCTTCCGCGACTGCTCGATCTCCATGGAACCAGATCGAGAGAGAGAGAGAGAGAGAGTTGTGAGAAGAAGGTATAGAAGTGGAGTAGGAATGGTATTCTAGACTCCAGCGTGAACTTCACCGATGAAGCTTTATCTCCCTAATTTACTCTAATCCATCCATGTGACTATAACTGGGTGTCTGAGCATCGATTCAATTTGGTCCTTAGTAATAATGATTTTAGGATAGCGTTTTTTTGAAAAAAAAACAAAATGATATATGCGCATTTCTCTATGTCTACATTTGAAAGAAATGTATAAATATATTTATCCTTTAATTTTATATTTATTTTATTAACAAATAAATAATATCTCAGTATAGAATTAAAATATAAATTGTATTTATAATTATAATCCATTTATTTTACATTTTCAGTCACAATTAAACGACATTTTTTTTTTAATTTATTTAGTAAATTAGGCAAAAGTTTAGACACGTGGTTAGGATGTTGCATCAACTACTTTTGGATACAATTGAACATGTCGTTGATTCAGGGACTAAATAATTATAACAAATTTTAAATAGTTAAAATCAAAGGGCAACAAAGCATATTGTCATATCTAACACGTGTGTGAATTAAATGACCAATTAATTGAATGACCATCTTAGTAACAAAGGATATTGCCATATCTAACACGTGTGTGAATTAAATGCTCTGAATTTATAATTTGTATTTTGCAATAAATAATTGTTTATGTTGGTTAATTATGTGCACGTGGGAAGCTTTATCATAACTGGTTGATTTAAAATTAAATGATTAGCACATGACCCTACCATGGATCTCGATCTAGGCCCAACAGTAAGTGTTCCCACGTGATTCCAAATTGTCCTTTCTTCAACTCCTTTGAAAGTTTGCCATTTTTTTTTGTTAATAATAGTCTTTTTAATGACGTTAATTATTTATGTTGGAAATTGTTGGCGGAACAAAAAAAGAAATTATGTAGAAACAAAATACTGACATTTACGTGATAAAATTTTTTTGAAAAAAATTACAAGCAAAAGAAAATTTCATTATAATCATATTAAGATACGATTAAGTTTTACAATCAATCAATAATATATTGAATATTAAGTTTTTTTTTTAATAACATTAAAAAAAAACTCATTAAATTCTTTCAAGCTTATTAAAAAAAACTTTTATCATTAAGTTCTATTACAAAAATATTGTATAAATGACACAACTTTGTTTAAGAACCTTTTATAGAAAATCCTCTATCATGAGCCACACTGACTCTCTTGTCAAAATCGCAGTTACAACCTCAAGCCCTCCACATTAGCATGAATCATCAACTGCATCGTCATCTATAGTGAGTTTTGTCATCTAATTTTTCACTGTATCACAAGATTCAACTATGAGCCTTGTGGAGTCTCTAGTCCTCCTATTACAATATTGTTCACTTTGGGCTGAAGTCTACATGATTTTATTTTTGGTGTTAGCCCAAAATACATTGTACTAGGTAAGAATGAGAACTCTACTTATAAACTATTCACTTTTCACTCTCCCAAGTGATGTGGGATTGTGTACCTTCACTAGTATGGGTTGGACCCTCAAAATCAACAACATTTTAGGTCATCATTGCCTTCACAAGACAAGCTATCGTAATGTCTCCCTTGGGGGTCCGACATTCTTGTCAGCCACATTTCTGGTTGGAATTTGGTTTTGATATGATTTGTGGAGTCCCTAGTCCTCCTAATATAATATTGTTTTTGTAACATTTCTGCATTATTATTATTATTATTATTATTAAGGAAATAATTAAATCTCTTTCCTTGTCTTGGGGAAACCGTTGCTGTTAATTAGGGTAAATCTCCCTCACTTAAACACTCAAACCTTCTCCACTAAGCGTTCAACCATTCAATACCCAGCCTCTGGTTTTCTTGTTTGGAAAAACCCAACTAACTCCAATGTTTAGAGAGGAAATTTTGAAGAATTCTGGATCGGATTACCAATTTCGGTAAGTCATTTTCCTTCCCTTCCTGTGATTCCACTTTGTGACCGAATCTTGGATTTAATTGATGCATAGATTGGAGTTTTGGTAGGAGATTTAGGAAATTACTTTCGTTGCTGAGTCAGGAAAGAAAGTGTCAAGTTTCGCAGTATTAATCGAGACTTCTAGTGATCAGAATCTCTCTTTCTATGTTCACTGACGGAGCGCAGGGTCAGAGTGCGTGAAACCAGACTTCTATGTATCAATCGAAACTCTGGAAGTCAGCATTTGACGGGGGAGGTAATTCAAGACTCAATCTTTGCTCCTCTTGCCTCTGGTTTAATGATTTAACTGGATTTTTAAGTGTTGATTCTGGATTGTTGTTTCTGATTCAATAATGATCAAAGGTTGAAAGGACGAACCAACAATCTAATAATCGCGTTGTTTGTATTGTTGGTGAGACGCCAAACTACAGCTCAGCAAACGTTAAGCTGCAACAGAAAAATATGAAGGCTCCAATTAGTTGGGCGTCTAACTAAAACTTTGCCTCGGCCAGAGAAAATGTCGTGGTGATGTATCAAGAACGAGGAGGCCTTTGCCTTAGGCCATGGTTTGGCTAAAGGAGTCTGCAGTCCAGAAAGGACTGCATGGACTGCGGGCCAAAACCATGTGGACCTACGATCTGGGCCAGTATGGGTTTCAAATCAAAGGCCACTTGGGCAAGGCTGTAGTCCAAGGCCAGTTTCAGGCTTGTTTGAGTATTTATTTCATCCAATTAATTTTAATTTTAATTTTCAATGATAATTAGAAATTTTAAAGTATAAAAATATGACCTAAAAATTAATACATTATTTTTGGATAGGTACCCAATTGTTTAGTTAAATCCATAGACTGTTGGATTTGAATAATTGGGCTTTAAATCGGTAGTAGCCATTTCGAGGTAGAGATTATTTATGCATTGTATTTGCATACTTTTTATAAAATAATTATTTTGAGACGAGTCTCAAATAAAAACGACGTGTCTGTTTTTTTTACCGTCAGATTTTTATATTATATTATATTTTCACTGTTCACATTTCATTTAAGCATGTCTATTAATATTTGTTGATCAACTTGGTCGTACGAATCAAGTTTGATCAACTCGATTTGGGGTCTATTTTTTTTCACACATTCTATCGTGCAGAATGTGTTTTTTTGTTATTGAATTGGGTAATGAGAGATTTTTCAAATGTCCTTGGGTTCAAATCCCTAAAGTGCAAATAGGTAATATGACAGATGTATGTGTCGTGTTCTTAGGTTGTAAATCCCTAAACCTGATCAGGGTATTATTTGGCTTTTGCGATCGCCGAGTATCGCCTTTATTCTATTATATGCCTATGGCATGGTGTGCTCGGAGTCCGTGAGTGGCTCCATTTTCACTGTGATTTTTAATTTGTACAACAAGAGCTTATTTTAATTATGTAACACATATTAGTGGGTGATTTTACACACAAGCCCTTTTGTACATTTTTTTCTGAAAGGAATTTATAAAAACGTGGGTTTCAAATTCTTGCATACTTAAACATATTTTTAATTAAAATTCTTCTTTAAAAATATAATTCCTATTGAGTTTAGTCAACTCACCTTAATGACACCTTTTAGGATTTAATCAACCGGATTCTCAAATATCGAGTCAGAATGTGACCAGCCGAGTTTATTTAATTCTCATAGTTTTAAAAACTCTCTTTGAGAGACATTTTGTAAGGTATTCATTTTATTGGATGACTGGAATCCTATTTTTAGTTTCTTCATAGTTATTTTTTTTTGGATTATATTACTTACTATCTGATATCACTTGTTGGACTTGTTATGCCCTGACTATTAATTAATATTTTAAGTCTTCCGCTTTAATTAATAAAATTTAAGAGAAAAAGGGGTCGGGCGATTCGGTTCTTTGGCCCGAGTCGTTCCCCATTCTGTCTGGAGTTCCTTTTGGGTCGTGACAGAATTTTGGGTATCAAAGCTAAGTTCCATCTTGAAAAGTGATATCTATAAAATAGATAGTATAGTAATGTACAAAGATTTACAAATACTGTGCCTAAGAACACAATACAAAAATTACTTTGCATTAAGGTGTTGTTAGAAAGACATCTTGAAATTGTCCGCTGGTGGATGAAGGCATTTCTCTAATTGGACACAGATAATTTGGAGTGGTCCGAATTTAATTTGAGGTGATAAGGAGTACACTTTGTAAATGATTAGAAACAAATTTTTGGAACATATGAGTCTGCAAACTCTTTTGGGTTATGTGTGTAGGCTTGTGAAATTTAAACTTAAAAACTTATCATAGAAAGAAATACAAAGCCTAGGTTTCCTTCGAAATAATCAATGTTTGCTCTATCATATTTGGAATCTGTTAGTCCAAGTTATAACTTTGCGTTTGAAGACTCTAATTTGAAGACTGTTGGTAAAGACTTCTAATTAGTCTTTGAATTGTAAAATACGACACTAGTGTAAGTTTATGCGTAGGTAGTTGAAAATATTTGAACCAAATATTAGAGTTGTTTAAGTGATAGGATGATTTCAATAGAGAGTTCTATGAAAGTGATTTGTATTGAAACCACATAAGATGAAATTATAAAGCATTTATATGCTAGTGCTTGTGGGCAGAGTTGATCCTCTAAGTATTGAAAAATTGATTAAGGGTGATACAAAAGAATTTGACTGCTTTTGGAGTACATTGGAGTATTGAGTTGGATTTGCGATCTTCTATTTCAAGAAGATGACCGATATATGATGTAAGTATCTTAAGTTGGATTGGTTAGGGATTAAATGGAGAATTATTAAGAAAAAGTGTCAAGTTATTAAGTAGAATATTTGGTTAAGAATTTATTAAGGGTTTATTTAATGGAGAATTAAATTGGAAATATAATTTAATAAATTAAATTAGACTGACAATTATTATTGAGAAATATTCAAAATAAATCGAGAGTAGGAATTGGGTCAATTAATTTACGAAACGTATATTAGAATATATAAATATATATTATAATTAATTAAGTAATTAAAAGAAGAATTAAAAGAAAATAAATTGGAAGGAAACATCAACGTTTCAGAAGAAGGAGAAATGCCGCTGCTGCACGTTGGTCCGGCCGCTTCTTTCCACCTTAGGTCCGGTCGACGTGGCGATTCCGGTTGCATGGTATGCGACCGGACTAACGGAGATTTGCGAGAAACAAGTTTTCCTGAAGCGTCGGTGGCATTCTTTTCCTTTGGTCGTGAGCTTCATTCTTCCTCATGTCTCATGGCATGCGACCGAACCCAAAGGATGTCGATGATTTCTCTTGTTCCAAAAACTGTGCATCACGTTTTATCCTATACGTTTTGCTGCTACTTTGATGAATCACTTGCCTATAAATAGGCAGTGTGTTTGAAGAGAAAATCATAGCAGAGAAGGAGAGGAGAGGAACGAGAGAAGGAGAAGGAGGAAGAAAATATGAGTGAAGTTGTGAGGAAGTTATAAATAGTTTGAGGGCAAATTTGTTACTCCATGAATTCGGGAGATTCGACGGTAGAAATTACGCAGTCGCTCTAGAATTTTATTGGTAACATTTCTATTCTTAAAAATTAGTCGATAATTAGTTAATAAATATTAGTTCTATTATTATTATTATTATTATTGCACTATTATTATTATTACACTATTATTAATTAAGAAATATTGTTAGTGGTGTAATTGTATTGTGTATGTAATTTTGTCTAAGGAGAGTGGCTTTTAATGAGGACCGTTATGACCCTCCAGTCTTTCCTAGAACTTATTTGGAAAGGGTATTTTATCTAATGAGATTGCTAAGGGCATTCTTTCTTGGGAATATTACTGATCAGTACTATCTACGTTTAATAAAGAGAAAATAATTAATGAAAAATGATAGTTAGATAATTATCCATTGGGTATAATAATTACAGATTTAACTATTATGATTAAGATAAAATAATTAAGGTGTAAAATTACTGGATGTAATTAAAGAAGATTATACTATCAAAAACGTATAAATTAGGTAAGTAAATAAAAAGGGAAAAATGTACAAATCAAGTATATACTTTTAGTAAACATGAAATTAAGAAAGGAAAATAAATATAAATTAGTTAAGTAGTAATTAATAAAGAATACGATAAGGAGTAGTTAATAATAAACAAAGAATACGGTGAAGAGTAATTAATAGTAAACAAGAAATACAGTAAGTGATAATTAATAAATAAGGAATTAACGGTATCAAAGTTAGGGTTTATAATGGATAAATATATTAATAAATAAATTATAATTATTTTGAAGGTATTAAACGGGAAAAAGATAAAGAGCCAAACATGCTAAGGACTACAGGTAAGTGATTGTATGTGCTTTGGTCTTTAGACCCTACATCACAAGAATTAGGAGTTATATGCTGATTGTTTATAGCTTCACTAAAATATTAGGTTGTTTACTACTTTATTAGGATAGCCAGATACTGAGCATGTTCGCAAGTTATACTGCTGTTTGTTAGGTGTTTATTAGAATTAAGTTCTTTTAATGATTTGTTTATTTGACGAGCATGTGCAGAGATTTTTTTAATATGTAGACTGTATGCATTCATGAGCATTAAGCATCTTGGATTTTAAAAGAATACGAAAATGGTTTTACATGCATGGTTTTTAAAAGGTGGTTTAATGGATGCTCACACATATTAAGTGTACGGTATTTGTGGAAGGTTGATCACCCGAAATGAATTACAATCATTTGGGCTGTAAGATTATCTATTCTATCATAGACTGAGACATAATAAATGTAAAAGATATGATACGAGGCAAATGGTATGTGTGAGACTATTTAAGTCCGTGGATAAAGACCGAGACACAGTTGCTAGTGGGCTTTCAGAGAAAGCTACTGTCCACTAGCTAAGCTTTCGAAGCAAGCCATTGCTGCCATACTAGTTGCAAAATCCCTGGACAAAGACCAGGATGGACTAATAAGACTTAAGTACCTAGACAAAGACCGGGACAAACTAAATTGTAATGGAAAACAGAAAACGGAAAACAAAAAATAGAAACACATATGGTTTTAAAAAGAGCATAGCATGTGCATTATACATTTTTATTATTCCTATCACTTACTGAACGTTAGGCTCATAACTTACTATCTTGAGATGTAGGTATATGCTTGGAAATAGACGTACAATACAAAGAACAGTTGATGAAGGATTTACATGGGTAGATCTTGTGGCTGGCTGAGCTAATGAATTTAAAAGAGAAAAGAGTTTTGTAAAAATAAAGTAAAAGGTTTATTTCTTGTATTTTAAATGATTTTTTTTCATGCTTTCGCTATGTTTCAAGAAAAATGATTTTTAATAAATGAAAGTTATTCTGCTGCTAAAATGTTTTAAATGATTATTATTTCTTAACATGATAAATTAGAAAAGAATTTTAAGTAATGGATTTAACACTTGGTTTTAAAAGAAAAAGCTTACTATGATATTATAAAAGAAAAGTTTTAAATTTCATAATTTTTAAAGGAAAGAAAATCGAGATGTTACACTTTCGGTTTTAATTTGGCTCTGATACCATATGTGGAGTCCCTAATCTTCCAAGTACAATATTGTAACACCTTGACTTTTTAAGTTGGGCAACGTTTGGGGTATTACCAAGGACGTTCTACAGCGTTAAGTCTAAGAGTTTTTCCGTCAACATTTTTCCCGTATACGTGATGTAATCAAGTGTGGGTGTGTGGAGATATTACATTGCATATTTATATGTGTCATTTTATGATGTGTATTAATGGGGAAGATATTGTGGAATAAGAGTTAAGTGAAAAAAATGTGAGGAAACACTGTCCAGGGCATTTTTGGACGCCTACAGACGACACTGCGGACGAGTTACGTCGTCCACAAATGCGTTGCACACACGTAGAATGGGTTGGGATGACTCAGGACGTGATTTTATGTCCTGACTTCATTGTGTAGTGGTGTTTCGGACGAGTCCGAACGAGTACAGACGTTGTGATGCCTCGTCCGAATCGGCTCTGTCTGAATCCTGGATAGTTTCGGACGAGTCTGGACGACACTGCGGACGAGTTATGTCATCCGCAAGTGCAGTGAGGGACGTCCATCGTTCGCCAATGGACGTTCGTCTTAATTCTAGGGACTTCCGGACGTATGCGGACGACTGCGGATGTGGGAAGATTCGTCCGATTAGACTCTGTCTGATTTTGGGGCACTTTCGGATGATGCGCGGACACTAGTGCAGACGCGATTTAGTGTCTGAATGTTACTTCGGATGGTGCGGACTAGGACGAGGACGCCATTCCTTGTCCTAGAGCACGAGTTTGCGTGTGAGATTTTAGCCTTGCAGATGAATGCGGATGAGACCTATACATCCGCACTCGTCCAAATTAGCCAGAACCTACGAATAAACTAGGGATAAAATGATGAAATCTTGTCGCGTAGTCCATAACTCCGCGATTTCCAGACACGAAATCGTCCCTCCTGTAGGTCGCCGACCTCCTTTACTCCTAGCTGCCTCCTCCCCTCGCCTGGAGTCATCATTCCCTCTCTGCCTCCTAGCTATGGGTTGTCTCCCTCCTTCCCAGGCAATAGCTCTCTCTCCCTTGCCATTCAGTCTTCATTTTCCTGCGTGAGCTCTCCACCCCTGCGAGAGCCTCTCTGTCCGTGAGTGGAGAGTTGAGTGTGTTGTGTGTGTTGTGAGTGTTGTTAGTGTGGTGGTGAGTTGAAAGAGTGAGATAAGAGGAGTGATCTACGTTAGTGAAGTGAGGAGTGAGTCAGTGAGCTGGAGTTGCTAGAACCGTGAGCTGAGGGAGCTTGAAGAGTGTTGTCCCTACTTAGTTCATCAATTTTGGTAAGGAATTAGGGGTGTCTTGGCCATTTGGAGGCACTGCACCATAAGTAGGTGTGTGTGAGTGGAGATTTACTAATACTATGTGGTGTTTCTTTGATTGTTGATTTCTGTCTGTTCGTTACTTTCCTTGGATGAGTTATTATTGTTATTTCCTTGTTGACCTCTGAGTTGTCTGTTAGCTCCTTTGTGATACTGTAGCTTCCTTGGTTGTTACTTTGTTCTCTTTACTGCAATCAATTAGTTTCTGTGATGAATGATCCATCACTAATGTGATGAGAATAGAATGGTGGATGTGTGTAGAATGCAAAAGAGCTAAGAGTACTCTCACATGTTATGTTCTTTATTAAATAAATTGGTGTTTACTTTCATTCTATGGTTCGATGTACATATTGTCCTATAGATTTCATTCTGTCATCTAGATGCATGAAATTAATTAGGATAATAGCATGATTAGTTCACTTGCGTATGCTTAGTTAACTAGCTTAATTAACTAGTTAAATATGCTTAATTAACTGGTCACGCATGTCTAACCTAATTAGATTAATAATTATGTGAGTATGAGAAATTACTTAGCATGTAAATTGACTAATAAGTCATTACTAGTGCGTTAACTAATTAACTAGCATGTTAGATCAATTAATTAGACGAGCAGCATGTTCACTAATTAGGGTAATTAACTTTAATTAGAGTGTAGTATGCTAATTAACTGGAGTAAATCACTAATTAGACGAGCATGTTAATTAACTATCGTTTAATTAACTAGCGCAATTAACTAAAATAATTAACTGAGCATGAAAATTAACTAGAACAATTAACTAAAGAGATTAATTAGATTTGAACATACTACTTAACTAGCGTAATTAACTTAACTAGATTGGACTTGAACATGTTTAATATGACATTTCACTTAACTAGCATGAAAAATGAGTAAGAAATTAATTTGGAAAAGCTGTAGCATGTAAATTGTAATTAACATGTTTAACTTAGCTTGTATGTTAATTAACTAAGTCACACCATGTTTGTAATAACCCGATCCCAATTTTCTCGATTTATGATGTAATCGTTTTTGTGTTTAAAAATAAAAGTGTGGATGTTCCTAAGTTACACCGTATTATGAATGTTAAGTTGCAACGTATAACTTCGTAGACGTTTAAGTTGGGAAAAATTTAAGAGGAAATGAGATGAATGATGAAATTATGTGGCTGCGGACGCTGGCTGGAGAAGTACGGACGCTGGCTGGAGAAGTGCGGACGCTAAGGATGCAAAAGTTAGCGTCCGATTTGAATCTGTCCAATTTGATTTCATGCGGACGGGGTGGACGACAAAATGGCGTCTGCAAAACCATTTCGAACGCTGAGGACGCCTACTTTAGGACGCCATTTGCTGTATAATTTTGGAGACGCGGACGCTGCGGACGAATGTACGGCGTCCGCAACGCACCAGAACTGCAAAATAAAAGTCAGAAAACAACGACGAATTTGACGTTTTTCAATTTAATTCTCACACTTTCAGTGCAAAGGCGTGTTTCCTGGAGTAGCCCACCCTATTTGTCCCTCCAGTACGTTTTGTCCATTGGAAAAGCTCCCTTCTCCCTATTTAGATAATATCTTTCCCCATATTTTCTGCATAAGTGTTCCTGTTGCATCAAGGTTGGCTGAGGAGTGAGGCTGCATCTCGTCCAGACAAGGTAAGGATTGAGTGTGTCTTGGCCGTCTAAGCCCTACCCACAAGTGATTAGTTATAGAATTTTTCTTTATTGTTAGATGCTTCATGCAATGATCCTTTGGATGTTACTTCCCTGTTTTGTTATCTTCCTGTAAATTAAGTATTTGAAATCAATGAAATGAAATGTGTGGAGAAAAGAAGTGATGAATTAGAGGAAAGAAGTGATGAATGTTGACATAAAATGCTTAGGGAAAAGGAAGTAGATGATGATTTGAATTGTTGCTTCTGGTTTTATTATGATTTATTGGTTTTTAGTAAAAGCAGACATGAGGCATGATGGATCAAGTCACGAAATGAAGGATAGTAATGATCTATATTATGAAATGAAGGATGTTGTGAGATTAATGACAAATCACAAAGTTAGGGAGATGTAGATGTTTTTATCTTCCTTGTTGTAAATGGATTTCAATTTCTGTCATCAAATTGTTGAACCCGCACATGCACTTTCATGATATGATAAGAATGCTAAGTTCAAGTATATTCTAAGAGAAAGAAAGAGGAAATGACAAGGTTAAAGTATTATGCAAAGAAGAGTCATCCTAGTTGTTAATCTTCCATGTGGAAATTTTCTGGTTTTATGAGTTACTGGTTTTGGGTTTTGTTGTCAACTTGTAAACTTCCCCAAATGTTAACATGATATGAACGAAAATGATGAATAATGAATGATGAATGAGGATAAAGGAAGAGATGAAAGGATATGGTATGAACTAAAGATGTTAAGAAGAATAAGGATTGAATGAAAGAAATGGAAAGAGTTATGTTCTGATTATTTTGTGATGTTGTGATTTTGATCTGGTTAGGTAGTTGTTGATATCATGTGCTAGATTTGATTGTGAAAAGCTATAGGTGAATTAGGATAGAGATATGGGACAAGAGTGCAAGTGTGTTTAAGTGGGTGATTTATAGTTCTGCTGATTTCATAATTATGCTAAATCTTGTTTGTGCAAACTCACTTTTAATTTCTGGAGGTAATGTGGTTCAAAGCATGATTAATTCTCATATAGAATTGTGGTAAGAAAAGATATTGCTAGTTGAATGACATGGTCAGAGCATGATCTCCCTTGTTGATATTTCTTGTTGGTTTTTGCAAGATCTTATGTTATAAGTTGTGAAATGATTTGTTTTCTTGAATGGTTGTGGAACGTTGGTCTTATAATTTATAGTTGATGCATGTAATAGAAACCAAATAAGGAGCACCCAAATGATTGGTGCCACATGCATGAGTGAGGAAAAGGAATAAATAAATGGATGCCGAGATGAGCGAGATACGCCATCACCAAGAAAAGCCTCTGTCGGGATACGTCGGAAGGGTAGAAACTCTAGAGGCGGGACACGCCAATAAAGAAAGACCCTTGGAGGTGGGATACACCAAAGAGGGGATGAACGCTAATAAGAATGTTCGGGATGAGCGGGATACGTCATCACCGAAGAAACCCTCCAAACGGGATACGTTGGAAGGGTGGAAACTCCGAAGACGGATACGTCGGAAGAGGAGGAACCTCGAAGGTAAGAAATGGTGGAAAAGGAACCGAAAAGGAAGTTGGAAGGCGGATTTCATCCCCTAAGAACCTTCCAATCTTCACACTTGGGACACGAGTGAAGAAAAAACGTAATGAAAAGGATTGGTTTGGGTGGCCCCCATTCCAAACGGAATTAAAGAGAGATGCATATATGATTTCCCCTTTCCTTACTGAGCGTAAGCTCACCTCCTTACTTGTGGTGTAGGTAATAATGAGTTGACTATGCCGGAAGTGAAGGAGGAGACTTTTTCCATGGAGCCTGCGATAGGTCTGATGGATGCGCCAACGGAGTAGTAGTACGGCAAGAGAACAAAAAATAAGAATGGAAAAGGTTTAGTAAGAAGCAAATGGTGATTTTCGTAATCCTTTATGCAAAGTTTTAAATGTGATGTAGACCTATATTATTCATTTCGGTTGGATTTAAAGGACTTTGGTTTTTGTTTAAGTTTCTTTATATATGTTGTTTTCATAACTTTTAAATGTTATCTTTTTCCGTTTTTAACTAAATTGACTTATGCTTCCGCAATAGTTCATTTTTGTTTTTCAAAAGAAAGAAAGTTCTATAAGGAAGTTTTATTAACGATCGGGTTTTGGGCACTCTGATTTATTTACAAAATGAAAAGAAGTTTTACAAATGAAAAAATTTGTATGATAGATGGATAATGCGTATTGAAAACGATTAAGAAAGTAAATTGGAAAAATTAAGAAATCCAGATTGTTACAATGTTAATTAGCAATAATCTAGAATAAAAGGATGTAACTCACCTTAAGCATATAAATTGATTAGGATAGTCAACTAGACCATCAATTATAGCATGTTATTTAACTAGTGTAATCCTTCTTTGAGCATGTTAATCGAATTGGGTAACCACATGTTTTGTTGGCATGATGAATCAATTAGTAGCCTGATTAGTTAACTAAGATAATAGCATGAAATTGACTCCTTGAGCATATAAATTATTGAGGATAACTAACTAGAATGCTAATCGTATCTTCCTTGAGCATACTAAGTAATTAGAATAATTAATTATGATAAGAACATGTAATCAACCCTTGAGCATGTAATTAGTTAGAATAACTAACTAGCTTAATAATTGAAATTGTCTTGAGCATGTAACTCACCTAGGATAACTAATCAGGATAATCACTTAGAATAATGAATGTAGGAAGCATGTAACTGACCTAGGAAATTAACATATAATTAGCATATTAATTTATAGTACTGTGTTCTATTAAGTCGAACATGTTTTCCTTGTTTCAATTCAGTGTTGTTATCTATTGCGTGCTTTCAATTATCTCTGTTTATTTTATGCGCAATTTCAATTACAGTTTGCTTTCAATTACAGTTATTGCTTTACTTTTATTCTAATGCACACTTCATTTATTATGAATGTTATGTTATAACCCATCATGCATCATGATAGGTTGAAAATGTATGGTCATGCATCATGTTAATAGAAATCATAGGAAGTGCCACCTTGGTGGTGGTACGCAAGCATGCATAAGTAAGCTAAAATGTTAAGAAAAAGAAGAAGAAAGGAGAATTGGGAGTGTATGGGTAGCGGATGTAGTCTGCAATCTAGGTCGAGCCCCTCCCTCATAGGGTATGGGAGTTCTAGACTGCAAGTAAAATGATAGATCCGAGCACTATGCTATTGCACAAGAAAAACCTCCTAATTCCAGGTCAAGATACGAGTAAGGAACAAATGGATTAAAGTAAGAGTAAAGCAATTAATAAACGAATGTGTAACATCTCGAATTTTCGTTGAACTAAGCACAAAGCCTAGGTGATGATTTTGGGATTTTAGGAGTTAAGTTCGACATGTAAGGATATTGGTTGAGAGAAATGCATTTGGAATAAGTGAATTATGATATCCCGATAGGTTCATAATTAGATTATGAGAAGGATTGAAGTCAATTGGAAATACTTAAAGTTATATTAGGCGATATTTATTGGATTGATTGTCAGTGGAAGTAGTAAGAGAAAATATAATTGGACGTATTTAGGATATTGGTCAAGTGAAACATATTTGGACATCTAAGTTTGAATATTAATGATATGAATATTTATATATTTATATATATATTGGTGAAGAAGTATATGAATATATAGATTCATAAGAATATATATATATATATATATATATGGGTATGTTTGGAGAATGAATATGGCGGATGGGTGTGAAAATGGGTATGAGAAATGGGTATGGGAAATGGGTATGGAAAATGGGTTTCTTGGTCAAATCAACTTTAATTTTAAGAAAGAAGAAATAATGAGATATTATGCATTAATAATGTGAAGGAAACGTTTTCCGAAGATGGTGAGCTACAATCGTTGTTGGCGGATGATCGGCAAAAGAAGATCACAAATTTGAAGCAAAGATTTGGCGGACGTCTAATGAATTGGTGGTCGATCGTCCTTCATGAAATTCATCCAACCGCCAATTAATGGAGATAATCTGGAGAGTCTGGAATGCCTAGAAGACCAAGTGAAGCGTAGCATGAACGTCTGGAAGTTGAAGGAATTGACGTTGCATGCGTTGGGACATCAAAGGTTGCCTGTTCATGGCGTTCAATGCATTTGAAGTTAGAGAGTTTGGTGTTTTGGATGTTTGGACGTCGAAGGGTTGATGAATAATGGAAGAGTTATTGGACATTGATATGTTGCAACTAATGGCCTTCTGTCTTTAGTTTATTAATGATGGAACGTTGGAGAATTTATCTACAAATAGAGAGAGTGGCATGATGAATTCACAAAGTGGAAGTGTGGCATTATGCTGCCAAATTGGTTTGAGAGTGATATTGCCATGAGGAGTTCTAGAGATTTGAAGACAAGGAAAGAGAGAGAGGGCAGTAAGGGTGTTCTAATATTTTGTGAGGTTATTTAAGATGAGTTAAACGAGAGAGAAAGTGAAACTGTGAAGGAAATGGTGAAACTGAAGAGTGAAATATAGCAGTGGGGGTTTCCGGCGAAGAGTTTTCTTTGGTTATTGACTCTTGTTGCTGGTAAGCATATCTTCAATCATTTTATTAATGAGTTATTTTATGGAATGGTGTTTGCATGATGTGTTGAACTTTGCTTGCTAGTAGTATTATTCTTGGCAGGATTATTGGTTAAGGTATTATTTTGTTGGACGTGGAAGAATATTGTTTGGAAAATAATTGGGTTTTGGTTACCACTCTATGAATTGTGGGTATTCTGCTAGTTTATTTTATGGTTAATAAACAAGTAGTCTTTGGGAAAAATATTATGCATGCTTGGTTACTAAGTTGGTTAATGAATAAAGAAATTGTACATGCTATTGGATTTATTATGTGGAATTTTGGAAAGAAGTAATTATTGGATTAAGGTTTATTGTTATTAGATAAAGTGATAAATTGTTGGATAAAAGGTTGTTGGAAATAAGGTTCTTTCATAGTTGGTGTTAGGGGGATTATAATCAATTATTAATTATTAATAGTTTTATGTGCTAATAATTATAGGTTTCATGAAAGAATCTTAAAGCATTAACTTGTTAAAGCTAAAGACCTTAGGTACGTGGTACTGTATGTGTTTTGTCCGAAAGGGCCTACATCTCGGGAAATTAGGGTTTTATTTGATGTTTGTTTACTATATGCATATGTTATGTTGTTATATGAAATGTATGTTGTTTGCTTGCATGTTTATTAGAGTTAAGTTCAGATCCTTATATAGGACAAATCACGTTTTAAGGACACGATTAAGGAACACGTTAAATAGGATTGTATGTGCACGATAACGTTAAGACTTGAAATCATAAAGTACACGAAAATGAAATACACGTAAACAACTGTGGAGCGGTATGATAAGTCTTGCATAGAAATCAAGATAAGTAAATAACTGTGGACCGGTTTGTCACACTCGGCACAGATGTCTATGTGGACCGGTTCGATACGCCCGACACATAAACAGTAAAAGACTGAAACAATATGAGACAACATAATGAATAATAGCAAAAGACAATTAAGTAAAAGAGTAAGAAGAGTTTTTCCTTGATTGATGTCGAAACAGACCAGCTGATGGTAAGTGAGGCCATTAGCGTTGATGTGCATGGCTGCTAGTGCATTCTTGATTGATGTCAGAATTGATTGTTGGATAATGATGTGTACAACAGCTTGCATAGCTTTTGGTTGATGCCATAGCTGCTTACTGGCACAGATGTTTATGTGGACCAGTTCAATACGCCCGGCACATAAACAGTAACAAAAACAGTAAACAAATGTTTGTATGGTTTGGTTTGATACGCCCGACATATAAACAAATGAAATAACGATAAAAGACATGAACAGTAAAAGAGAAACAAAATAGAAAACTTTATGTAACGTTATAGAAATTGTATGTGAATTTTATGTTTTATATTTATATCACGTACTGAGCGTTAGGTTCATAGTTAGGTCCCATTGATGTAGGTAAGAAGCCGACGAATAGATAAAGCTGTTAATGGAAGTAGCTGATGGAGTATTGCTGTGTGGATGTTTGTGTTGTTGGCGATATTGACTTGTGGTTATGCTCAAGAAAATGGAATAAATGTTTTAAAGACTTATTTTATGATTTTAAATAAATGTTTATAGTTAATGTTTTTATTAAATGTTTAATTAAACAATGGATTTGCAGTATTAAATTATAAAAGACTTCTGCTGTATATTTTCTATGTTTAAGACTTCTGCTGTTTATTACCGCTATTTATTACTTTGATGTTTTATAAAGAAATGGTTTTAAAGAAAAGAAAATTTTTACATGGAAAAATGTTACGAGATGTTACAGAATGGCTTAATGAAAGGATTGGTTTGGATGACCCCTATTCCAAAATGGACTAAAGAGTGGCATTCACGTTGCATTAAACCCTTTTTCCTTTCTAAGCCTTCGGGCTTACAGTTGCTTGTGGTGTAGATGTAGGTATTTGTACATAGAGTCACTGCACGGACTTAGGAGTAGCGAAAAGAGGAACAAAGAAGAACAAACATAAAAAGCAGAGGATGAGAGATTTGCACGTGTGAAGGAGTTCGTGGCGGGCCAGACATAAAGAGGGTAGAAGAGACAATTTTGATTAAGTTAAGTTTTCTAAGTTTTAATTAAATTAAGTTTTCAAAATTGCAGCTTATTCCATTTAAATTATTTACGCTTCCGTAACGTTTTAAATAAAAGATTTTTATAACGCTTCCGCATAGATCCATTAATGGGGTTTTTATATTGAGTTTTATGAATGGTTGGTAGTGGTCCAGATTCAAGCTCGCCCTGACTGGTTTCAAAAAGAAATTTCAAATTTTCACGCATTTTAAAGGATTTACGAAAAACTGGGTCGTTACAAATATTGTCTACTTTGAGTCAAAGCCCACACAGTTTTGTTCTTGGGGTTAATCCAAAACAAGTTGTACTAAATAAAAAGGAAAAATTTACTTATAAATCATTCACTTTTTATTCTCCCAAACAATGTGGGATTGTGCTCCTCCACTTGTATGGGTTGGGCTCACATAATTAATAGAATCTTGGGTCATGCGTTTACAAGGCGGACTGCCACAAGCTTAGCACTCAGTAAGTAATGCATGAATGAATATGTAATTTTGTAAAACGTTTTTGTTTCAGTTTTTTTTTTCTTTCATTCGTTCTTTTCTTTATTGTTCTTCTTCTTGACATTGGGACACGACACCAAAACTGTATATTATTGGAAGACAAGCCCACCAAAGCTCCATTAGGGCCAAAGCCACCAAAGATCCGTTAGTACCGTATCGCCATAGCTTCATATCATTTTTTATTTTTCTTACATGAAAACATATGTATGAAAAACCATTTTCGTTCTTTTTTTGAAAATATGATGTATGAGAATGAATGCAACATTACATGTATCTTAACATATCATCTAATTATAATATATTCTTGATCAACGTCATCATAAATACTATAAAACAATTTCATGAAAACTATACAACATATTCTCAAACAACATATTTTTATTAGAAGACTTAATCTAAAGAATGCAACATATCCTCAAATAACATATTATCATAACTACTATAGCATACTAACAATTAAGATCATCTGAGCATCAAAAGAACACAACATATCCTCAAGTAACATATTATCATAACTATCATAGCATATTAACAATTAAGAACATAATTGCATCTTGTGATGTAAGCCAAAATATAACGACCTGGTTTTTCATAAATCCTTTAAAATGCGCGAAAATTTAAAATTTTGCTAAAACCGTTAAAATCACTTTTAAAACGGATATCAAAGTGCGACGACACTAAACCGGACCGCTACTAACCCTTCTTTAAACTCGTTATGAAAACCAATTAATCAAATACAATAGTGTTATAAAAATCATTCATTTGAAACATTGCGGAAGCATAAATAATTTAATGAAAGAAACTAAACAATTAAATGCAAGACCATAAAACTTAATTAAATTACAACCGTTCCTTACTTTACTCTTCTTGCCTGGCCGGCCCAAATCCTCGTGTGTGCAAATCCCTCCTCCCTACATTATTATTATCTGCTTATTTTATGTTCGTCGTTTTCGTATACAAGTACTTACACCTACACCACAAGTAAACTGTAAGCCCAAAGGCTTAATAAGGAAAAAGATTTAATGCAATTGTGAAATGCCTCTCTTTAGTCCTTTTGGAATGGGGGCCACCGAAATCAATCATTTCATTAAGCCATTTACTCATTTATTACTTTACTTTAATCCATTCGTTAGCTACTCGTATTTCGAGCAGGAGATTGGAGGATTTCCTCTATGACAGAATAATGGATCGGATCTAACCTTTTACTTGCAACTAGAACTCTCGTACCCTAACAGGAAGGGGCTCCTGCTAGTTGTAGACTAGACCCGCTACCCATCCGCCCCCCAACTCCCCATTTTCTTCATTTTCTTTAACATTTTACCTCACCATGCATGTGTGAGCACCACCCCGAGACGGCACCCCCTATTGATTTCTATTAACATGATGCATGACCATACATTCTCAACCTAGCATGATGCGTTATATCATAACGTTATCAGAAATTGAAGTACACATAAAAGAAAGTAACTGAAAGCAAACTGTAATTGAAATTTGCGCATATAATGAATAACGGTAATTGAAAACACACAACAGAGAACAATTATAATTAAAAGCGCCTAACAGAAAACAAGTATGATATCAAATTTAAACTGCGAAAGAACATAAACTAAACATGCTAAAAAATAACTACATTTATCATGCTAGTTAGATATCCTAAATAACTAACATGCTCAAGTTGAGTTACAATTATTAATCTAGTTGGTTATTCTAACTAATTTGCATGCTTAAGAATGAATTACGATTATTATCCAAGATGCTTTAAACATGCTTTTATTATAACCCATTAAACGTGCTTCTAATAGTTAATGGATTAAACATGCATAACTGTTAAATAATATGCTTCCATTATTCTAAGTTATTCGAAGTTAAGTTAAATAACATGCTTCCATCATTCTAATAAATCATATACTCAAGTAATATACAATTAAGTTATCTACCATTATTATCTAAATTAATTAACATGCTTGAGTATAGTTAATTATTGTAGTTAATTATTCTAGTTGATTAAACATGCTCAATTCCTAATTAAGTTAATTACGCTAGTTAATTAACATGCTCAAGTCTAATTTTAATTAGTTACCCTAGTTAACTATCATGCTACTAATTGATTTACACATGTTATGCTAGTTAGTTAATTTAAACATGTTAGTTAATCAATCTAAACATGTTAGTTAATTAATTAAACATGTTAGTAGTTACTTATTAGTCAATTTACATGTTCAAGAAGGAACAACCCTTACCTAAGCATATTTTAATTAAACGAGTTAGTTAGTTCACATGTTTACACTAATCAAATTGTTTACGCTTAGATTAACTAAATTGATTATAAGTAACATGCTAACAACCAATCCATACATTGAATTAATGAAACGACAGTTTAATTAATACAGAGAATTTAAGACAACAAATATTTAACAAGGGACATAACGGTTAAGGAAATCCTTAGCTCATTCATGCTACTCATCAGTCACACACTCGTCATTCTACACTTATCACCTTCAAACCTTAAATGTTTATCACAGCAATTCAAAGTAGATAACAAACATCAAGAATATACAGACTATTAACAAGGGAATACCACAACAAGGGAATATCACAGAGCATCAACAAACAGTGAAGAAATCAACAAGGGAAACAACCAGAGTACTCATCCAAAGAATAACAACAGAGGATCAACCAAGGGACTATCAACTATTAATATCCACTAACAATTAACTAACAGTAGCAACATTAAGGAGATCACAGAGCACTAGCATTTTACAACAACAAATAGACACACTCACGCACACATACTTGTGGTGTAGGGCCTCCACTAGCCAAGACACCCCTAGTTCATTACCTAATTTGATAAGAACTAATGGGGATAGCTCTCCTCAGCTCACGACACTCCAGCTCACAGCAACTCACACCTCACAGCTCTTCTTCAGCCTCTAGCTTACGGGACTCACAAAACTTACAATAGCTGACCCACGATTTTTCTCACTCAGAACTCACTCTCTCACAGGAAACTCCCTCTCACGGATATCTCTCTCTCTCTCGCAGGTTTCTCACGCTGGAAGGGAGAAGAGGGCTGAAGACTCAAAAAATGGCAGAGAAGGAAGGCTTTACCTAGGAGAGGGAGGATACATCGTACACACCTAGGGGAGGAAGAGGTCGGCTCGCCCAGGAGAGGGTGGGAGAGTCGATTCTTGTCTGAAATCACGGCTACCTTATTTTTTTCCTCATTTTATCTCTAATTTTTCATAAGTCTGGGCTATTTCGGACGAGTGCGGACGCACTGGTCTCTTCTGTATTCGTTCGGATGTACAAAATCTTAAGGCTAAATTGTGGTCACGGACAAGAAATGGAGTTCCCATTCTCATCCGTACCGTCTACATTCAGAATTCAGACGCGTTTTGGTATCCTCATGTATCGTCCTCACGCATTCGAATGTGTCCAGAAAATGGACAGAGATGAATTGAATGCGGCTAATCCACGTCCGTACTCATCCGGACTTGTCCAAAAGTGTCTAGGTTTCGGACAAATTGAATGCGGACGAGGCTACCCTCATCCGCATACGCCCAAACTCGTCTGAAAGTCCGCGATGCAGGCAAAGTCAGGACGTAAAATCGCATCCTGAGTCATCCCAAAGCTAGGGGTGACGTGGCTATGCACTTGCAGATGACATCTCCCGTCCGCAAGTCGTCTGCATGCATCCGAAAGTCCAGCTTCAGAAGCATTTAAGACGCAAATTCTCATCCTCGCTGTGTCCCAAAGTATAGGGACGCCACACGATGCACGTGCGGATGACATATCTCGTCCGCATGTCATCCATAGGCATCCAAAAATGCCCTGGACAGGTTTTCATCACATTTTCCCACTCAACTCCTATCCCATAATATTTTCCCCTTAAATACATGTCATAAAATGACATGTATAAATACGCAACGTAACATTGTACTTACTCCCAACACTTGTTTACATCACGTATACGGGGAAAATATAAAGGAAATACCCCTAGACTTAACGCTCTGAACACGTCCTTGGTAATACCCCGATAATTATCCAACTTAAAAAGTCGGGATGTTACACAAAAGGCCAAGTACATGCAACAGTACTTACCATGGAGTCTTAGCACAAGTACTGGCAATCATCTAATTTCATTTTTTGAGTTAGAAGACCTATATCATGACAATCTTCACATTAGTATCATAATATACATATATTTCACATATGCATATCTTTTTGTACACTTATTCAATTCAAGTGATTCTTGAACAGATAATTCCCTTAGATGATGCTCATTAACATATAAAATTATCTTGGAAATATAACTACTTGTGTCTTGGATAAAACATTCCAAACAAAACCTTTTATTTGTCTAATATCTAGTTTTTATCTCATTATTTACCATCAACTTCAAAAATTCATAAGTTTTGTTATATATGTCTAAACACCTTGATTCTAACGCCCATAGTTTCATTAAAGTTCTATTAAAACATACTAGAATAGTTTTTAAAATAGAAATCATTAAAGTAGATCAGTACTATCAAATCCAAAATTGCTCAGATTTTTCTAGTTTTGAATCAAACATGATATTAGTTGCATAAGCATCACTTAATTTAGAAATCCTTTCGTCAATTACCTCTAGCATGCTCTTAGAACATAACAAGTATCTTTCAATCATAAAAATTGTGCATAAATTCCAATTTCTTGAACAATTTACGGCTTCTATAACTCCTCCAATAATTCTTAACCATATCTTTCTAATGCAGTAAGCATAACCAAATTCTTAAAATTACCTCAACCTCAAAGAGAGCTTAACTAACCTTTAGAGAAGCTATTAGAATTGTGGATACCTAGCTTGAAACTTTGAAGAACCAAACCCCTCTATTTATAGAGGTTTAAAGTGGTGACACAACCCTTTGAGGTGTTACAAACTTTGTATGATGTTTCCAAGTGTTTATGAGGTGTCAAACTTATCTTTTCCTTTTAAAATAAGCATGACACCAATATGGTGAATAACCCCAACATGAAACATCATCTTCTAGAAGCTTTAGTGATCTGTCATTTTTTTCGTTCACCGCCACATACTTTCTCGGACGACAGTACAATAATTAGAAGGTTTTAACTCATAAATTTGCCTTGGATAGGTCAACCATTCACTTAAATTCCAGTCGACTGAACTACTATTTTCAATAGTAAAATCCAATATCAGATGTTTACCATAGATACCCACACTTCTTGCGAACGCCTACACATTTGTGGATACTTACACATCCATTGCGGGTGACCACTATTTAAAGTCCTGTCAACTGCAAAACTATGGAAGGCTTTTAAACTACGAATTTTCTTTGGATTGATAGACCGCTCACTTAAACTCTAGGTGACTGTAGCATAACCAGAGAGCAATCCAAGTTTTGGGTGTCATCTCGAACATCAGCACATCTGCTTGAGGAAACCTACGCATTCGCTGTGGAAAGCTACGTATCCGCTGCAGATATCCCCTCTACACTTAATATTTTGTGGAAACAACTTATGTGAGGCAACGTGTCCTTTCAAAAACAAGCATTTGCAGGAACTTATCCTTCCACGGATACCAATACTTCCATGGACACTCACCCTTCTATAGATACCAACACGTCCATGAACACTTATTTTCTCGCAGACCCCACTACTTCTGCAGACATGCTTCCTTTCGTGAATACCAACACTTTCGTGGACACTCACTCTCTACGGACACTCGTGTTTATCCACACACATCAGCACTTAACTTTGGATGCCTGCAACACCCAAATTGATAACTATATGAAAATTAGGGTTATTATCATAATTCTAAGAAACGTTTGATGCTTATTCTTGAGTTTTTGGTAATTTTAATCTATTTTAAGTTATAATACAGATAAAGAATCAAATAGGTGAAATTAAAATGGAAAATAGCAAAATTTAGAAATTTAAATTGAGAAATAAAAGGAAGAAAATTAGTGTCACACAACAGCATCCGCACCGTGGCTAGAGAAGTACAAGTCGTGGCCCAAGAGTAGAAAAATGAGCTAAAGTGCAGAAAAATGAGTCTCAGCCATGGCTTGGCTTGAGAAGTCCAAGCCGTGGCCCAAGACCAGATTTGGTTTCTAAAATTACAAAATCTCACATGTTTTGAATTTTTTTTAGGGATTTTGGAAACTCTAATGGAGGCTCTATAAATATATAATAACCTGATGAAAAGGAAGACATTCAATAGCCTTGAGACAAATTTTGGAGAGGGATCAAAGAGAAGTTTTGACGTCGAACGAGGAGACTAACACGAGGGTTTCACGTTTACGGTGACATCCAGATACAAATATTCTTTCTACTCCTTATTTCTCTTTGATTTCCTTATGTTCATTATGTTTTTCAGTGTTTTTATTTCCATAATGTTGAACTAACTCCTTCTAGGGAGAGATGAATCATTTAGTTGAAATTTTATTTTTCTGATTGAATATTCTTCATGCTTGCAATTTGCTGGCCACTTATTGAATGATTTTATATTTAGGATTTGATGCTCGAGAGAGGTAATTCTAAATTCGATATGAATATTACAACGTAAAGGTTTAACAACTCGAGAGAATGTTTAACTTTTACGAAATCAATTAGAAACCATGAAACTTTATTAAATGACTAAAAGAATGATTTTTATAGAGATATTGAAATTGTAATTTTATGAATTAATGTTATCTCGACACTCGAGAGATGAGAGTTTAACAAATTAGATTTTTAATTTATAAATAATTGTTCAACTATGAAATATTGAATCTGATAAATATAACAAATATTCATGAAATCAATTCTCTAGATCTTTTCTGAATTGTAGGCTTTCCCTTAGTGTTTTTTTATTTTATTTTAGTTATTTATTTTATTTTAGTTTGAAAAAAAAAATGAAAATTTTAATTATCCTTATAAAGTTAGAATTAATTAGAGTAGTACTTAGTAAAATTAATAAATTACATATTTCCAGTGGATTTGACAACCCTATTTATTATATACTATAAAACTTAACATTGTACACTTGGAGTATTTTTTTAGGAAAATCTTCGTACAAGTTTTTGGCACCATTGCCAGGGAATATTTTAGTTTATAATTTTGCTAATGTTGTTGAAAAATTTATTCCGATTTTAATTTGGATTTTTTTAGTTTTATTTGGTTTGCACTTAATTTTATTTTTGTTTTGTAGTTTATGCGTTGTGGGAAAGATTGCAATTAATTCCCTTTGATCCAAAAATTGAAAAGACATTACGCGAGATTAGAAGACCAAAGATTGAAGAAGGTGAAAATATGGCTGGACAAGAGAGAAATCAAGATGTTTCCAGGCGAGCGATCAGAAACTACTTTAAATAGGTGGTAGCTAATAACTTGTCTGGTATTGCTTGTCCCACTATTCATGCAAATAATTTTGTATTAAAACTCGCTTTGATTAAAATGGTTCAACAAAATCAATTTAGGGGATCTTCGATTGATGATCCCAATATTCATTTAGCTACATTTAATGAAATAAGTCACACTATTAAAATGAATGGTGTCTCTAGTGATGCCATCAAATTAAGATTATTCCCTTTTTCTCTGAGGGACAAAGGTAGGGTTTGTTGCTAAGTCTGCAATCAGGTAGTATCACAGCGTGAGAAGAAGTGATAGAAAAATTCTTACATAAGTATTACCCACCTGCAAAAACTGCTCAAATTAGGAATGACATTTCACAATTTAAGCAACTTAATGTCGAACCTTTATACGAATGTTGGGAAAGATTTAAAGATTTCCTTCGGAGGTGCCCACAACATAGTTTTTTGGATTACCTGAAAATTCAAATGTTCTATAATGGATTGAATGGCCAAACTAGAACAATTGTTGATGCCACAAATCGAGGATCACTCATGGGAAAAACTATTGAAGATGCACACACTTTCCTCGAAGACATGGCCTCAAATACATGTCAAGGGCCCAATGAAAGATTCAACACAAGAAATATAGCAGTATGGTTAGAGGTTGACCCCATTACAGCCCTCATCGCACAAATGTCGTCATTAACACATCACATTACAAATCTAACAACAAAAAGAAGATTAACGAGTAGAGAATCATTATCAAATCCCAGTGGATCATACATGGCATCTAAAGAGGATAGAGAAGTGGTTCAATACGTAAATAATAAAGGCTATAACAATTTTAAAAATAATAATATGCCTAACCAATACCATCCTGAACTGAGAAATCATGAGAACTTCAACTATGCAAAATAATAGGGATACCTTGAATCTTCATAATCCTCCTCCCAACTTTCTTAATCCAACAAATGAAAAGAAACCCTCCCTTGAAGATCTATTGAGCACCTTCATGGTTAAAACTAGAGTGAGATTCACAGAAAATGATGAGCGACTTGACACTTACGAGACTCACTTGGGCAAGATGAATGCATCTATAAAGTCTCTAGAAATCCAAATTAGACAATTGGCTAGTGCTTTAAACAATCCAAATAAGGGAGTATTTCCAAGTAACACTGAGAAAAATCCAAGAGAGAAATGCAATGCATTAACCCTCCAAAGCGAAAAAGAACTACAATTGTGAAGGAGAAGAGAGGAACATCACAAAGATATTTTGACTATTAAGGAAGATTACTCCAAAAAGAGGCTGCTAAATCTAAATCAATTCGATTCCTAAACAACCCTCCAATTTTACAACCTGCACTTCCATTCCTGCAAAGATTTCAAAAGAAGAAAATTGATGATTAATTCTAAAAACTTCTTGAAATTTTTAAGAAGATTCACATCAACATCCCTTTTGCTGAAACACTTAAACCAAATGCCAAATTATGTCAAATTCATGAAAGAGGTGATGTCAAAGAAGAGAAAACTGGAAGAATTTGAGACTATCAAATTAATTGAAGAATGTAGTGCCATTTTGCAACGTAAACTTTCTCAGAAGCTAAGGGACTCGGGAAGTTTTACCATACCATGCACCATTGGGAACTCATCATTCGACAAATCCTTGTGTGATTTGGAAGCCTAAATTAATTTAATGCCTTTATTTGTCTTCAAGAAACTCTGGCTGGGAGAAGTCAACCCAATCTCAATTACACTACAATTAGTAGATAGGTCATTAACCTACCCTCGCGGTGTCATAGAAGATGTGTTAATCAAAGAAGACAAGTTCAAATTCCCTGTTGATTTTGTTATCTTGGATATGGAAGAAGATCACGAAATACCAATAATCATTGGAAGACCATTTTTAGCTACTGGGCAGACACTAATTGATGTGCAATATGGTGAATTAACTTTGAGGGTAAATGATGAAAAAGTTAAATTTATATCTAATGTAATTTTCAAGTGCCAATTGAAATAAAAACTTGCAATATGGTTGAGGTTATAGATATTATGGAATCTTTTATTTGTGCAAAAGAAATATATAGAGAGCAACCAAACAAGTTGTAATGGAGCTATGCAAAGACATAAAGAATGATGTGGGTTGCACAAAACAAAGAGATATGAAGTGTCATTCAACTCAAGGTTTTATGCTAGGACAAGAAGTGAAGCTTTGTAACTCAATATGGTCAGACACATTCATAGTGAATAAAGTATTTTGTCATGGAGTAGTTGAACTAAAAGCAAAGAGTGGAAACACTTTTAAAATGAGTGTGCACATATTCAAAAATAAAAAGAGAGTCACCAAGGAAAAGAGAGGATCGAAGGATAATCCACCTCGAAAATAAAAGACACAAAATGAGAATAGTTAGGCAGAGACTATAAATTAAGCACTTTATGGGAGGCAACCTAGACATTAGTTAAAAAAATCATAATAATAATATAATTTTTTTCTTTGGTATCTTCATTTAACATTTTTGTGTTATATGTGTGTTTACTCTTGCGGTGAAGGTTCATATCAATACGATATGCATAAAAAAGGGCATACTCTAATCATTCTAATTGGCAAGAAATTTCTCGCACAATATCTGCAGACGATGAAGATTATTAGCACTCTCCTCGACAGGGCAATACTTTTTCCCTCTTGTTTTTTTTTTTGCTTCATATTTATACATTGGGGACAATGTATCTACTAAGTTTGGGGAGGTTTGACTTTATTTTCATATGCTCATCACCTGCAGCTCACACATACCTGTTTGACCTTATATGATTATCACTTGTTATGCATATGCTAAAATAATAATAATAATAATAAAAAGAACTTTTAACTTCTAGTATGATGTTGTCTTTGGTTAAATGGAACAAGCCTATGATAATATTTTGAGTTAGATTATTTGTAGCTCAAGGGGATGATAAGATGATGCATGCATATAGGTTCAACTTTTTTATTATTTGTATCTTATTCATGAGTCTGCATTTAGAACACATAGTCTGAAGCAGTGACACATTTTGAAACTTAACAATACATTTATGTGAATAATAATTCTAATATTCTCCTTTTGAAAAAAAAAACAAAAAAAAAAAGAAAATATATAGTGAATAATGAATAATAATCTCTCTTATGGTTTCTGTGACTCCCTGCTCCAATTTCAATTTTGAGTGAACTATTTGGATACTCAATGGGTGGAAACTATACAATAAAATGAGGGACTCAAGAAGAATTCTATCTCAAAACCATGAAAATTTGATACTAATAATAATAAAAATAATAATAAAAGAAAAGAGAGATTCAGTAGTTCTTCACTCCACTTTCAATTTTAAGTGAGCCTTTTGGATGCTCAATGGGTGGAAACTTTATAATAAAAAGGGGGACTTAGAGAGGAACTACACTACAAATCTCTTTTGATTGAAAAAAAATTAGTTCCTTCAATGTTTTCTTAAAAAAAGGATAAGGCAGTGTCATTATTTACATAAATTTATTCTAAGTGAAAATTTTGAGCTATCCAAGGCTACTCACACACACATAGAGTATTATGAATAAGATAGTTATAATATTCAGATTGAAGCTTTATATGCATGCAACTTTCATTAATTTATTAAGAGCTATAAATTTTGTGATTCTTTGAGGCAATAAATCTTAATTGATCACGATAACTATGTTAGTAAGTTAACTCTTCATTTTAGGTATTTAGTTTCTATAAGACATATTTAGATTTTTACTTTATCTTCATTCATTTTTATATTATTTTTGCTTGAGGACTAGCAAAAAGCTAAGTTTGGAGGTGTGATAACTCTATGAAAATTAGAGTTATTATCATAATACTAAACAAAGTTTGATACTTATTCTCTAGTTTTTGGTAATTTTAATCAATTTGAAATTATGGTGTAGATAAAGAATCGAACATGTGAAATTAAAATGAAAAAAAGCAAAATTTGGAAGTTTAAATCGAAAAGCAAAAGGAAGAAAGTTGGTGTCACATAGCAGCATTTGCACCGTGGCTAGAGAAGTTCAAGTCGTAGCCCAAGAGCAGAAAAATGAGCCAAAGTGCAGAAAAATGAGTCCAAGCCACGACTTAAGATGTTCAAACTGCAACCCATATGTAGAAAAAGACCCCGGAGCCGCTGCTTGAGAATTCCAAGCTGCGGCCCAAGACCAGATTCAGTTTCTGAAATTATAAAATTCCTCATGTTTTGAAAGATTTTTTCTAGGATTTAGGAAACCCTAACGGAGGCTCTATAAATATATAATAACATGACGAAAAAGAAGACTTTCAACAGCCTCGAGACAAATTTTGGAGAGGGATCGAAGAGGAGTTTCGACGTCGGACGAGGAGACTAACACGTGGGTTTCACCTTTACGGTGACATCCAGAGACAAATATTCTTTTCTACTCCTTATTTCTCTTTGATTTCTTTATGTTCATTATGTTTTTCAGTGTCTTTATTTTGATAATGTTAAACTAACTCTCTCCTACTAGAGGAGAGATGGATCTTTTAGTTGAAATATTATTTTTCTGATTGAATATTTTGTTGATTGAACTAATTATTTATTTGTGATATTTTGTTCTTAATGCTTTCAATTTGCTGGTCACTTATTGAATGGTTTTATATTTAGGATTTGATGCTCGAGAGAGGTAATTCTAAATATGATCTTGATATTACTATGTAAAAGTTTATCAACTCGAGAGAGTGTTATCGTTTTACGAAATCAATTAGAAAACCATGAAACTTTATTCAATAACTGAAAAAATGATTTTTATAGAGATATTAAAATTGTGATTTTAGGTATTAAGGTTAGCTCGTCACTCGAAAGAGAGGAGTTTAACAAATTAGGGTTTTCTATTTATAAATAATTGTTCAACTATGGAATATGGAATCTGATAAATAATATGACAAATATTTGAAATCAATTCTTTATATCTTTTGTGAATTATAGGCTTTCCATTAGTGTTTTTTATTTTATTTTTATTATTTATTTCTAAAAAAATCAAAATTTTAATTATCCTTATAAAGTTAGAATTAATTAGAGTAGTACTTAGTAAAATTAATAAATTACATATTCTCTGTGGATTCGACAACCCTATTTATCACATACTATAAAACTTGGCATTGTACACTTATAGTATTTTATCACTAAAATTCTCGTAGACAAATCTTCATACATAAACCCTTAGGATTTCACTTTATTTCTCTATAAAAATTCTAACTTAATCTAAATCAATAAAAATTAACTATTTTTAAAATCTTCAATACCAATGTAAAGTATCACTTGATATGAAATCATACATAAAATTTCTTAAGTGTTACATTTGACCTTCCTCTTGGATCTGTCTTTGATAATACCACTCTGATGAGAAACTAAAATTGATGACGATATGGTAATTGCATCACCCTAAACATCTGTAATAAGCCGACCTATCGACTTTGATGTAGATTCATATATCAACTTGAACTTTACCTTAGAATCTAATTTCTTCCGAGTCTTTTCAAACAATCTTTTAGAAGGTGAATTCACAAATTTAGCAGTCTTACGACCCTTTACTATAGAATCTTGTAACATATACAAATTTTTAGACCTTTCATCCCTCTTTAACATGACAAGAGCTGTAACGACTCGATTTTTGTTACATTTGAAAATGTGTAAAATTTAAAATATTTTCTTTTATAAAAATAGTGGAAGACTTAATAAAAAAAAAAGTTAGTTGAAAATGCAATTAATAAAACTCCTTTTTCGAATCGTAGCAAAAATAAATAAAATCATTTTCTTTTACAATTAAATACTTTACAAAATCTCTTTCGAATCATTCTTCTTTTTAAATCCCTTTAGCTAGCTAGCCACAAGATCCATGCGTGCAAATCTTTCATCAACTGCTCCTTAATTTGTTCTTCTATTCTTGTGCGTGTACCTACATCGCAAGACATGTACTAATGAGTCTAACGCTCAGTAAGTTATATAAAAGAAAACTGTAAAATGCACATGTCATGTAGCTTTTAAAACTCATATGCAGTTTATGTTTTCTTTTTCTTTATTTTTATCTTTTACGTTTTAATCTTTGTCTTTCTGTTTTTTGTTTCTGTTATCATTTTCTGACCCGACACCTCTGGTATAGTAGCTCTAGCTCCGACCGAAAGCTCTACTAGCTACTGTACGCTACAGCGTACAACATTTGGCATAGGCTACAACCTCTACCTACTAGCAACCGTGTCCACCAAGGGCTTAAACAATCTCACTAACCATTGGCTGATCTGTCAATGTACCCGACCCGACACCTCCGGTATAGCAGCTCTGGCTCTGATTGAAATCTCTGCTAGCTGCTGTATGCTACGATGTACAACATGGGGCTCAAGCTAGGAACCTCCACCTACTAGCAGCTGTGCGCTCCAACGCTTAATAGCCTCACTAACCGTTGGCCAGTCCGTCCCAGCTCCAATCGAGGACTCACTATGTGGTAAAGGCTCGGCTCTGACCGAACAACTTGATAGCTATTGTGCACTCCAATGCACAACGACACAACCTCAAGGATACGCAGCTCTGGCTATGACGAAAAGCTTGGCTAGCTGTTGTACGTTATGATGCATAATATACGGCTCGGGCTCCGACCTCTACCTATTAGTGGTCGTGCGCTCCAACGCTTTAACAGCCTCACTCATCTATTAGCTAACCAGTCCCAGCTCTGATCGAGGACTAACTAACAAGCCCACATCTCATATCATCTCATTACTTTTATTCTGTTTAATTCATTTACGTTCTATTTTTGTTTCCTTTTCAAAACCATGCATGAAAATCATTTTCGTAACCTTTTGAAAACCAATGATGCATGATGCTCGTGAATGCATACACGGTCTATCATATCATTACTATAATCTCTAAGCATGCTCATCTATTAAACATTAAAAGAACTTAATTCTAATAAACACCCAGCAAGCATCAGTACAATTTAGGAAACATGTTCAATATCTGGCTATTCTAATAAAGCAGTAGACTTGCTCAATATCTTACTATTTAATAAAGTGGTATACAATTAGCATACAATTCCTAACTCTTGTGATGTAGGGCCCCAAAGACCAAAACACATGCTTATCCTTTACCCAGGACTGCAATGCATGGTTTATCCTTCTTCCTTTAATATCTTCACAGTACCTTCACAATTAATAACACTTTATCATTAATTACTGCCCATTATGAACCTCAGCTTGATACCATGATTTCTCAACCTATAACTCAACAGCAAGCCCATACATTACACATTATAATTCTACTCCATACTTTCTCCAATTTTTCAAATGTATTTCTTCTTGTAATTCAAACACCGAATCTACATGTCATCATCAGAGTCTAAATCCACAATTCTAGAACATATATTCAAACTGTAAACCTCATTAGGACCAACGGAACACAATTCCAATCTATATACCAATCATAGATTCGTCCACGGCTTCCCAATTTATCGCACAATCTCTGCGTAATTTATAGTTCATCATAAACAGAATATGAACATTGAATCAGAAATTCTTCCTCATACTTAACAATGCAAAATAACATCATATAAACCATCAGAGCATCGAGCATAACCAAACAACACAGAGGACTTAACCAAAACCACAAATCCCTAAATCCAAGGAGGAAGAAAACATTACCTGAAGAATCGAGGAGATGACCCTACTACTCTTATACCTTCTTCTTCTTCTTCTTCTTCTTTATTGGTTACCCAACAGGGAGCTCACATCACAACGTACAATTCACAGAGAGTATCAATCCCAAATCATCCCTCACAAAATCTACCACTCTTATCTTCCAACTTATTATTTTCATAAAATTATAAGTGAAGAACAACTTACCAAAACAACCACATGAGGACCTGAGAGCAGGGGGCGGACCTTCACATTTTCTCCTCTTCTGCCTTCTCCTTTTTCCTTTCCTTTATCTTCCTATTTTCTTCTTCAGAACCCAACAATTCTTCCCTCTCTCACACTCCCCAAGCCTTACTCTCCTTCACTCTCACTTTTCTTTTATGCTCAGTCACTCTCTGTCTCTTTTCTTTTCCTCCAGAAGAGGTGAAGCTTCCTTTATAAGCTCACAAATTCATCCACAGCTGCCACATGTCAAGGATGAAGATGTGGAGCAATCCCAAACGAAGCTGTGTCTTGAGATCTTCAATTATCAGCTTATCATCTCGGAAAATACAATTTTGTGTGTGAGAGGACGCCAATCTAGGAGACAACAGATTTCACAAAAATATGAGGTATCGGTTGATAGACCGAGCGACATCCCGGTCTATAGCTATTGACCAGAGTAACATGCTTCAGTGCTCGACGCCAAAATGCCAGCGTTTCCTTTTCTTCCTTCACTTCTTCAAAACGTAGCGTTTCTCTTCCTTCCATTTTATTCTTTTATTTTATTTCAACTTCCCTTCAATTAATCCTTTTATTCCCAATTAATTTTAACAAAATTCCCTCTTAACCAATTCTAATAATTTCCATCAATTAAATTTTCAATAATTATCCAAATAATCCAATTACACTCAATCAATTTCCCAATTATCCTTATTTAATTTCGTTACGAGAAAACAGGGTATTACAAGAGCACCTCTACTGATCTTCATAACTCCATCTATAGCATTGAACTTGTACCCTTTCTAATCTAGAGTACTCAATGAGATCAAATTCTTTTTCAAATCGGGAAAGTGTCACACATTGTCTAGTGTCTTGACAATTTCATCAGACATTTTGATTTTAATAGTATCACTACCAGCTATCATGCTAGGTGTGTTATTAGCCATCAACACAACACCTTCTAAAATGGTCTCATATGTCAAAAATAAATTTCGATTGTAAAACAAACGAAACAAACAAACTGAATCCATAATCTAATCATTGTTTGGCTTTAAGTTTCCTTCTGACACAACTAGAAGATCTCCATTACTATTGTATTCTTCTTCGACAACAACTTCAGTACATATTATTTATTGTTTTCCCTTCTCAGCAGCTCTCTTAATTTCATCATGCAATTTTTAGCACTTGGATTTTATGTGCCCCTTCTTCTGACAAAAATAGCAGATTCTATCACAATTCTTGACTTTAATCTGCCCCTTAAACCTTGAACATTGTCACTATCTTTGTAGTTTGACCCTCTTGTTCTACCCAGAATGACAAGTCCTTTTCCTCGTGACTCAGATCAAACAACAATCTTTTTTATCTTCTCCTTTGGTAACAAAACACTATAAATTTCTTCTAGAGTGAAACTTTCCCTATTGTATAAAATCATATTTCTGAAAGCACCATATGAATCCAAAAACGAGCAAAGTAGATTCAACCCTGAATCCTCCTCATTGTACTTGCATCCCATACTTCCCAAATCCGAAACTAATTCTTTGAATGTGATCAAGTGTTTTGTAATAGAAAGTCATTCCATCATCTGATGAGAATAAAGTCGTTGCTTCAAATGCAACTTGCTAGTCAAGATTTTTTTCATACATATCTTGTAATGACTTGGATTAGAATTCACCCTAATAATCATGTTTTGTATAATTAAGAGATAATAAGTCATGAGATGACTTTGAAGAGGAAATTAACCAATTAATTAAGGATAGTTTTCCAAACTAAAAATATCTATAATAGTAGATACCTTATATTATGAAATGGTGGTGAATTTGGATCAATTGAATGTATGCTCATTAAGAAATTAATTTTCGCATCAAAGTTAATAGATGTACAATAGATGAACATAGTTACTATTTGAAATGAATTGAAGAGGTTATAGTGATTAACAATTCAAATCATTTTAAGGTCATTAAGTAGACACATAAATGAATTGTATGACTTTGGATTGAAGGGATTTGAATGTGTGCAATAAAAGTTATGTAAATTAGAAATTAGATAAATCTAAAATTGCACTGTTTTGGAATGTCTTTAAATTGGACTTTAAAATGGGAATTTGGAGAAGCTTATCAAAGGAGAAACATCCCTAATGCATTGAAGTATGGGCCATATAATAAATTTGGACAACCAATGAGATTATGACATGTGTCACCTAAGGATTTGTGACTATATATGTGATTATAGTGTAATTAAGGGATGATTACGGTTAATTAATCATGATTAATTGAGATAATCATGAGGATTATCCATTTTCATGTTGAACTCCCTAGAAGCTCAACGAACGACTAAGGATTTATCCATTTTCATGCTGGACCAGAGGGTGAAGAGAGAAAAAGAAGAAATTCTGAAGAGGTAAGAACTCTAACCTAAGTATTTTCTAAATCATGTTAAATATTGTGTGGTTTAGGTGAGAGGAGTTGGTTTATTGAATTAAAAGTTATATTCATGGAATTATACGTGAATAATTCTTGGTGATGTTAGTTGAATTGGATTCATAACAATTGATATTGATTTGTTGTGGGTTGAATATAAGCATGAATTTAATATGTTTTGATGGTACATAGATCCAACAAATAGAATTCATAAATAAATATATGGAATAAGACAAATAAGAACTTTTGAATAAATATGAAATGTTTTAGATGAGAAAACATGAATTATGGAGTAATATAATTGTATATAATAATGTTTTGGGTTATATAGAATGGAAAAGAGGTTTTGATGATTGATTAAAGACATGAAAGTTGTTCAATTTTATAAATAAAAATGTTATGAGAGTGAATATTTGTGGATCTGCAGCAGAAGTGTGAATATTCGCAGTTGTGTTGGTGTTAACTGAGTATTTAAGGAAAAACATTTATATATTGCATTATTAAGGAAAATAATAATTATATCTGCAAAATGAGGCATCTGCAGAAGTGTTGGTTTGCGGAAGTGTTGGTGTTGGCAAATGTGAGGTGGAACTTGTGGAATAAGGAATCTATGGAATGAGATGTCTACGTAAAGGTGGAATCTACAGAATGAGGTATCCGCGGAAGCATTGGTGTTCGTAGATACTTAGTTTTTGGTGGACATGTGACCGCGTATGAGTGGGTGTTGCAGAATATTAAGTGTAGGAAGGATATCCGTAGCAGACGCATAGGTATCTACAAAGAATGCATAGGTATCTACAGCAGACATATAGGTGTTTGTAGCAGACGCTTAGGTTTTCATAAGTGAAAGTGTGAGTATCTGCATATACTTGGTTTCAAAATGACACGTGGCTGCATATGAGTTGGTGGTGTGGGGCGAATATCCGCAATGGACACGAAAGTTTTCCTAAATGAAATTGTGGGTGTCCGCAGATATTTAGGTTCAGAAGGACATGTGGCTGCACATTAGATGTGTTAGTAGAATATTATGTGTGAGATGGATTTTCGCTGTGAACATGTAACAATCCATAGTAGACGTGTAACTTTTTGCAATGAACACATAGATTTTCGCAAGCAAATGTGTGGTCACTCGTGGATTATGTTAGTGCGGAAGTCCAGAAAATGAATAATGATTATGTGTTGTTAAGGAGCGGGCATCCATACCTTGTTATTTAACAATATTTTCTTTAGGTTTTAAATCATTTATTTAATCTTTGGAAATGCCCTTTGAGGATAGTTTAAGGCATCAGTAGAGGATGTCTAGATACATGTGTGACATCATTTAACGCATCATTTGTGTATGCTTAATAACAAGATTTACATTTTTTTTATTACATACATTATTAGTAATATTATATGGATTCAATGTATACATAATGAGGATGTCAAATCATGTATTTGGAAATATTTATATGTACAAAAAATATTATCCAGGTGGTATTTTGGTTATAAAAGAACCTAATATACCTCGTCTGACTATGTATTTGTCTGACATACGTAAAATGGAAAATAGAAGGGGAATCACTATGAGTCTCTCTAAGGTTGCAAAACTCTAGTCTTCCAAAGGTTTATTTGAGCATAAACATGCCTATTTGAAAACAGTGGTCAGTATGGTGGAGTTTCATAATGTGTGTGACTTTACATATGATGATGTTTGATAATATATATATATATATATATATATATATATATATTGGCATTCACAAACATGTTTATATGGTACTTGTTAAATAACATCACTATTTAATATAAAATGGAATATTGTATTGATTTACTTATCATTTCATGGATGTGAAAAGAAAGTCATCATGTGCTTTCATATGCATTTCATTTATTGCATAATTTTGGTCATAGGATGACATGGTAAATGGTTATGGGAATCGAAGGATAGTGGCATCTAGGCTATGATTTACAATGTTAAGAGTCTAGGCATTACTATATATGCATATTGAGGAAGTCTTTCATATAGAGAATTATGTGATTGAGATATAATTTGTGATAGACATGAATTAAAATGTCTAGATAACTTGGGTTTAGATATGCATTGGAAATTAGTGATAAATAAACCATAGAAAAACATGTGATATGGTTTGGAAATAGACATTAATTTGAAATGTCTAGATAGTTTGGAGATTAGACATACATTACAAATGTCTAGATAGTTTGGGTTAGACATGCATTAGGGATGTCTAGCATTGGTGATAGTTAAACCACAGGAAAACTTGAGATGTGCTTGAGGCCTTTATTAGGTTATCATTTTACCATTTTCATCATTTATCCTCACTCATGCATGTGTGCATACCATCCCGTGGCACTCCCTGTTAGTTTCTATTAACATGATGCATGACCATACATTCTCAACCGAACGTGATGCATGATGCTCGATAACGTAACTCTAACAGAAATTGAAGTGCGCATTTAAAATAACTGAAAGCACATATAAGAAAAGCAAAGCATATAATAGAAGGAAATAACTGCACACTACAGAGAACAAATACAATGGATTGTAACAAGGAAAACATGCTCGAACTCATAGAAAAATATGCTTCAAAAAGAATCGAAGACATACTATCGATTAACATGTAACTTAACCAAGTCCGTTTACATGCTTCCTACGTTTATATTCTCTAAGCAATTATACCAATCAATTATTAACATACTCCTACATTGATTTCATGCTTTTATTTTACTTAACTAATCATGCTTAAAGTATAATCACATACTTCAATACTGATAACATGCTAGTGATATGAAATCGAAATTGCAAGCAATACCAAATGGACAATGACAAAAGCAATTATAAAACATTCATTAGCATCGATTATGGATTTAATAAGGAAAGCATAATTGAATTAATGGAACATAACACTATCCGTTAACATGCTAATTATTCTACTACTTTCCTAGATCATTTTCATGCTTCCTCCCATTAATCTGGGTGATTGTTCTACTTTACTTAGTTAGTGATTTACATGTTCAAGTTTAATTACTTTAGTTAGTTGCGCTAATTCAAACATGCTTGATGAAATCAATTACTGTCAATTGCTAATTATCACGCACATAGGATAATTACACTAGTTCATTAACATGCTCATCAACTACTTTAATTAACATTAAAACATGCTAGACCTATCTATGTGAACATGCTAATTAATTATCATATTTAGTTAGTTGATTTATTTAAATAATAATTAATATGCTTGAAGGAAGATTATAATTTATTACTCCAATACTTACTAGTTAGTTCATTAATAAGTAAACATACTCCGATTTAATTAGACATTTCCTAGGTAACTAACAGGCTTGAACAATAACTGTCATTTAGATGATTAACATTTACAGGCTAGTAAATTAATATGCATAGTCTCTAATTAAATTACTCACGCTAGTTAATTAACATGCTGTCAATTGATTTTCACAAACTACTTGGCTAATTAAACGTGCTGGTTAATATATTGAACATGCTAATTAATTACCCTGATTAATGATATGCTTAATGAGTAACAGCAAGTAAGAGACTAACCGTATGCATAAATGACAACAACGAAATTAAACCATAAGTAATTAGGCAATGAACACTTCTCGTTTCATGCTTTAACCATTTATCACCCACCTTTCATTTATCATTTCTTCATCAAACTAAGGAATTTGGATTACGTGACAAACCATAAAATAGGACTAAACCACAAGAGGGAATATCAAAGAGCAATAGGGAATACACAAAGCAATAAAAACTTCACAGAGCACTAGGAGCAAAGGAACAAATATCATTCAAGGGATTATCACTTAAAACTAACTAACAGCAATAATCAGAAACCATTTCAGGGAAACTATTACCTAAAAGTAACTACTCAGCTCTTAGCAGTAATCATTCTAAGGCAATCAACATTCTTAACAATTAGTAGTAAACATTTTAAGGGAAGAACACACCCATATCTCACACACACTTTTACTTGGGTGTAGGGGTTCCTCAAGCCAAGAACACACCCATATCTTTACCTCAAGGCTATATCGCGTTTAGCATCTAACCGTCATCCTTCTCCTTCTTCGATGCCTTCACAAATTAAAACATTATAACTCATCAATGAATCATATTCTAATTTGTACGAACTCTAATTACTTCTCCGACTCCTAAACAGAACCTAACATATCCCAACGTCATATTAAATTCCCACAATATCTGGAAACATAGTTGGTATGTACAACAACTATTATTGATTACAGAATCTGTTTCCAACCCATCTAATAACATCTCCATCTTCAACAACCATCACAAACAACTTATGCAGTTATACAGGGCATATGCTTAATAATCCCACAACCAACACTACAATTCCTATTCATAACAGCAACCATACACCATTAAATCAACAACCAACATAGCATAACTCCAATATTTATTTTATTTCTTCACTATTTATAAACCAAGCAAATACTCTATAATATTCTGTACATACAGATATTTCCAGAATACCAATCCAGTTAACAAGGGCACAACCAAACAAACGTACACAATCCAATACTAACCAACATAACCAACACAACGACAGTCAATCGATCACAACCCACAAGACACACTAACTCAGTATTCCATAACAAACAACAAGGAAAATCTCCTTACTAGAAGTCTGTGAGCAGCTCTCATCCAAGAAGCTCATCTCCTCCTTCAGCTCTCAGCTCAACCTCCTGAGAACTCCCCTTCTCTTCAGCAAGCTTCTTAAGCTTCTTGCCTCTCATCTCCTCCCAAGAAGCACTCTACTCTTTCTTTAGAGGAGCTCTCTACCCTTGTTGCCTCTTCTCTCCTCCTCGTAGCTTATACCTCCAGCCAACAACACTCTGCCATTCCTAGAAAGGCAGAGTGTTGCACTCCCCATGCCAGACAATCCTTGCATCCAGCCTGTAAAATTGTCGGCTTCATCAGAACAAAACCAGGGGAGAAGTACTTGTTTGGTCCAAATCACAAGCTTGACCGTCAACCTATCGCGAACCGAGTCCCAGCGAACATAAGCTCCCCTTGCCACATCCATTCATCACCGTCTGTCCACTGCCTCCTCGCCATAGCCCGTGAGTGCCCCGCAAATTTTGGACTGCACGTTCGTCAGACACCACCGTAGCACCGATGACCCGAAGCCATGGCCTTCGAACCATCCCGCACCCACAAAACCGATCCCTAGCTCGTAACCCATGATGCACAGCAAGCCGGAATGAACCCGAGTTCGTTGGAGTCGTCCCCTCGCTGCGAAAAAGGCTCGCCCTCATCGTCAATCGTCAGTCTCCTTCGTCGATCTTCCTCTCCCTCTCTCATTGTCTGTTCTTTCTCTCGTCGGGCTCCATTTCCAACGAATGGCCAGAGGCCATTCATTTTAGGCTGTCCAAACCAGTTCACAAAGAGTGAACCGGTTCACCCACCTCCTAAATCCCTCGATAAATTATTTGACCCAATAATATAATTCAATTAAATACATGAATATTTATTTTAATTACAAAATTTCTCATTTTATTTATCCTCAACTATCCAATTTAATCTTAATACCTTTCCTTTCTCATTTCGTCAAAAGGCCGAAGGCTAGACGAAATGAGGAAATATTTAACCGGTTCAGTTATTTAACAACAAATCCCACTTATAAATATTCACCCAATTAATGACACTTATATTATAATCTGATTTAATTAATATATATTTTATTAAATTAGTATTTATTCCAATTACCTTAATTTTTCTCAAAATTCTTAAATCTTACTAATATATCATTGGTAATACCCCGATAAATATCCGATAAATCCAAACACCCCAAACAATTTTCAATTATTCTTAATAAATTTCGATATAAAAATTCAGGGTATTACAATAACTTTAATATCCCGAAAATCATTATATAGGAAAGCAAAATATGTGATAGTTAAGAGTAAGGATTTATTTTGAAAATAAAAGAGTAAGAAATAAAATAGGTAGAAATTTAAAGAGTATAGATTGAAGTATAACACATGAAAGGGAGGAGGAAGATCAAAATGGTGAAGAAATAAAATTGAGATGGAGAACAAGACAACCAAAATTTGAGTGGCCGATTAGTTTAAACACAGAGTGCAAATCCATTGAATTACGGTAGATCAATGAACGATCACTTTCATTCTTAGTTGTGGTATCGGTTGATCAAGAAGCATCGTGGTCTCGTTCAACTGAAAGATATATTGTAAACATTGTGGGGAACGGTCGATCAGTTGAAGAGAGTGAATGACCAGTGTTAAACAGATTACAGAGTTGGCAAAGGCTGGTCGATCGAATGAAGAGTGGGTGGTTGATCATGGTCTATACTGATTGTTATAGATTGCAAAGTTTAAAATGTGTGAACGATCGGTGAACGACCAGTTTTCCATGAAAGGCTACTCTAGGGCTGTAGGGCGGTCGATTATAGAGGGATAGCAGTTGAATGGCTTCAATACAGATTCATCGATAAGTCTGTCTAAGAAGAACTTGCAGTCGATCATATGGATTGGTGGTCGGTCAGATTAGGGGAAAAATCTGTGACTCACTCTAAATGTCATATTCTGATTGGGTACAATGTGATGACTCTTCACACTTATATCATGGCATGAGAATACCTCCAGCTTAAGGCTGGAGGAGAGTATTTAAATGCAGATGAGGTGAATTGAGGGAGGAAAGAAGAAGAAATTCTCTCGCCCGTGGAAGTTCCCTTTCCTTCCTTTTCTATTCTCTGCTATTGAGGTAAGAATTCATCTTCATAAATTGCATAATTCATATGAATTTCTAGTAGAGGTTATAAAGAAAAGAAATAAAGGTTGAGGAAGATGGTAAGAATAAATAGATTATGAGGTTAGATGTTTAATTGTTTCACTTCTCATAACTCTTGAACAAAATCGCTTAGTCATATTGTTAAGGATGTTTCAATAAAGAAATAGGGTAAGAATAGTATTTTCTCTCTATATTATGAGAAGTTTATGCTTGAGTTTGTTAATGGAATTGATGAAAAGTATGAAGATAGTAAAATCCTAAGGTTGTGATGTTTAGAAAATTTTGAAAACCTTATCAATTTGGTAAGTCAATGAAGGAAAAGTTAAATGGTGATGCATGTTTGAGAAACTATGCTCCTATCTTATGAATGTTTATTGGTTATGAAGGTATTGTTGTGCAAAAAGAAACTTCAAGTGTGAAAGTCTATAAGAAACAAGGTAAGAGATATGTATGTGTTTGACCATTAGAGTCTACATCACAAGATACTAGGTTTTGAGGATTGTTTGATATTGTTGGTTGAAATTGTTATTTGATATTGTTGTTGTTTGATAATGTTGTTTCATGAGCTATTTTGGTGACATTACTAGTTGTATTCTGATGATAAATTGTTGCACGTATGATTAAACATTGAATGGAATATATGCATTGTCATGCATCACAATTTAAGCATGATACGATATTGTTAGCATGCATACGCATTCTAAAGTAAATAAAAGGGACCGAATAAACGTAAATAAGTGTTGGAGGTTAAGGGAATCAACAACTATCCTATTTGGGAGAGCCAATAACGATGTAGCTCGTCTATTGTCGGGATTGACTTATGGTTCAGCCTAACGTGGGCCATAGGGTGTATCTTTTCTCCTGGTATGATAATCTCCAACGTTTGGACTGACAAACAAAATGTAAACTGAATGACAGAAAAGATAAGTTCTTTTTTTAAATGGATTGCATGTGTATAGAGTCAGCATAAGCATATATCGATCATTTTATTCTATCTCTTACTGAGTGTTAGACTCATAGTTTATGACTTGTGATGTAGGTAATGACTCCAGTGGAAAATGAAGAGAAGTAGTTGATGGAGGATTTTCACAGCGAGATATTGTGCTGGTTAAACTAAATAGAAACAGTTAAAGGAAATGAATTTATTGTATATGCATGATATGATATATGTGAGTACCCATTCATATCAAGTAGACGTGTTTGGTGCTAGTGGTATGCGACGCTAGCCTGAGAACCAATCCATGTGGGCCAAAGTTCACCCAAAATGGACAATATCTGTTTGGGCCGAATTGTTACCCATTTAACTCTTGATGATTAAAGAAAAGAGTTTTGTTATAGTACATTTTCTTTTGGTTTTAATTGTTTTTAAAAAGAAAGATCTCCCGCTTTACGTTTTGTTTTAAATGTTTGTAAAGAAAAAAAAATGAAAATGAAAAACGGGACACTACAATAACTTTTCTGTTTGGTTTTGATTTTATATTTATGTGGTCCAATTATGCGAATGTATATTCAATTGTGAGCTTCCGCCGTGAGTTGTGCACATTCTCTCGACGGTTAATCTAATTTACGACATGGTTCTAGAGAGGATTAGGGGTCAGCTTGTAATATCCCAAATTTTTGTTGAGCTCAGCACAATGCCTATGTGATGATTTTAGGATTTTAGGAGTTAAGTTGGACTAATAAAGATATTGGTTAAGAGAAATACATTTGAAATAAGTGAATTATGATATCCCGATAGGTTCATAATTAGATTATGAGAAGGATTGAAGTCAATTGGAGATACTTAAAGTTATATTGGGCGATATTAATTAGATTGATCGTCAGTGGAAGTAGTAAGAGGAAATATAATTGGACGTATTTAAAATATTGGTCAAGTGAAATATATTTGGACATCTAAATTTGAATAATTTGGAAAAGTGATTTAGTAAGGATATGGTTTATGTATATATATTTATATATTGGTGAAGAAGTATATATATATACATATATAAGAGTATGTTTGGAGAAGAAAAATGGCATATGATGAAGAAAGGTGTGGAG